>OX465580.1:23774622-25013063 GCA_950022655.1 Alentia gelatinosa | reverse complement strand
TCATACGTCCCTCCGTACCATGTTTGATTCTGGAAATAGAGTTTTAAATAGTTTTCAGGTACATGATGATAAGGACACATAGTGAGCGTATATAAATGAAATCTGTTCACCGTGGTTTTGAGTACTTCTTTCAGAGCAGATTCCATTCAAGTACAAAACATGTTTCTATATCAATAAGGCGTCTGTAAAGTGGTCGGACCAGAGTTAGTAGCTGACAAAGGACAAACGAAAAATATTCAAAATAAGATTTTAAAGTAATGTTTGGGCAACACAGATAAAACTACTATCGCGACGGAATGTGGTTTATGGCACTGGCCTTACGAGGACGCCCCCTAGGATTATCTAATATGCACACAGGTCCATTGCAGACTTGCAGCAGACTTACATTCCTGATGGTTTGTGCTACCCCGTTCTATTTAGTTTGGTACAATGGAAGCTACTGCAGATTCACGGTGGCTGATTTTCCATACACTGCACACTGTATACCGAACCGCTCAAGTCACGCAACCATCAAAACTCTCAGTCACTTGTCACTGAACGAGACTCCACAGGAAAATGGCTGTGAATGGTGATAGAGATTATTCCAACATTATACTGATGCCCCCGAGTATACAAAGGCTACGAAGGCGAGGGCCATTTCTACGGTGTGTAACCCTGCAGTTGTCAAGAAAAAGGTTAGGTCTGATAGTTGGATGAAATAGGCAGGCCAGTCTGTCCAATAATACTATTCATAGATAGCCATCGGGTTGAAGCGAGAGATCCAACTTACTATTGTTCGATCGTATGTACACGTGGGCCCGTGTCCATCCAACCATTGGCAAATATTCACATCTATTTCATTTTGATGCACTGCAGCATACGCCTCTCTGTGATTTATACCTTTTCTAATTAATGTATCGATTACCAAAGTTCCTGGCTGATGATAAACACATACGGAGGATAGGGTTGAAATGCTGTCCTGTTTAACCGGCTGAAAATATGTCATAGCTATACATGGTATACTCCATTCACATTGAAAGTAATAAGGGAAAATGTAGTTAGTGGGCCCGTGGCGATTGCTGTTCGAAAAACATAAGCATAATGTCATTTCAGCCACTTGTGAAGTACACGATGAGTAAAATGTGACCGAACATTCACTGCGTCTCATTGAGCCCGAACATCATCTATACTACACCCATAGCAGCGTGTAGTATTTCATAGACGTTTGGCCACAGGTATATGATAATAGTTCAGATCAGAAGAGATATCGTATATACATATATATATATATATATATATATATATATATATATATATATATATATATATATATATATATATATATATATATATAATTTCCAATTTTCTCTAAACAAACAGTTACAACTGAGCTAAGATATTTATACAATGACCACATTTCGTATCTGGAATATGTATTGATAATAAATGATTAGCACCCTAGCGACTGTGGTGCCCTTTCACATTAATATATAGAATTATCAATAGTTCGTAAACATTGATAATAAAGGATATCTGGCGAAGTTACTGTGGTTTGAGAGACATAGGCTTGCTCCCAAAACCAGATTATGAGAAAGATGTAAGGCTTTTCCAATCATCCGTGTATTGGATGTCTTCAATTGGAAGGCAGCACTGATGCATGTATGCTGCACCAGCACGACGACGAAAATGAACCCATTTGATTCGGCAGTGATTTGGCCTCTGCCGGGTCATTGAGCTCCACAATGCAAAACACATGTAAACAACCCCTGCCTCGCTCATTCTACACACTCTCTCACCCGTCCCAGGCTCACTTCGCCATCGCTGCTCTAACAAAGCACACTGCACACGGTTATTTTACCCACCCACCTACATCCTATCTTCTAATTTTATTCGCTTCTCGCTCATTACACAATCAATCAGTTTTACTCACTTATCTTATCACTTATGAAACATTTTGATAGTCTCAAAACTTCGATGATTATTAAAATGTATCTTATAAAATTTGTACACACAAAAATAAAATTTTATTTTCCCAAACTTACCATCTTTCTTTTAATTTCACGCTGCGGGTAGTTCAATGTCTAGATTCAAGGATAGCACACAATTTGGGACAACATTTTCAAATAATTCAATACTTCATTATCTGCAGCTTTCTTGTCCAATTGTTTGGCATATTCTGTCTTCTCCAGAGCTACAAAGGGATAACATGATCATCAGATAATCTTTGTGTGAAAAAATGGCTCTTCGACTAAGATATTGCAGTTCCTGTAATACCAAACACTATAAAACTACCGGGCGAAGTTATGGAAGGATAGGATTCTTCCTATAAAGAAAAGTCCCGGACTTAAAGAGACAATGGAGGTGGTGGAGTTGAAGGCAGAAATAAAAGAGGTATATCAGAACCTGGCGTCCAAAATAGCATCGTTAGAAGACTTCATATGAAAAGGGGTCGAAAAAGAGTTGTCTGGAGAGTGGAAAGGTGTGCAGAGTAAACACAAGCCGGCAAGTACTATGGGGCCGCAGCCGAGTAGGTCTACCAAACGGGAGTGATTCGGCTGGAGCAGTGAACAAACCACTGATACCTCCAGTTTCACTACCAGCTCAGATTTTTCTTTTGGAAAAAGGTTTATTTCAGACGAAAACAATTCACAGAGAAACGTCAGTGATCTTCCACTGCTTCCGTCTATAGGTACATGCTTGTAGAACAGTTAGACAGTTACAGACATAGTTACATACACTGTGAGCAAAAATGTAAGAATTTACACTAACCATATGTGAACACGAGCTGTAGGCACATTACGCCTTGTTATTACCAACCACAAATTCTGGTTTATCCATGCTTTTAGTCTCTAGGAACAAATGGTCCTCATTTATCATACAACAGTAATAACAAGCCTATACTTGGCAAGAGTTATATATCAGGGGACAAGAACGATGCAAACAATACAGAACAGACAAATAAGCATGCGGTGATGATATTAGTAATGGGGGGGGGGGGGTGGATGTCCAAAAACATAACAGTGTACAAGTCTTTATTACTCTCTTAGTGGAATAACACAGTGGGAACGGTCTCCTCCTTTTCACTCAGATGCTTAGTCGGATTCAGGGTACTCGAAGGAGATGATCGTCACATGAAAAAGACAAATTCCAAGTCCAGTAACTCCAGTTGCCGACTAAGACATTGACAACATAAGTTCGATACTCTAGGATTTCTACCAAAAGAAGAAAGATCAAAGACATTGTCTTTTGAAGGACTTTATTTGTATTTGCTTTGTTATCTAGTCATAGAGTTGTGCGAGGACAGTAGAAATGTAAAAGGTGTAGTGGAGCATATGTTGTTTTTGTGTGAGAAAGCGGATTCAAAAACTTACATGACTAGTTCGCTAATTATGATTCATAAATTTGTGCGAAAGTCGTTAAAGATGGTTTCAACTGCTTTGGTAATGGTGATCAGGGCTTAGCAACACGTTTTCTCGGGGCAGATGGGACCAGAGAGATCGCCAAAAAGATAAATACACAGGTGGCTAAAAAGATATCGAAATCAGAGGCAAAGACTGTAAAACTTAGCCTTGTATTAACTACCAGGTAAACCTTTGTAATTTTCATAATTGCAAATACAAGCACAGATGTGCAATCTGCTAGGGAGAACATCCTGTGGTCGAGTGTGATACGTTTAAGAAACTAAAAATAAGATAAGGTAAATAGGATAAGGTGGTGGAATCGCCTGGCGACTCTGCGATTTGTTCAGACGTAAAACAAGAAATCGGTCAGTTGGATGATATGGAAGTTGATAAGGTTGATGTCTCCTTTTGCACAGTGGCCTAAATAGTGGCAAGGTATTAGATTTTCATGTGGATTGCTCCAAGCTTATGGTGGATGTGAGTAGTCAGAAAATGCTTGTTTTGACCAGGAAAGAAATTCTGTGGAAGTTTCATTTGCAGTTACAATTTCTGTAAATATTCGTCATGACTATTCATCAGAGTTGAGTGCAAGCAATGTTAAGTGCATCTATTCACGTACTAGTCGAACATGTACTAGTTCGGTTAATATTGATCATTACCTGTATTGTGTGGAGACTGATAGAGGTTTGCATTGTCCAGTTTTTGATATGTGTAGGAGTGGATCTCGTGCAGATTGAATGGGGTCCAGGTTTAAACGAGGCCCTGCTGTTGTGCTTGTATGAACAATAGCATAGATTGTCCATCAGAAAAGGCTCTGTTTGTGTTAACAGGGATTTGTTGTGGGTTCATTCTTATTGATCAAGGTATTCAACAGCCTTATGCTTGTGATAGTTATGCATCCCTTGAAAAGGAACCTTTTTTCTCAGAGATGTGTGGTAAAGTAGAGGTAAAGTGGAAGCAACAGTTGATCAGTTGCCATGTTCTTACATGGCATGTGGGCGGTGCCTAAAAAGGATGGCACTCTTCGCCCGATCACGGACTGCAAGAGACCACTGGGGTTGAGTATCAATAATTGTATGGAAGATGTTTCCTAACAATTCAAATACCACCACATTGATATGGAGGTTAAATTGTTAACAGATAATGGATTTCCAGCATAACAGACATTAAAAACGCCTATTGAGCAGTACATTTTAAGCCAGACCATAGGAAGTTCCAGGGTTTCTCCTGGCGTGGTTTGCATGGTAAATCTGAGATATACATGGACAATCGTTTGTGCTTTGGGGCCAGAAGCAGCCCGTATATATTTCCATGTTGTTCAGATTTTGTGGTGGATTGTGCAAATTGTTTTGGATATAAAAACTGTATAAATTACTTGGATAATTTCTTTGTTAGCGCTCCAACAGAAGATGAGTGTTAAGCTGATCAACAAACTTTAGATTATGGAATTTTTAGGATTTGAAAAAAAAAATTGGCTCTCCCATCAAGGAGAGTAATTATTGGAGGTATCTAAATAGACACCACAACTATGGAGTTGACACTACCCTTGGAAAAGGTGGCTAGGGTTCATACGGAAATAACAGAAATATGGTCAATAACATGGGTTGGCTACAAATCAATGCAGAAAGTAGTGGGTTTTCTAGCATATTGTGGTGATAGTAGTATATGGAGGCAGGACATATATGCAGGCAAGGTATGAATTTCTTAGGATCTACAAGGGCTCTCGTAGAGTCAAATTGGATACAGCTATTGTGGCAGATCTTGACTGGTGGAGAAGCTTTACACTGTGTTCAATGGTTAATCTAGGATCCTGAAAAATTGTGATTGTGATTATCTTGTAACTGATTCATCCACCTGACAATTTCATCCACCTGAAACTGACAATTTTTTCTTCAGAGCTTTGGCCGAAAAAATACCTGAGTGTGATTATGTGGAGAAAAGCCCCTCTTTTGATGAATTCGATCATATCATGTGGGTAATGAAGTTGAGGCCCGTTCTTAGGGCAGTTGCGCATTATGTTGTTCGATTTTATAACAAGAAACTTGTCATGTGACTGATTCTAATCAAACCTTGGTGAGGTTAGATATTGTTGATACAGACTATGGGTTCAAACTGATGATTAAGTCATGAAAGAGAATCCAATATTGGGAAAGGATCCTTTAGAGACCTGTGGTAAAATCCAAGTCATGGTTATGTCTAGTATCAGTCTGGAGAATTTTTTCTTTGGTGTATGAAGGTTAAGAGGGGGATCCTTTGATTCCTAATTCTTTGTGCAGTAAGATTTTCAAACCGTATCAAGTTCCATATTCCTCTCCAGAAGGAATGTGCTCGAGTTGGTTTGGTTGGGAAATATTCCCCCTATAGCTTGAGGTGAAGTGGGGCCAGTTTCTTGGTAAGAGTAGGGGTAGCATATTATTGAATTCAGCTGATACTTTTGATAACAAATTAGCTCAGGACTATTCCATTTCACATCATCTTGATGTATTTGTTTAAATATTAATTAGTTTGGCTTGCCACGGTCATCAAGCTAAGGTGACTGTCGTGTCTGGGCAAACTCATATCCCCTCGTGCTTCATTCAGTATTATGGGTAGTCTAATATTCTGTATTAGGCTGGTATATTAGTTAGAACACCACTAGAGGGAGACGCTGGTTAAGCCTCTATGCTATACAGTGGCGATGCTGGTCGGCAACGTTGGCCAACCTACCTCTTCAGTCATCGCCTGCACACACGTGCCATGGACATTACAAAAAAAAGTTCTTTGTTGTTATTGTTATGTTATAATAAATGTATCACATTCATAAAGCTGAGGTGACTAAGGCAAACTCAAATCCTCCAGTTAATCCTCAAATTAACAATGATACATATCTCCTATGACCAGGAAAGTACGATAGTATATCGATAACACGTCTACTGAAGGTTCAACCTCCTCTGATCATCACTGAATAGTGGGAAAGAAAACCACACAATTTTTGCAATTGTCTGCGTGTCGCCCTACAACGACCTGAGAAAAACGCGAGTTCATTGGACAATTTTGTGAGTTTTTTTCTCTGGGTGGCTTAATTCCTTTTTTCAGATTTCTGCAGTTGACAAGGAGAGGACATTTTTTTGTATGCAACATAGATACCTGTCACAAGGTTTTGTAGAGGGAATACTGTGCCTCCTAATAATAATCGAAATCTGGCCCAATATCCATAAAGTCATCAAGGTAGTTTTAACATTTATAACCACACTTTTTCTACGAATGGAGTCAGTTAAGAAGATGTACGGTGCTGCTATTATACCAAAAGAAATGCAGTTATCTTGAGGATAAAAGATTTGTCCATCCCTAAACCACTGAAGGCCTGAGATGTTTCCATGTTCAATGTCCATTTCTCAAATAATCTGGAGGGGTCGGCAGAGCGCCGGGCCTGCTCGTTTTTACACCTACAAGTCTGTGTCTCGCTGCGCTGGGACTCTAATTGCAGTATCAACAACTGACAACTTTCCTTGAATAATTTCATTCGATATTGAATCATCGATGAATTTAAGTATCTCCATAGAGGAATAGGAATAATTGTTAAAACGATAAGTATCTACATGTGAATCTAGATCAATGGGTTTAAATCCAAAAAATACCGTCTAGAATAAGGTGCCTGTCATAGTCGTTAGTCTGTCCACTAGACACTTGGACGGAACCACGGACACCATTTCAAACCACTCCTGTGGGGACAATTCTGCACATATTCCACAAATAAGATGTTTTTTGTTTAATCGTCACAAAGGCAAACGATCTTGTAAACAGATATCAAGCTCAATAAGTCACTAGTAATCATAAGATCAAACATGTAAATGCACTGGATTTAATTAGTCGTACTGTAGTCTTTCAAAGTATAATAGACTTTCTCAAAACCACTTACAAATAAGTGCCTCGAATCATGCAATCAATGTAGACCTCTCCTTATTCAGGTCTCAAAACATGTTATATATAGAAGGTAAACTCACTCATAACAGCTAACCGCTGAAGATTGTCCCAATGAAAATAAAGAATTTAGAAAAGCAAAAAAAAAAACTCACCAGCATTACCACAGGGTGCCGTTAATATCGCGAGTGTCTCGGGGTTCAGACGGAAATGCACTATTGCTATGAATTCAACTATGCATCTGGCCTTTTTTGGTCTGCGCTAGGTTTCTGGTCTGTGATTGAAATTTCTGGAGACAAAAAGGTCCCATAGCGACGTTGCCTCCTAGTCCATATATAGGTAATTCCTTTTGAACCTTTACACAGAGAAAAACAGAACATTGTTGGTAGTTGGTAGCTTAGTCAGCACTCCGTTTATAAAAAGAGGAAACCAGAGAAGTTTGAACACTTAACTGATTGGGCTCAACCATAAAATGATCAGTGATGTTTCTCTCGGATGGTTTGGTAATTTTATCTTACACTTTGGCTTCCCAATGTTCATAATTGCATCATTTGGCGCCCGCTGCCTTTTAAAAGATTTATTGAATACCGTTCTGGAAAAATCCGATGGGTGCAGATTGACTAAGATAAGATTTATATTGCCGAACCTGAGGAAATTAGCCAACAAGATGACAAAAGACTACAACTTGTTCTAACTTAATAAAGCATCGTCCCATCGAAACAACCGGGTACAAATGTCATTATTTCATCTTTACTCCATGTTCATCTACAAAACGCGAGACTAGTTTGGAGATGACAAGTCACCGGATTTTTATCTATGGGGGGTAACTGGGGAAATCACCACCTACTTGCCTTAGAGCAGAAAAAGGGGCCGAGCCTAGCCTCCCTGGTGTACAATGAATCAGGCTGTACACCGTCCTGTGCCCGGTCCATTAGGCAGGGCCTGGTGCGCCGTCGCTGTCGTGCAATTAGTATCCCACCACCATACACAGCGGCTGGACAATGCATCATATATTTCCCATGTCATGGGGTGCTGTGTGTCAATTATGTATTTCCATTCAAGGATAGGATTGTGGTCGTTCGGTAAATTCATTTATATAGGGATTTGCAATCTTTCCCTGGATTGTAAATTCCATATTTATATTTGCATTTCTATGTCGTCCACTTTTTTCCCGTTTTTTTTTATATTTCTAATTTGCACAGTTGAGCCTTTCAGATACATTCCTATTAGTTTTATTTTATATCTTTATCTCATTATGTGTAGAACTAACTAGTATTTTGTGGAATTTTGAAAATCACATATTTCTGAAATATTTTGTGAATGATGTGGCTATCCTTTTTATTACTTAATATATTCTGGAAGTGAAAACTACATCTATGATAAAATTACTCGAAAAGAACATGAAATAAAAGATGCTTGGGTCCTCATATTCAGTCTCCTCGTAGAGCGGCACTGTGATCGCCGTACCCCTCCAAGGACGGCCCCAGCCAGGCTTATCGGAAGCAACAAATCAGTCGGTATTAATACCCGCTCTAACGGGCCCTTTGCCCGTAGAGGGAAGGGATAATCTCCCACGGGATGCGGATTAACCCCTACCGCCATAGATTAACGCCCCAATCTGTGAGCCTCGCGCCAGACGGATATAAGGGCCGACTGCAAGCCCTGGCCTCGGCATAGTCCGTGAACCCGATTGTCCCCGCGCTTATGATGGACGGGCGAAGTTACCGGAACCTCGCGCATCTCTAGTTCCCCATCCTGATGTACTAACACGCCTTCCGAGTTTTCCCGCCTGAAAACAGGCATAATGTCGTCTGCGGAACCGGATGTTACCCAGACTCCGCCAATTAGGTCACGTCTAACAAGGCCCTACAAAGAGCGCATGCGCAATCTTAGGGAAACTCTAGTTTCCTTAGTTAGCAGTGGTCCAACTTATAATTACCTAGAAACCAAAGTGAGCAAATCCTATTTATTCTTTGTGGTATTAGGAACTACTGATAAAGCTCTTGTATTTGGTTGATAAATATGAAAGGTGCATCTATGGACCTCGACCACTCCTCTCCGAAGTACAACCAGACTGGTAACTACCTGCCACCCTGCCACATATGATTTATCAGTTCTAGTTGATTCATGGGTTTTGACATTTTCTAAAGTCAAATAAGTCAGTCATGGTTGATAGGATATATTTGGTGAAAGGTGATAAGCATAGCCAAATTGAAAAAAAAATGAAAAAAGGACAATATTTAAGATATGCAAGTAGACAAAGAATTAGCCTTGAGTATATGAGAAGATATTGGGTAAAGATTGCAAAAATTACAGTGCAAAGAGTGAGATTGCAAGAGAGTTAAAGATGGAAAGACAGACAGCTAGAGAGAGAAAGAAAAGAAAGAAATAAAGAAGAGGGATATATTAAGGAGTATAGGGGATAGAGACCAATGAAGAAAGAGGAAGCACCCAAGCGTCATACTAAATGCAAACATAACATGATTGGACTGGTGGATCAGGAAACAAAAGCGACAAGACAGTCGATAAAACAAGGTGGGAGCTAATGAAGAAATACATTGAGCTGGAGACATTTCTCAGAGGATAATCTTACCGACCATTGATCGCCAAGCCAACCGTCACAGACAGCATGCTACACCCACCGAGTGGGCGAAGGAAATGAAACGTTGAGGATCGAATTATGGCGAGTGCAATAACTTCAGATCATTAATCTTATTCCCCTTGTGTGTTCCCATGCATTGTGTCTCGATCTGTCTGTGTGGATGGAATCCAACTGTGAATGGTTTATGGAATCCTTTCCATTTTTTGTGCAGAGCTGAGGAGAAGACTTCGCTGTCGAAAATTCGCCATGCTCAACCAATAAACAAAAAACCAAGGACGGGTGTAGGTAGGCATTGGTACAAAATTGGATCAATGGCCAAACAGAAAAATAAATATCAAGCGGCCGTAGCTGATAAAATAACCTTTTATGAACAAAAAATCAATTTGAAAAAGAACCATTTAATAGTCAGAGCACACCCTCCTTGATGTCTGGTGTAGTCTTTGGGGAGGCTGGATCTGAGTGACACTTGACTTGGGTCTTTTTTAAGTGTCACTTGAAAGGGAGGTTTTTTATAGTTACAATGCGGGCTCACCATATTTTTTCCTAGCTCAATTCTAGCATCTTAACAAAGTCGATCCATGACTGTGCCTTACAGTAGGAGACCCTATTTGCAATACATCGTGTACACGATAAGTAATACTTGCCTGTAGTTTGGGCTCGACTTAATTCCCGGGTATTAAATACGTTTTCCTCGTATAAGGCCAGTTCCAAGAGCTTGATTACCGATTGCAGATATTAGTTTTTCAGGATATGTTAAATATCAGTCTTAAAAGACTTTAGCAAACCACCTGTAGACATTTGTAAACCTCGTTCTGAAAGCTCAATAAAACATGCAGCTAACGGATATTCATAGATACCTATCATGCAACGTGCATTGTAAAAACTACTCTGACACACTACTTTGTAGGCCAGGAACGTTTACCGTATTGCCCTAGAAGAATATGGCTTTCCGTATTCTACTTAGTAGCGTTTTGTCGGCTCTGTAAGTTTAGTATAGAGACTCTGTATTACGTGGATAATAAATGTTTTTTATCTGCTTATATCAATAGAATTGATAATTGCGTCATGCATTTGTAATCTTGTTAGTAATACGTACTGCTGTATGCATCTGAATTAGATATGATGCTTTTGATACGGGACAATATGATGAATAAAAGTAAGACTTTGATATTCTCTTTGTGCGTCGTATATGTTCATATGCTCTTTACTCCTGCTCATACTATCTGGCATGTACCTGTAGCACGTGACGGTGGTGTAATTTTCCAAACTCTCTATCAGCTTTGCTTTCCCTCTTTTCTTTATGTATTCTCTTTCTTTCAAATGAAATTTCATAGGTGTATATATGAATCCTCTCTTTAGCACCAGCCACGTCACAAACGGCAAACAAAGGAGAGAAACCTTAAGAGAATTTTATCTTCACCTTTTCTTGCCTACAATTTTACCAATAATAAGAAATGAAACGATATCATATGGAAAAACGTAGTGTTTGTATCTCAAAGGAACATGGTGGCATATGTCTATCCATATACTATTCAATCAGTCGATTGAACTTCACAAAAACTTTTTACCTCTACTTCCTTGCTAACCACAGCGTAGAGGGAATTTGATGGATAACCAATCTATATAAGAAAGATATTATTCTAAACGATCTGCTCTCCAATCATAGATTCTGCACCTTGTTTCCTGCCCTGCTTGTATCTCTGCACCGACGCATTCCTATTATTTGTTATGTCAAACCAGGCATAGTCTGTGGGATTACCTTCTTCAGTAGAAAGAACCTTATGTGTTGCAGGGTATTTCTTTCGTCAACATGAAACATATGCTTATTCGAAGGGGCTGTCTAATCAACTGTGGATGTATACTATACAGTTGTTTAAAACTGAGAAGGAAACAGTTGAAATGTCAGTGAAGCTCATTTAGCACTTCCAGTTTTTTCCCAACTCATAATATATGAGAGCTCTAAGCTAAACTAAAGAATATACAGGATTTAAGATGGCTTTTAACCATGGAACAGACGTTTACCGTTCGACCTGTATGAATTAAGTGAATTCTGTTTTTTTAAATCACGTCTTCGGTATATTTTCCATCTATCTCGCTTTTTTATTGTCTAAATACGCTGCGCACTATGAAATGTATACCCTGTCTGGCGCAGTGTCTATTTCCGGTACGACCAACACCGTGCCAGAAGCAACGGAAGTATACAATGTGAAATCCCGACAGAGCAAGATAAGATACAGATCTTTGTTCTGCTGTGGGTTGTTTTTTCAGTAATGAAAATATTGAATGCAGTTCTCTTATGTTAATGACTTCTATTCTAGCAGACATATATATGTCAAAGGTAATGTGAATCCCCCAAACATTCATTTCGTTACTGGCAACAAACCCCTGATCCACTGTTTAAAACATGTATATTTTTTACAGCGATGAAGAATTATAGTCTATCGGAAGGGGGAGAGAAAGCTTCGCATTATTGAATGAACATCAGCAGAGTAACAAAAGTCTGATCCAAAAACAATCACAAATAAACAAATAACTACGAAAGGAAACCCTCACTGGCTTAGAAACAAAACAAAAATAGGCTCAAAACCATTATCATTTCAATGTTGATAATACAATGAGCCTTCTCATCTTCACAGAGGGGAAATAGTAAATGGATCGTTTGAATTAGGCTTTTGTAGTTTCTAAAGATGAAGGGGAAAGTAAATACTAGAAGATTTCATTATTTGTTTTTTATAATCCATTTCTTATCCCGTGTCCTCATGTAAAGGCTCCAACAACAACTCTTTGGAAAACAAACTTTGCAGCGATCTTGACATGTGTGAGAGATAAGTGCAGCAGGAACGAACTATTGTTAATCTGTCCTCAAAACACACAATCGAATAATACTTCAGCATATTACATCAACACCAATATATTTTGCCGCTCTTATAAGCCATGATAGAAAAAGTCCAGTCAATATAAACCTGTAGCTTACCCTGGGACTGCCACTGAGTATGTTCTGGACATGAGGGATCTCAAAGTATACCAATGGTATAATAATAGTTTACAAATAACGACGTTTTACAGGTCTTACATCATTATAACAGTTCGTCACTGGTGGTATGGAATTTGTATGTTTCTTCCTGCTAAATTTGGGATTGCTTCCCTCAGATAACTAAATTCGAGGGGTAGAATAAATCATCTATGTGTAGAGTTTGACGTGATTGATTATAATAGAATTCTCCAAGTATCAGAATCTATGTCCGACTTACTAATGGATTTAGATTAAAGTACTGAAGGAGCTTAAACGGTTCTTTTACACAAATTGAATTATATTGTGAAATATTATCTTCATTTTGAACTCTACCAGCCATGATGTCTGAAAATGTATTTGGTATAAATAAAACATAAAATAATAAACAGTGTCCCAAATAATGTAGAACCCAGTGTGGAAATATCCCAAATAACCAAGCAATTCAATGACAAACATGTTCGGGGGATTGATGAAATGTGAGGCAATCTCTGAAAAATATGAATAATACTGGCGGACCACGTGAGCACTTCCATACGTGCGCTGGTGGTGGCCGTCACTCGAATCCCCACTCTCATACTCTGACGTTATGACAGCGTGGCCGCAGGGGTCCCACGTGATAAGCACTTACTATGAATCCTGCCAATTCATTGTGCGGTTTCAATATCGTCTCCTAGGAACAGCATGCTAGCCAGACGTATGTATGTATTCCATGCACAGTAGCAAATAAAGCTACTCATATAAGCTCCCTATTCCAGGGGTGGTTTTCATACAGTCTCGCAAAAAAGGTGTTCAGTTGATTGGCTTAAAGCGAAGAGATTACTGATAAAATGGTCTTGCTTTTATCTTGATTATTTCCCTTAAGGTAAGAAATTCGGTTCTTATTTTACATTGTTACAGTGATTTGCAATGCGTCATTTCCACCTGCCACGACTATATACATAAAACGGTTCGTAGTCCCCCTTGAGAATTTATTCGTGCTAATGATGATTGACCCTTAGCACACACCCAGTTTCCACCTCCCGACTAATTATATGTTCTATGTGCACGGAATGTAGTGTTAAGATAAAAATCGGTGGCGGTGAGAAATAAAACGCGTTAAAAATGGAAGTGGTTACTGACCGATGTTTGTCACCACCAAGGATTAATTTGACCGAGTTTAGATTTGTCGGTGGTTCCTCATAAAATCATAAGAGGGTGGTTGAGATGAAATACATTAAATAAGGGAAGAACGAAAAGGCAGTAGTTTGAAGTATAGGTATGGTGGGCGGGAATTTAGATAAATATGTGTTGATATGTTGAAGATTGAGGTTGAAGTGAACGTCATATGGCATTCTCGTGGATATGGCCGGGGAATGGCTTCTGAAGAAAAAATTCACCGGGGACATTGGAGCAAAATGCCTCTCAAGTTCCTTTGCAGTTTTTCGAAACGTTATTAGAGAATTATAGAAATTACAGAACATATTTGGTGTTGCCTATCAGTTTGCGTAATGTAATAAAGTTCAAATCAAGGTTCATGAATAACTGGTAGTTTTAGGTTCGAATCTTTTCACAACCCCAAGAGGGCCGGCCATACAAAGATCAGAAATGGATAGGCTGCCGCCCATTATATATGTGTATGGTGAATGATGAACGGCTCTTAAAGGGTGAATGCTAGGCATCACAGTAGAAAACTCATGTGATTTAACTTTCTGTATATGGGCGTACCAAATGACTGTATGGACGCTCATACCGGTTAACCACCGATGTCTGTGCAGGATAAATGAAACAAATTTAAAAAAAAAAAAAATACTTGTCTTTAACAGTGGTTATCGTGTTACAACACAAGCCTTTGAAGCTGATATGAGGCAATTACTTAATCCAAAAAAGTAAGCCCCGCCTGCATCGCCCGTGAGCGTGCGCAGAGCAGGGTTTAGAAGTACATATCTCAGCTGGGAGCAGTGTGGGACATGCGGGCCGACACTGACCACAGTGTAAACCAATACTGGTCCACTTTGAGGCAGGGGGACCTGTGGCATACCTGTTCCTCTATACTGAGGTATATGGTCAGCGTCGCAACTGACCTGCGCTATCGGACCCTCACCACCTATGTAAACACTTTGAACACTGTCTATGGTTCACTGACTCTCTGAGTCTCACTGTGAACTAGCCAGTGTACCCGGCCCTGTCCCAAACAGGGCCGGGTTCCTCTGCCATAGAGCCCTCTGCCGGGTTGTCATTTCAAACTAGCCACACTTTGGCATGCATATAAAAAAATGAATTGATTAATATATACCCATTTGTGTTTGCTAACCTTCAAAACAGCTGTCTTTTACTTAATAACTGTGTATTTAGAGAGAGTTTTCCATTGGAGCTTCGCTGTTTCTCGATTCCAGCCATTTTGTTCAGTCTTCCTTACTGGTTTCTAAGCTACTCAGTGCCTCGCCAATTAACAAAGAACAGCTGTTCACCCCTACATAGAGATTAGGGGTGAATACTTTACCTAGCTGTGAAGACATGTACCCAGATTTATCTCACCCCAGATATTTTTTCTCCATAGACTTAACATTGGGAACTCGTATCTAACACCCATTAGATATTTAGGAAAAATATCGAATGGGGGATAATGTCACAAATGTTAGTCCATTAGTCAATATCAAGGGTGAGATAAATTCAGAAACCTTGTCTTGTCAGACCCTAAACCCATGAAAGTTTAGGGTCTGAGCTTGTATCCCATCGAGTTTGAATCACTTAGTAATTCACAAGGCGAAGCCGCGTGAATTGCTATGTGATTCAAATGAGATGGGATCGAGCTCTGACCCTAAACTTGAATGGGTTTCCTCAATAGTACTTAGTAGGGGGAGGCTGGAATACACAACTACACCAAATGGCATATTGTTAGAGTGATAATAATAAGTAATACCTTATAGTTATAGATTTAGTTTGGTACATCATACTGTATAACCCTGTGTATGTGTGTCTATATCTTTGTCTGTGTAGAAGCATACCAGTCTCTATGTGCGTGTGTATGGCTGCAGCTATGCCTCTGTGAGCACATGTGTGTCTGTGACACAGAATGTCAATCTGTGTAATGTTATGTGTGTATACTGTACTTGTGTATATATATATGAGTCTTTCTAGCTATGTCTGTGTATCTGTGTCTGCATGTCTATCACTCATGTTATGTCCAACCATTCCTCACATTAAATGAAATGGCTGACCTCACAGGAAATCCATGTTCTCTCAGGGCTACTTTTCCATGGCCCACCACTGACTATTTGCGATCCCTAAATACAAATGACCTGGGACCTGTTTCACTAGTTTTCTGACATGTCTAGATGGCGTCTGTGATACCATACAGACATATTGGGGTTGACTAGTTTCGTGGCAAGACAAGTAGCGCTGGCACAAGTGGCGCTGTAGTGTCACTGTTCGCGACACCGACATTGCGACACAACATGCGATAATAGACGTGACATGTGTTATGAAACATGACTTTGTTTTGTCTGTTCTTGCTTGCACTGTTGGTGCCGCTTTTCATGTCTGTCTAACACTTTTGTCACAAAACTAGTGAAACAGGTCCCAGTAAACACCCTCCCACCTGGCTTACATATACCCCCTGACTGGCCCTGCAGACCTGACTGGTCGCGATGTCTGCCGTACACACAGGTCCCTTCTCTCCCTGAGTAGGGGCGGGTCTATATTTTTGATGAAATTAAATCAGGATTAATTTCTGTAGCTCTTCTTTTTTTTCTTTTTTTTAAATGAGCAGCGCTCTCTTTTATTCAGTATCATGATTTAATTACACAGTTCATTCTCCCTGTTCAAAACTAGCATAAACCCATTGGTGTTAACATGTGCTCGCTCCCACGATGAACAATAGTATATCCTTCTAGCTACATGTGCACCCCTCCAACGCTGCACAATTTCCTCTGTAAGAAAGAATTCAACACATGAACAATCTCTGTAGCTCTTCTTTGATAATAATTGGTTGCCCATGGCCTTTGGTCAGGGGTGGTCATTGCCCCCCCTGGTGAAACTACCCTACACTCGCGCACCCCTGCGCCACCTCTCCGCTCTCGGCCGCACTAAACATCAAAGTGCGCGAGTGCGACACTGTCCTCTGTCTCATTCGCTTCACTGGTCTCCTTCGCTCAACACCTATTTTTTCTATCGCTCCTTGGCCTATCGCCCTCCGTACCTTCGGTCTCCGTATTCCCCTGAATATCGGCAGACGAGGACAGGGTTACCAAGCGATTCAATAAGGAATTATAGGATAGTCATGTTGACCAGAAGCGCTGTGGCGGCATCCGCACCCGCGGAGGCCGAGACGGACTCGGAAATAACGATAAGACAGCCGGCAGCCGAGAGCGACCACGTGGACTCGGTATCCCAACAGGGAACGAGCGCCAGCGCACGGACTCGGACTTCGCGCATCACAGCCCTGGAGGCCAACCTCGGGGGGGTCAGGACGGACGTCAACGAGGTAAAGACAGACGTCGGTGAAGTCAGGACGGATATGACCAAAATATCGCGCCAGATGGACGGCATGATGGACGCGATCATGCAGATCTCCAGACCAGCCTCGCGCCGGGCCGGCTCACGGGCTTCCTCAGCGGCCGAACGGACGAGAGACTGGGCCCAGGATCAGAACGAGCGCCTCCTCCCCGCGCCCAGGGCACTCCGAGAGGCATACACGACCGAGGAACACCTCCAGCGTGAATTCGGCCGTGAGGCCATGCGACACGACCGCACAACGGGTAAGAGCCTACTTTCTGATTTAAATGCCCGGAGGCCGACGGCGAAGCCGTACATGTTTATGGACAGAGACGGGGTGTACACGCTGCACCAGAAACTGGACCTACGGTCGAGCCTCGGGCCTCTGGAGTACATTTCATGTTTTGTGGCCTTATTGAATGACGATCGCGCCTTGCACCCCGAGGACAAGGAGCATATGTTCAAACATCTTTACCAGGTGACCGTTGATGCGCAGGCACGACCGTGGGCCGGCGTCAGACGCTGGTCAAACTACGTTTTCGACCAGGTCGAGTCGGGCAGGATGCGATGGTCGGATCACGGCCGGATACAGGAAGAACGTGTCCGGCTCGCGATGACCAGTGCCCACACCGCAAACAACAGTCAAAACACGGAGACCGGACGTGCCCGGGGGAGCGAGGCCCCGTGCCGGGACTTCAATGGAGAGAGGGGGTGCCGCCACCGCAGCGACCACACTGAAGGGGGTATCCGGTGGCTGCACGTGTGCACGTTTTGCGACTCTGTGGGCAGGAAGTGCGGTCACTCGGTGCACGCCTGCAACCGCAAGCTGACATACGGACACGGGTACGACAACACGGCGGCTCCCCCTGTACCCACACCGAGGCGGGTACCCCAGGCGGGGTATCAACTGCAGGCTACTACCAGGCCGGCGGCAGCGCAGAGTGTGGTACACCAACCCCAGCCGAGTTAAAAAAACGGGCCGGCCGCGCCCCGCCAGTAGACGAGGCGCTCAACAAAGATGAAAGGGGTGCCGGCAGGACGGAGTGTTGCATCACGAATCCGGCTCCCCCACGTGACGTCACCGATCACGTGACCCCCTCGGCACGTGGCCGAGGGGTAGAGGTAAACAACAACAGTGACGGGGGGAATACACTCCCGGAGGAGATACCCCCCGTTCCAGCGGCGGGGGCCGCCCCCGGCACTGTGGGGCATGATGGTCTCAGTCGCTTGCCGGGTGTTAGTGTTAGTGCGCCGGGCCGAGGCCAGGAATCTAACACTCCCGACTTTAAAGCACTTCGCGATGTCTGCGAAACGGGAATCCACCGGGAGGGCGTGAGTACGGACCCGTTAGCCTTCAGACAGCATCGCCGGGAGACTTGGCCGGAGTTCACGGCCGTGGGGCCCGCCAGGCACGCGGAAATATACCGGACCGTGCGCGACACGGGAATCCCCAACGCACTCGGCGCCAGGGTCGAGGTGCCTTCGGATCTAAACCTACCTGCATGGGACCATTACCTAGGACACGTGGAGGAGGCGCAGGAGCTCCTAGGCTTCCTGCGATACGGTTTCCCCCTGGGATACCTGGGACCGGAGAGTGATACCAGAGGGGTGGCCAACCACCCCAGCGCAACCTCTCACCCCGTGCAGGTAGAGAAGTTTCTCGAAAAGGAGGCGAGCTTTACCAATATGATGGGCCCGTTCGCCGAACCGCCTTTTAGCCCGTGGTGTCACGTGTCGCCACTCATGACACGGGAAAAGCGCGGGACGGACGACCGGCGCATCATTACCGATATGACTTTCCCGAGGGAGTGCAGCGTGAACTCGTTCATCATTAAGAACTCAGTCTACAGACTGGAGCGAGAACACGGCCTCCCTACGGTGGACGAGTTTGTGGCCAAACTCGTCAAGGCAGGCACGTCGGCCTACATGTCGTCCATCGACGTGTCGCGTGCCTACAAGAACTTTAGGTGCGATCCCCTCGATTGGCCTCTGTTATGTTTCGCGTGGGAGGGCGGGCACTACTGCGATACGGCCATGCCGTTCGGCGTCCGTGCCTCCTCGTACCACATGCAGTGTGTGGCGGAGGCCATCGTGGGGATACTATCATCAAAGGGAGTCACGGCCGCGATGTACCTCGACGACCTCATCATCCTCTCCGAGGACCGAGGTAAGGCGGCCGAGGACTTCAGGATCGCGCGAGACCTTTTTTCGGAATTGGGCCTACCCGAGGCACGCGACAAAGAACAGGAGCCGAGCCAGACCGTGACGTGGTTGGGGATAGAGATCGACGCCCGTGCCATGTCTCTATCGATCCCCACGGCCAAGCTGGAGGACATCCGTGGTCACGTGTCGGCCGTAGCCAAACGACGAACGTTGACGAAACGACAGCTTCAGTCGGTGCTCGGCCGGATATTACACGTGGCCAGGTGTATACGTCCGGCGCGGGCATTCGTCTCAAAGCTACTCGAGGCCCTACGGGGGATGAGAGGCTTCTACATGAACATCAATTCCGAGATGCGCCAGGACCTCGACTGGTTCGTTAAGTTTGCCCGGGGCTGGAACGGCCGCGCCCTCATCCCTCGGGGTCCCCCGACGCGGAGGATCACGGTGGATGCGTGCCTGTCGGGCGTCGGAGGAACCGACGGCCGGTTCTCGTACTCCGGGCAGGTGTGCCCCGTCTTCGATCCCGTGGAGTGCATCTCAGAGCTCGAGGCTCTGAATACCATCTACGCACTCCACACATTTATCACAGACAGGGATCGGGGATCACGGATTGAGGTGTTCTGTGATAACCTCGGGACTGTACAGACCCTCAATAGCGGGCGTGCCCGTAACCCTGTCCTGGCGGAGTGTGCCCGCCAGGCATGGATGGTGCAGGCACGTCTGCAGGTGGAACTGGTCTTCAGCCATATCCCCGGGGTGCAAAACGTCATCGCAGATGCCCTGAGCAGAGCCCATCTGTCGAGGACGGAATACGATAAGGCCACTTCCCTCATTCACCTTCATGAGTTGTACCCTATCGTACCGTGTACCCATGCCTCTTTTGTACCCGTACTCCGTCTCTTCTGCAGATCGGGCGCTTCTCTTACTCCAGGCGAAGGCATCTGCGAGGCAGTCAGAGGCGCGTGCCCCAGGTACGCTCGCAAACCAGCGATCCGCAGTCACCACCTACCTGGCGTTCTGCAACCGGATGAGGGCGGACCCCCGGGCACCGACCGTGAGCCTGATCACGTCGTATCTGGAATACGTGGCGGACCACGCCCCCTCGCCGGCCACGGTCGCCAACCAGTTATCGCACGTCCGGGCACACCTCCGACTGACGGGGGGGGACGTGCAGCCAACGGAGGATCACCGGGTGAAGCGTGCCCTCGAGGGCATGAGGAGAAACAAGCTGTACGTGCCAAACGTGAAGGCCCCCATACCAATGGATGTGTTCAGGGCGGTCCTCGACGCCCTGACGGGATCGCCCCTCCATACGGCAATGAGGGCGGGCATGCTCCTCATTTTCTACGCGGCCCTACAGCAGGGGGAGGTGGCGCCGCAGTCGGCTCGGGCATTCGACCCGGCTCGGAACCTCACTCGCGGGGACGTGGTCCTCGGCCGCCGGCATCTCACCATCACCATCAAGGCGGCCAAAAATCTTCAATACGTAGGACAACAGAAAGTGATGCGCCTCGAGGCCGCGGACGATATCCGGGTGTGCCCGGTAGACGCGGTTCGAGGCCTACTACGGGCGGCCCCTACGGCTTCACTGCGGGACCCGTTCCTGACACTGCCCGATGGGACGACCATCACATCACGGGTTATGACCAACGAATGGGACCGCCTCCTACAGGCCACAGGCCAAACGGTGAAGACATACACCCTCCACAGCCTCAGGAAGGCCGCTGCCACTCAGGCATTTGAGGCAGGAATACCTGAACTTAACATCCAGAGGTATGGAGGGTGGAGGTCCCAGGCTCATAGAGACTACATCAAAGTATCAGACCAAGAGACTGTCAACAAGTCTCTCATTGAGTCTCTCTCCTTCAAAAAGTGACTATAAAAACTTTCCCACCCTCCTCTTCCCTTAACTATTGGCTTCTTGGCTATTTCTATTATTTTATTATTACATGTTATGTTTAACTATGTAATATCACATAATCGTCATTTATCTTATATCAAATATTACCACAATTGACAAACACATATCTATGTCAATTTCAATATTTGTCATATTGTCACAAATCTTATCACAATTGACAAACACATATCTATGTCAATTTCTATATTTGTCTTATCATTGATACTCATGTATTTCTCTTATTCATATCAATAAGACTCATAAAATTAAATAAAATTTTATAAGCCCACTACGGCCTTCACTCTGTTTCATTGGGGATCTGGGGTAATGGGTTGCCCATGGCCTTTGGTCAGGGGTGGTCATTGCCCCCCCTGGTGAAACTACCCTACACTCGCGCACCCCTGCGCCACCTCTCCGCTCTCGGCCGCACTAAACATCAAAGTGCGCGAGTGCGACACTGTCCTCTGTCTCATTCGCTTCACTGGTCTCCTTCGCTCAACACCTATTTTTTCTACCCACCCACCCACTCCTTTTCTCTCCTACTCCTTACACTCGTAGGGCTATTTCCATTATTTTATTATTACATGTTATGTTTAACTATGTAATATCACATAATCGTCATTTATCTTATATCAAATATTACCACAATTGACAAACACATATCTATGTCAATTTCAATATTTGTCATATTGTCACAAATCTTATCACAATTGACAAACACATATCTATGTCAATTTCTATATTTGTCTTATCATTGATACTCATGTATTTCTCTTATTCATATCAATAAGACTCATAAAATTAAATAAAATTTTATAAGCCCACTACGGCCTTCACTCTGTTTCATTGGGGATCTGGGGTAATGGGTAGTGTGTCACAACGCCATTAACGCTGGACATCATGCTACAAAACTCGCGTTTAACGCTGGGCATCGCACTACAACTCTGGGCTTTAACGATGCGCATCGTGCCCCGTAAAGAGCCCTCAAATGTGCTGCTTATCAAACGTTCAATCATGCTCACTATTGGACCGGCCAGACTCAGCCAGGCATTAAAACCTGAGACTTCTTTTCGATTGCTGAAGCATAAATGAAAAGTTACCAGCAACCGGCCTGTTGTCAAGTCTTGGCTGAACGAGAGTTATTCGTGAATACTTTATCCCCAAAACAGTTGCAAAATGTAGAAAATGATAGGATTCAGATATCTCTACGAACGAACAGGATTCCGGCCGTTTTTAGGATGTGATGCTCATGTTTTACAGGCTTTCGCCACTCCACCTCCTGGTGTTCTCTGGTGTCTCATCCCTACACATCTAAAGCTGTAACCATGACCTATGGCATGTTTACTGAGAGTATCTATTTGAATTTAAACCGTCTTGATGTGAATAAACGTTGTGCATCATGTTCATTTCGAAAAGCAATGGAATTATAACTGTAATCATCTCATATTACAGCTTACAGGGCCAGACCTGTCGAACTCAGGCAGGACTGTAATCGGGTGAAGTTCGGTAGATCTCACTTTTCCTTAGGCTATTGCCTAGCACCAGGGGGGTGTCCGATTCGTGGCAGATGCTGCCAGGGTGGTACTTTTAGTACGGTGTTCATCTGAATGAACTAGAAATTGGCAAAGGATGGTTACAGACAAAGCCCGAAACAGCCCGACTGTTTAAAAGGCGACGGCGTCCTAATGGAACAGACCTTCTATTTTCATGCAATTGCGGTATAAACAGATATATAAGCGTATATGATAGTACAAAGGTGTACGACGAAAGCGTTTTCGTTGAGGATGGGCCGACTTACTTGGTTTAATGCTAACCGAACTCATGCTTTATTTGGAAGGTAAGGCCCGGCGTCCACCTACTACGATATGGCACCGATATGGTCTACGATGCACCTCCCGATAAAAATTCAAAATCGCGTCGGAAAGTCACCTAATATCGCGGCAGTTGACCATGTTTCTGCGATTAGACACCGATAAAAACCCCATACTATGCGTGGTGGATTGGCATGTCTAGACATATGTCTACGATTTTGCACCTTCCCGATATGTCTCCGATATTTGCTTTTTGTATCGGTGCCATATCGGGAGGTCTAAATTTCTATCGTAGTAGGTGGACGCCAGGCCTAAGGAGTTTTAATGTGACCTACTGGCAGAACCTGAACCAAATCGGAAGTAGGCTGTATGAGTTCCTATTTAAGACATTATGGCCGATTAGTTCAGACCCTTGTTCTGTTTATGATATTTATCATTTTCTCCGGAGTGTTTTTGTACCTCCCCTGGTGAGGGTGGGGTTCCCTGTACCCCAAACCCGCCCGCTATCCGGATCACCCATGAACCTCAAATAAATCGCATCTGATTGGTCAGAACCTTTTTCTTGCATGAACAATCTCTGGAGAAGAAAGATACGATATGTTATATACAATTAAAGTAACCAAATTAATAATTGCACATGTATCGTGCATTGTGATTCTCAACTTATAAAAAGAAGAAATTTGTACTCTTTTGGCTAATGTTGCCATGTTATACACCATTGGGCTATATTTGTGTGCATACCGCTGGGCGTTTGCTGGGAGGAATCAGTCTCTGATCACATCCCAACAGTCTTTCCAGCTGTGCAGACGTCCCTAACCTTCCCTGTTCTTTTATTAAGTCGGGAACAAGATGTCAATGTCTTTTTGGCTTTTCGCGCAAGTTGGGAGACAAACACACTGTTCAGACACTATGTAGGAATGTGTCGTAAGTGATGCTGTATGGAGAGTTCTTTTTGACGGGATACGTCCCTAAAGATACAACGTGGTTGTAACATGAGATCAGTAGAGAAAACAACATTCCCTCCCCTCTAAAAGCCCAACATTATTATAAAAAAGTCCTATTGAGTTACATAATATGTAAATCCATCAAGTTATCATCAAATCATATTACAATGATAACTTGATAGATTTGCTTTTTGAGATATTGATCTCACACAGAGGTGTTATAATGGTTGGGAATATACACTCTAGAGAGGGGCGTTTTCTTCTCAGGTTCCCTGTCAGGCACAAATATCTCACCTATTCAGTAGATGTCGGCTCAATTTTGATTATGAGACAGCGTAGAATAACCATACCCAGTCAGTGGATTTACAACACTGTTTGGTTCGAAATATCATACCGGTCTGGTGACTGTAAAGCTGACAAACTGCCCACCGACAAACAGGCAACGACACATGATGATAATTACATCGTTATTTCAGACCTTCACCCACTTCCTGTACCTCATCCGCAATATGAATCAAAGTAGTCACTTTTTCCCACTGAATGAATAATTGTAAATGCCACATGGCAACGTGTTGGATTTGGCGAGAGAACTTAGGAGCCTACAGCATGCGTTGCCTTTAGGTAAAATCTTGTTTGGCTTATAATAGTGAGTTATCTAGTTTTCCAATAGGATGTTTAATCACAAAGAGAAACGCCGCAAGCCAAAGCGTGATTCATTTTATAGAGTGGCGGCATACTTCATAGTCATAATGGGGATTTTCAGTCCTCTGGTCTGACAAATTCGTGTCAGCTATACGATAAATACTTAAGGTATGCTGCATGTTCTATGGCATATTTGAGGCCTCTTTGAGATAGGGTTTAAAAGTTCAACATCTTATCTGGAGATAATACTAGATCGAATTACAATTGAACCCCATTAAGAGGGGTTCCTTCCCATCCGAGCCGCCGTAATCCAATATGTAGGGTACCTTTCTTAATTGAGAGAATTCTCTTCCAAGTGTACTGGTTAGGAGTTCTACCCTATTCTTCTCCCTGTGGACATGTCGAAGTCTCGAGATGAGCATTCAGCATGACAATGGTCGGTAATAACATCGCATGGCAACTGAAGTGAAAAGAAAAAGACAATCGTTTTGTGTGGCCATGTGAGAAACCTCCGAAGAAAAGTGAGCTAACCACCTTCATCATTTTTACCTCATTTCATTGTCATGGAGATGAGCATTCCGCAGCCTTGATTGGCTTGAAAAGTAGATAAGGTAATTTCTTAATTCGCGGTTGACAATTGGTTTAAAGGGAATGTTTTACCCACGTGCTCGGAATTTAATTAATCGCAATTTAAAAGAAGGAAATAATTATCACTACAAAGGGTTTTCCATTATTCACATGTTTCAGCAAGCATTTTCTTCTGGTGAAGATGATTTACCAAAGCCTGGAATAAGATAACAATCGAAAAAGGCAAACAATAACACACTGCTTATGAATAATTGACTTGGAAAACAAATAAGGAAAAAAAGAATATTCAAATATTTAATGACCTATCTATTGCCAACCAGTCCGAATTATGAAAATGCTGAGCACGAAATGTGCAATAAACAGGTAGTTAGAGAAAGAGTTAGGAGGAGCAATAACAGGGGATTTTCAATGACTTACGAACTGTCGTCCACATATTGGCTTTCCTAGAACGAGGGCTTTTTTCTGCTTATATTGTTTTTAGGTTTTGCGTATCGGTCTTTGTGGCTTCCCTCAGGGGATTTCCTCAGGGGTGTTCAGGGAGCGGCTGTCAGCCCGTCGGTATGACCCATGCAGGTCGGGGTCGTGATAAGGCCCTAGTAAGACATCTGGGGGCGGGGCCGGACGGTCCTAAGGCGGCCTCCGCACGGGGCTTACCGGCCAATCTCCCCCTACAGAAACGTACACAGTATCCATCCTCCACCTAAACCTATCCCAACAGGCGAAATATTCGCGGGAACGAAAACTCCGTTTCTTATACCTGCACACTCATCATCAAAACATAAGCCTTTCTGAGTGCAAGCTATAATCATATCCCGAACAGAATGTTTGTTGTCATCATCCAATACTAGATTGTGGTGGGTGTAGGAGGACGACCTTTGTGTAAGGAGATATTGGGTTTTGGATCGACACAAGCTGGACATTTCTTTCCCTCTGCGATGGCAGGTTGCTGTTGCGGCCGTCTCAGGCTAAGAGGTAAGCTTTGAAGGCTGGTCTAAGTCTACGCATACAGGGGTGGGACGTCTGCGGGTGGTGCTATCTCCTAAAGCCCTCAGTCTCGGAGCTGCTCACACCGCCGATGAGATACTTAGGAGCCTGCAGTGCAGGGAAGGTCCTCTGTCAACGCCCCCCGAGCTGGGCCAATAAATGCTGCGTGTGGAGAGCCGCGGATAGTTGGGAATTAGATTGCATGCTGCCTGCGTCGGCCGACTCATCAATGCCTCCAGGATCCCACGCCGGCAGAGACAACAGATTCTCATTACCGTGGCTGAACGAGATCGTGAGGTGAAAAAACAACAACAAAAAACCAACGCCAAACCAGTGATCAATCCTATGTCAGCGATCCAATGAAAAGATATTTAGGGGATGAGAGTGAGGGTTTGACTTGAGAGAGGATGGGTGGAGTTGGGGGCCTCGTGAGGAGGGAGTGAAACCCTATGAGCACTGCCTAACTGGGATCTGCGCTAAGCAAGACGTAGAGCGACACTGGGAAATACAGACCCACGAAGGATGCCTGGTTGCTTCCAGGATTTCTGATCGTTTCCAGTGACAGAAGGCTCCGCCTTGTTCCCATCAGATGGTGTTTAGTATATACAGTAGAACCCCGGTAATGGGCCACCTCGTCAAGAGGAACACCCGACAATTTGGACCAATTTGCCGTGAACGAAACCATCCGTTTGTCCTAAAGGGCACAGAGTGATTGCTAGTTCCACCGCCACCCAACAGAAAATTGTGTTATAGCAGAGTTGTATTTTGGGGACAACCGCTGTTATCATTTGCTATGATCCATAGATAATCAGGAGACGAGGCTAAAAGCCTCTTATGGCAAAATGAATATTTAGATAAAAAAACAACTTTGATAACTGCATGTGTGTCAAATGGTGTCGGGGGAAAGATGGATGCCTTCATAACACAATAGCTACATCTGCCCCGTTAATTGTACCCCATTAAGTGGGCACACAGTACCTCGGGCCACTTTGGTTTGAGACGGAGGATGCGCAGATTAATGACGTTCTACTATACGTTTCTTTCCGTATACTAGATACACCAAGTGAGTCTTCTGTGATAACTGTAAGAGCTGCTCTGCACACTATGTGGAAAGGCAACCTGCAAATATCGATGCTCCTCTTGCTCCATCAAGACACTGATTACTCCTAAATCAATACTTGCTGCGGCAATGGTAATCATTCTATGGTTTCTCATATATCTGTATTAACATCTCAGGGACCTCGCACGTGTTTTCCCACTAGAGATATAAACTCCACCCATGATACATTTGGTAGAGGGTGTGAGTACATATAGTAAATATTCTAATTGATTAAAAAAAATTAATCCCGCTCCAGTCATGATTTTCTTGTAGATGTTAGATTTCAGAAATGTATGTATTTACATAGTTTAAGACTCCATAGGGTATTCGTTATTCAGTTAAACATTTTGTATGTATGTGATTTGTTGGTGTGACATGAACACCACACAGGTCAGAAATTACGTATTTACTGTTCTTGTGTTCAGAAGTATTCAAAACTAATATCTCAATGCAGGTAATTTCATATGTTAATTATTGAATTATGTATAAACCAGCAAGTACTATGCATTTCAAGTTGGGGCTGTTTGGTAAACCTCGCGTGAAGATAATCATTTTCTCGACCAAGATATATAATTTACCATGTCAGCATTTCTCTTCCTAAACGTGTTGTTCTCCTTGCCGAAAAGAAGCATTACAATACAGGAAATTCACCTTTAAATGCCCTTTCAGTGAGCAGTAAACTATTCCTATCGACCATGAGGAAGTGCAATACAGAATTAACTAAAGGTCACCTTTAACATTAGGGCAAGGTGTGACTGGTCAATAAATGTTGAACGCTTGGGTCTTCAACATTAATTTAAAGTCAACAAAACGTTAGATACGCATTTGTCCGGCAAATCCGTTTTCTGACACATGTCTTCCAAGCCAAAGTGGTCGGAGTTGTGGGATGTCATGCTTAATGGAATTAAATAAACCAGAAAAAAACGATTCTGTGCCGTGCAAAGTGGTCAGGATTGCGGGGTGGTCCCTTTAAAGGGGTGCCCTGGTACTGGGTTTCTACCGTAACTCGGAGGATTATCGAATTCACATATTTCATTCAACTGTGAGGTACGAAGAGAAACCGATTGTCTTCAAGGTTAAGCAAATCATGTGTCAGGCATTGGGAAGTAATCTAAATATTAGAATAAGATATGATATAAGGCCCGTTTCCATTGGCCGACGAAAACGGCGTGGATTTTTTTAGTTATCCTAATAGCCCATTTCCATTTTGCCTCAACAGCGTTAAAGGTCCGTCGGTGGTGCCTGACTGTAGACCGATGACGGACAATGTAAATGGGGGATATGTTCGACATTGAATCATAGATCATGGAGAGTGCGGACCAATACTTGAGATATTGTGAAAACAAAGACCGATGACAGTTGTTAAGATGTCTAGACGAGACCTTTCAAATATACACCTTGGTAGAAACTGCTTTGATAAACGTATATTTAAAAAAAAACAATGTTTAACTTGTATTCCATATAACAATACTAAATTTGGAAAAAAAGCAAACAAACACTTATAAAACTGTTAGTGAATATAAGTCATATATATCACTACAAAACGCATGAGTAGTCCGTGCACGCTATGACCTATTGCCAAACTCTTCATACAAACCTTCTTTATAACCATTATACCAATGTGTATACCCAGTGTTCCCTTCGGGAATTCAATATAGGAAACAAGATATCTTAGTGGAATGGAACAAATTTGATTTCTAAGCATAGGGTGGTTGTGCCCTATGAAATTCAATATCCCTTTATCAAATTTATTGTTCTCTAGAATTCTATTGCCAACCCAAAGTATTCACAGATTGATGCACAGAACACGCTCACAAAACCCTTTGAAGACGCATTTGTTTTTGTTGTACTTTATGCTCCTAGGGATACGATTTGCAAAGTTGCCAATATAACTGTAAATCTAATAATGTGACGAAATGTTGTAAGAGCAATCAGTTGAAATCGGATTTATAGTGAACCGGTGAACACGTTTATCACGGTATGCTATGCGGGGCAGTCCACCAAATTCATATAGATTTGTCTTATTCATCAATTGCAAAAGACTAGTTTAGTTTAGTGAGGGATGAAGTAATCTTATTAATTAAACCAGAGCCCCACTCGATGGAAATAACTTTGTTGTTCCACCACCTTTTTTGACAGCTATGTAATTCACTCAATTTCACTGAGCAAATTACTCCACAGTCAACCTCGGTGGAGTACGGATCAAGATATTTTCATCGCGTGAGTTTCCTTTGAATTAAATATTACCATTTGCAGCCGCTTGCCATCAGGAGGCTCATCAACAGAGGAATAAAGTACTGTGATTTCGACAATTCGTTCGTATGATTATCGAATGCAAAACTTCCATCTTTACATGGCCTATAAAAAGTACTGTTTTTATTTATATTCTACCTTATAATCTTTGTCATATTGAAATCTGGAGTCAGTTTAATCACTTATGTTCGTATAGGATTTTTTTGTTGTTGATTTTTTTATTTCAGGAAAGGTTCGCTACATTGACTGCCGAGAGCCCCGGTAAATGAGACAATCTGGGATGACATTATCGTCGAGAGTAGACCTGTCATTCGCGTTTAATAACTCCTGTGGTCCAGTATGTAGAGAAATCCTCTTAGATAGTCTCGTCCGAGTGACGCTGATCGTTTATGAGGATAAAACACTGCTTTGAGATGGTTTCAGGGACCCTTGAACTTGGGTTTCTAATCATTGCAGGCGGCGCTATATAGTTGTCTTTTTAATAACTAATTTATTCAATCATAATCATAATTATTATTTCCAAATTTTTAGGTTGCTTAAAAGCAGATAAGGATCCGTTTTAAGTGTTACTAAAATTTTTATGAGAATCTATGAGAAACTAGACAAAGATCCTACTAGACAACACACGAAAGAAGTAGAGGAAATAGTAGAGGGAATGGTAGAAAACGGAGACATCATTTAAAAAAATGGCAAAGACAATCCTAGTGATGAAACCTAGGACCCCTCAAATTTATTTCCTACCAAAATCCATAGGAAGACTCTGCCCCTCGCCAGGTATCAGCAGACGACTGCCCCACAGAGCGCATCTCTGCCCTGGTGGACATTTTCTTGAAACCACATATGACGAAAATTAAATCGTTTGTAAAAGACACCACTGATTTCATAAACAAAATTGAATTGGGAACTCCTCGGTAGATCAATTGGTTGCCCATGGCCTTTGGTCAGGGGTGGTCATTGCCCCCCCTGGTGAAACCACTCTACACTCGCGCACCCCTGCGCCACCTATCCGCTCTCGGCCGCACTAAACATCAAAGTGCGCGAGTGCGACACTGTCCTCTGTCTCATTCGCTTCACTGGTCTCCTTCGCTCAACACCTATTTTTTCTACCGCTCCTTGGCCCTATCGCCCTCCGTACCTTCGGTCTCCGTATTCCCCTGAATATCGGCAGACGAGGACAGGGCTACCAAGCGATTCAGTAAGGAATTATAGTTCAGGCATGTTGACCAGAAGCGCTGTGGCGGCATCCGCACCCGCGGAGGCCGAGACGGACTCGGAAATAACCATAAGACAGCCGGCAGCCGAGAGCGACCACGTGGACTCGGTATCTCAACAGGGAACGAGCGCCAGCGCACGGACTCGGACTTCACGCATCACAGCCCTGGAGGCCAACCTCGGGGGGGTCAGGACAGACGTCAACGAAGTAAAGACAGACGTCGGTGAAGTCAGGACGGATATGACCAAAATATCGCGCCAGATGGACGGCATGATGGACGCGATCATGCAGATCTCCAGACCGACCTCGCGCCGGGCCGGCTCACGGGCTTCGTCAGCGGCCGAACGGACGAGAGACTGGGCCCAGGATCAGAACGAGCGCCTCCTCCCCGCGCCCAGGGCACTCCGAGAGGCATACACGACCGAGGAACACCTCCAGCGTGAATTCGGCCGTGAGGCCATGCGACACGACCGCACAACGGGTAAGAGCCTACTTTCTGATTTAAATGCCCGGAGGCCGACGGCGAAGCCGTACATGTTTATGGACAGAGATGGGGTGTACACGCTGCACCAGAAACTGGACCTACGGTCGAGCCTCGGGCCTCTGGAGTACATTTCATGTTTTGTGGCCTTACTGAATGACGATCGCGCCTTGCACCCCGAGGACAAGGAGCATATGTTCAAACATCTATACCAGGTGACCGTTGATGCGCAGGCACGGCCGTGGGCCGGCGTCAGACGCTGGTCAAACTTTGTTTTCGACCAGGTCGAGTCGGGCAGGATGCGATGGTCGGATCACGGCCGGATACAGGAAGAACGTGTCCGGCTCGCGATGACCAGTGCCCACACCGCAAACAGCAGTCAAAACACGGAGACCGGACGTGCCCGGGGGAGCGAGGCCCCGTGCCGGGACTTCAATGGAGAGAGGGGGTGCCGCCACCGCAGCGACCACACTGAAGGGGGTATCCGGTGGTTGCACGTGTGCACGTTTTGCGACTCGGTGGGCAGGAAGTGCGGTCACTCTGTGCACGCCTGCAACCGCAAGCTGACATACGGACACGGGTACGACAACACGGCGGCTCCCCCTGTACCCACACCACGGCGGGTACCCCAGGCGGGGTATCAACTGCAGGCTACTACCAGGCCGGCGGCAGCGCAGAGTGTGGTACACCAACCTCAGCCGAGTTCAAAAAACGGGCCGGCCGCGCCCCGCCAGTAGACGAGGCGCGCAAGAAAGATGAAAGGGGTGCCGGCAGGACGGAGTGTTGTGTTACGAATCCGGCTCCCCCACGTGACGTCACCTATCACGTGACCCCCTCGGCACGTGGCCGAGGGGTCCGGATAAACAACAACATTGACGGGCCGAATACACTCCCGGAGGAGATACCCCCCGTTTCACCGGCGGAGGCCGCCCCCGGCACCGTGGGGGATGATGGTCTCAGTCGCTTGCCGGGTGTTAGTGTTAGTGCGCCGGAATCTAACACTCCCGACTTTAAAGCACTCCGCGATGTCTGCGAAACGGGAATCCACCGGGAGGGCGTGAGTACGGACCCGTTAGCCTTCAAACAACATCGCCGGGAGACTTGGCCGGAGTTCACGGCCGTGGGGCCCGCCAGGCACGCGGAAATATACCGGACCGTGCGCGACACGGGAATCCCCAACGCACTCGGCGCCAGGGTCGAGGTGCCTTCGGATCTAAACCTACCTGCATGGGACCATTACCTAGGACACGTGGAGGAGGCGCAGGAGCTCCTAGGCTTCCTGCGATACGGTTTCCCCCTGGGATACCTGGGACCGGAGAGTGATACCAGAGGGGTGGCCAACCACCCCAGCGCAACCTCTCACCCCGTGCAGGTAGAGAAGTTTCTCGAAAAGGAGGCGGGCTTTACCAATATGATGGGCCCGTTCGCCGAACCGCCTTTTAGCCCGTGGTGTCACGTGTCGCCACTCATGACACGGGAAAAGCGCGGGACGGACGACCGGCGCATCATTACCGATATGACTTTCCCGAGGGAGTGCAGCGTGAACTCGTTCATCATTAAGAACTCGGTCTACGGACTGGAGCGAGAACACGGCCTCCCTACGGTGGACGAGTTTGTGGCCAAACTCGTCAAGGCAGGCACGTCGGCCTACATGTCGTCCATCGACGTGTCGCGTGCCTACAAGAACTTTAGGTGCGATCCCCTCGACTGGCCTCTGTTGTGTTTCACGTGGGGGGGCGGGCACTACTGCGATACGGCCATGCCGTTCGGCGCCCGTGCCTCCTCATACCACATGCAGTGTGTGGCGGAGGCCATCGTGGGGATACTATCATCAAAGGGAGTCACGGCCGCGATGTACCTCGACGACCTCATCATCCTCTCCGAGGACCGAGGTAAGGCGGCCGAGGACTTCAGGATCGCGCGAGCCCTTTTCTCGGAATTGGGCCTACCCGAGGCACGCGACAAAGCACAGGAGCCGAGCCAGACCGTGACGTGGTTGGGGATAGAGATCGACGCCCGTGCCATGTCTCTATCGATCCCCACGGCCAAGCTGGAGGACATCCGTGGTCACGTGTCGGCCGTAGCCAAACGACGGACGTTGACGAAACGACAGCTTCAGTCGGTGCTCGGCCGGATATTACACGTGGCTAGGTGTATACGTCCGGCGCGGGCATTCGTCTCAAAGCTACTCGAGGCCCTACGGGGGATGAGGGGCTTCTACATGAACATCAATTCCGAGATGCGCCAGGACCTCGACTGGTTCGTTAAGTTTGCTCGGGGCTGGAACGGCCGCGCCCTCATCCCTCGGGGTCCACCGACGCGGAGGATCACGGTGGATGCATGCCTGTCGGGCGTCGGAGGGACCGACGGCCGGTTCTCGTACTCCGGACAGGTGTGCCCCGTCTTCGATCCCGTGGAGTGCATCTCAGAGCTCGAGGCTCTGAATACCATCTACGCACTCCACACATTTATCACAGACAGGGATCGGGGATCACGGATTGAGGTGTTCTGTGATAACCTCGGAACTGTTCAGACCCTCAATAGCGGGCGTGCCCGTAACCCTGTCCTGGCGGAGTGTGCCCGCCAGGCATGGATGGTGCAGGCACGCCTACAGGTGGAACTGGTCTTCAGCCATATCCCCGGGGTGCAAAACGTCATCGCAGATGCCCTGAGCAGAGCCCATCTGTCGAGGACGGAATACGATAAGGCCACTTCCCTCATTCACATTCATGAGTTGTACCCTATCGTACCGTGTACCCATGCCTCTTTTGTACCCGTACTCCGTCTCTTCTGCAGATCGGGCGCTTCTCTTACTCCAGGCGAAGGCATCTGCGAGGCAGTCAGAGGCGCGTGCCCCAGGTACGCTCGCAAACCAGCGATCCGCAGTCACCACCTACCTGGCGTTCTGCAACCGGATGAGAGCGGACCCCCGGGCACCGACCGTGAGCCTGATCACGTCGTATCTGGAATACGTGGCGGACCACGCCCCCTCGCCGGCCACGGCCACGGTCGCCAACCCTCCATACGGCAATGAGGGCGGGCATGCTCCTCATTTTCTACGCGGCCCTACGGCAGGGGGAGGTGGCGCCGCAGTCGGCTCGGGCATTCGACCCGGCTCGGAACCTCACTCGCGGGGACGTGGTCCTCGGCCGCCGGCATCTCACCATCACCATCAAGGCGGCCAAAAATCTTCAATACGTAGGGCAACAGAAAGTGATGCGCCTCGAGGCCGCGGACGATATCCGGGTGTGCCCGGTAGACGCGGTTCGAGGCCTACTACGGGCGGCCCCTACGGCTTCACTGCGGGACCCGTTCCTGACACTGCCCGATGGGACGACCATCACATCACGGGTTATGACCAACGAATGGGACCGCCTCCTACAGGCCACAGGCCAAACGGTGAAGACATACACCCTCCACAGCCTCAGGAAGGCCGCTGCCACTCAGGCATTTGAGGCAGGGATACCTGAACTTAACATCCAGAGGTATGGAGGGTGGAGGTCCCAGGCTCATAGAGACTACATCAAAGTATCAGACCAAGAGACTGTCAACAAGTCTCTCATTGAGTCTCTCTCCTTCAGAAAGTGACTATAAAAAACTTTTCCCACCCTCCTCTTCCCTTAACTATTGGCTTCTTGGCTATTTCTATTATTTTATTATTACATGTTATGTTTAACTATGTAATATCACATAATCGTCATTTATCTTATATCAAATATTATCAGAAATTGACAAATACATATCTATGTCATTTTCAATATTTGTCATATTATCACAAATGATATCACAATTGACAAACACATATCTATGTCAATTTCTATATTTGTCTTATCATTGATACTCATGTATTTCTCTTATTCATATCAATAAGACTCATAAAATTAAATAAAATTTTATAAGCCCACTACGGCCTTCACTCTGTTTCATTGGGGATCTGGGGTAATGGGTTGCCCATGGCCTTTGGTCAGGGGTGGTCATTGCCCCCCCTGGTGAAACCACTCTACACTCGCGCACCCCTGCGCCACCTATCCGCTCTCGGCCGCACTAAACATCAAAGTGCGCGAGTGCGACACTGTCCTCTGTCTCATTCGCTTCACTGGTCTCCTTCGCTCAACACCTATTTTTTCTACCCACCCACCCACTCCTCTTCTCTCCTACTCCTTACACTCGTAGGGCTATTTCTATTATTTTATTATTACATGTTATGTTTAACTATGTAATATCACATAATCGTCATTTATCTTATATCAAATATTATCAGAAATTGACAAATACATATCTATGTCATTTTCAATATTTGTCATATTATCACAAATGATATCACAATTGACAAACACATATCTATGTCAATTTCTATATTTGTCTTATCATTGATACTCATGTATTTCTCTTATTCATATCAATAAGACTCATAAAATTAAATAAAATTTTATAAGCCCACTACGGCCTTCACTCTGTTTCATTGGGGATCTGGGGTAATGACGACAAAGAACATACACAGAGCGGACCTTATGATGGGATACAGACGCCCCACAAAATTTCGGGACTATGTAGTCAGCTCAAAACTGAACTACAAACCGAAAAACGAGCAGAATGAAGAAGAAAAAGAAAAAGACAGAAACACCAGTTGTAATGAATGCAAAAAAAACAACTGCAAATACTGTCTAACACTTAACCACGAAGGCTCCATGACCCACAAAAACCGAAAAAATGGAATGCAAGAAAAACATCACATGCAACAGCTCAAATGTGATCTACTGCATCAAAAAATGCGGCATTAGGTATGTAGGACAAACAAAGAGAAAGATAAAAGAAAGAAACCAAGAACACATGTATTCAGTGAAAACCAAAAAAAGACTCTGATATTGGATATTACTTCAACACCACCTCACATGAGGGAACAGCAGACATGGAAGTCTACATCTTAGACTTCATCTATGAGCACCCAGAGAGCGAGAGAGCGAAAACACTCAGGAACATCATAGAACACAACTGGATCCATAGACTACAATCTGTAGCACAGTATGGTTTAAATACGATGGACAACAAATATTGATGAGAGGAAATACAAAGCCACATCAAAAATTTGTTTAGTAAAACGGATCCTTATCTGCTTTTAAGCAACCTAAAGATTTGGAAATATTATTTCATATCCCTCTCAGTCCAGACTGCAAACCAGACCCGTTAAACACACAGTCAGCAAACAATGACTGTCAGTGGGTTGGACTTTACACATCCACCTACATAAACTACACACACAGATGTCAAACAAGATCATAGGTCGACAGAAAATAAACACACAGGTAGGCGAACAATTCTACCTACCCAAACAAGTCTGAAATGTAATTGATGAGCCAGAAGATGGCGAAACTGCACATATTTATCATGTTTGTAGGGGATAAACAAAACAGGAAGACCACCATGACAGTGGCCAGAGGTCAAGGTTGACCAGAAGAGACACACCCCTCTGATCAACCAACGACAATCCCCAAACAATAGTGTGAACAGTAACCACAGACAACCCTGGCCTCACCCAACGAGGGGAGACTCACAAACCGGAAATCGGCAAAGATGCGCGAAATTCTGTGGTTCAAAGAACTTACCTGGTCAGTTGTGCAGTCATACTCAGTCTCTCAACACGCCTTGTCACCCGATTTTCCTATAATCATAAATATTACTAAACATTTCAGACATTCTCCATTTAACACTGCAAATATATATTGGAGTCTGTATTAACATATTTTAGCCAAGTAAAATGATGAATAGTGGGCGTTCTTGTTATTTTGGTTTATCTATGATACCCCAGTGGGTGTCACACGCTAAAGATAGTTGAACAAATAAACTATGCCGACCAAAGGGATTGTACATACATAATTTTCTTTAAAAACAACGTGTTTTGTGGTGACGTTGGCGATAACTATTTGCGTATAATTCATCCAAATGGTACATGTCCGACATGACTATGCCCTGGACAACTCTGAGGTATGAGTAAACAGATATAAAACAAGGAAAGAAGGTAAATCTTCGGGTATTGATTTAGTCATTTCTTACTGATGGGTCTTAAGAGACCAATAAGAAATACATAGTTTTCAAACATGCTAAAGTAGCCAATATGTCCTCCTTACTGAATCATCGAATCGTAACGTGGCACATAGATAGCGATGACTGCATCTATATGCAAGAAAGCAAATGTCAATCAAAGTGGATATGATAGTCGTGTAATGTTTACCTAACTGACCGGCCATTGAATCAGTAAAATCGACGGAACTATTGTCTGATGTATTTTTTGTTAAAATTGTTGTGGTGATGTTGCTAGGGTCAGGAAAATATATATAAGAACCCGTCGTCACTTAATGGTTCCTTTAGCCATAGGCGCTTACACACTTTAACAATGAGAAAAACACATTATTTGTAATGTCTACATATATGAGTCTAACCTCTGTTATTTCTCTCTAAACATGTTCAAACAGTTTACGAATATCCCCAGTGAGGTCACATATGATATCGCGAATGCAATTGCTTTGAGTGACAAAAGAGGTTTTTGTTTAAAAAAAGAAATCTTGTATTTCCCATCATTTTCCCATCGACAGTATAAATGAAATGAATCCAACGACTTATTTCAATTACATATAACACAAGAAAACATATCAAATAAAACATATATGTTGCTGCAGCTATCAAAAGCTGTTTACCGAATTTCGTTCTTGTACAGAATTCTGTACAAGAAGAGGTAACTTGACCGGGGGCTTCAGGCCTCGTTGGGATGGGATTTCCTAATCTGTCCAGTGGGAGGCGTTGTATATATGCAGCAATAACTGCAAGTAAACACTTCTGTCTATCTGAAGCAGGGATGAGACTCTAAACAGAGTTGGTATTACTTCTCATCTCTCCATCGAACATCATCATTTCTTCTTATGTTTATTTCAAAAATACAAAATAATAATGTCTATTAATAATGCCGCCTCACGAGAGCAAGGCCCGTCGTCCATCTACTACGATACAAATGTAGACCTCTCGATGCAGATTGTCCGAAATCGTAGACAAAGTGGGAAGGTCTGCATTGTAGACAAACGTTTAGACTAGCCATATTGGCGTGCATCATAATGGGCTTTTACGTACTAAGAAGGTGATCATGCATGTCCTGATGTACCTCGAGGTATAGGCAGTGCACCCATACATACCTTATAATACATATCTTTAGTTATGAAATGCACTATAATACAGGAATTATTGCAGAAATGCGAATACTTGTTTACCAGTATACAAATAACAACATTTAACCAACTCGTTGGTGGGAATGTGCGCGGGAGAGGCTTCAACTCTCTAACTGCTCGTCCAGTCGTCACGTGACCAGCTTTCCCACGTGACTTCTCTGATCATTCGTAAACGGACTTTCATCGGACGAAGTTGTACCACCCACACATCCTACAAAAACAATTGACCTACTCACACACTCACTCACTCACTCACTCACTCACTCACTCACGCACTCACTCGTAGGGTTATTTACTCAGTGAGACCGCATATAAACTATTCACTCAACTACTCCACTCATAGTTTCCCCGACCCATAGTCTTAATTAATCTCAACTATTTCTCCAACCTCTGGCGCTAATAGTCTGGCCACTAGAAGTACCGATAAGATCAAGCTACCGATGCGCAGACCAAGAACCGATTTTTAAAAAAAATCCCCAATCTATCTAGGAATTAAACTGTGGGACTGTTTAAAGGCTGAAACACAACATATCTCTGAAAGAAATGCATTTAAAGAGGCACTAAAAAGAATCAATCTCACCGCAATATGCGGGGACCTAATTAGGTAATTGGTGATACGTAACTGGTCCTCGGAGTTGATAACTGTCCAAGCAACGTCTGGTCACAACGGATAGCATGTTTGTTTCTTCTTACCCACCGCTGTGAGATTACTGTAACTGGAACCTGTCTGGTGTGGCACCACTGTGTTAAGTTCTGCCTGGATTGCTGTATGTTTCACTGTTTGTTTCTCTGTCTGTAAGTTATACCCTGTTATGTCCATATTTATTTTTTTCTTTTGGTACCCACTATGTGGGTCCTCTCAAGCTGAAATGTAAATCGCATCCTGTTGCACTATAAGACTAAGGTTATTAAATAACCCCACTGTATCTAATTGCAATGGTAAAACCTAACTGACTATGAAGAACTCCGTGGGCTGACTGAACCGTGGAGGTCTATGACCCCATAAGAGCAGTTCCACTGTCTAACCTGAAATCACTACGGACAACAGCTAATATGTATACCATGATGCAACCAGAGCCGAGCAGCTTCTCGTAACTCGTTTGTCATGTCCTACTTTTTGACTGATTGGTTGAAAATCTTGTATTTGTATATAAGAACCTTCTGTCAATAAATACTTTTCAACAAAAAACAAAAAAACTTTATCCACTTCTATCATCATATGTATTTTGTAAACACTTTATAAAAGATTGAAAAACTTCAACGCTAAACTAATAATGTATTGATTTGAGACATTTAGATCTACCTTATACTTCAATTTGCTGACATCTGAACCTCAATGGTCAGTTTGATAATCGCAAGGGTAGAAACAAACTCATTGGTGAATCTTTATTCTTAAGCTATAGTAATTCTAATCTGAACAATGAAGTCTTTATCCTTTCAAATATTTTTAGACTAGTTTTTATTCGCCCCTTCTGTCAGGCTATCGATTTACTTCAATGCAAGCCATTTTCTTCTTTTACATATATAGACAATAATCGATGATCTTTTGGATGGGGAGCAGAAAACCACGAGGGGTTAATGCGTAGTGATACACGAGCCAAGGCGAGTGTATTACTACGTCAGCCTCGAGCGGTTTACAGAGCCGATCGTTCAAAATCATCGAGTGTTGTATTTCTTAGTCATGGTCATTCATGATAGATTCTATGCTTAGGAATTCGGTAAAAGGTTTGAAAATCCCGTAAATCATGGATGTGGTTCGCGGCAAGTAATTAGCAATGGGTAGTGGTGTACTATGTCCTCATACATTTCCAATGGGATCTTCGTAACCCATGGGTAATAAAATGTCTGACATGAAAATGCGTTCGTGGCAGGGGGTGTGTAATTAGTAGAAAGGGCCCGAGGCGAGTGTCAATTCGGATTTATGCAGCAAGGCCCATGTGCATAGAGGTCCGCGCGATGTCGTTGCCAAGCGAAGACAGTAGCAGTACGGACCGAATCGTTTTAATACAGATTGACTCTCACCAAGGGCTGATAAGTGTCTATCTTCCTCTGTCGCCGCGATCTTAGATCGAATGAATAGTGGCATAAAAAGCATTTTATTCCCTGGCCTATTGGATACAGTCACTCAGGTCTTTTATTAGGGATAATCATTTTGTTTCGCCCTAGCATAAGATAAACCACGTTACCGCGGGAGAATAAATTCCCAAAACCGACAGTAAATTCTCGTGACAACTCTACAACACACCCTGACCTCAGGAATGTTACTTGGCACCGCACAACGCTGCCCATCCGTGGAGAGGTGCAAGCTGTCGGTCAGGCTGTCAGGAGACCCGCGCATTTGTCATGACGTATAGGCACGTCATCCATATTGCATTATTGATCGGTGGCGACCCCAAGGGGGACATGGCGGAGCCTAGGAGGAAGGTGGAGAGGAGTTGATAGCCTTTATTAAGTTGGGATGACATAGGGGACATGGATAGTCCAGTCTCCCGGTTTACGACCCAATCTGGTCACTGGAGCTGTTTCTCCCACAGAGAACAACACAAAAGGAAACACGCAGGCACCGAGTAGGGACGAAGATGCTATTGGTAACTGGAACTACTTTCATCATAGTTACCATATTCCGAACACCATGTGTGGCGTCTTGGGTCACGTAAATAACATAGGGCTTATTAGGCCAGGGGCTATGTGCCACAGAGCAGACAGAGAAAGGAGCTACTTCCCAGAGAGTATTACATCAGGGAGACATTGTATTTCTGATAATCAACCGCACTCTTCGTGTCTTCTGTTGTCAAAATTCATTTGTAACAGGAGATAGGTAAACGAATAGATAAAATCGAGTCATATACATGAATTGGTGAATCAATAGTTGATAGAATGACTACAAGATGGAATACACACGGTTTTCTGTGAAGGGTCTTTCTTCCGGGAGTCACCTGTATGATGCATTGGTAAAACAATAATATAAACCAACAAGCTATAAAACCACACATTATACATAACAAATAGATGATTGAAACAAAGTCCAAGACATGGAAGACGCCTCGTCGCTCCTCATACAATGCCTATTTAATCCGTGTGTCCCTTTGTCTGAAGCATTTACTTGTCGATGGCTTCGTCAAGCCTCCTCAGTAGAATTTACAATGGAACACACACACACATACGATTTGAATAAATATTTTTAAATCATACATTCCAATCAAGGGAATCGGACATTTTCAGCTGATTCTCTCTTATATTTTGTACCAATACTATCGGATTAGTCTTGCAGATTATTGGCTCAATGCGTAGTAATTGACTCTTACGATATAGCCAAAATGGACAGCGCTAGATGTAATCAAGTTATTAGTTGATTGGACCCAGCGGCAGATCTAGTACATGGCTCACGTTATGATTGTTGTGCATATCGCCAGAGGCGCAATACACACCCATTAAGCAATTGAGTGAATGAGTGGTATTTAGGCACCGCTGTGAGCGTACCGATTTGCAATATGGGAAAGTGATGAGGCTTTCATCGGAATCATGTAAGACTAGCCAATATAGTCTTCCTGTGTCCCTTCTCAGTTCTCACTCTTTTCTGAATTGCATCAGCTGGTTCCATAAAGGCATAGTCCTTAGAGATTCGATGCATGTCACTGATGCATCGTTCTAAAGCAGGCTCCCCCTCAGAGGACCCCCTCTGTCATTTTCTGTCGGTCATCTATTTCTGTGGTATTGTGTATCTGTCTGTTTATCTCTCTAAACTATATCTGTCTCTCTGTCTCTCCCAGTCTCTCATTGTAATAATCTTACACTCCCCTCGAGGTGAAAGTCCACGAGCTCAACGAAGCTTCCAAGAGAGTCATTTGAAGAGCATCAGAAACATCAACCACATGAAATCCATTAAGGTATCGATAATCAATCTTGGGAATCAATGACTCAGGAGGTGAATAAGGATGATTACAAATCAAATGCTCAGGATGTCTTCCTTGTGTCCATTTGATATTCACTTTGTCGTGATTCCTATTGACATGTAAGTCTATATTGTCTTCTATATTAAGAAACATACGCAAGTTCCACTTGCGGTCTCTCTTTAGGACTCTGCAGAGTATCGTGCTATAGGGGAGCAATGACTCGACTTACAAGGAATACTCACTTGAGCTAGTACTACATTGAACCAAGGCGGGAAACAGTAATACCCCGCTTATGGGGTCACCCTCCGTTCCCACCGTATTGTCCGCTTACGCGGGGTGATCTCATACACACGGGGTTTTCAGTCTGTTAAGGGATATGTTATTTCAAAAAATTCTTAGATGCTGTCAACGGATTTACCCAGATTCAGGCTGTCTAAAAAATTATTTTTTGTTAAGGGATATGTTATTTATATTTATACAGGTGGCAGTATGGTAAAGACACACTGATATGACCAGACAGACAGCTCTACCTGACAACTACCTGACGCCTACCTGATGCCTATATACAGGGGCATACGCAGGCCACTCTCTGGTGTCTGATTGCCACACAGATACACACGCCACACACAAGCGATGGATAATCCGGAGTATTGTTCTCACTCCGACCTCTCAAATTTGATCTTCCAGAGTGGTCCGTTAAATGGGTTTGAGAAGCAATCCAGTCCAGACATTACTGTCCGCCTAACCAGGTTGGCCGTTTACGCGGGGTGTCCGCTTTATACGAGGCTAAAATAAACGCTTCATAGTGGAAGAAAACTCCGTTCCAAGCAAATTGTCTGTTAACGCGGGGTGAACCCTTACGCGGGGATTTACCGCACTGGGTTCAAGTACATTGTATCAGTCTCTACTAAATGTAATATTTTCTTAAGACCATCTGGATGCCATCACATCGACCATACCTCGTGATATTGTGATCTTACACGTTTTATTTCAATTTCTTGCAGCTATTGCTCAACCTTCCCAGTGGAGCTAATTTAGTCTCTAGAACGGTCATCCCTGGTTGTATTGGCTTATAAGCACAAAATAGTCTTGCTTGATCACACGGGACAGTTGATATGCAAATTTAATGGGCGCTTATGATAAATGTTGCCCAATAGCGACGAACATCCTATGCTGTGAGACAACGAATTAGTATTTTTTGTTACATTTTGGCTGTTTCGTACGGAACTTAGTAAGCAATTTACTGTCTGACTGCTCCTCCCCTTTTCCTAGCAATTTGCAAGCGATATCAAGGACACATCGCGCTGAATGTTGATATGATAACACCAAGGTGTCTTTCCACCTTGAATTCTGCCCTGATCAGTATTCCAGGAACTACAGGTGGAAGTGACAGGTGCAACAATCTGCTGACGTAAATCGCATCTTGATATCGCTGAGCTGACTCGGGGAGACGATCACTATGAAGGGAAAAACATGGAATAAAAGACATGGGATAAAGAAGAGTTGAGCTGACGCATGCATGCATCACTGCACGAAAACCATTATTTTACATATATATACGCCATCGCGATAACGCACGTATCGGCTGTATCGTGGCTTGTTTACATTTGTAAACACCTCTTATACGCGTCTACATTTCGGGCGTCTACGAGACAGTTTCCATATGTAGACGCGCGCGACTTGGCTGTCTTTCACGCCTGGCGTATTTAAGATAAAACATACTCTGCGCAATATATATACGCCAGGCGTATATATGATACAAAAACAAACAAAAAATGGGACCCGCGGCTCGCCTCGTCCTATGGGTGTTGGTAGAGGATGCACCAACACTGACCCGCCACCCGCGACCTCCCGACCCCACCCACTACCGCCCCCCCTTTTTGAGAGTGGTGTATATACAACGGAATCAGGTATATATATGACGTATATAAGACCGCACCATGGACATGTATATAAGCCACTAGATAAGGCGTCTACGAGACGGATAACAAGTCTAACTTCTAGACGCAAAATCATACTCTTAGACGCGTTTCGCATACATATGTAAAGCGGTAGGTTTCGTGCAGTGCATGCTACTCACTGTTGGAATATTGGCGGTCCTTTAATGCCCTTTCCTTATGCTAAATATTGAATAGTTGAATTGTGATACGTCACGTTCTATCGTACTTCCCATTGCTTTTACCAAGGCCCTTGTAAAGGGTTTCACTTAATATATTATAATTTATGAACGTATGAAGGTTACACACAAATTAGATCTTGTAAATGTAATTCAGTATCTACAAAACGTATTGATATATATAAGAAAGTCGTGCATGTGTAAGGAATAACATTAGAAAGGACCTCAAATCCTGGAGAGAAGGAGAGATCTAACGGAGCTGAGAATGTCAAATACTTTCCGAAAGCAACTCAGAGGAATGTATATAGAGATCCTATCAGAGGTACAAATAATTAGATTCAAGACTTTACAAAGAAACCACAATTTCAATATCAGTATAACCCTGTTTTTTTTCTTTATGAGCTCAACCTGATAGGGAAGGAAATTGTAGAAATGCCCATGTAGAAATTCTTTTGTGATACTTCCTATTCATGGGCAGTACAGAATTCATACTATATCTCGCTGCATAAGGACCGGATTTTTTGTATGAAATACAAGACCTAGAATGAATCCAGTTTCCCGGCAGATCTTTCGTGTTTCTTTGGCTTACTTGTCTTTGCAATAAATGCATCACGTTGCCTTCGTAATAACAGACAGTTGAGGTACATTCTGGTAGTAAAACAGGGGAACTGTCAAACAGACTTAAAGCCAAACTACTCATGTATTATGAGGTGGGGAGGAAAAATTGTAAGTGTTAAATGCGTTTCAGATATTATAGTTGTTCTCCTTTAGAAATAGATTAAGGTACTTAGTGAGAATTGGGGAGAAATAGCTAAATTATCGGTAATTCTGTAGCCAGTCTTTTTCTTCTCCCGGCCAGCGCCAAGTATCTAAAATTTCTAATGAATATTCAATCACTACACCACTCACTTCTTCCTTTCAACTCGTGGTGAACGGACTTTCTAAATCCACCCACCCACATCAATAAAATCATACTACCTGGTTAGAGGCTAATTGACTTTCGTTTTTATTACATGTCTTACCGTGTCTTAACTATCACTGTACATAATCAAATTCTCTATAATTGTATTTTATCAATGTCTTAACTTATCTCACTTACATTTCATAAGAAATGCATTTTACATACGTATCTTTTAAATAATGTCTATGTTATGTCATAAACATAATTTTATTGGCAGTCTGGCGTACTCATAATTATAAATATTGGGTAACAGTATACGCGTACAGGTAATAGGTCCCGTTCATCACTTCATAGTATGACACCCTAATGATCTGTACATCCATGGTACATCCACGTTTTAGGTCGATGATACTTCCAGAAGATGAGGTGTAGCTAATATGAAGTAGGGATAATAAACGATAGTTTGCTCCAGTCTTGATAAGTTGTCATCGCTTTAGTTATGTGATAATTTCCATTCTCATCCTGGTACACCTGTCTGTCATGTAAAACAACCAAGTTTTGCTTGCCCTAGACAGTAAATGGATTGCCTCTCTCCACTTATATCCCATTATAACAGCATTTCAACGTAATGCTATTATTGTAATTTTGAGGACAGATTTAGTGAATCTAGGCATATTGCAGCCATGCCACACGGTAAAGGCCATTAAATGGCGGAAGGAAAATAAGTGCATTAAAGGATTACCTTTATCTCTTAATATAACGTGGGCCACTCGTGCTGATACGTAATATCGAATGACCTCCTGGTTCATACGGTTATGGGGACTCTCCGATGAATCTGCCATCTTATACCAAATATCAACTCTAGATCCAGTCTATACCAATGCAATCTGATTCCATACGAATACTCTGATACTAGTTCATGTTCAATAAATATATAAATGAAAGACACAGCATGGCTGCATATTTGATATAAACATCCATAGGAAAATTGAGGTTGTCTAAGATGTAAAACCTGGAATGATAATGGAAATTACATCATTTTGGTACTGATGGCCATATACCCTGCGCAAAACCCCTTGTTATTCCATATATACGCCACTGCATACACTGCATAACTCAGATGTATATTGAAGTGTTTTTAGCCGTATACGTCCACATTTCACGCCAGTGTATGCGGCATATACAGGTTAGTGTTTTTCTATGTATACAGAAGTGTAATGACTGTATTTACTGCCAAGCATATATGAGAAGAAATATCCTGTGCATGACATATACGCCAGGCGTATACAAATCATATACGTTTGGCGTATATATACATGTATGTATACTGATAAGAACTAATATCAAGAGACGTCACGAGTTTGAGTCTGAGTTTATTTATGCCACACATTTTGTTAGCTCCATAATTTCACGAGTCGAAGACGAGTGACATTACAGAGCCAACAAAATGAGTGGCATAAATAAGCTCAAACTCAAACGAGTGGCGTCTGTATTTTATCCTACCCCGTTTCCATATTTTTTTAGTATCAGAAAGTAGTGGCATAAACAACACTTTAGGTCACTACCCGTGACATAAACAAATCCCATGTTAAGCCTATGGCGTTTTTTATTAGGGGTAGGATAAAAAAGGTTGCCCCACCCAACCACCCTACCCCTGCCACCCTGTCTCCCCCCTCCCCCTTTCAATTTCTGACCACTTGTTTGTGCTGTCGTGTTGGTAGGATAACCCCCTTCCCAACTACCCCCAGGCTCCCCACAGCCTCCCCGCAGCCTGCCCCACTGTGTGTGGACGGATGACCCAAAGTCCTGTGCCTACAAACATTATCAGAGTATTCTGTATGGGTGGGCGGGTGCATGGCTGTGTGCAGGCAGGTGTGAAAGCAGCATCGGCAGGTGAGATGTTGGTGGCGGCAGCGGTGGCGGTGGCAGTGGCTGTGTAGTGGCAGTTGTGGTGGTAGGGTGATAACTGAATTATTTTGTAATGTTCAGTTTGTACTAAAAAAAAGGTTCACATGCCTTTGAAAACCTTATATTTCTGTAATATCATCTACCATACCACTCCTATGATACTCTATCATAGCCTGACGAGTGGTTTCTCCAATACCATACTATAACACTATAGTATAATAGATCATTAGCAAAAGTTATATATTCCACGTGCCTACTAAGGATATTCACATCGAGCTCACACACAGAGAATCCTATGTGTCTGTTCCGAGTAAAGAGACCAGTGAATAGAGCTGCTCACTATGCATTCCCTCTTCATAGAACCACATGTCTGTGGGAGTATAGGGAAAGGAGTAGGTACAGAGACAGCTGATCATGGAATTATTTCCGCCCATTCACTCCTTTCTATAAGCACTCATGCAGAGTGCTCTCTCAACAGGCGAGGGTAGTACTTCAAAGACGGACAGCCAATTTCCCCTACACACCTCAGCGTGGTATAAACCCGCTCCTTTCTTCTCACTCTACAGAACCACGCCATCAGTAGTTACTCACCCGTCCGTGCCAGGAAAACGGCGTTGTTTTGTTCGTGGAATATTGGTGGTGTGTGGTGTTGGTCGCACGTGGGGCAGATCTATCACAGGATCGAGCAAACCGCTCAGATTAAACATTGCTTCCCACTGAAAACCTTGATGTCCTTTTTCTTTTTATTGTTTCATTTATGAGGTTATGGGGAAATTAGGAAATTAATCTTTTTGCTTATTCAACGTTTATTTTACTTCTAAGTGGAACTCATATCATTCGTTGCTTCATACACTTAGGTCTAGGACTGAGGTTCAACTTTGTATTGTTTAGGGTCAAACATGACTGACACCTGGTAGCAGTGAAAGCCTCTGCCCGTAGGACATAGGAAACACGCCTAAATGCCTGGCTCTCCAATCTCGTTACACCTTAGGAATAGCTTTGGCAATGCCGTGGTAAAACACAAAGACTATATATACCCTGAGCCATTTCGGAGTAAAAAGCGTGGGATATCTCATTCCAGGTATTCATGAACTGAAAGGCATTGGGTGGATAGAATAGGAATACGATTATCAAACGTTTCTTATAAAAGTGACATTCTACCAAAATGCTTTGATAATATAGAATGAATCATATCAATACCAGTCTAAATTTTCATTTTTAGGATGTAGCTCATAACATTAAATACTACTCCCTGGAAAATGTTGCTCTTGACATTATTCACATCATTTACACCTTGTCAAATGATGTCATAAGATAGATCAAGAAACAATGCAGTTATTACACCAATATTGTGTCTGCCATCGATTCTTTGCGACAGAAGTTACTGAACACCCTGGTGCTTAGTCAGGAGCTTTGTTAGCAGTTTCCTTGTAATATTACTCAATTCAACGACAAAGAAATGTAGTTTGTAATGAGCTGCATTTGCCCTTTAGACTCCCGAACCTGCTCCCATCTAAATCATGCCATCTATTAACCCATATAAGGGCCGCTCTTACACCTTACCGTTTATCAATGTGGCACCCAAGCATTCTTTACTCCACCTTCTACCCAAACAATACCCCGCCCACTGCACAGCACACACCTGTCTCTCCTCTTTAACACCACCGACTCGTCACCCTGCCTAGAGACCCATTCGCCTTCCCCAACGTAATTAGCAAATTACCCGAGTAATTAAGCCCACCTAAAGTGACCAGGGCGGGGTAGGCTATTTCCACTTCGTTGAGGGGGTCCCATGGGGAGGGGAATTTTGTGCCTGCCATTCTGACAAGGCATACTGTACTGAGGCTGGTAATCAGACTAATTACTCCTAGTCTTCTTCTCCTGGCAGCTGATGCTGTATCAGATTGGTTTCTCGCTGGGACTGAGGGAGATGACTAATTCCGATGGGTCTTTTCGCACAAGACTGTATCTGGACCATTTACTGGTACCCTTAACCCTACCGTTCAATCTACATTTCGTAACATCTAATATGGAAAAAAAGCACAACCATAGAAAAAGACAACTGCTTGTCTTTTTGTGTGTGTGTGGTAAATTCTACTGAACATAATTCACAAGTTTTGGTATATTATAAGATATTAGGCATGAAGTTGGTGCTCAGTGTCATGTTTTTGATTAGCATGTCTTATCAACATGTGTTCATGTGTTTCAGGGATGCAAACACGCATCTGTCTATGACGACATTGACATCTATATAGACCATGACTTTCAGATGGTTATTTACAAATAATCACTTACTATTCTTATCATTAGATCCCTTTAAGATTCCTGTAATGATGCACCCTACACTGGTAGCTTGTTTGCCAGTTACAAGACTTACTTCTGCAATAAAGTCAACTATTCTGAGTTCAGAAATATAGGCAAATTCTAATGCCTATTCTTACATGCTATTGAGCAATACCTATATCCCCATCTGTAAATGTCTAATTTCTGTCACACCTCTATCACTCTGAAAGCTAGTAACGATCTGATGGGGCGCTAGATTTTACCAACATAGCTCGTTGGCTCTCAACACCCTATTGATGCTGGAGGTCCATGGGATCGAATGTAAGCCTATCTGCCTCCATCTTGCGGCGTCACACAGACCAGCTGCAGAGCAGCTCAAATGACCCTCCACTGGCACCAAATCCGTACAGTGCTGACGGGGAAGCCCGGGGGGTTGAAGGTCACGACAGTTGGCAGATGGACGACCGGGTTGAGTTGGTATATAGCCCGCTGTCACAGCCAATGTCAGACCTAGAATGTAGGCCTCAAGCCTGCTGTCGCAAGTAGACACCGACCTTCGTGTATCACCTGACAGCTCTGTATGGCCTCGGTTTTGCTTATTACCAGGCAGGCCCATGATACTTTAGGATGCTTTGTATTGTTCCTCGTGTATCCATGAAAGCCCTGCATCCTACCGACCGATATAATAGTAAGTGTATTCGTTCTACCTGAAGGCTTGGAGAGTGATATCCTGAGATGTTACCAAGGGAGATCACTCTCTTACGCCAAATAATGTAAGAGACTCAATGATCTGGAGTTCAGATCTGCATTCATTCTAATACTAAAAAAGAAACAACCCTTTAAACTTTGGGATATTCGATTCATTATTGCATTCTACCTGTAACTAAGAATCCCACCATTTTGTCTCGTTTTAAGTATGTAAATTCTGACGTCGTAAAATTCATTCGTACTTGGAGTATCAACTGTTTATATTTTTACTCGTTCTACCTGGAAAACAACGCCTATGCTAGTTCAATCACAGTTAACAAGGACATTTGATCTATAATGCCGGTTGATTTCAATGAAATGTATTTGGAGCACGTGGAAATACATGCTTCATCATCACATAATCCGGTAGGTTACGAGTGATTGCGTCAAAGACGGCGAAATGGCTCTAGTTTAGAAGTTCATTTAAAAAAACGATGCAGACATTTGAACCAAGAAAAATTACATTTCTAATTCGAAAGTTCTCATAAGTTTGACAAAGATGACATCAAGAAATATGAAATCGGAGGAGACGTGCACGGGAAGGTCAGATGCGATCGATATAGAGTTCCGTTCCTTAAGTGACAGAAATAATCAATAATAGATGGCGTTTTATAAATATTTCCTTAAACGTATCTTTTATTAAGAGCTGACATAATTCCTTTTATCCAATGAGGCACGTACTCTAAAAGCCGGCTGCACCTAAAGTATTCAGTGTGGTGTCGTCTTAACACTAATTTTCTATTAATTCTGCTCTCTGAACAACACTTTAAAGCAAACAATCTCGATGGCAAAATCCTCAAAATTCCGAAGTCGAGATAAGGTATTCCATAAATACGCCTACAAAATGGTCATAGGATGTGTGGTCGGTCGTTGCGATTAGTTCCCTGAAAAGACAACACATCGAATTATATGTGATATGCATCCCTTTAGGCATTATCGTCAGAAACGATTTGCTTCCACACATTGAATACACTGTATGATAAAACTGTATTAGCTGTACCAAACCATGTCAACAACTATAAACTATATCAGCCTAAGCATAGTATATGAATGGGCGTTCTTGACGGATATACACATTAATACGTTATGAAATGACATGACAAACACAGAATCCTGCACAAATGGTCATCTACCACTAGACACTCCATGATGTGCTATGATCCTATCCTAGATTCATCATCAATGTTATCACTTTATCACTAGTTTCATGGAGAGTATAGGTCATATAAATTCGATTACCTGTATTGTCTTACTGCAATCATGAACATAATATAGTGGACCACAATGGGGACGACAGATTATATCTTGCCTCTGCGGAAATGCAGTTTCTAAACGACATTTAGGACATTGAAACAGGAGCGGAGCAGTCATTTTGAGACTCGCTTAGACAGCACCACGCATAACACAGACAGCAAGATCGAGCACCAATGTTTTGGTGTTGAGAGTTTGATTCTAGTTTGAGATGCCGATCTCTTTTCTATTTTCGAGATGTAATTTCAGGATTAGTTTAGTGTAAAGGAGGTGAAATTAGGAGGAGGCTGCTGTCAAGGACATCCGGTGAATAAAATTCAAATTTCTTCCTGTGTCGTTTGTAGGCTGGGTGATAACCTCAGCAGGTAACCAGGCTTTGCATTACAATAATCCATGCGGAAATGAGGTTGTTTTTTGTTATCTTGATATATCTAGATATGAATAGAAATGGTAATCAGGATTTGAGTTTTGACATGAATAGAGTACGCCCTTATGAATGAGGAATGTATATAAAATGATGTAAAATCAAAATAAATCCAGTAGCTGATGCTAGTATAGTATCCATCTGATGAAGAGATCAATTACATATTTAGATACGTTTATACATGTATGCATGCGTGCACATCATGCATCTGTATTTGATAAAATTGTACCTAATTTTAAGATATTTTCCGTTGATTTATTACTATTAAGGTGTATCCATTTCAGGGTGTTGAAGAGAAATATTATGATGCCACAACCTTCTGTATTCGCTCCCTGATAACTACTATGAACTAAAGCGACGGAAATCAGTCAATGAATATTGTATCCCTGGTGGATAATTAAAAAGACGAGTTTACAAAAGTTAACAAAAATATATATATTACTTATCATGAAATAGAGCCATTATTATCCTTTCTCATAATAATGAATAGAAATTGAAGAAAGTAAACAGATATTCTTGATGATGTAGAGAGATAGGTTCATAATTTGTTGTTCACCATGTGCCCCGTAATATTTGGTAACCTAGGTTGTTGAGAAGGTTGCATGATGTGTGTGCAAGAGAACTCCCTCCCTGGCTCGACTTTACCGTCTCCATCCTCACGCTACCCCGACCTTACTCGGCCCCTCACTCCCTAGGGCCGGCATCCCGTGTCTCGAAGCCCCCTGATCGTCCGTCTTCACCCGAGCAGCGCAGAGCTGCTCTTCCCCGTCCATCAAGACAACCGATCACCTTTCTTGTCAAAGTGGCGCGCCCGCGCTGAAGGAGCTATAGCTACCCCTTGACCGCCTCTCGGGCCATAGCTTCCGCCTCATCTTCACACGGCGTCTGCGACCGCTCCCCGACCAATGAGACTGCTTCTCCGTCTGCTTACTTCCCATCCTCCCTCTCCTCAATTAGTCTAAACGTCGGCGCTCGACCGGAAAGCCACTGCCGCCCGCTAGATCTCCCCGTGAAGTCTCTCGCTCTTAAACTACTCCCGCTCTAAGTAAACAACACTTTGCGGCAGTGATATATGATCCATTTATATGTACGCTTGCGGTCTTACGATTATTTCCTTTTTTTATTCCGTTAGTAGTATCGGAATAATATAACTAGAAAAACAAATGCACAAAGCTTCACATAGATATCTGGAATTTACATTTCAGGTGATTCAGGGCTTTCTATAGGTCTTTCAGCAACTATGCAATTATTATATATTTTGCCTTCGAGGAAAGATTTCGACAGGGTTAACTTATAACGTTGATCAATATTAAGTTATCATTCCGCAATCCAGTAGAGATAACTATTTTAGGTGGTTATAAAAGAATGTTGTTAGTCAGAAACTTCATACTTGTTTTTAGCAGAATTTATCAAGTCACAAAAGAATATTTATTGCAAAGGCTATCTTGCCTTTGCAAGATGAACATCATTGTTGCACTGATCTATGCAGTCCTCATGATAAAACAAACAACACGACTCTTCTGTAACAATGAACATATTTTCGTACTTCTTGTTATCCGAAATAAGTTTCTACAGAAATGCGATTCTGATACTGAACCCGGACCCCACGCTGTTGTCTGCTAGACTGCACGGACCACGCGCTATAGAATTGCGATCCTAGCGTTGATGGAAAAGGCCATTTCTGTACAACTCTACTAAAAATAAGAATTACCTGTAGAAGGCATGCAAGCGATCACCTATACATCTCCTGTGCCGCCAACACATGGGATCATTCTACTTGTTCCAGGCCTATGTACTCAGCTCCTTTGTGTCCTTCTATTCCCTTGAAGCTATAGCCACCCCCTCCTATACCCTCTTACATGTATACGTTCAATGCCTCACCCTCGTCAATCCCTCTATAGTATATGCCAGCCAGCCCGCCACGCAATTCAAATCCCCAAGCCTCACCCCGCCAAATCACCACACAAAGATAGCTGACAGTCACAATCCCCCACCCCCACCGCCCCCGTACATACACGCCTGCCCTGTGGGGGGTGTGGGGGTTGGGGTGGGGTTGAGGGGATGGGGGACACCGGGGGTGACCCCTCCTTGTCGCCGGGGTGACACAGACCGATGGGCGATGCTGCTTGAGAGGGATCTGGCCCACCAACCTGGCCGCCATTTACAACATGTCCACAGGCGATAAACAGACGGTGAGTAATAGCATTAAGGTACGGCTCCGTTATGATCCCTCTCTGCGCGCGCACCCCCTACCCCTCCCCACCAACCACCCACCCTGCAACGCCCCCTCGCGGCCTAGGTTTTCATCAAGCGATACGATACCATTACCCCACCTCTGCATACCCCTCTGTCCCACTCGATGTAGATAATGATTCTATACGCTGATATTTTAACGCGATTAACCATTTTTATCTATGGATGCTTTGTGTGGAATATTGGTTTTGAACGCGGTCGGCTGTGGCCAGTTGTACCTGTAGGCTCAAGCTCATTGTATATACTTATATAGAACTGCATCGAGAATCGTATAAATAGACAATACTCCACGAGTTTGGATGGGCCGCAATCGTCATCGAGGCAAAGCCGAGTGACGATTATGGCCCATTCAAACAAGTGGAGTTTTGTGTATTTTACGATTTGAGTGCAGTTCTTGATTTATCTCACCCCTTTTTTTTGTTATCAAATTAATTATCATAAAACTTTCCCAATAATTAGAATAAACTTAGCAAATCCATACAACGTCATCTCAAATTCACTACGCCACGGCCGTGGCGTAGTATTGTCACTTTACGGGGGTGATCGTTGAGTATTTTTTTCTAATGTTATTCCTATGGCTAAACTTGTACCAGGGGTGAGATAATGTATATGAAATGTTTGTAACGCTATACAGCATCCAGTTTGTGGGAGCGTACGAAGGTGCCAAAATAAGATGAATATAGGTGTCCACTTTATATTTCGCAGGCAGGCTCCTTCATTGATACTTTATACTTAATTATACCTATATACGTACCAGAAAAATAGTTTGATACTAGGAGGCATGGACATTGAGGCATGAATGTGGTGTGGGGATCAAAACTTTGTCTGTCATCTTGGAAGTATAGATTATACCATGGCCACAAAGACTCTGCCCGTTCGGTACGCCCTTCTCTAGCATGATTAATTATCTGTATCCTCATGACAGATAACGTCACCAATGCGTCGTGACCTGCCTTCCACACCATATAATACGATATATTACTATATACCGGTGCACGAATGTCTCACTTTTACGCAATAGGAGAAAAGATACCGTGCGGCCGCACCATGGCGTAAAATATTTTTACGCCACACTGTACCACGTGATCTGTTGACATACCTGCCTTGCTTATTTCGGAGGTTGAAATAGGTTGATAACTTAAGTACATAAATGGCATTTTAATCGAATTTCGGCATATTGTAATAAAAAGACATAGTGAGTGTGGCCGAATTCCATTCGGCCACGCTAACCATGTCTTTCTATAATCTTTGTCTTACCCCTGGTATTTTTCTCCCATACAATTACCATTGGGGACTCATATCCAACGCCCATAAAATATTTAGAAAAAGCACTCAATGGGAGATTATGTCACAAAGGTTAAGCCATTTGTCAATCTGAGGGGTGAGATAAATTCTGAAACATGTTCAAGTTTTTGTTCAGAGCTTGATCCCGTCTCATTTAAATTGCTACGTAGTTCATGCGGATTTGCCTTGTGAATTACTACGCTATGCAAACTCGATAGGATACGAGCTCAGTATTACATACTGGAATAAAAAGATTCCTCTGTATGTATAATCTCTGCGGATAAATAGGATAGTAATGCCATGGATAATATGTAATATATATATGAGTCTTGATGTACGTCGGTTGGATATTGTGTAAAATCCTCCTTCAACCTCTCCCGCCTTGTTAAAATTTGAATGAAAATAAACTAGGGCGATAAAGCCTATATGGTGAGTCTTGGCACTGAGAGTTAGAAACATTCGTAGTAGTATACTAAAAGTAGGCGTGTCTCCAGGTATATCAGTGGCATGGTCTCAGGTGGAATAATACAGCACTTATCAACTGTTTTACAACCGTGTAGCATCTGTTTTTCCCCCCTGATTGCGATATGGTCCTAAACAATGCTTTTAATTAAGATACTAAAAGAGTTTGATCATAAAGTGGCAAATGAGAAAACTATACAATAAGTTAATTCTACAGAGTACTTATTTAGAATGCAGCATATCTAAAATGTCCCATCAACAGAGAGCGAAGACTATGACTTACTAAAACGTTCTTTTGTCATATGTTATGAAGCAAGTTTATAATGCCTGTACCTGAACAACTTAGTTTCAAAGTTGTTGAGTGGGAAGTCGGTACAATCTGGTTAATCTATTTAAAACACAACGCACTTTTATTAGATGATACTCTATAATAGCCTACTCTTAATAGATTGATTTTGAAAATAAAAATGGAATCCATAAAAAGTCCCTCAAATTTGCAGGCAATGTTTCACTCTCGATAATGTTAGCAATGGATATAGGGTGTGTGAAGACTGCATAATGTTAGCATTAGAAACGTAACACGTACACGTTGATCGTGTGTTGTTCTACAACACCACATCATAACAGAAGCCCGTACCAAATTACTGTGGTGACAGCTTCAATGAGAAAAAGAAGCAGAGATTATAAATACATAAGCATGTTCATCGATACATTCCATCTTCGCGCTGATTACCGTTAGAGCGATCTGGACTTTAACGGGATCAAAAGTCGTTCAATATTGACAGAGTGATAGATACTTCCCAATATTGCTTTTTCAAAGAAAACAAACGATTATCATAGAAGAATTGAAATCCATAAAGAAAAACATTACACCGGCTTCCCAAAACACAGTTGATTTGTCACACTGTATACTGAGGATCCTCCATCATATTCATGTGAAATTTATTTTCGTGCTTGCTTCCAAGGTGAGGATTAATTCAGTATTCATTATAAGCCTTTTCCATAATCTCGACACCTTTGTTGTTTCACACATTTATACGAATGTACAGCAGTGTTAATGCTTGCAACAGCGGTCGGAACAAGCGCTATTATACTTCAGATATCTTTGATGCCCAGACACAATACATTTATTGCACTATAGCTTTTAATGGATTTTCAACGAACAAAGACTATATGTGGAGAATGCCTAACATTCTTCAAGAAAAATACGTATTATACAGATTTAATCAGTAGACACCTGGCGACTGTGGGCAAGAAATACCTCCTTCCCATGCTTGTTCAGGGCCACATCCTTCTCTCATTGCCTCCAGTTGATGGATTCCATTGCAGAGATTGGTAATCTGCCCTAAAGGCGGTCATAAGCATGAAACGCGGAGCTTCCGCAGGAGGATAACTTTTATATCGCGTCTGCAGGCCGTAACCTTTGTACTGCGATGCCCCCTTTTCACCAGCCGACTTCATTCCCCTGAAGGAGGGGGTACACCTCTCCATGGAGAACATTAGAGCCGGCGGACAAGTGGCACGGCACTTCCTCCAGGGACCGAGCCTTTATGCAGACGGGGATGGGTCTTCTATGTCCGGGATGCTTGATGAGGCTCCTAAAGAACATGGGGGGTGAGCCTTTGGCACCAGGTGGGCCTTTTTCATGTCGTGTCAGCAAGTCGTGCTTTATGCGTGTGGTTGTGACATACAAACCTCCTCCTGTGTCGTGTTCCAGGGGAGTGGAGGGTGCCAGTGGTGTTCGTTGCTATGTAATGCCTAGGTCAGAGTATAACCCTCGCTTCTTATAGTCTCAACCTCGATCTCCATCTGCACCGACACCACCGCAAGTGCCACCGTCTATGAAACCAACACCAACACAACCATAACAACTGCCACCGACACCAATAACACCACTACCATCTCCACTGCCACCACTTTTATTACCACCGCCACTGATGCCGCTTAACACCATCATAACACAACTGCCATAAAAGTTTCCACTACCACCACTACCACCACAACAGCACTATTATTACAAAAAAAGCAAATTTAAAATTCTGTAGTAGCACGCCGCAGCCCAAACGACCAACCTTCTTGTGACAGCCATTGATTTCTATACGAGACACCTTTCATGGAACATATGGTCCTACGCCATTTTGGGGGAAAATACCCGTTTTACCAAATTAAGAGACATAGATTATCAGACAATAATCGATGATTTTGTGGACAGGTTGCCGTAAACCATGAAATGTTGACGCGTAGTAATACACGAAGTCAACCTTGAGTGGTTTAGAGAACCGCCTGTCCATCGTTCGTTGCATTTATTACACATCTTCTCGATACATTAAACCCGTGCATTACCATATTTAAAGGGAATATCAGTTGGAACCTCTTTTGTTTAGCTCTGTAGCACAGAAGCACTATTTTAGCATATGCAATGGCTTGATTCCGTATGCGATAGTTATGGTATCTGACAATTTTAAAACAATAGATTGTGGTTTACTGAGTCCAAATATATTTTCAATGTATACGATGGATGATAAAAGAGAAAGCTACTTTCCTATTTGGTATCAAAGAATGGATTTTCCCTTTTACGTTGAAAAGGCAAAAAAGGAGTACATCATATCATTTGTATAGTAGGTTTCAACGTAGGTAGATCAAATGATCCTTTGTGCTCTTCCTTTCTGCCCCAGCTTTCAGTAGTTGTTCCAATTTCTAGAACTGCCACCACCTCGGCCTTTTTTCACCACTTACCAGGAACAGGAGGCAGGTTGCTGAGATGTTATTTACTGTTGCAGAACAGATGTCTTTGTGTAATACTTAATAGTTCCTGTATTTACAGGTCATGCTATGAGAGGGAACAAACTGGGTTTATTAAGATGTACCGTTTTACTATCTACCTATTATCTGATTAAGATAGTATTAGCATTATAGAAACTGATAGTAACATTACACAAATTGACCTTTGATTATTTTGCATCACAAGGTATCCATTTTCCCATGAGGCGCTTGATCTAAAGTAGTGATGGTGAGCATTGAGTTCAAGATTCCTTGCTGAAACATGGGTCATCGACGATTAAATCCTGTATTGTAGTCCAAAAGTATCATAAAAACATGTTTGGCATTGAATTACCCTTGATCTGAGGAACCAGAAATGGGTATTCTGATGTTGCCCGGTTGCTGCACCCAACTGACCTTACGTGAACGTGTACACTGCCAATAGCCCAAGGCACTGTATATCATATAGATCTATACCAAACAGAGATTCTATGATCTACAAAAAAGGGTTCTCCTTGTCCATTGGTATGATTCATATATCAATGATGATATCTGATATGGCATTGAGGACTCAAGAGGTGACACATGCACAGATCTATGACCTTAGTAACGATGAACATATGAACATGTAAACAAATACCTCGTACTCCTTTATGGAAATATCTTGACATGTCCAATAACAAGCCAAAAGATCATTTTCTTTTTTCATCTGGAATACATAGCTCATCTCTTATGACCCCGGCCATAACTTTGACATTACTACGGGTGTTTTATGTATCAGATGTTATTTGATTCCATATTTCCATGTCCTCATTTTTCCTGAACATTTCATGGTATTTTTACCCATCATAGGAATCGCACTTCCTTTGTAAACTACGTCAGAGTACTTTTAACCGTCAGGAAACTGCTTGTTGGTGACCAGGAATTTATAATTTACGCTTTCATAGTTAATTGGTGTTATAACGCTCTTCTTAAGGACTTCTACAACACTATACGCACTTCATGTCTTCGTTATTAGCCATAAGAGATGGTGGTACCGATTAGTGGTTCCAGAACAATATCCCATTATAACTAAACCCTCTTCGTCTACTAAATGCATTGTTCCTTGGTCGGTAAGCCATCGGACTATTCACCACCGATCTTCAGTCGAGAACCACCGACGCCAGATCGATGAATGGAAACAGACATACAGAGAAGGATTCACCAATTAACTGTGCTTAGATTATACATTAAATTTACCATCAACTGACTTAAAGTGTTTGGAAGACGTACAGTCCTGTCAGTATGGATCTGTCAAATACGGCAGAAACAAGGCATACACAGGACCCTCACCGATTTTTAGATACCGATTAGCAGTCATTGTTCACCACCGACCGATTAGTCGGTCCAGTTTTTATCGGACAGTGGAAAATGGCTTATATATCCAGAGAAGTATTCGTCTGATTAATTGTGCATAGATTATGCAAAAAGGCTACCACCGCCATGGTTGTTTGGAGGACAGTTGTGTAAGCATGGACCTGTCAAGTGCGGCAGAAACAAGGCATACACAGCACTCTCACCGATTGTTAGACACCTACAAGCAGTCGGTAGCCACCACCGACCGACTTTTAGGAGAACACAATTAATCGGTGCCGTTTTAGTCGGCCAGTAGAAAATGCCTTAAAGTCTGATGAGATTTGTATCAAGCGCTGTGTCATGTTTAGAAGGGCTAAGGCCATGAGTAACAGATAGTTTGTCAGACGGAGTGAAGTATGGGCAATCTTGCTATCTTGACAAACTTTTGTTTCTGAAAGTACATCGTCAGATTGTAATACCTAAGCCAGCGCCATGCTTTTTTCCTTTAACCTTTTGTCACTCGTCCTATGCGATATCGATCCTCATAGGCTCTCTCATAATTATATCATGTCAATAATAGAAATTTCTTGTGGAAACCCCATCGATGTGGTAGTACAATAACATAGCTAACGAAAAAGGGACATTTACACTGTATCAAGAAAAATGAACTAACTGAACTGATATAAAAGCAAACATCAAAGATCTTTGGAAATGATTTACAAAGGGATACGATATGGCTTATGCAGGTATAAAGGTGTATTAAGGGACTTAAATGATACATTTTAAATTTCTTCAGTAAGTCGAATTCGGACTGCAGTCCGTTCTTCCATATAATGCCTGTTAGTAGTACACCTTGTGCAATATTTCAATAACCTTTACAAAGTTCCCGACAAGTTAGTAGTGGAAAAAAATGAGAAAAAATAGGAAATTGGTCATTGATGAGTTATTCAGGAAAGGTTGCTGTTTGTCTATTATTAGGGCGGTTCTAGTCCCATCAAGCCGATACTTCTTAGCCTGATGTCTATGTGCCAGAATCAGGGCTTTCACATAGCATAACTATGTTATCACTTGTACCATAATTGTTGTTTTTCTGTGCAGCTAGATATCACAGTTACCTCTTTTAGAGCGTTGCTGTTACATGCCATACATAATTCTCAAGGAATAACTTGTAGAACAAAGTTCAACTTGCCTAGTATATAACATAGCTTCAAACTGCCTTCCGGCCTGTTTTATAACGGACACGAGGCAATCTGTATATATATAACGCGTGCCCTCTAGGTAAAACATATAGAAATCGAATGTCATTGCATGCTACGGTTATGTCAGAGAGCAAATGAAAATGATGTTGAGGTTAAAAGATAAAAGATAAAACGTGCTTCACAAAAAATTCCATAATAATCGAAAACAATTGGCTGAGGCCCATTTCCCGGGATTTAAAAAGTTAACCTTTTAAAGCAACGGTCAAGGTGGGTTTGGATCACAATTTCAATGTCTTTTGGAGGTATCATTTTCCGAAGCCCTTTTTGGAAACAGCTGTACCTCTGAGGAAACTGACGAGATATGCTTATCAGGCCTGCATCAGTCATTGGTTTAGCATTAGCAAAATTAGAAATTAAACAAATGATGTGATTATGATAAAAAAAAAAAACTTGGAAATGATGCAACTAATACTATATTGATTTTTTGGAATATTTACATTCAAACGGTACCTTATAAAGTTAGAGTAATTCCGACTATTGCAGAACATCTCTATGTATTTTGGGAGGTTTCAATGGCTATGTGCTGACATAATCCCAATGTGCGCCTCTTCTGCTCTCCTCTTTGTGTGTGTGTGTGGGGGGGGGGGGGGGCACACAGGTGTAACACTGATTACAGGTGCGTTGTTCTCTCTCACCTGCAGGGATCTGGAGACAGGTGTGTGTCGGTGGAGGATCGTGGACCCTGGATCTGGCTGACACCGTCTGCAAAGACCTGCAACTAGGCCAAGCCTTACAAGTAAGCTGTCTTTCCAATCATCCCTGTGCTTTTGTCATACAGGTGAAGCAGGGATGAGTCAACGGGGTGGAAGAAGAGATAGGGCCGTATTATGGAAGCCATGAGAACATAGCTCAGAAGGCTGGAGAAGGGTAGGGACCCAAGCCGTACAAGGTAAAGTAATATGGAAAGAGACGTGAAATGTGGGAAGTCTTTTTTAACCTGACGGGCCAAAGAAAACTATAGTCAATGTCAATTTAAGCAAGCAAAAACTCGCATATTGAAAGAGATGATACGATATTGGAACGATAGGTATGAAATGAGTGATCTGCTCAAAGAGGGAGATTCGACAAATAACACGGACCCGTGAGAAGGCGGTACAAAGGCAATAACGCTTGAATACCTAGCTAGCTGACAGATATGATACACATACATCCAGGTAAAGTAAGACAGATCATAATGATGGAGATAGGCTGGGAATAGAGATGGGTTAAATGAGGAAAACAAAGAAAGATGCGATGATGATAGAAATAAGGCAGAACCGTAAAGGTTGGGGTTTCGCTCCTGGTTTTGATGGAGAAAGGCGATCAAGGGAGATGGGAAAAAAAGTAAGGGAATTTTGAAGGTTGAAACTAATGAGTTACAGGAAAGAGATTGAGAAAGATAGAAAAGAGGCGTGAGGTTAAGGGGTAGTGAGTGCGCAACGAGAGGCACAGTGCTGGAAAGATAGGGGAGGGTCATTATTATGTTCAGGGGTGTTGATAAGGATGTAAGCAAATGCAAAATACAAAATCAAATGCAAAATCATTATCACCATGGCGCGTCATTATGGCAAAAAAAGCGATAGCCGTACAATCAAGTTTGAATGACTAGTTATCTCTCACATATTGTGGGATGGACATGGAAATTCGAACGTATTGCATCAGACGCATGTTTGAATGTAGTTCTAAAAGATAAGGTTACACATTTTCAATACATAAACTGACCATGCCGCTGCGCCAATAGAGCGCTTACTGAGAAAAAACAGGACGTCTCTTCCCACAGCGATACTTTTGATATACTTCTATGTTCTTGTGTAATCTTTCCCAGGACGGTGCGAGGTACATTACCTTCTTGTCTTCTATTTCTGAAACCATCAATATCCCTGTAACGTGCGAGGAAATGACATTAATGTATCGCTGAAAATCCTACGTTATATTTAACAAAGAACACGGCACCCTGAGGAATCAATCCCTAACCCTCAGGGAGACATGTATAGACATAATTTGACCTTGTGGTGTCAGGAACTCCCTCACTGATACTCTAGCTACCAAAGCCATGGTGTTTACGACTTTGCAGGGGTCAGGCTGACCTTCAACCTCGGGCCAACATATTAAAATGTCCTGCGAGCGTCAGTAGGTAATGTATCATTCCAAGAAGCCCTTGGGTCCTGCTGAAGTGACGCAAATCGAGATGGGGCCTATTGAATTCCACTGGGTATACATATAAAACGATGGGAAGGGATGCGTTCTATACACTGTGGCTCAGCTGTCCTTGGAATTTAGCATACAGAAGAACCCGCGAGATGGACCACCTCCTGTTCCAAATATAAGGGGTCTGCGTTATGTGGTTGTCCGCTTCATGAGGAAAGATGAACAAGAAATATGTGATTCACTCCTCGAAAATGTATCCTTGGTATACCGACTGCTCTGCGTGAAATTCTTTAATTATCCTACTTTATCAATAGAATTGGTTCTTTATTAGAAAATGCGTATTTAACCTCGCTAGAGTGTGCAAAAACTACATTTTCTATATTGTACCTCAGAAATACCTCAGAAGTACGTTAAAAGTCAGGATTGTCAACAGTATTTAGCAAAAGGTATTATATTTTCTTGACAATTCACGGTCGCAGATATTGGATTTCATAGCAATATTTTAAATGCTCTATTTTCAAGACGGCCGTTGACGGACGTTTCGGATCATCCCAAACCAACCTCACCATTGATGTTCGTTGTCATGGTAACGAATCCTCCATCTTGGACTGTGAATTCACTAATTCTTCCTGCAGTTCAACGGTAAGTTTACACCATCAGCTACCTAATGTGATTAACAAATCAAAGGAATGTTCTGAAAACTATTTGATGATTGGACATTCCCATTAAGTGAATTCCTATAAACATAAAATTTCACGGTAGGTTGATATCCTCGCCTTTACAGCTGCACGCCATTTCCGTCTTTAAAAATGGAATATTTTGTTAGACTCTAGTCTGTATTAATAGGTGATGGTATTCATCTATTTAATGTTATTCATGAAACCCCATTCTCGTCCCACCTCGAGTTACTTTGATAAATTACTCTGTTTCACACACAATTACTGAATGAGTAAAAGGGATCTAGGAGAATTATTCATTATTACGCTGAAAAAGTGTGTCTCTAGGTGAAATGGTGGTTGTTCAATCTGAAGTTGTTATTTGAAGCTAACTAGGTTTGGGGAGCTAGCATAGCATCAAGATGTATTTCTAACTGATGAACCGATTCATGGAAGGGGGTAACGGGATATATATTCATTGCTATATCTTAACAGTCATTTATTCTTACACTAATTACGAAGTAATCAACTGAGATTGAAACATAAAAGGATAATCAGCATAATCACTTGAGCTACTATTACAGATTACAAGCTCATTTACATAGTGGACTAAATGCCACATTTTGTTAAGATAATATATACCGGATTTGCCATCTCCTAGCCTGACAATATTAATTGGCAGGTTTCATTAAGCCATCCCTCTAACTTAAGGATGTCTCAATAATTAGCTCTGATGAAGGATGCAATCTTAGTTCGGCAAAAAGGTATCTCCCTGGTGGCCCTTTTACCTTGATCAATGGCTTGGGTGTTTTTACAGGCGGTATACGCTCTAAGGGATTTTGTTTCGTGCGGTCCCTAAGGAACCCCACAATCACTCCTTCGGGTGAGATCAATGGCTCTGATGAAATTAAAAACTGCCTTAAGCGAGACAGCGAAGAACAATTCTATCAAATATTTGGAAATAAGAGGGTATTTTAAGGGGTATTTCAAAGGTTAGAATATTCAATCATTAAATTTTCTTAAGAAGTCACACATCGTTATATTCTTCAAATTCCAGTTATCACAAGTGTCGACGAACAAATAGGAAAGTGCTTATCCAAGGATGTTTGATAACAACGAGTGTTAATTTAAAGTCACCATTCATTGCAATTGACACGCTTCTGGTGCAGAAATGAAGGGGTCGTTATCATTAATGATAAGGAAAATGCGTATGACGGGGGTGTACGTGAGGATTCGTTCGTTATTAGCTTAACGCGTGACAATCTGAATAAAACACGACAGGAAGAATAGCCATGTCCCGATTTCCCTTCCAGCTATGTTGAATAATTTAAGATGCATTTAACACCGCATGACGTTATCACTATTCAGAATGCAGGGGTAATGGTGATGTATTAAATAAGGAAGGCGATTAATAATCACCTTGTTCCCTGTGAGAGGAATGGACGACGCCATTGCGGGAGATGCAAGAAAAGGCGTGTATTTAATCGTCCTTACACAGCCTCAGGGTGCTGGCGTGCCTAGAAGACCGCTGCCTAATATTTATAATAGAGATTGTTAAGCACAACGGTTAAAATATTTTTAGCAAATTAACGTCTAACTGCATTACATTGATACAAAGCCATTTTATCGAAAGATCGCCTCGAGGCAATCCTCAACACTGCACAAAATAGCTATCAAGTTGTTTCGATAGGGAGAGCATATATCTCGGAAGTACAGTTCGTGTAAATGTTTGTCGATATTCAAGTACAGTAAAACCACGCTTCTGGGACACCCCGCTTAAGGGGTCACCTCGCTGAAGAGAACACCTCTCTATTAAGAGTTTATATTAACCCCACTTAAGGGGACAGCCCGCTTAAGGGGTGACCCCACTTAAGGGGGCAGTTCTTTAGTTAGGTATTATCTTAAAACTGGATGAGTTTTAATCTTGGCCACCATATGCCACAACTGGAGTTTGGCATAGTGACTTCATGAGGCGAAGCCAAGTGAAGTCTGGCGCCAAAACTCCAGGAGTGGCATGCGGTAGCCAAGATTAAAATGAATCAGGTTTTGATTTTATCCTACCCCGTCTCCTCGAATCTGGAGTATTATATAATAACAATTCTGTATGCCACAAGTGGCATATAAAACTCTGTATGCCACTCAGCGTGGCATACGGAAACTCAATGTTAAGCCTATGGGATTTTATATTAGGGGTAGGATAAAGAATGCTTCTAAACTCCGCTTAAGGGGATACTCTGGGGGGACACCTTATCAAATCGGATAAGACATTGCAGGGACAAAACACTAGATTATATTGAATGCTTGTTTATGGTGTTTGTATGAGGCTGGTAGACTGATGTCTAGACGATCAGACACCTGGCAACAGCCTACGTAGGCTCCTGTAGGGATCTGGGTAGGCATCTGTGGGCTGTCTGTGTGGTTTTAAAAGTGTCTCTATGCCATAGTATTAATTGTATGAAGATATTATACTCCATAGCCTAACCATCGGCAGACTGAAAACCCCGCTTAAGGGGCCAGTTTGCTCGGAATGGAGGGTGTCCTCTTAAACATTTACACTAACTGTTTTACTGGAGAATGCTTTCTCTATTTTGAAATCCAATGGTGAATATCTCTTATCAGGTTTATTTTGGGGTTTTTTTTCTGTTTGAATACCTATTGCGGTTAAATAAATCAAATGTTATCCTATATCTGAACGTATTTGTGTTGTGCCCAATGGGCAACTATACAAGAACTCAAATCTAAATAAAACAACTCAGAATGGAACTCAAAAGGTTAGGGGGGGGGGGGGCTAAACGTTATACATGAACTCCATTTTGATCTGTTTAAAGGTGATATCTAAGATGAAGATCACAAACTGTCTCCTCTTTAATATCAAGGTCTGACCAATTTGATTTTTCCCACAGGAATCACTCGCAGTCTTCTGCAGTGGACCCGATCTGGGGAAGATAAATGAATGTCACGTGATGAACAGTGAGTCATGTGACCAGCGCCCATGTGCAGCCTCGGTCCAATGTACTGACCTGCCCCCTGGCGGTTCCCACTGCGGCACGTGTCCCGTCGAGAAGAGCGGAGATGGCAGGAAGTGTCAGAGTACAGGTAGGTGTTCAGGTGAACGGGTGGCTACGTGTGTGCCCGCTAATCCCAGATGGGTCACGTGACTACACCTTTGAGTCACGTGATCTGTTCCATTAATAATAATCACGACGATCACGACTCACCCTGTCACGTGCTACACGTGAAAACGCGATATCGGTCGGATTAGATTGTTTTCAGACTTCCTTTTCCGGCGGGCATTGAAGGCGTATTCGATATCAAAGAAATAGCGAAAATTCAAGCAGATTCTGTTTCAATTCTGTCCCTAAAGTATTGTAGGATCTTAAGTTTCTGAAACATTTTAGTGTCTAACCATATACAAATGGTGTGATAGTAGTCCTGCGCTACCCTCATGTGTATTTTCTTCTCTTTTTCTAATTACATAAAGGGATGATACAGACATAAGTAATCGTCTGATTTGCGTTCTTCCATACAATTGTCAATAGTAAGGAAAAGACAATGGGACAAGACAAGAATAGGTACCAAATAAAGATAAAAAATGGCTTCAATAAAAAAGGATGTTATGAGCCAGCAGAGTGTTCTTTTAAATTAATTCAGTATTTACAATCTCATCTTTGGGCCATCTAAGGTCAAGGCTTCTAGAGACAAGATAAAATAGTTTTGATGCAGAGACATTAGAGAAAAGCCAGGACTGTATAGATACGTGTCATCCCACCACACATGCCTGCGTACTTTAAGGTTCGGCCCCATTGCATGTCCATAAAAAGTCATAAACTGCGGGAAGGGTCTTAAAAACAGCACCACCCATCGCATTGCACACCATCACTCCTGTATGTAGGTCCGGACATGCGAGCGTATGCGACTGTGTGCGATGCGACGGATCCAGATGTATAAAATGTATATTATTATGTTTAGATATGTATACGTGTATATATATACATGTATATAGATGAATAGATAAAAAGGATTACAGCCACATGGACTTGCACCTCCTGGCGCCACCCGGCCGCCCAGCCACCTGACAGCCCAACTCCCGCCTCCCTGTCTCCCAAGCTGCCCCTGCTGCCCTTGCTGCTTCCCCTGCCACCACCCGTGCCACCACCCCTGCCCCGGGTGTATATGTCCTCTGCCTACACATATCATCACGGTGTTGTCTTTGGGTGGATGGGCGGCTTTGTAGACGGCTGTTCGAAAGGCTGCGCAGATGGTTGTACCAGTTGGCGACAGCGGTAGAGGTAGTAGCGGCGGCAGTGGCGGCTGCGGTGGCGGCAGTGGCGGCAGCAGTGTCATGGCGGTTGCAGCGGCTAATGACACCTTATGCTATATATATACAGGACTAGAAATATATCCACAGAGAATGGTGCTTTCAAATAAAACCTATTAAAAAACGGTTAAAAAACACAACAGACTGCTGGGTTTATTATGCGTAAATTATCAATTGATACCCAATCAGGTTTTATAGAGGTTTTTTTCTATAAAATATTTCATTTTTCATATAGCATGGTTACTGGCAAATGAATCAAAAACAACGGTGGTGTCCTCTAGGTGCAGAGATCAAAATAATTAGACAGTGGCATAGAAATGCATAGACATAACTCCAACTGGCCTAGTATGGGATACATAAAAAATCTGGTGTATATGTGGTGCCAAATAGAAACAAATTATTTTCGCCCTAGGAGACTTTTATACACGGAATGTAAACATATGAAAACATAAATTCCCATGCTGTGTCAGAATTGATATATTATCAAAAAAAAAGTATGCAGAGATAATTGCTACTAGATAGTATGCTAAAGCTATTATAAAGCTTTCGAAAGAAACGAATTAAGGCACACTATGCACACGTCACCAATAAGTATTCAAGTTACGTATTCGAAGGGCATGATATAAGTATGGCGATCTGAGTAGAGATATGCGTGTCATGAGCGCACGTAGGACATTGATCCGAGTTTCAATCTATTCCTGAATCAACACATCTCCAGTAGAATCTTTGTCGACCTACTCTAAGGTGAATATGATAGGATTCCGTATTACAGCAGCTCTGAGCAGGTCATCCGCAGTCACGACAATCTTCCTCGTGACGTATGTGTCACGTGAGATCACATGTAGCCCCCGTCACGTGTCTCCAGTTCATGAGCCCCTTCACTCAGCTGACACATCCTATCCTCAATGGTCTCAGCATTTTCCCGATCTATAGTTTTACATGCACAACGTTCTTTTCCTCTTATACAGGTCATCTCTTGATTCATCGAGTTTACCAGTAAATATATAGCTCCTCGTTATTCCCAGGCTTTATTTTAGACATTGGTCAATTCTAACCCCATAGGTCTACATTTGATAAACTTGATTAAATTCCTGGTCGAGGATATATCACCGTTACCAATGGTTAAATCTTTATGAGATGTATGATGCGCCATCCCGGCGAAAGCAGCATGATTCTAATGGAACACATATTTTTGAAATGGCGTTCCTGTGTCGGGAATAGCGTTCTTCTGTCAAAAACCTTTTTCTGCATGCAAAGCATTCTTGTATTGAGCATCCGTCGGCACATTTCATAGTCAACTAATGCAAATCAAAATGTACATACAGCGAAGGATTATTTGTACTGAGGAACTAAGATACCTTTACTTAACATGAGTATCAATGTTGAAAAAGCGAACCATTTCGGTCTTTTTTTCCCTTTTTTTTTTTGGTTTCATTTTTATTCTGGAGTTATAACTACTAGGACATTGCTGTCCTATTTTCAGTAGGCTCCAGGGCCATTTATGTTTGTCCAGGTTTACGTCTTGTGTTTAATGGTATGTCTTCTTAATTGAACTACACATTCATGTTCTACAGCACCCTCTTTTTTCGTCCCTCATGTCCTCTGTTTCCACCGTCCTAAGTCCCTTTGTATTCAACATCTACAAATCCAAGCCAAAATAGTCAAATGTGTAATATAATAAAATGCTCTCTGCATCCTTTTTGTCCCAAAGCAACCCTATAAATAATGTGTAAACCATATCGTCCTTTCATCACAATTTTTCGTATTAATAAGCATGCACATGCAATTTATACCACCCTTAACATCGGATATATATATCTACTTCTTTCCGAACCGTCCCTTACCATTTCCTGTGACTTTCATCAACTTCTCTGCTCTACTGCCTTTCATACACCCACGCATCCAGACACAGAATCCCGATTCTCAGCCTCACCTGAGGCAGTCGCATAATCCTTTGCTCCCCGCCACCGCACACCCCCACCCCCTTCCCCTCAGTTATCTGATATTCGGCTAAATGATGGAGAAATCCATGAGGAGCGTGCCTTAACCAGGATTCTCCTTGGATAACGTGACAAGCCTACACAGTGTCCATTAGTATCGTTTCGCATGCCCCTCAATATTGTATACTACTACGCTTCAGGTAGAATCCAAGTATAGTTGAGGGAATAAACTACCATATAATATGTCCTTAATTGAATAGGGCCCCGCCTTCCCCCATAAATCTAAAGAAGCTATTTTGATACTAGTCAGTTTCTATCAGCAAAGAGGGTCATGTTGATAATCATACTCACCCGATAACCATGAATCGCGATTACCTGTATTTGGCTTGTTGAAGTGCCAATATTAGGTAGCATTCATCCTGTAAGCAGTAAAGTAAGCTTTTCAGGGATTTTGGCTTTACCATCTTAAAAAAGAAGTTGGGAAACATCACGTGAGAAGCTGCCTTTAGCTTACGATAAATAGAAAGCTGCATCGGGCCGCTCAACCAGCACATATGAATATCAAAAATGCATGTTCCTTTATTAGTGCAAACAAAAACAGAACTGAGTAGTAGTTCTTTATAACTCTCCGATGAAAGTATTGACCTATATTGGAGTCAAGAAAGAAACTGACAATATGAGTTTTTGTTATATTATTAAGGAATGTCATGTCAAAAATAATTGTATCAGAGCTGGCTGCATAATCAGAACGGCTTGTCACTGAAATGTTATCTCGGATATTCAGTGCTCAAGTTACAATCTGTCTAAAATTGCTTGGCTAGCCGAAAGATTATATGGCAAATATATCAGCATGGAAAACCTACGACCCCATTATGGAGGTCACCTGGACTCAACCGGAGCCAGAAGGAATTTACTGGCCTCAATCATAAAACTGAGTATATAGAGTGTGTGATAGTCCCTGTTGGTATTTTTCGTCTATGTACCAGCGTTTACGTCTCCTCCCGTTTTGACGGCTAGGATGAAAATTGTGTACTGCATGTATGATACCTAACGTCAATAAACTATTCTTTAAAAAAATATATGAATAAAGTATTTGGAAAAAAAATTCTAAGAATGTAAGATCACAATTGTCTTTAATTTACATTTTTCTTTCTTTCTGTATCTTTATATAACGAATGGTGTTATAGGAAGGGAATAAATCTAGATTCTCGTTTATTTCGAGAAAATAAACAATGAATGAATGGGGGGTGGGTGGGGTTAATCAGTCTAATGGATTACTCAGGTGCTCTACATATTGAATAATAGGTGAAAATGGAAGCATCCGGTGGAAACACGCAGTGTGTACTTTTGGGTCAACGATTGTTAGCAAAGACAATTGCAAGCTTACGAAGGACATTCGACCGACTTCTGTAGAGGCTGCACATAATCGGTTGGGTTTTCATCGGCAGGTGGAAACGCCACAATAACCCTCCCTGTGATTAACATGTAACGGATCTCTGAGAAGGGGAGATCAAATATTAAACCACCACATGACCTCGTAGATCCAAGAACATCCGCCAACATTTTATGGATGATACCTATGGCCGCCTAATCCAGGCAATGTGGATCAACCTTGGTTAACACAGGCGGATCAGCATTACTGATCGATCCCCAGTTGTCCATTAGGGTTGATTGAGATCAAGGGTCTTGTGTTATACCCAGGGGCGGCGCCCAGTATTATCGGGGCATATATGAGTCGACAATACCTATGATTTAGGTCATTTGGGGTCGCACATGCCATGTGACAAACGCATGTTGCTACGAAGATAGCAATGGCATGCCAGATTATCTGCTGCCCTAGTTTGGAGGGCATCCCCCATTCCCTCTATGCACTACGGAAGGCTGGATATTGCACATGGGCAGCTTGACAACATATTAAATCAACCTGGCTCTGTTTCCCTCTGCGGTTTTATTATTAACCTTATCTCTGTTGTCAGCATCATAACTCATCCTTGTCCACGATAAATAAGAGGTCGAATTTATTGCAATATTTAAATCAAATTGAAATGCAATTTGTAAATCAAGAGCCACTTCGAAACTGCTTAACTTCAATATGCTTAATGTATCTGCCAACTGCATCGGGCTTCTGGCTGTGCTCATGTGAAGATCAACTTCACGATACATCTAATAAAAAGTGAAAATATTGTATATCAATCATGACATTTCCTACCATATCCCAGCAGCAGCAATAGGCCCTCGGGGTCTGGGGGATAGTGGAGGTATACCATTACTTTCTGGTTGATGGTCTGACGCCAGTTCGCAATCCCTTCTGCCAGAAAAGGGGCATTCTACCTGATATAGGCAACGACGGTCCTACGGAATACATTCTGCATGCAAACGATCTCTGGCCAGGAGAAAACAACCGGGGTAATAAGAAGGGGGCATGTGGTCCCCTGCTTCGAGCCAATTTTTCCAGTATCACCTTTACAGGCAAATGTGTCACCCGCGTAACGCAATAATTAGCATATATATGGTACATGGGAACGTCCGCACCAGTGAGTGGTGTCACGTACGATATAAACAGACGACAGGGCGTGTTGACCTTTGAGGAAGAAATTACTCAGGTTAAAGTTCAGATTTGAAATAAAGGAATGCTCGTTATTAGATGTATGTTACAGAGAATATTTCCTGAGTAACCTTGTTCTTGGCTGAAATGAGGATTAGGCACTCAATAACATTATAAGGCCATTGTCACAACATGCGTCCTTGTACATTGTACAGGCATGATTACTGTGGTTATTTTTCCCATTGACTCAGAAGCAGCTGCTGATTATTCATTAATGATATACAGCGTCATTTTCAGGACACCGTCCATATACGGTATGTCAAAGTTAAAGCAACACAGTGTTTCTTCCCACTTAGACGATATCTGTTTGTTGCTGTTCCCTCTGGGTATTTGGCTTCTTTGAATCGATGGCTAGAAGACTTTGATTCTACCTCTACTAATGCACTGTGAATTATATATACATAAATATGTATAGATAGATAGATAGATAGATAGATAGATAGTATGATAGATAGATAGATAGATAGATAGATAGATAGATAGGAAGACAAATTTCTATCGTAAACATTACTTCATATACAGTGACGACCCAGACAGTGGACACCAGTGGGACTGTCTACAATTATAAATTTTATTTTGTTACCACAAGAGGTTGACACGCAGTGACACAAGAGCGTCAGCGATTGTATAACGACGTCAACCTTGAGTTGTTTACAGAGCCACCTGTCCAAAAACCATCGTGTGTATTTATCATCCATTTTCGCCAAAATTGTAACCCACACTGCGTGAAAGCCACCATTTTATTCATATATATACTCCATCGCGGAAGTGCATGTATCGGCTGAATATAGACTTGTTTTTATACACGTACGTCTATATTTCACACCAGCGTATGAGGCGTATACAAGACTGTTTCCTTTTAAATACAGACGCGTCTTGGCTGTATTTAACACCTGGCGTATATGAGAAGAGACATCCTCTGCGAGATATATGTCCGGCGTATATATGTGTGCTGATAGAAAATAAAAACGGGTCGCCCCCCTCAGGTTGTGGTGGTCTCTCAAATCTCTCCTTACACTCTCAGTGAAGCCCTGTTCCTCGGCCGCCCGGCCCCCGCCCGGCCACCGCCGCAACACTGAAGTCCTCGCTCATAATGCGCCCCTGCTCCCGCTACCGCTCCGCTCCCGCTCATGCCGCCATTTATCAGTGTGTTGTTTTAGCACTTTCCCCTACCCCTGGGAGGCTCTAAAGAAAGGCAGAGAGGCGCTGCGCGTGTAGGTACAGGTATAGGTGGTCTCAGTGGTAAGCCCCAGGTGCTCAGGGTCGGGGTCGGGGTCGGGGTCAGAGTCGGAGTCAGGAGTGAGGGCTTCAATGGTGAAACCCTCTGTCTATAGTCTCAACTTCTTAAGGGCTTATAAAGGCTTACATCCACAACCCTACAGAGGAGTGGTGTTTGAAAGTAAAATCTATTAAAAAACATTTTTAAAAAACCAAAGAATGCTGGGTTTATTATATGTATTTAATGAAGAGATAGTAAATAGGATTTTAGAACAATTTTATAATAGAAATTTATAATACAACAATGGATTTTCCATTTACCAAGGACTTAATAAATAATGGCAAATGAAATATAGTATAGTGGTGTCCCCAAGTGGCAGAGATCGAAACCATTGGATAGTGGCGTAAGTACAACAGAATCAGGCGTATATATGACGTATATATGACCGCAACATAGACGCTTATATACGCCTACAGATGAGGCGTATACACACGGGGAATAGGGCGACCTTGTATACGCAAAAGCATACCTATATACGCCGGGCGTATTCATATGTAAAATGGTCGTTCTTGTGCAGTGCCATGAATTGCCATATTAAAGGATGTATCACTAGGGACCATTGTTTTTTAAGCTCTCTAGCAGAATATTTCCCCGTATCAGGCCGCATACCACGGATTTTAAAACTGCATACAAAAATGTGTATGGCTTCAAAATCATTGTATACGAGAAAATAGTCCCTCTGTGCTATAGAGCAAAATATTGTTCCTATTGATATACACTTTGATATGGCAATTCCTGGGGTTAATTCATTTGAGAATATGGACAATAAATACAAGAGACGATGGCTTGTAAAGAGGCGGCTCTCTAAACTAGTCGAGGCTGATGTCCTAATACACTCGCTAATGCTCATGCACTACTACGCGTCAAACCATCAGTTATTGTCCATACGTTCAGGATGTCTACCAGATCACTGTAAACAGTACATTGCCTGAAGTTTTACCACATGGAATTACGATACAAGCTATGTTATCTGATTGCAGAGGATTTAGATGCTTTGATACTTTCTAAAACTGGTCATAGAAATGAACCAGTCTAAATATAAAGATACACGAGCAGAATGGATAGGAAATTGGGAGAACAAAGTGAAAATGTAATAATATACTCAATCGGCGGCACATCATTACCATCACTGTGGATACCTCCAGAGGGATGTTTTTAACATTGACAGTCACTTTTCACAGAATTGACAGCCTTTCTAGACTTGGCCCATAGATCCTGTTTACTGTGCTAGCATACCCCCGGCCCATCGGCGGAGTTGGCTGGCCACCAGCCTTCGCTCGCATTCCCAATGGTCGGGCGTCAGCGTTTTTACCAAATAGCCTAAATGGGCTTGCCGTAGCGGTGCCGGTCACTTCAAGCCTTTGATCCTCTCTACCCCCGTGGGTCCCCTAATGACATTTCCTGGGAAGGGCACGGGCAACACCACGCAGGCAAGAGAGACGCATTGCTTTCCCACCGCCGGTCGTGCCGCACGGTGATTTTACAGGCCACATTAGTGTGGTTTACTTTAATCTGAGCGAGCCGGGGAGAATGACAGACGTAGAACAAAGGATACAGATAGAGGCAGTAAGAGATAGGCGGGGGAGGCAGCTAGAGAAATGGGGCACGAGAGAGAGGACATATGGGATGGAAGGAAGAGATGACTGAATCATCAGACAAGTACCATCACCACTTAGAACTTCATTTTGTTTGTAGACCAGGACCATACCTCGTAAACAGATGTGAAGCACACTGAAGGTATATACAGCGTTAGAAACATCGTTGTTTCTGGAAGAAGCATACTTCGGTTCATGGACGCCTTGAGCCCGGGACGATTTGAGCCCTGGACGCCTCGAGCCTACCTTGTGGACGCCTTGAGCATACTCCGTTTTGGTGGCCTTGAGCTTCTAGATGTAAACTCTTTGAAAAGTGCACTTACTCTGGTTTATAGTCATATATTCAGACCTAACCCTTACCGAACCCTTTTCTAACCCTAACCCGCCAATCAGAACTAAAATGGGGTAGGCTCAAGGCGTCCACGGGTGGGCTCAAGGCGTCCACGTTTTCGCGCTGACCGGAGGCTCAAACGGTAAAAGGCTCAAGGCGTCCAATTCCCCATACTTCTTATTTAGGTACGTCATATACAATCAAGGTAAAGTGATCGTGCTAGATGAGTCATCGTTACCTCGAATGTAGGTAATTCCTACAAGTAAAGCATATCAGAGATATACAGTCTGTACCATGAGTATTAATACTCCAATTACTAAACAATTGCATTATTGATGAATTATTTTGAGGACAGTCTCTGCGCTATTGAAGTTTCAGTTAGCGTCGTTGATCCTCGAAATTATCGAGCGAATAGAGAAAATCCAACTCTGATTTTCTAACAGTAGGCAAATACAGAACAATACAAGTTCGCCAAAAACCCTCCAGAGTTATTAATCACTGGTATTTAGAGAATGTCGATAGGTATGATTAACAGAGATATATGCATATATATATATATATATATATATATATATATATATATATATATATATATTAATGTATAATGCACTTACTTATACATATATAATTAGGCCCCCATTTGCTAAGCACGTATCTATGGTATAGCCACTCGGGGGCGTGGCCTATTGTCGCACACGTCATAGTTCCTTTGATGCGACGGTTGGGGATCTCCTCACTCTTCCTTAGTCAATCGTATGAGCAGGACCTAATTTTAATTGGTGCTCACGATTTATGTTTTAACGAATTTCCTGGGAAATTCAATATATCGGATAATGGGACGGAAGGCGAAAAAGCAGAAATCGCCGACTAAGGTTGAGAAAGGATTATCGAATACTACCGAAATGAGTTGTGAGGGGGAGGCCCTCTTCACCCCTAATAAGCTAGGGGATAGGTCGAACTCAGTAGTAAGTAGTGTTGACCAGACAAGAGGGATGCCGGCTTCATCGGGGATGCCATCGAGAGAAAATCGAGAGAATGCAGCAGCCCTGGCTTCTAGAATCGATAACCTGGAGGAAACCTTCATGAGAGCTATCGGAAAAATGGAGAAGATTCTTCACGAGAAGAAATCAAGTGACAGTAGTTCAAGATCGAGGAGGAAATCGAGACATCAAAAATCGCATGATACAGATTCAAGTTCTTCAGATGATACTGATTCTTCGCGATCAAGTTCAAGATCAAGGTCGGCAAGCAGGAAACATAAAAGAAACAAAGGTAAAAATAATATGTTTTCTTCAAAGAAATACCTGAAAAAAGATGAAAAAATCGCCAGTGTGGAGAAATTAAACTTAGTAAATCTAAAGATGTTAAAAGATATTAACGAAAAATATGATGATATAACCGGATTTCTAGATCATTTAATTCTTTTGTCGGAAAAAAGCGAAACTAGAATGTTCACAGCTGAGGCATTGATTAATTACGACGAAAGCGTTAAAGTTGAAGCGAAAATCAAAGGTTTAGAGGTTTTTTCAGTGGTAAACCCGGCAAATATTGTTAGATATCTATCATATGATGGTACGCAGGCGGCTGCTGTAAATCGTGAAATGACCAAAAATAAGTCAAAAGGATCTAGCGAGACAAGCACATGTTTCGCCTTCAACAAAAGCGAGGGATGTAAATTCGCTAATTGCAAGTATAAGCATTCGTGTACAAATTGTCATCTATTTGGTCACGGTAGTTCTGATTGTAAATCGTCATCAAACAAAGAATCTAAATTTGTTAAATGAAACGAATTCCCGAGCGGGAATTCAAACCGGGTAACGGTGGGCGTGGCCGTTACTAAGGACGCTTTTGGTTGCCGGGATTCCCCGCACACAAATGACGTCATCGGTGGGGATTCCGCTAATCGGGACTACGAAGGTTGGGTTAACGTTGATCTATCGGAAAAACGGGATAATACTCCAAAAATCGTTAAAAATCCTGAAGGTAAGGATGTCACGATTTTTGAAAATTGCATTAACGGTAGTTGCAATTGTGTGTATAAAGTAAATAACTTTGAGATTGATCTTAAACCATGCCGTTCTGCACATTTCTTGGTAGGTGAAAACTCCCTAGATACAGTTGAGGCTAACGAAAAAGAATTCCTATGGTCGGGATTGTGTAACGGGTTCAAAATCATCGATGATAATCTCGAAATCGAATATGAATGTGAAAATTACGATTCTGTAAATAGTGGTGATGGTTTTGATAAATTTAACGAGGTAGTTAAAAATGAAGTAATAGGTGGCCGCCTATCGGAAACTAAGGTTAGGCCAAAATGTGTACATGCCATAGGCGGTATTTTCAAGGAGTCAGGAAAATTCAGACCTATAACAGACTGCTCCAGACCTGATGGTATATCCATTAATAATCACATGAGTGAAACATTCGAGCACTTTTCATACAATTCTGTAGAAAATGTAGTCGAGGTAATGGAAAAATACGATTACATGAGTCTTATAGATATAAAGTCCGCCTATAGATCGGTCCATATCAGAGGACAGGACTCTGAATTTTTAGGTTTTAAATGGGACAACAAATACTATAAAGATAACCGTCTGGCCTTTGGATTGAAATGCGCACCTAACATATTTACGAATATTTCGAATTTCATTGTTAAAATCGCGGAAAAAAAAGGGGCGGGGCATGTTGTCAATTACCTAGACGATTTTCTCGTGTTAGGAAAAACTTATGAAGAATGTCTAAAAAATAGAGAGATTGTGATAAAAACAATCAAGGATATGGGTTTCACAATCGCCAAAAACAAAGTTACAAATCCAAGTCAGTGTGTGGTATTTTTGGGTATCAAAATCGACTCAGTCCAAATGGAATTAAGCCTACCAAAAGAGAAAATCGATAAATTATCGAATTTAATCGATAATGCACTAGAAAAAGGCTCGGTAACTAAAAAAGACCTCGAAAAACTAGGTGGAAATATGTCTTTTTGTTCTCAAGTCGTTAAAGGTGGGAAAACATTCAGCAGAAGATTGTTCGATAAATGCAGGGATTTACATTATAAAAAATCGCAAAAAATCGATGAATCATTGGAGGCTGACCTGTTATGGTGGAGACATTTTTGTACAGTTTTTAATGGTAAATCTCTTATACAAACTCCTTGTCACAATATCCCAATCGTTACAGACTCCTCTTTTGAGGGTTTTGGGGCCTGGGCAGGCCGCGATTACCTCTTTGGTAACTGGAAGAATGAAATTTCGTTATTGAATGGTTGTGGTCATCAGGAAAAACCACCTGATAACGATTTTTTCGATTTAAACATAAATGTTCTTGAGTTATGGCCTGTTTTGGTAGGTTTGAAACGTTGGGGCGATAATTATCGTAACAAAAAAGTGATTATCTGGACAGATAATATGCAAGTACTATTCATGCTGAATAGTGGTAAAAGTAAAAATCGTACCTGTATGGCATGGTTACGAGAAATTTTCTGGTACTGTTTTCTATTCAATATTGAAATTTGGGCCACACATATCAAAGGTGCTAATAATATATTAGCAGACCAATTGTCCAGGCTAATTTACCCTGGCGTTTATGACAAATGCGTTAAAACTCTCTCCGATTACAACATGTGTTGTTCTGGTTTACAGACTTGACCAAGGAATTACAAGAAAAATCGGAAAAATTCTTTTCACAATCAATCTCGGAATCTACTAAAAAAGCAAGGGAAAATCAGTTATGATTATACAGAAGATTTTGTGAAAAATATCATTTGTCACCTTTCCCTTGTACTAGGGATCAAGCTTGTTGGTATATATCATATTTGTCAGAGTATTTATCACCAACATCTATAAAAAACTATTTATCAGCAGTTTGGTGGTATCAAAAAATCGAGGGTTACAGGGATTACTCATCCGATTTTAAAATTCGCATGGTACTTAAAGGTATTCAGAGGTGTTATCTATCTAAGGATAATTCTAGGTATCCCCTTACACCTACTGATTTGTTAAAAATTCGTTCAACGTTAGATATCTCTCGTCATGACGATTTCAACTTATGGTTAGCTATTATGCTATGTTTTCGTGGTTTATTGAGGAAATCTCATGTTTCAAAATCCCCTCACAATCTAAAACTCGGGGATGTAAAAATTTCTGATAAAATGGTAATTATCCACATTCGTACAAGCAAAACAGATCAAATCGGGATTCAACCATATGATATTTACATTCACCCGATTCCTGGTTCTCTGCTATGTATCAACGAAATGTTCAAATCCATCAATTACAGTAATCCGGATTGTTACTTCATTACTATGTCTAATTATAGACCTATGACTTACAGCTATTTTAATTCCAGACTAAAGAACCTAGCTTTCCAGACTGGTATCACAGGAAAGGTCTCGACACACTCACTGAGACATGGGGGTGCGACTTTCCTGCAAAAAATCGGTATGCCTATTGAGGTAATCCGAGCTAAGGGTAATTGGAAATCGTCAGCGGTTTACAGATACTTACATAATTCTGTTTCAGATAAAGAATCGGAGTTGGTAAACTCTTTTCTAGGTAATTACTCCTAACTACTCGTAATTGTAGTTTGGCGGTATTTTGGTCTGGTTGTATTCTCGCCAAACTATATTCACTCGTATGCTTATCTATTACCTAAATGTATAGACCTAACTTATATTAATGTATAATGCACTTACTTATACATATATAATTAGGCCCCCATTTGCTAAGCACGTATCTATGGTATAGCCACTCGGGGGCGTGGCCTATTGTCGCACACGTCATAGTTCCTTTGATGCGACGGTTGGGGATCTCCTCACTCTTCCTTAGTCAATCGTATGAGCAGGACCTAATTTTAATTTTTAAATTTAGGTTTAAGTTACCCAGTTCTGTATTTATGTAATACTGGGGGTTTCTTCATCCTGTATTCACGTAATAAATGGCCATAGGGTCTGGTTGTATTCTCGCCAAACTATATTCACTCGTATGCTTATCTATTACCTAAATGTATAGACCTAACTTATATATATATATATATATAAATCCTATCGGCTCAATAGCCATGAAGGATGGATTATACAATAGTTATATATAATGAATGGATAATAATATCATATACTTATATATATATGTGAATTAGAAGAGCCGATTTAGTTTGGGCGATAATGTTTTATTAATATATAACATAACCTGGTGATAAAAAAAATTCCAGGTGAGAACTAGCTCGTACCTGTCCGGACGCGCAGGTACCGGTAGTAGTGTATGGAGATGACGGCAGGTGTCGCCTGGGTATTCATATCCAAATACACTGTCTTGTATTTTATACATATATATATGCATATCCACATTGTTAATGGTAGATATATGATAACTATAAAATCACACTTTTATGCACAACTAAAGTAACAGATACTTTAGAGTTTATGTAAAGGAAAATGTTCTTATTCAAAATAGTCCATTGTGAGATCAGATGTCATTTTTCAAGTCACATACCGTGCTATGAAGGTACGCGTAAGAATAATTGTCAAATGCCTCATTTTGCGACACGATGCGATTACGACATGATCCGCTAAATTTCTAGAGCAACGGAAAAGCCCTCGGGTCGTTATTGTACGATCCGCAAGCCTGTTGTAAGCATAGAGAAACGGTCCCCAGTGGCGGTAGCTGGGATAAAAGTCACAAGGTGTTTTAGTCCTTTCAAGTGCTGATAGCTTAACCACAAGATGGACAGTATATGATGGAGTCTTCTATCTTTACAGGAGCCGGGGGTAATCTGCCCTCCACTGTTTTGCTGTTCCCGACTCGCCCTCTGGTGATTGACTTTTGGCCCGAGCATGTGCAGCTGACACTTCCGGTAGTAACAGCTGCGCCGGCGCAGGAGGTATCTTTCATATGGCGGAAAGATGGCGCCAGGGTGAAGAACAGTCCGAGTTACAGGTAAGAATCGTCACTTACTATATTGGAACATTTCTTAATTTTAAAATCAGTGGTGACTGTCTGGCCTTCTGATTGCATGATATGATATCCTAATATGAGGTGACCATACCGTGTAGGACATAAATACAAGTTCTACATAGATCTGGGAATTGGGAGTTGGTTAGGAGCACTGGACTTATAATCACAAGGTTATTGGACTGGGTTCATGTCCTACTGCAGCCACTTTTCTCCTTCATCCCCAGCAATGGTAGATTTACCACCACATCAAAGGCCACTTTCCACCATGGCTATGTTGTGTGGGACGTAAAAGAACCCGGTAAAGGAATTCATCACATGGATTCAATCACCACCCCTGTGGTGTAAGAGCAGTAAGACAATCTGTACCTTGAGAAAGTCTGGAAAGGACCTTTAATTGTTGAGTAGGCGTTGAATAAAACAAACAAACAAACACATACTTAGGGCTGCTATGTGCATATATTTGCGAGTTCATTATGTATTGTTTTATTTGTTCTATTATAAACATAGGCGCGACACAACACATTCACGACAAACATGTTTAAGATATTGCATAATCCACACGTGTGTTAGGGGGGTAGGATACAGACAAAGTGTATTGCGTTTGCCACTTTATCACACAAAGTGCTACATGTTGCCTACAATTGGCCAGAAATTCCCATCCTGATATCGTTACGTCAAACCTCAGCACAATTTCTTATCATAACACAAGACATTAACAACTCGATTGAAATACACATAGATGATCATCTCATATATATGTACCCAAGACGTATCAAAACAGTTGTCTCCCTTTACATGGGCCGAATACTATTCACTCTAATAATCTTCGTTCTAGATCTTCTGAGCTCGTTTCTCTTGCACTAAAAGGTTTTTCTCTCCAGCCGTAGAAAGGTTTGATAACATCATCATCATTATAGCATCATTTGATTTTACGGGCGGAACCAGCCGCTAGTCTAAATGAGGTGGCTAATCTTTTTTCATTTGCAACTGCCATCATTGGTTTATCAGCGGTTTGAAGGCAGGCGTCGGAATTTTGGTTTGTCGAGAAATATCGTGATGGTCTCATCAATGATTCTGTATTAACAATGCATCTCTATTGACCACATTTAATCATCACCGAAGTGACGATCTTCCATAAGAGAGTCACTTAATATCTAATACAAGCAAGAGCATCCACTACCATAAAGAACTGTATAAAAATAGAAACATACTATCGCAGCTTTCTCGATAAGCAGGATCTCACGATCTTAAGATATTCTAGAATTCTCTATATTTTTCAGTATCAGGTTCCAACCAATATCGATGGCAGTATCTCTTTCACCAAATTAATGATTGACCTCCGACTCTTGCCTCTTGTACTTCCTCTGCCAATATCATCCCTATTCATAGATACAAGTAACACGTTCAACAGACACACATATTACATTATAAAAACAACATATGATTATGGAAATACATCTTTCCATAGTGTTACTGATTAATTATCTATAAAAATTGTACACGCACAATGTATGCACATAAATTTCGATATGGATATCCGCAAAACTATAGAAATAGCGTGTGTTATCAAAGGTCGTTTGTCTGTGGCTTGAAACCAATGAAAGGTGACATTTCAATACAGAAGGGACCTTTAATGAATAGGTGTGATTGCCTTCAGGCATAATGACTGCATGTGGGACTTCACAGGATATTATTCGTGCTGCAAATCAAGGACGTGTTCACATTTCCTCGCCGTAATAAACGTCACATATGGGTTTATTATAGATAAAAGTTCATGATTTCTGCTTGTCAACGAGTAATCTGAGATTGAAGTTTTTCCGGAAGATTGTCGTCCAGTTTGTATTGATATATATTCTAGGAATCTGACGTACAGTTACTCATACATCTTACAGACTAGAGACGCATTTCTTAAATAAGTGTCTCCAACGTAATGACTCTTTTCCTAATGCTAATCTCCTTTCAATTTTTGCATCAATAAATCTTTTAGAATTGAAATAAAATGGAAATAAGTTACATATGCCGGACAGTCTGTGCTTATCGTGCTGGTGCACCTACATCGGCAATGCATCATATAGATACGCAGTGCAGGAAGCAACAACTCACCTCTCAAGTTTGACAATGCCCATGGTCGCTTCGCAGTAGCCTCAACTAGTTTGCAACAAACAACTAAAACAGCGATCAGAGGAGACAGCTGGGAGGCAAGGCCTGGCTTAGATCTCGGTCCCTTCTGCCTCCTGCGAAGAAGAAAGCGTTTGAAACTTAAACCGGGGAGGTAGATTAGAGGGAAGATAGGATGGCACAAGAAAATGAGGATGCGCTGAGTTCAAGGAACCTTTTCTCACTTTTCCGTGTTGCTAGAGGATTAAGAGACTGCAGGACATCTTCTGTTGTGGTTTTTTTATCATAACATTAGTGGTGACAAATCAGCATTGGAGTAATTAATAGTGCTGAATTTATAATGAGTCATCTAGGAATTATACAGTACTGGAACGAACTAAAATGTGCTTCTTGTTGGATAAATCTGATGTGTACTTCTTATGTTCCGCTGCTGCAAACATTCAATAAGAAACAATTTTCTAAAAGGACCTCATATTTCACTAGGCGGAAGTGAGATAATAGACTGCTATGGATTTGATCCCTCAGGAGAGCGAATTTACCAAATCTTGGCCAACTGTGAATACAGTGAGAGAGCAAGGTATAGGCACTGCGACTGACTGGCAATCCCCCTCAAGCCATAGAAGATGGAAGGAGGTATTGATTGTAAGCACGCCTAATTAACTGTGCGTACGCAGCCGGAAGTTAGACCCCGCAAGGCGATGTCTGATGGGAAAACCTGCGGATTGATTTCCGGCCTCTACCACAAAGGCCGTGATGGCAGCTGCATGGCGAAACTGTCAGCGTAGCGTCTGTGAGGCGGGGGGAGTGAACAACATCATTTACACTTCAAAAGTGCACATTCGTGACTTAACTAAAGGAAACAAGTGTTGATCCCGGGGATCAAATGCATGCAAGATTATAATAATGGAGCTGTGTATAGAATTCTGAATGTGTGTTTATCTTTAGAGTGTTGATGGAATGCATTGACAGTTCCCTTTTATCCATGTGGTTGTGCCTGTTGGAGCTCATCCAATTTCCCTCTGGATATTGTTAGAAAATAGTGTCTCAGAATTAAAACTTTTCCATAGGCGATAGAAAATAGTTCTATTTGATTATTTCACACACTCCTTCATTTTATGTACTAATTTGAGAAGAAAAGAAAACACCGCTTCTCTATAATTAACTCTTATTATCTGACATTATTTATCTTTAGCTTGAATTGAAGGTAATGTGATTTAACTAGTGTACACAATGTTTGCCTTCACATCCTCTTTTAGATTTATTTCTGTATGTGTAGATACTGAAACAGGAGTTGCATTATTCCAAGTCCTGATTGTTGAATTCCTAAAATCAATTTGAAAGATTCATGTTGAGTTCAGTAGTTTTAAGCCTCGTTGACAAAGTAATGTTCCTACTTCCATAATGGACCGCATCTTTAGATTCATATTCAACTATTCAGGATGGGCTTTATTGAAAGAGACAGCGCCATGGAAGTCAATATAGATGTGTAGATTCCTATTGTATTATCTCCTCTATTGTTCTGCTTGTCAGGTTTCTATATTCATTTATGCGAATTCTCAATACTAAAAGGTACGTGTTAATGGATCATAGCATAGAAATATATTATTCCATGCCTCTTGCTTAAAATCTAAAATCATATGACAAAGCTTCATTGTTTTAGATAAATAGCGATACGTGTGTTCTATGCTAAACATTGTTCCGTAGGATTTTCCGATATATTAGCGTTCTATTCGATAGAGCTGTATACATATAGTCATCCCCGTCCGTCTCCTCTAGCCATACATCGCCATCAGCATCTACACCTTCTCTCCACAGGAACAACCCTTATTCCCATAAAGCAGTGAAAAGCCTAAAAACCTCACCCCTTACTGCATCCCAGGAGTGCCTCCCATAGTTACAGACACTGGGGAAAGCCCTAAATATGTCAACGTGCCGCGGGCATGCGCAGAACCTTCCAAAGTAGGCCCATCCCTAAAAGGTCACGAGGCCAGATTTCCTATAAAACATCTCGACAATGTCTCACACTGTGACAGCTTTCTGTGGACATGACAGAAGCAGAATCCATAGCGCAGCTCAACGTCTTGATGCCACCCTCCAAAAAGTTGGCCTTTTTCCTGATGAAGATGACAATATGCCGTCAGATTTTCTATCATGTCATATGTTGATTTTACTACATAGAAATAACTAACTTTTGATAAACATGGACACAAATATATTAACAAATATATATATATATATATATATATATATATATATATATATATATATATATATATATATATATATATATATATATATATATATATATATATATATGCATGCATATATCATTACACCTTATCCCTGGATGAAAGAGGAGGCCGGAGTTGGGCAAAAAAGATTTTATCGAATTTTGTAACGAAGATAAGGATTTTTGTTGTCCTTATGAATATTCATTATCGATTAGAAGTGTTTGATATTCATGATTAATAGTAAATAATAATTGACTAATAGAGTCGTGAGTCAATTTTAGTGAATATATAATATCATAAAAAAAAAGAGAAAAGCCCTACGAAAGTAGGTGATATTGAAGAGGTGTAGGTGGGTGGGTGAAAAATTGAAGCGTATATATGTGGTGTGGAAGCAGAAGCGAGAGCGAGGGGGAGTGATGGAAAGCGGGAGCAGACTTGAAGAGCGTGGTGCAGGGTTGAGACACCAAGGGGGAGTTGCACATGTGGTGTGCAGTGACGAGGGGAGACACGGGGGGGGGGAGGGGACAATGACCACCTCTGACCAAAGGCCATGAGTAACTCAATACTCCTTATCCCTGGATGAAGAAGAGGAGGCCTGAGTTGGGCAAATAAAATATTATCGGATTTTATAAAGAAAATATTAATTTTAGTTGCCATCGCACTATTATACACTCGGATAGGTTACAGTTAGAATTCCCGGGGACATCTGTTATACCCTGTAATTCAATAAACTCCCATGAATGTAACAACCCTTAAATATAATATAATTTCAACGCCAAATCTTAATATTCAATTTGTCCTGATCCTTTTTGAGGATTAGATTTATAACCCCTCCTTTGCTTGATACACAGCCTACCCTCCTTTTTGCCTGCCAAGAAATATTCTAGTATGAAATCTTTAAGCTCCTTCGAGAAATATCTTAGTAAGTCTGTGGTTAGCCTATTTGTTCCAGGACACCTATTACTATTTAGGTTCTTGGGAGCCATTTCCTATTCCCCAATGGAAATATCCCTCTCTAGCAATTCTTTATCCATCTCTGAAATCCTTGGTATATCATTCTGAATAAAACTCTGTTTTATTACCTGTCTGTGTCCAGTTTTGTGTGACTAGGGTTAGTATAGCCTACCAGCCTTTCCCTAGAAGCGAATTGACCTGCAGTGGTGTAGCACACACTAATTGCTAGATCTTCATATGATCATCTGAGATTAGAAACCAAACCGGCATCCGCTTCGGTATAAATGCATGAAGTGAGCAAAACTACTGTTCACTATGTCTAAAAAAGAATGAAAGAGCGACCTTTTATCACAAATAAGGTTGATAAGGTTATTACATCTAAGGGAGGCGTTATCACATTAAAGGAGTTTATAATTCCAAATGTGGTTAAAATTTTATTACATTTAAGGGATTTTACTTTTGCGGGATTTTATAACATTTAAGGGTGTAATAGACCTCCTGATACACCACGTTTTTTCCATTACTAATGGTAGTGTATCAGGAGGTCTATCAGCAGGTGAATCGGCGGCAGTTGGTGCTGGGTGGATCGCATGTCAATTGGGTGTGATCTTCTGTACCTCAGAGAACCCATTCAGAAACAGCACCTAAGGAGTGTAGATGATGCGTGCTTTTGTATAGAGATACAATGGAGAACCTACGAGACACCTTTAGCACGAAATCTGAACCTTCTGTGGGCTGGACTGCGATTATTCAGCTGCAGCTCCCGCTTACGTCTCACGCTCAATTTCGCTCTTTTCTGGAAGAGGAAAATGTGGGTACAAACAGATTTTATGAAAATAATTCATTTGTGATGTCAGGAGTATTGTGAAAACACCTTTCCCGAGGTCAATCAGTGATACAGGTGTCCTCGAATTCCTGGTCATGGTATATTTAATTATATGGAAATGGGATCAGGGTGGACGTAAGGAATCCCTTTCAGACTGTTTAGGTGTGTTTAGACTTATCAGAATAGCTCATATACATTGTATCATTACTAAAAACGGCTGATGTTTTGGACCAATCATGGGTTCAGTGGGACATATTGACGTAATAGTCTCTTTTCTGTTTCTACCTCCCTGTACATAAGATCAATTGAAAACTTTCTTTTAGACTTTTGCAAGAATTTAAATAATGATGTTTCTTTGTTAGTCTTACATCAACACCCAACAACACCCGCATCGTAAGCGGAATTTTCAGTCTGTCGATGGTTAGACTATTTGGTATATAATACCTTTATACAGGTGCTATTATGGCATAGAAACACTGCTATAAGGGGGTGCGTCCACCAACCACGACAAGGCTGCGACAACGGCTTTCCGACAGGGTCCACGACAGCTTTACGATTGGAAGCCTTGTCGTAGCCTTGTCGTGGTTGGTGGACCACAGTTCCCGACAAGAGGCTACGACAAGGCCACGACAGGCTGCGACATGAAGCTTGTCGGGGGCCTGTCGGGGGCCTTCCGACAAGGTTACGACAAAATCGAACATGTTCGATTTTGGAGCCGTGTCGTGGCGTGTCGTGGCGTGTCGGGAGGTTGTCGCAGAGGTCTACGATAGAATATTTAGGTGGAGCGTGGACGTCCCGACAGGCTGCGACAAGGGGTCACGACAGCCCCCCTTCTCACGACAAGGCTGCGACAAGGCTGCGATTGGAACTTTCTTGTCGGCGTTTGTCGCAGCCCTGTCGTGGTTGGTGGACGCACCCCCTTACACACACATACACCTCATAGATCTGCCTACCTGACGCCCACGGTGTCTAACGGTGGTGTCTAACTGTCTAGACAACTGTCTACCCGCCTCACGCACACACCATAAACAAGCAAACAAAATCATCTCCAGTGTCATCACCACACTGTCAGATTTGATAAGGTGTCCCTCCAAAGTGCCCCCTTAAGTGGGGTTAGGAAGCATTTTGTACCGAAATAAATGTCACATGAAGAGGGGTGTCCCCTTAAGAAGGGTGTACTCTTAATCAAGGTTAGAATAAACTCTTGATAGAGGGAAAATATTCTGTTTCAAACAAATTACAGTCAGTTTCATTATCACTGAAGCAATGATCCCAGGAAGCACATGGGTTCAAGGGACTACTAGTACCACCCAACAAATGACCATCACATTCCTCTTTTACACAAGGTCTAGGCGGAAAATCATGGGATACCGACCGAGTTACACATTGAGCAGTGGTGATACCATCACAACACTTTACCTCATCACAATAAGAATTAGTATCGAGGCTATTACGTCCATCACGAGTGCTGTCGCAGTTCTCAAGTGAAGTGGGATTCACACGATGGGAACCATGTACCTCATAGAGCGTCTGTCTGAGACAAACCCTGTTGAGATTTGGTAATGGAACATAATCTCCTCATCTGAACTGTATGGTTCCATTTTGTTAACACAAGTGATTTTTCCTTGCAATTGTCGGCGACAATCACCTCTAACAAGGAACAGAATATCATGGGATTCTGACTTTAAACAGGTTTAGAGTTTAGAAGGGCATTTTGGTGAGACAAATGTAGTTCACACGCTCTCCCCATGTTTCTGTGTCTCAGTGGCCTCAAATAACACCTATTCACACGGGGAAGTGCCATGAGTCGGCGACTGTGAACCCTGTGAACCCTGTGTTCCCTGTGTTCCCTGTGTACCCTGTGTACACTGTGTAGGGGTGTAGGGGTGAGACTATGAACCTGTTAAGTCTTCCCATGTGAATTGAATCCGCCATGTTACCCTGAGACTATAAACCACCCCAATGTGTGAAACTTTGTACCCAGCTCGAAATAGTAGCCAACTGGTGCAAAGGTGTGAAGTACACCAGTCTCAGGTCCATTTGTCCCATCGTGTGAATCCCACTTAACACTTCACTTGAGACCCCAGAATGATTAACAACCCAACAACCTTCTTGAGATTCAGGTGAAAATGTGGAAACACTTGAAGACATTAAACCAACAGAAATATCAGAATTCTACACCCCAAGGCCCCAAAAACGTGAATATTTGCACCAAAGGTTCTTACAAGTTTTGCTGATTGATTTAGTCATTTAGAATCGGATTTCGGAGATTTCTTTTGGCATTTAACCACTGGACGAACCCCTTCAACATTTTGGACACTGATGCTTGTATTTACAAGCTGAGGCTGAACTACCACTCTCATCATTAAAGCGCCAACATACCCCTATCGGTTTACTGTCCTGTAACTTTTTTTAGGGTTTTTCGTGCTCTTTTTCTGATAGCTTGAGAACAGCAAAATTTTCTCCATATTAAGATATTTTGATACCAGATATGTATCATCGTAACGAAAGCTGCCCAGACCTAACAATTCCGCCTTTTCTCTGCAGGCTTGATCCAGAAATGTGTTGTGACACCTTTGAGCAGAGCATAGATATGCCAGGTTTAGACACATCACATGGCAAATGATTGTCTAAAGAATGTGCAACACACTTACATTTTCCCTACAAAATGGGCTACATTTTTACCGTTTATTTCACACACACGCACACGTATATATTCATATATATTTTTCACTTGAGTATCTGAATTATAAGCTCATGAAGCACCTTCACCTCAGAGGACCCCAATCTCGACCACAGCAGAGTGAATGCAAACACCGATACAGTTAAGTGTTGCCGATGCATGTTCGAAGAAAATACGCTACTCCTTCGCCCAGCTGATTGCACCAATCGAGGGTATTTAGATCACCAATAGAATTTCATAGAAAGTGTTGACGACGTGCGATCCAGTACAGCTGAGAGAAATCATAGAAATGTCACGAAGTAATAATTTAGAAATCGAACTAACTGACATCTATCATTTTATTTGCTTAATATCATGTAGATCAAACATTTGTTCGGGCCATCTTTGTGAATCGAGTATAGTTACCACTTTCCTTATATAATAGGCTGGATCTTTTAAAAGTACAAATATTCTTCGATGTAATTATTTTCCACTCGAACATGATACCAACCTAATGCTGGCGTTTAGCTATAAGCAATGTCCGACAAGTTATTGCTTCTTTTACTCCGGTGTCCTTCCTGTCTTTATACTACGTTTACACCATCACCCTGACAGTCCTGGCAGCCGATTTAGCGCGTGGCCGTACTCTGCCGGGTCTGTCCTGACGCTGTAAGTCACCAGGATTTTGAATCGTTAGGCCTGTCATCCACCTACTACGATATAAAATTAGACCTACTGATATAGCACCGATACAAAAAGCAAATATCGGAGACATATCAGGAAGGTGCAAAATCGTAAACATATGTCTAGACATGCCAATCCACCAGGCATTATATGGGATTTTCGGTGTCTAATCGCAGAAACATGGTCAACTGCCCCAATATTAGGTGACTTTCCTACACGATTTAGATTTTCTATCTGGAGGTGCATCGTAGACCAGATCGGAGCCATATCATATTTGGTGGATGCTGGGCCTAAGGTGCCCACTGAGTTCCAGATACCTTAAGATAGACCTCTAGGTGCATGCATTGGGATGCATCCTCGTGTGCATCAGCTACGGATTAAAGTTTACTTTCCAGCGCGATATCGATTTTATATCTGGAGATACATAATAAGGTCTATTGTAGTGTATCGGGAGCTCAGTGGACGCCGGGCCTTAGTCAACTTGGCTGTCGAGGAGCTGTCAGGAAGCTGCCAGGAAATTTTAGGTCTACTCCTAGTTACTGGTTGGTCAGAGGTCAACAGACAAATGGTTCTCGACTTTAGGATTATACGAGTTGAGAAGCAAGACATCAGTCCCACGAATAGCATTTTACTCAGTCCCTAACTCAGTAGCTTTTGAAGTCTTGACACACTGGGTTTGCATTGCATTTAGCAAGCTTTGTTTAGGCCCTTGTCAATTAGGTCAAGAAGCTCCCCTACATGGCAGATGGGCAGGGGGACAAGGTCAAAGGCAAACATGGCTCACCTAAGACCAGAGCTGAGAAGCCAGAATGTCCCTCGAGATAGGAGTTATCAAGTGAGGACTCACACCAGCCAGAACTGCAGGCGGCACAGGGGAATCCCTCCCGTAGGACCACTTGCCAGTCTGACTCTGATACCAGCACTAATGGAGAGCTGGAGTGTGGTCAATTCTCCAGGGAGGAAGACCAGGTAGACATTGCAGATTCCTACCATCATGGACTGTGAGACATTACGAAAACAGATGACAAAACAGGACCTGAGATCTCAGACATGGTGGTCTGGGCCCTCTCGCGAGTCATGGGGCCGCCATTGCCAAAAGGCACAGTGAAGGAGAAGTGAGAATGTTTCCCGGGACCTGATGCATCAATGCTGCAGGTCCCTAAGTTGAACAAAGTCTTCAACAGGGTGTTACCCGAGAGTCCCTACAGCAGAATGTTGGTGCTGCCATGTTGGTCATAGCACTCCAGCCTTATATGAGCTGAAACGGTTGGGGAAGATGAACAAAGATCACAAAATTAGGGAGAAGGCAGGTCCACTTGCAGACGCTTTGGGCAGCCTAATAGATACAAACCTGATCCTTTCAAGTGCAGTGTCAGACACCACACATACCAGGCGTTACCTACTCAAGCAGAACTTGGACAAAAAGTGGGGGGACCTCCTGTCAGATGACAACCCAGCCACGCCGGAGTGGCTCTGAGGAGAAGACCTGAACAGGGCCATGAAGAAGGCCAAAGACAAAATCAGACCAAAAAGAAATATGTACCCCAGTCAGAGCAGAGGGATTTCTTTATAAAGGACTATGGCTACCAAAACAAAAACAAAGCCTACAACAAGAAATGGAAGTCTGACAAGGGGCACAAAGGCAAGTCCCTTTACACCCTCAAGTCAGGTTTTCAGAAACGGGGGTCACAGTAAATCCACAGGTGAGTGACTCCCTTAATTCAGAGATTGAGGAACTCTTGGACAAAGGGTCGGTCCAAAAGTATATCAAAACTAAAAAACTAATTTATTTCCATTGTGTTCCTGTGTTCTAAACCAAATAGGAAATTCAGGATGATACTAGACCTCTCAGATCTGAACAACAGAGTGACCTATAAACATTTCAAAGTGGAAAGTTTATAAACATCCCCGGACATGGTTCAAGAAGAGGCATTTATGAGCTCCCTAGACCTGTCAGGCACATACTAGAGGACAGAAAAATCCTCAGGTTAAAGTGGAAGGGACAACTGTATCAGTACACTTATCTGCCTAATGGCCTAGTGCAAGCACCAAGGCAGTTTACAAGGGTTCTGAAGGCAGTAGTTGCCCATCTGCAGAGTGAGGGCCACTCCGTGTTTGGTTACATTGAGGATGCATTTATCATGGCAGAGACAGCTAGCCACTGATGTTAAGTTGCTGGTGTTAAATTTGTTCGAGGTGTATCTAATGTACCCATGTTTACAGTTTCGTTCTGTAAAAGTTCTATCAAAGACTGGGTGGTTTACAGCACCGAATACGATTACATTTCAATACCGTTTTGTGATAGCAAATACACGGTATGAAATTCTAAATATGATATTGGTAATGTACCGTCCACGTTTACGGTAGTATCCTGTATGTTTTACTGACATTGTTTAAAGTGTGCCTAAAGGTTAGAGTGATGACATAGACTTTGATCTTGATGCAAAAGACTAACCCTTCACCATCTTCACTCCATATTTTATCATTTAAATGTCCATGGTCACTAGACCATACATTTATGATATGTTACTGGTGTACTCAAATGCTTTACCTAGCGTTACTTTTTATACCAAAGACATATACAAATGGGAAGGAAATGTTGGATATCCTGTTTCTCAAAATGTGTTACTTAATTGAATTGACAAGCGTGTGTTTTATCTTGCAGGATTGAGGAATGGGGTGGTCTAACATTGCTGAACCCAAGTGGAAGAAATGTGTCTGGTCAGTACACATGCGACATCGTCAGCAGTGTAGGCAATGCTACCGTTATCTACAGAGTTAGTGTTCAAGGTAAGTAAGGCTATGCCGGTATATAGAAACAACTGGTAAAGACTTAGGTGTTTCCATACTGCACTTGTAACAGCAACATGCTATAGATATATCATAATTTTACTTTTTAAAATCAAGCATGGGACATGCGAAAATGTGGACTTATGAAACAGAAACAATATGAGTATTTGTGAGTCTTTTTGTGCTTTCTTTTTTGAGAGATTATTTCTTCTCGCAAACTTTGATGAAAGAGCCTTTATCAAAGATATCAAACATTTCCAAGTTTACCTTCATGTAACGTTTTTACAATAAGTGGTAATAGAATGAAGATTTAATGATATTCTAGAAAAAGTAGTACCAAAGATATGTTAGTGTTTTCCTTAGGCAAACGGAATCACCATCCATAGAGCGATATATCACTACACATAGTGCTGAATGAACGCTACTGAACTGCTTGTGGCATTGTGTTCCACGGAAGGTGTAAATATCAAAATTTGGCGACGAATGATATGCCATGTAGTACGATTGTATCACAATGGGCATTATAGAAGTAAACGTCCCTGGATTTTCTACCTGGGAAATACATAGAAATCAATAAAGAATGGCTTTCTGCAGCGATCAAATCATCAAAACACCAAAGGTTATGCTGCATGCTGAATGATTCGCTGCCTATTTGAGACGACGTACTTACAGGGTGTCTCTGACCTTTGTTAGTATGCCCAGTGATCAGCACAGTTGATTAGCTTGAACGTGATCGTTTTCAGAATCAGTTCACGTAAAGACGCCACCAAGGTCACAGATTGTTGGATCCCGCGGGACCGCCCTCATATGTGAAGGTCAAGGCTACCCATTGCCGAGGGTCACGTGGCTTAAGGAGGGGGTACCAGTCCAATCAGGTAAGCCGATTTAAAGATAATACTAGGGGTCTATTCTCCGGTTTAATCAATGATAGAACATACATACAGATGACTTTTACATGGTTTATCTTTTACATGGTTATCATGGCAACCAAATACACAAAAACAGGCGATCATACCCGTATGGACCTACTCTTTTGTTTTTCATGTCATATATCGTGCAGAGAATTCTGACTGATTGAACATATCTTGATATCACATATAAGAGAGGGTTCCATAGAAAATTTCTTTATTCGAAAATAGAACATCAGAATGTTCCCTTGGCAACAGGTAGCCTAGGAATATTGTATTGAGGTTCAAGTATATCTGAGCAATATTCAGTGCAAGATATCTTGCATCCTGGCTTGCTATAGTGTCTATCTAAATATCATGATTCTCTTTTTAACGGACTAAAAGTGCAATTGGCTGTATCGAACAATTTGCTATCGTAGCAACCGAATTGACTAAATCGGTCTTTTTCTCTATATTTAAACCTTTTACTTGGATGCCAGGTTGAGCTGCAGGATAAATGAGTGGTGGTGTGGTGTGGGCTGTGTGCAGGGGTGAAGTGAAGGAATGTTTAGTAAACACATGCGCATCAGGGGGTCGTTGCTCCACGTTTTGCGGATCGCAAAATAGCGATCCGAGGTCGAAAGTGTTGCTCCAGATATTTTGCGGATCGCATCATAACTATGTCGCTATCTATATCCAATTAAAACCCCAATGAACCTGTAATCTATGACACTGAAAATGCGGTGTTTTAAAATATAGCGATACAACGTGAAAATAGCGATAGTACACGATACGATCCGATATTACTGGAGCAACGCTTTCCAGGAGCAACGACCCCCTGGGGAGGTGCAGTGTGTGTGTGTGGTGAATGTGTGGGATCATTCTAAAAGAGCATATTCAAGAGGCATTAAATAAAAGTGTATTGAAATTCAGGGTAGCCCTGCAGAGTGTATCAAAAAGGTGTTGATTTTAAAAAGTGCGACATTTGAATTATTGATAATTGTATCAGAATTATTTATATTCAAATAAATGGAACTTTGCTTAAAACAATATTTTGATGAGAAAGGGAGCCCTGTGTTTGTTTTTCTTTGTCAGCATCCTTATACTTCCTGGGTGCACCGTTTTCAGCATAGTGATGTTTCAAAGAGAATCATTTTATGAGATGGATTACTCACTGCTATTATCTTATTCTCGTAAATACAACAAGGCTTCATTGAAACGTTTGCCTGACGCAAACCCGATTATTTCCCCGTGGCTTAGAATGCATTCAGAAGAACAGGGGTGAAACTAGTTGCTATCATCTTAACTCCCGCAAAACAGCCTCAAAATCCTGGTGTTATTTACTGTGTGTTTATGAATAGTTCACTGAGATACGAAGTGTATTGAGTAATCTGCAAGTCTTCAGATAACCTGACGAATGAGGAAAAAAACAGTCACACGCTTCCTTATTGTCCCGCAGCCGCCGTTGCAATCTGATCCAGATAAAGACTTAACAACGTTGCGGGCATGTATGAGTTGTACAGCAGATCTACTAAGAAAAAAGGGACACTGTGCAACTCCTACGCACAGAACGAGCGCGGAAGTTCTCAGTGCCTTGATGGTATGAAGCATACGATGCCACACCCGGTGCGTGGTCACTACAGCTATGTACAGTGTCATGGCCGCCCATGCCTTTTATCACCGTTAGGTGCCCCCTTCCACTCACTGCCGGTAGCGCCCCCTTTTGGCAGTGCTCTAACAGGGCAATCTCCTCACAGACAAAAGGGAACAAATTGAAAATACGAGCCAAAGGCTGGGCGTGCTGGGGTACTGGAGGGGAGGAAGAGGGTGGTCGTTGGTGGAGTCTTGTAAGTGGCCACAGACAGCCAGACGGTCGTGGGGGGTGTTGCCGTGTCGGATGTGCGTTAAGCTATGGTCGGGAATGTGAGATATTATAACACCTCGGATGAAGCTGATAACAAGGACGTTCGAGCACTCTCAAGAACAATGTCAACTAAATGGAGTTTATTATATATAGTTAGCCCAATCTGTGGGAGCCATACTGCGTATGTATTCAATTGCAGCTCTGGTTTAGGGATTACTTGGATGGCAGGATTCCAAAGGTTATAGTTAACAAAACTACCTCAGCTCTAGCGCCAGTTAACATTGAAATCCCTCAACTTGTTCATAAATGATATGTGCGAGGAAATCGTTAGTAGCTCCTAAACTGATATGCAGATGACCTGGTTGTTTACAGTGCCAACGAAAATCCTGATTATGAGGGCTAAAACCTACAGTAATGGGTTAAAAAGATAACTAAATTGTGCAGCGTGAATAGTATGACATTTAACAAGAATAAGACTTATCTTTTGTGTTATGCATCAGACAGCTGACTGCATTATTTACCTGAACTTCATAAAATCTGTGAGAATAGGATCTTATCATATGTCAAATGTTACCGGCATCTGGCAATCGTCATTGATAGAGGTCTATCATTAAAAATCATGTAAGGGAGATTAAAAAGGCTGTTAGTTATAAGATGTTCAAATTGGGCAAACTGCGATCAGAAGTCAGTAAGGAGGCTATGACCATATTGCTTCCTCCTGATTAATCCACGATGTTGACCTTTTGAATCGGAGCCATATCGGTAGGTTTAAATGTCTATCGTACTAAGTGGAGGCCGGGCCTTATGGTCACTGCTCACCACTCTACACAGTTTATCCAGCAATGACTGTTTGTTTGCCTGTAAAAGGAGTATTTAGGTTAATCAAGCTGAGCATTACTTACGTTGCGATTTAATGTCTAGTCCATTGTTCTCGACTCAATTCATCAATGCAGTAAGATTGAAAAAATACCATTTCATCTTATATGAACTTCCTCCATCGGAATTTTACAAATAGGATGGATAGGTGAAAAAGGTAGACCGATACAAGTCGGACTTGACAATAAAAGTCTTTGGTTCAGTTGCGCTACTGAATTAACAAATACTTTGAAGGATACTTCTTGCACAGTACTCATACGCAAAAATAACGGATTATCATATGAATATGATTTATAATTCTGTATACAGTCTGTGGTCATTTACCTTGCCGTACACTGAGTATTCGATTGTAACTTTATATACCTTGACAGTCAAATAATCAAAATAGGAGAAGGAAGCATTTATGGTTTTAGACCGTCCTAAAATCTAAAGAAAAAGAAATTTAATGCACATATTTGACTTTCTATTGTGTTCAATAACAGAGCTAATACAACGAATACACTTGATATGAACATTGTATTTTAAATAGATGTGGTGAAATAGATTTGCATTACTCACACTAAAGTCGCAAAGTGAAGTCGCAAAATGAACGAGCAATGAATATAGATGGGTATCTATAGCTATTCACAAACAAAATCACATAACAATGTTGAGTGAGCTAGGTCAGTTTTGGTTAACATTCTCTCTTAGACAACCGTATAGTCCTGCCTCGTTGTATGCACCACCCATGTTATATAGATGAGAATATATCATTCTTCAGTTAGTGCCCAGGTCACCCGCCAGGGGACACTGATACTACGTGACGTCAGAGAGTCGGACGCTGGGCTCTACGCATGCGTGGTAACAAATGGCTTCAGCAGGGCGACGGCTTACGCTAATGTCACTGTGGATGGTAAGTATGCAAAACGCTCAACCCAGTAGGGAACAATATCTGTAGTAACGTATACTGCTACTGTTTTACTTCTTTATTCATTACTGTTTTAATAGTGTTATGAATAGTGTCGGTCCAACTGTTGATTCTCAGCCCTGGACTAATTAGATTTTGTTATCACTCCAACTTTTCATTTTTAGAACCATGGATGTATCTCAATATAATTCAAAATATTTCAGGAGAGCGTGATAAAATATAGTGATGATGACGAGATAACATAAATGTGCATTTTTAAGTTGAGACTATCTTATGTATAGCAATGAAAAGCAAGTAGTGACTTTGAAAGCATACACATATGTATTTGTGAGCTCTTTGATGTACCCTGTCGACTAAACTTACATGAATCTTCCGGATGATCCCGTTGTGATTTGTTTTGAGCTGTAAAGGTGTGCTTAAGGCCCGGCGTCCACCTTCTACGCTAAAATCGTAGACCTCCCGATATGGCACCGATACAAAATGTCAAAATCGGTGCCATATCGGGAAGGTGCAAAATCGTAGACATATGTCTAGACATGCCAATCCACCACGCATTGTATGGGGTTTTTATCGGTGTCTAATTGCAGAAACGTGGTCAACTACCCCGATATTAGGTAACCTTCCGACGCGATTTTGATTTTTTATCGGGAGGTGCACCGTAGACCATATCGGAGCCATATCGTAGTAGGTGGACGCCGGGCCTTATACTTTCTAAGTTAAATTTGGTCGGGCATACAAAGTATAAAGCATTATTCAAACATGCATGTTAATGCTTTTCCATGTGATTATCAAAGCTTAATGGCGACAAATTGAACGATAAACGAAATACAATTATCAAGCGGATATTTATGCCAATTAGCCTCCCCCCTCCAGGGACGGGCGTTGCTGTGCACAATCCAAGCAAACATAAATGATATCAACACAGCAATAGATACGTGTTCCATTAAGGGTCTTTATCAACAACTTGGGTTTTGTAGTTATGATCTATGCAGTATGTATTGTCTAGAGGGTGTACAATTGTAGGATCATCATATCAATAACGATATTCGTAGCAATTTTGACATATTCTACAAGACATCCCTCAGTCTTTCGTAAACGCTAAACGAGAAAACCTTTATTGTTTCTAAACGTATCTGTTTTTAAATTTTTTATTTTTTTTAGAATTCATCATTGTCTCAGGATATTGATTTTTGGTTAGTTAGAATATAAATCCCTGGCAGGCTTTTTCTACCAGGCATATTTGGAAGGCCAGTATGTCCGGTTTAGATGCCAAAAGCTACCACCCTCATTATCTCCAAACAGCTTCACTTAGCGAGAGCTGCCCTAACATATTCATGAAAGGCATTTGAAGGTGTCTTCTAATGTCCCCTTCTGAAATATAGCCCTGATAAAGTCCCCTTTCAGGAACACCTAATTCTGTTACAAATTTGCCTGCTGTCGATTCACAGCCCCATATCCAGAGAAACAACTGCTCCTTCTCAAACAGTCAGACGAAATAATGTGAGCCGCTAACGACATGCGTTCCAGTTGTAGAACTGCCAGAAAATATCATGCATTAAGATTAATACTGATTGACGGTGGCGGTTTGCATTCATACCCTGGACATCTGCTATCGTTTCAACGCCATGAATGGCTCGGCATACATTATTAGTCCACTGCTTCAACTTAGTGTGTAGCGCACTTTGCCTTAATGACAAAGCCCTAGATTCATCATGGATGCAATGCCATTGAGCCAACGGCAATGAGATCAGTTCTGATGAGATTTGAATAATTTGTAGTGTGCACGGCTTTACAGCCCTAGTTCTATCTACGGTTCAGCCATGGTAGGAATATAAGTGTAGCTTGTTTACTATCCTCGTCCCAGCTTTCACGACGGATTCTGGATTGATGTCTTAATGGTCATTAGGACAAAATTGCATCTTTAAGTGCGCAATATTGAAATAAAAATTGGGAAGCCATGTGCAGACGAAATGTCATTATGATGAAGAGAGTAGCAGTAATTACAATTTGGAAATGTTTTCACCTTTTCACGTTGCGCTGCGCATTAATTCTAGACAACAATTGGTTGGAAAAAAACCAAACCTAGCGAAAATGCTGTAAATTTAAAGCCGGTTGTGCTTCATCTAGGTTGGCGCACGCGCTAAAAAGAGCCAAGTAATGGGTGTGCTGAGAGGATGGAGTAATAAACGGCGGTTCATATTTTTCTGGAAGAGAGCGATGATATGAGCATTAAGTTTGCTTTATACATAAGGGCGCGAGGCGCATATATCTCGTGTACATATGCATATTTTTTAAGCTGATGGTCTTTATCTTCCCCTCGTTGATTTCGGATGGTACATCCCCAACCAAGAGTATACAGTGTATACCATCTTCAGTAATCGTTGAAATGAGATGATTATATACAGCCCCAATAGACATAGTTCTCCCTTAATATACGAAACCAAGTTGCCCTGATTTAGACCAATAGTAACATTGTCTGATATTGAACACCTGACTTCCGTAGTATGTATACTGACTGAAGACTCTCTGGTTACAGCGCCCGCTCGCATTGTGAAAAAAACGGCGTACATGAAGGCAATAGAAAACAGGCCGTTCAGCATAAATTGTGACGTCATTGGTGGCCCCGCCCCTACAGTGTATTGGAAAAAGAATGGCGAGGACCTACCAGTGTCCGATAGAATCAAGGTTTGTCATGACACATTTTACTGAAATCTTCTCGATATAACAATAGCCATTTTACCTGATGTAGTGGGTAACATGCATATCACTAATTAACTATTTTACAAAGTCATAAATGTTTCTTGAGAAAGAAAATTTTATGTTTTATTTCTAGTTCCTGTTGCCTCCATCTTCTCTTCAGCAATAAACCAACAACGCCTTCATGTTTTAATTTAAAAGGAGCTTTCAAATGCATGGACTGGAAAACGTTTCGTGCCGAGGAAACTCACCCCTGCAAACAATGAATCACTTTACATAAAGCACTTAGCAGGCAGAATTAAAATGAGTAGGAAATGATGAAATAACATTCCACGCAAAGTAGAAACAATAGCTTATAAGACTTACCTGACCAGCATTTGATAAAAGCTCTACTGGTTTTTGACTTTCAAGTCCTCAGTTTTGTAATGGATTTTTCTTTGGTGACATGTAGGTAATGAGTTCGGAAATGGTTATTTCCGACGTCCGCCAATCCGACAGCGGTATTTACCGTTGTGTAGCCAGAAACACTGCTGGAAGTGACGTATGGAAGACCAACCTAACTGTCCTTAGTAAGTATCGTGTTAATTACGTCTCACTACCCACAGTTGCGGACTTCACCCAGTGCACGTAATATGCATCTATATGATATATTCGTATGCGAGTATTTCTGTATGTGGTTGTGGATGTATGTGTGGGGGTTTTGTTGAAAATCTTCCTCAGAGCCCGATGGATTCACTTGGTGTCATGAATTTAAAAAGTTAGGACATCAGCTGCAAATTTTATCTATCACGTGTTGAAAACTGCTGGTAACTATCCTCCCTACACTGGTTATTTCAATGTGACATTTCCTGACTATTTTGACTTTCACTTTAGCTGAAGATTGCTCATTTATCAACAATGTGTACACCTCTCTCTCCGCTGCTGCACACACCGGTGTACATGGCTCATTATGAGGATCACACCACTTATATCCGAACAAGTCCAATTGTTCCACGTCTTTATTATATATCCATGCTGTATATTTCATAATTACGTACTGCTGCTCCCTATGCAGTATGTATACATTGTATACTGAACCCTGTGCAGTACACTGTTATACTGCACACATTGAAATATCAGCAGTGTGTAGGGTCTCACGCTGACATATCTTCTATGCCAATATATGGTAAGATTTGATTAATTTTGGGTAAATGATAAATATAGAACGACCCACCATGCATTTACATCCTACAAAACTCGATGGGAATGTTATTGACCTATGGCCTCGTTCCGTAAAAATACAGCAATTCACCATCTCATTTTCTAGCATGCACAGCATGGTCAGGTCGTTCTATCTAAATACTCATGGCCTATCCGGAACAATAAACTACATGATTGACAAATTACGATATTATCGGCTGGTGATGCGATCAGAACACAGATAATATATATGTGACTCGAAACGTAGACGAAAAGTGAAACGACTGCGTTGTTTTACCCTTTGTCAACCCAGCCATGGATGCTGAAATATTCAACACTGACTAAATGCTAACACCATATGCCCACAATTATTTGTAATTATCGATGGAAATTGTCATTAGTTTGTCTCTAGATATGTTACAAACATATGCATGTAGCTAGTATTGATGCCATCAAAGAACCTCACAATTGGACTTTATATTTGGACAGAAACGGTGTGATATTAGTAAATTGAAGGAAAGGTTACTTTAATCTTGAAGGAACTATATAGGCACAGAAACATCGCTGCATATACCTGCTTGCTAGATTTCTTTGATATCCTATGCATACTAATGAACTAGGATACAGGATGTTTCAGGTCTACAGCCAACAGATTCCTACAGAGGGAATAATTATGAAAGGGCGAGATAGGTTGTCTTACACATAGTTAACAGTATCATATATGTCTGAATGCGGGCTTTTTAGAAGAAACAGCTCCTAAAACGAATCCAATACAACATTAATGTATATATATACGACATTTTCGAACCTCTTCTTTTAATCTATCCATGGCCAAATTGATGGAGAACTGACAAGCGTGGCCAATAAACATAGTGGAGGCGAGAACATGGTGGGTTTGGCAGACCTTGCCTGCCGCATTCGTCAACTGGGGCTTCTTCAAGGCTCACATTGGCCACAGAAGGTGCTGATTCATTATGCATATGGTTTATGAGCACTGACAACCTTTGAAGCAGCCCTCAAAGCAAATGACAGAAAGCTCGCACTCGGCAGCCAAGCAGGTATTGCTGATGGGGATCCAAGCAAGAAGGAACCATAGTAACAGAGCAAGACATTGGGCTAGATGGTTATAAGAGGGTGGTTGTGGCCCATTAGATTTTAGGTCAACTCTCGACTGTAGAACCGTCCCAAGACGCTATAAATATCATGTAAGGAGGTCAGGGTGAAGGTCGTGGTTTGCTCCGAGTGCAGTCATTGGCTACTAGGACTACTCTATTCCTTATATGGTAGTTAATACAGGGGGACAACTCCACGCAGGAGGGACTGTATAATGTACAGTGATCATCCAGCTGTAACCTTACAACTACTAAGATGGTAACTGTACTGGAGGTGTGTTCCTAACCGCACTGTAATGATTGACTCAACACGGAAGTGGCTGAATAATTGAGAGACTTTATTCAGTCCGACGAGGGTTGGTGAACAAGTGTAAACGGATGTGAAAAGTTCACGTGGGTCAAATAGAAATGCCCGTCCTTCTGTTACCTTTTTTGTCGTTGTTGTGCGGTGGTGGGGGTCGAGGTGGGGGGATAGCAAAATCCGATGAGGTATGTCGGCGAGGCAGCAGCGCAGTGACATCACAAGGAGTGTCCTGAGCCGCCAGGTGGGATGGTTCTATGCGTAGAGAGAGGCCAGGCCCCAGTTCACAAAGCAAAGTCTAAGACTATCAAAATTGACTTAGAGCCTAATTGACTTTAAGTCCAAGTCGATTCTGCTGAGTTTGGGTTCACAAGCAAAGTCAATTACAAGTCAAGCATAAAAAACGTTCGAAATCACAAGTCTAATAAATGGTTGACTTGAGAAGTCAAGTAAATTCATTCTGAAGCCGAGAATTGCCACTGAAGAGAAATATGTTTGATAATACTGTTCTATTCACATTAAATATTTGGAATATCATGATTAGTAAATAAGGCGCACATTTTCCACACTTTACAACAGTTAACATAGGTTGTGGATTTCAAATTGAGCAAGGCTGCTTGTTGTTGTCCAAACCAGAAATGGAGAACACTGCACGAAAACCACTATTTTACATATATATACGCCATTGCGATAACGCACGAATCGGCTATATCGTGCCTTGTTTACATTTGTATACACCTCTTATCTGCGTCTGCGTTTCAGGCGTCTATAAGGTAGTTTCCATATGTAGACGCAGGCGACTTGGCTGTATTTCACGCCTGGCGTATCCAAGATAAAACATGCTCTGTGCGATATATATACGCCAGGTGTATATATGATACCAAAAAAAAATGTGCACCCTGCGGCCTGCCCTGTCCTGTGGGTGTTGGTAGAGGGTGCACCAACACTGACCCGCCACCCGCAACCTACCGCCCCCCCCCCCCCCACCCCACCACCCCACCACCCTACACTCACTCTACCCACAGTGAAGCCCTAGTACACGACCCCGGCCTCCCCCAGTGTCTCTGTGTGCCTGAAGTCCTCCTCCCGACTCCGACTCCGCCCCCGTCCTGTAAGAAGTAGTGTGAATGCGGCCGCCACCTGCTCAGCCGCCCGCCCTCAGGACTGAAAGCATCTTACACAAGCCGAGCGGCCGCTAATCCGGCTGAGTGACACTGGGGGGAGGCGATTATATAGTAAGCCTGACTGTTCACACATTGAAATGGTGTTTAAAAGTAAACAAAAAATCAGAAAAACTGTAAAAAAACAACTTAATGCATGGTTTATTATGTGTAATTAATCAATTTATACTCAATCAGGTTTTATAAAGGTTTTATAATATAAATTGGTAATATAAGATTGCAATTTTCATATAATACAGACTTGGATGGTTAATGGCAAATGGAATATACTACCACTGATGTCCCCAAGTGGCAGAGGTTGGAATTATTGGATACTGGCGTATATAAACAGAATCAGGCGTATATATAACGAATATAAGACCGCACCATGGACACGTATATGCGCCACTAGATAAGGCGTCTACGAGACGGATAACAGGTAGAACTTATAGACGCAAAATCCTACTGTTAGACGCGTTTCGTATACATATGTAAAATAGTGGTTTTCGTGCAGTGGACTGAACAAAAAATACGCATTAAATCGGCGACATCTTTACCTCTCCTCTAATGGTGAAGAGCTCCATAATTTTGACTTCGCCAAATCATTTAGGGAATTGAGTTGAACTTGGCTTGTGAACCCAATTCAAGTCTATTTCGGAAATTGACTTGGCGAAGTCACTCACAATTGACTAGACTTCTTAATGACTTGACTTTGCTTGTGAACCAGGCCCAGATGCGGTCGCCGGGCCCTCCCGTGTTGCAAACATTACAACTCACATCAGTGGCTTCAGAATAAAGGGCAGGCCCCCCCCCCCCCAACCCCTCTTTTTTGCCAGCCCCCAAAAAGTTAAACTCAAATCTAACTAGCTAAGGTGTGACTTTTCACAATGGAAAAGTGTCAAAGTCTGACTTTTCAGCTTGCATTGATGGCCAAGCCCTGAATTTTCACAGTGGGAAAATGTCAAAGTTTGACTTTTTTAGCATGCAATGATGGCTAAGCCCTGACTTTTCACCTTGAAAAGATGTCAATGTCTGACTTTTTAGCATGCAATGATGGCAAAGCCCTGACTTTTCTCCATGGAAAAATGTCAAAGTCTGATTTCTTAGCATGCAATGATGGCTAAGCCCTGACTTTTCATTGCGGAAAAGTGTCAAAGTCTGACATTTTATTGTGCAATAATGATGGCTAAGACCTGACATTTCACAGATTTTTCACAGATTTAGGGTAAATCCAGTGGAACAGGCGAATGTCAAAGTCTAACTTTATACCATGAAAAAAGTCAATTTTTCAGTTCTCCCCTCCCCCCCCCCCCCCCCCACTTTCATAATCTTCTGAGACCCCTGACCAAGGTAACCAGTGACATTCTACCTTCACAACCAACGGGTTTTTTAAAGCTGAGATACGGGAACTACTCATAATGATAATTTTTAAAAAAAATATAGCGCCGCCCTCTCACACGGGGAAAGGGCAGCCTATGTAAAGTGTGCACCTGACCCACGCTGCTCACCCCATCCCCATGTCGCAGTCAGTGCTGTGTGGGGTATAAAGAAGCCAGCCAGCCAGGCAATGGTGGTCAGTTCAGAGTGTGGGACCCTGGACCTTACAGGTGGGCCATGGAAGGTAAATCTTATATGACATGAATTCCCAGTGAGTGCAGTGTGTTTGTGTATCTATCTATATCACATACACAGATATACAATACTGACACAGAGGGATACACAGAAACACATACACATACATTGAAAGTAGCATGATACACAGAGTCTATACATACTTCCTCTCACCCACCACCTCCTCTCTACATAAATAACCTGTAAAGGACCAGTACAACCATTATAATACATACATAATGCAGTAAGACTGTCCTGTCTAAATAGAGATTGCACAGATACAGGTACACAGATCTACATAGATAGAGTGTCTATATTGTATTAGTTATCATGTTTTCTTGTTGTGGTCATTGCACTGCTGGTAATACTTGTCATTAATCACGTGTGTACACTGCTGAGTGTCAGGAATGACTGACTGCCCCTGGCTCTCTAGGTGTCGGTTTTATAGCTCCAGTCTGACACGCGCCACTGGTAGCAATGCCCTAACAATACTCCCATACTTCAGCATTGGAGCAGAGCTACTATAGACGACCATTGCCCCAAAGTTAGCCAGGGTCCATGTACACACGCCTTACAGTGTCCCACGCTACTCCCCAGAGGAGGTGTGAGCGTAGCGCCCCCTATCGTTTTGGCATGGTCTCAAATGACAGCTGAATGTGGATTCCTATACTATTTATGCTAACTAGTAACAGCTACTACATACAAACTGTTAGAGCTCTATCAAAAAATCAGTTCAGATATTGATAGAGTGATATGTAATGTACTCCAAACCCCAATAGAGCTCAATAGAGCTCCACGTTTTATGGCTGTTTGGTGTTGTGGAATACAGCCTTATTTCTCATAGGCTATGGCTTACAAGTCTCAGACAGTCCATTCTCAAGAGCTCCTTTCCCTCTGCTGGCAGGTTTGAAAGTGGCGCCTTGAACCCTGCCGCGATCGCATATATGAGTTGTTTCCCTATAGGGGGCGCTGCGCTTCACACCTTCTCTGGCTACTCCCAGTGAATAAATGCCCTTGGTAGCCCTGTTCTACTCATGCTCAAGGTGTGGAGGGCAGGGCTTACTCTTTTGAATTGATTAACAGAGTTTAATTGGTTTATATAAGCTTCAAATATTCGCTCACTTTACCACAGAGGTTACAGACCTGTAACCCCGTACTTTTAATATTGATTTGATTCGGATTGCTCTGGTACTCCCAAGATGGGATGGGGAGGAAGAAAGCAACTAAGTCATCCAGGCTGACTGAGAAGGGCGTGGACGTGAGTGACTGGAGGATTTTGAGTGTAGAGCCGAGGGATTTGGTACTGTCTGGGGCTCTGCCGCCACAACTGCCTGTGGCTAATCCTACGGTATGCGTAGACCAGACCGTGGGCATAGTCCGAGGGAGTGGACCAGTAGGAGAGACCACTACAGTCGACCGTTAAAGGGTAATCAGCAGTTTCTTCGTCTGTTACACGTATGGAGGGCATGCAGTCTGAGATCCAAAACTTAGTTGACCTGTGTGACAGTTCTACCAAGTGTCCTGGTGTACCACCTTCAAGCAGTGACACTAAGAATAAGGGGATTATGGGAAGTGGCTGATCTGAAGATTTGTCTTCATTGTCAAGGGGTTCGTCAACCAAGTCAAGAAGCAGAACGTGGTTAAGGTCTTCAAAATGAGGAAAGAAGATTCTGTTCGATTCAAAACAGCACTAGTCATATGGTGAGCAATTTTCAGATGAGAAATTAGTCCTATAGGTCAGGAAGGCATATTAGGGACTAAGGTAGGATCCGGATTCAAATAGTGTTTCCCTAAAAATTCTCATAGATTGACTGGTGCTGCATATCAAATTAGTTTAAGTAAGCATTTGTTTGTAATTAATAACTAATGGAAAAACATTGTATGAAATTATAATGTAAAAATATTGCATCATTTCCAACCAAGCCTTACTTCTCCATTTTCTGCCTACCACGACAATGCTTTAACATATGGCACATATTACAAAAAGGGGCTTTTTGCTACTTTTCTATTTTGATAACAAAACAGTCTATTTTGACATCTACTTCGAGTACAATACAAGTTGAGGTAACAAAATGATCCTCAAAGAAATCTCTACTTGATTAGACTGGGCTTTGATTTTGATTCCATATGGAATTCTATGGAATCTTCACTCATATTCTAGAAGTCAAACATTTTGCCCTACTTTTAGCATGATTTCAGAGGGAATATGTAAAAAATGAAAACAAATAAAGCACTTCAATGAATTCAAAATATATATGTCGATAAAGCCCATAATATCTGGTTTAATATGGTACCCTTTGTAAATATGTATCTTTTTTACAGCCTAAGTTATGGGAACTTTTGTATAGCAATTCAAAAATAACTAGTTTTCAGTCCCCAATATGGTTGCGAGGCCTATAGTAAATGCTAAGATTATGAGTAGGCTTTAAAGGATATATATATATCGGACTTTATTCGCTATGTTATTTTGAAAGCCGAAAAGATACCGATCGATACCAGAATGTTCACAGCAGAAGCCTCGATAAGATATAACAAATACATAAAGGATAAGGCTAAGATGGACGGGGGATGAATTGTTTTAGAATATCAATCTAGAGGAAACTGTACGTTTCCTTTCTGATGAAGGCACAACTTCGGCAGCTAATGCCGAAAAGGCTACATCGAAAGGAGAAAAGTTGAATATGATTTCCTTTGCTAGAAGATGAGTGTAACTTTCAACAATGCAAATACCTGACGGGTTCTGGCAATGTTGAACACCGGTCGTCATTACTCTGGCTTTGTTTCCTTGATACTATCACAATGTTTTCCACATATGTAAAATCGGAGGACTTGCTGATCAAATGTCACGTTTAGCTTATGGTAGGACCCTACCAGGAGCCGGTTTAATAATGTAGGATCGTACATGAAGCCCTTTTTCTACACGTCAGGGAGACACAGCGTCAGACTATGCCAGGTTGAGTGTGCTCCATTCAATCTACCAGTCTTAGGACAGTACTATGAGAACTAGATAGAGTCAGGTAAAGTGTTATTTATAATATTTGCACCGACTAGAACTTGCTACCCTTTCCTTCGAATAACAAAACTGAAATGAATGAATTAGTCATCATCTGTTTTGTATCACCACAAGTCTTTGGGTTTTCCTGAATTTTCAAATGATCTTTCTCTGAAACAGACTGTCAGAGGCATTGAGCGGGTTTGTTCAGTACACCCGGTTGAGAAAAATCCTTTAACACCTGAAGATCTTTTTAAGATCCCTAAGTCAAAATTACTAAATCTGTAAATTGAGGGTTCTCCTTTATATTCTTTCACCCTTATTCGTGCTATGTTAAAGTCTGTGGGTAAGAAATCAAAACAGTACCTATTTTTACTCAAGGGTTCATCTGGCCTAGAACAACTCAAATACTTGGAAATGAATTCTAGATTTAAATTGTTAGCTAGAGACACTGGTTTGAGTGGGTCTGTAGTTTAGAATCACTCTCTTTGCCTTGAAGGTGCAACCTTTTCGTCAAGGATGTTCCTATCTGTAACTATCCTATCTTAAATCTTCCTACATACATGATAATCCTGATTTATCATTAGCTAAATACAGTCATATATTTCTGGCTTCTATGGCGTAGAACATTTAATTGTAAATTGTTACGACTATAGTTTAGCTTGTGTCTTGGAGTAGGGTGGTTGTTTTGATGCCAAACTAATTACACTGTCTGTCATTATTTGTTAAAACTATGTATTAAATGTGCTACCACTAATTAATGAAGCAAGGTAACTTGAAGATGGTTATATACCTATAATTGTATAATTACCGTAGTGATCATCTAGCTATAACTATACAACTACTAACATGGTAACTCTACCTTAAGCTGGAGACACACCAAGCGAGTAATGCAGCGATTTCCGGAATCACCAAAACAAAATGGCCTATATAAGGGCTATTATTTTATGCTTCACCTTATTATTGCTTGTGATATGCTAAACTATCGGTGAGAGATATTACTATGAAATAATATCTCACATATATGCTATTTTGTGTTGACTCGCTTGGTGTGTCCACGGTAGTAGGCGTGTTGTCAATCTCACTGTAATTAAATAACCAGTGATGTTTACCTTTCCTGCCAACAGTTTGTAACCATCAGCTGACGGTACCTATTCGGTTAACACTGTCCATGTGATATACATTATATTCTTACGAAATTGTATTTTCTGAATACAAAAGCAGGTGGGTTGGTTTGCTGCCAAACTAATCAAACTGTCTGTCGTTATTTACTGAATTTATATGTTATATATGCCATCAATAGTCCATTTAGCAATTTAACTGATACAGTCGCTGTTATCATGTGGTTAAAGTGCAAGAATATACATCTGTGGTATATCTGTGTCCAATTAAGAGATGGACACCCAAGCGCGTCGCGCATGTATACAGAGTCAGCTCCTGCAGTGTCAATACGAATTAATCATTCTCACACACAATTACACTCCATTTACATTGCAGAGATTATTCCTAACTTGATTTCTCTTATTGCCTTTCATTCTCAAATTGTTCCCCGCAGATATTGTTACTTTGTTCATTGTTTTACTGTTTAGCTTGTTTTGATAAATGTATGTCTATTCATTGTTTGGCTGTAACGAATAACATTTGACGCATCACCAGTGTGTCGTGTCTTTAACGTTATGGGCAAATAACTAAGAACATTTAGCATGGAGCTATAAAAGAGCTAAAATGACTGCAGTGAGACCAAGCAATGACCCTTGACTAAACTCTTAGTCCACCCCCTCTCTGGGTGCACCCCCTCGTTCCTGTACTCCCCCTCTCTACAATGTCTGTCTGGGGTTATGTAAAGGTTATAGTTGTTGATTGTTTTGAAATCATCTCTAATTATGGTCACAGTTAATATGATACATACATACAGGAAAGGTCGAAGATCGAAAAATGAAATGGATGTTGAGTCTCGATGACAAGATTCCAACTTCAGCTTCTGACATTGTTCAAGATATATTTTGTATATATATCTTGCTCTAGAAATGAGACATCATTTTAGAAAAGTAATTCCCCTTTGTCCTAATTCAAGTGGCCTATAGTTAATTGATGCCTAAAGTTACTTTGACATTCCCTAAAAGTATTTACAAGGGTCACCCCATAAGGATATTCTGGAGCATAGGCCTGGTAGTGTGCTTCTTTTGTGTTGAATAGGATGTTTCAATGTTTTAGATCGGTTCTCTAACTAGACGTTCCTTTTCCCTATCTAATTAGTTTCACCAAAAGCCTTCATCACACCGGAAACACTTGCCGTTACCATGGGAACCAGCGTTAGTTTCCGTTGCCAGGCGACCGGTCTTCCCTCACCTATCGTCACGTGGTACACACATCGGCGCGGGGAGATTTTTGAAGCGGAAATGGCAGCTGATGTTCAGGTGGTGTGCAGTCGATAAAATGATTAAACAGTAATCGACGACGTAGCCTTTATTACAGCAGAAAATTAATGGTGGATCTGGTAGCTCAAAGCTTTCACAGGGTTATCACTTAGATTGACAGTATTCATCCCATCTACCTAGATTATATCTGAAAAGTGAAGCTGATGATTCTTTGTTAGATTATATACCATAACGAGTTTGTTTTCAAATCATCTCAAATGATATATTCGAAGAGTACTTGATTATATATTGGAAGAGTATATATGTTATTATAATTATGTTGATATGTGTAACGACTTACTGTTGACGTCATATTTCTAGTTTACGTCATAAATCCGATGTCATTTCTAGATGCAGACTTCGGGGAATATTCACATTCTCACGCTAATCGACGTCAAACCCGAAATCACTGATCACGTGATCTGCGAGGCTCAGAACGAAGCTGGAATAGTCACGGTCACTGCCAACCTCACAGTCTTGGGTAAAGTATGATTATTTGTGCATTCAAAGTATTTAACATCTTATATTATTATCCATCGTATATACGTCCCCATTAGAAATGTATGGGGACTCGACTATAAGTAAACCACGACTCATTATATAAAACCTGTCAGATACCATAACTGTGGTATACGGATTCAAAACGGTGATATACGGCCTCAAAGCCATGGTATATGGGAAAAATAGTCACTTTGTGCTATAGAACAATGACATAGTCCCTATTATTATATCCTTTAATATGGCAGTCACTGGGTGTACTTTATTCGAAAAGATAGATGATAAATACAACAAACGATGGTTTTGTGGACAGGCGGAGCAGAGCCCTCTGTAAACCAATTGAGGTTGACGTCATAATACAAGTCAAGCTCTCGTAGTTTACGGCGGCCTGTCCACAAAACCATCGTCTATGCGATCATTTAAAGATGAAAAAATTAGATTTGTATGGTACGTTTACCTTATAGCACTCGTTTATACAATTCTATTTTTCCACGGAAACACTATTTTCTTAAGGAGGTGTTGTATGAGGTATTGAGCACTATAATACCATTTAGAGCACCTGTTCTCCGTTTTATTAGCTATTGTTAATCAAATGAGCCCAGACATTTCATATTTGATATATTCATATTTTTCTTGGAGTTTCACGCATTGCAGTGGTTGTAAGTAGTATATAAAATTGTGGCCTTCGACAACTTCAACAACCATACTGGTTATAGTACCGTGTACCCACTGCGCTTCTGATATATGCCAAGAGGCCTTAAACCCTGCCCCCACCAACGCCGATGGTCTACAACATACTTCCCGATAGGCTACGATTTGAAATGCCCAAATCGTAACCTATCGGGAGGTCCCCTATAATTCAAATCGTGGACATGGGTAGAAATCGTAAACCGTAGGAACGCCTTTAGAGGTCCAAAAACATGAACCATTGTCACGATTAATTCTTTGTACCAATTTAGATCTCAGGCTGAGTTTTAATATTGAAAGATATTATGATTTTGGAAATATTGAATGAATCTGAATAGTCCTTTAGAGGTATTTACAACATATTATGATGTTATTTTTCAGATGTTCATACGATCAAATTGAAAGATATAACTGTGATTCCGGTATGAAACTACTATTTTCAGACCTTTAAACTTAATCAAATGATATTATATTAACAGCGATCATATATATCCATATGCCGTCTACCTAATTCCAGAATCTCATGATTTTCCACGAATTTATTCAACCGCAAGAGATATTCTTCCATTAAATCCTCTAAAATAGGCTATGATGTGCTACGAAAAATCAAACATGATGGATTTGATCGGGAGATATACGATTAGGGTTTTCAATGGCAGCCTATCGGTATACAATCGTGAGGTATCGTAGAGTGAATGGTATAAACTTGTTCCACTGCCACGATTCTTTCAAATGACGCGAGATAGATGCAATTGCTTTCATCTAATAATTCCAACTACCATGATTCTCAATATTTACGATACTAATCGTGTCCACAAAACACATTTATGAGAATTGTTACTCATCCCTTCCTTAGTATAGTAGAAGGTAGGTAGCTAATATAGTTTCCATTAACCCTTCAAACAGTCCGTCATTTTGATCCCTCTTCCTTGTCCTTAGATCCATTTTAGATTACAACGGACCTCCCCCGAGTACGTATGTCTGATACACAAGCCATCTGACTACTACATGAATGACGGGTGTCTACTATAATAGTCTGAGTGAGCTCTGTATCAGTCCTGAATAATGGAGCGAGATATCTTCATGAGAGATGCCAGGAAACACCCATTAGAGGTCGTTATCCAGGATGCACGATACAGGGAACCCCACATGTGATTAGATTGCTTCAATTTTATCCCCTTAAAATGCCATGTAATATTAGACCCTATGAAGATGACCTTGGCTGTGGAGATTCTACCTTCATTCTTACTCTCGCTGTTTTTATTGTATTTCAGAATTTACCATAATCTTTAAGAACATGATGAAGCACTCCTTAAGAGCACAGCCTGCCGGATATGAATTAAATATAGATATGTTTGATGTGTCATGTAGCCGCATATCCTATGGGCTCACATTAACAACGTACAGAAATTTGACCACAATATCCTTCTGAGATTAAGGGGCTCGTATTACTACGGATGTGCACAGAACATTAGCATGACGTGTTTGTATTTGTATATAGTGAAAAAATACATTTCCGACGGAAGCAAAATGGCAGACCACCCTTTGTAGTATTGCTTGGTTTTGTAATTCCATGAATCTCTACGACTTTTGATGGGTTCTCCTTTGACACAACAGAAAGCCCGAAAACTTAATAGTTGCTTTTAAATCAGTGGTTTGATGTAGTCTGCACTTGGTGTATATCGTCTCTAAAGTACTATTCTAAATGTTACATCCTCTACACATTCTGTTGAGCTCACGAATTAGACCTACTGCCTTAATTCAGTGTGTGGGACAGAAGCCTAATTGGACCGTATTTATATTGTCTCTCCTTATATAATTTATAATCATCCCCAATCAACAAAAAAAGGTTTATGTTTTATTCAATGTTCAATGTACAAATTTCACAATTTCATTTTGAAAATAAATGGTGATACCCATTTGCAACGCACTGCAAAATTGTATACGAAAAACTCGCATTCGTGTACGTGATATAATAACATAAGTAAAAAGAACTCGTTGCGCTCATTCATTGACATTGTGCTAAAAAGAACATAAGATATAAGACAGATTACTTTTGTCCCAATCATAGTTATGATATCCCTCCGGTCTCTGCCATATTATGTTATAGAGACATATCAACCTAATATTGAATGCCATAAAATACACAATTCAAGATATATCTATACATATTAAAGATATGGAACATATCTCACAGCCTATAAACAGAAATGGATATATCACGTAAGACCACCCGTGTGGTACATACAATTGTATAATACATGGTCTAAACTATCCATTGCTGTTACCAATACTGATGTACCAATTCCCTATGGCATCATTGGCGGACAAAGTGCAGGCTGTTGACCAAGGTCGGCCAGCCTCAGTGCAGCTTAATTAAACCATAAGTGAGCTGACAATAAAACAAACCGTCCTCTGGGTGGCGCGTCGAGCGGCCGGAATCCCCAACGAACCCACCCCTACCCCCTCATCGACGTTTCTCCTTCCATTAATTTCCGGTTCCGTCTGCAGGCCCCCCACAGTGGCTCACAGAGCCCTCTGACGTCTGGGGGCTGAACCAATGGCGCGTCACTCTCCCTTGGGCTGCGCGCGCATCGCCGGAAGCTAGCGTGGTGTGGTTCCGGGACGGGTTGGAGCTACGTGTCAGTCAACGTGAGTTTTTGTTTTTGTTTTTATTTTTCCATTATTTAGATATGTGTTTTTGATCGTGTTACTGTGAATAGCACTTCCCATATCACTCCTCAGCAGGTGACGGGAATCCATTGCTAGCTCTTTGATAATTAATGACTGCCATGTAATCCACAAGGGTGCAAATTACAAAACGTGATGGCAGTGTTTTGTGACTTTTGTGTGGGTGTGATGTAGCCGGGGCTGTGATGACTGCCGCTCTCCTGTCTTCACCTTCCCAGATAGTAATTAGAGAGACTTTTTATAACGAGCCCATTTAACGGCGTCAAACTTTCATCGCCAATTGCAGCTGACTCAATGAACACTATAAAACAAAGCTTGCTATGGATTTGATAGTATCACTATACAGGGGAAATTATATATTTCTGGTCTCCAATAGGGTATCATTCAACCCTTAAAGTTGACCCTTAAAAATGTCATTATTATAAATTCTAAATGTTTAATTTCAGTAGATCGTCATATGAAGGTATAGACTTTACTAATTATTGAAAGTTAGACAATTCACATGAGAATAATAATTCGAATTATTTTAATTCCTGGAAGGTAATGGAACTACCATAACGATATATGACAGAATATAAACAGAAAAAATGAATCTAGACAATAGATATTTATGAGGACAGTTGATAATGACCTGCTGTTAGCATTGAAATTCATATAAATTACCATGAGATTGATCCAACCTCCATTCTTGATGTGTGAATTTGGCTGAGACCACTTCATTTTCATGAGCATAAAGACTTTAGTCAGAATTTACAGATAACACGATGTGCTAGACAATACTATGACAACATTTAGAGAGCCCGTTCACCATTATCCTTTCTGTTGTTAATTAGAATAAAATTGGCCAGACACTTCATCTCCTACCCCATATATCCTTGTCTTGGAGTTTCAGATATTACAGCTCATTATTAAATACGGGAAGCGTATTCTAATGCTTGTTTTAAGATATCCTAAAGGTTTGCTTTCATTAAAATCTTTACAAGTTCTTTTCTCTGTGACGAACACTATGGTCATTAATTTTGTTGAGTGAGCTTTAAAAACTGACGACAGTTATCCTTGTCATTACAGGATACAGTATAACTACATCAGGGCTCAGCTTTGTATGTCACTACCCATCTGACTCTGGCACCTACACTCTCCAAGCATCTAACTCAGAAGGGTCGGTCGTGGGATCAGCACACCTGGAGGTGGTCCGTAAGTTTATGATACATCATAGTTGACCTAAGTAAAAACAAGATTACATACTGCTTGTTAAGGAAAGCCATACAAAGTGTCACACCATTAAAGGGATCACCCTCCATTCCCAATCAAAGTGGTCCGATTTTATGTGCGTTTTATGTTTAAGTACAACACTTCATATATTTGAAAACGAGACGAACTTGGTATATTGAACAATCGCTATTGGTCAGATATTAAAACGACGTCCTTGGAGTTTTTGTAAGGAAACAATACTTTTATATATGATTGTTATCTTGTATCATTTTCCTCGGAGGACAACATTTACTCCATTTTAAAATTTAAATCAATTCATTGTTGTAAGTATTTCACATCCCCTTGAAATATCTTCGTTCCCTCAAATGTTCCTCCCCTTTAAGTTCATTTCATAAACGTAGATCCATATACATAGATATCAGAGCGTTTGAAAAGCACCTTTGGTGACCATAGTACTATGTACACTTACATTTGAGTGGCATGTGTGACTATGATTATACATTTACTTTGAATCCGTTCCATAGATCTACACTAGGAGTCGGGTACATAGAGTAAAATACCAGTATCACTACAATTGTACTGTTTGGGTAAATAAAACGGCAAGAAATAATGATAAAAAGGCATTGGTAAGATAATTATTTTATTCAGGGAATGATGTAAACTTAGAAACAGAACAATTCAGAATCTGTTCCCTGTATTTAACCTTGCTCCACATCTGAACTTACGTTATGAATTTTTGTATAACCAATCACTTCTATGGACTATGACTAAGCGATCTCTCTTGTTACTTTGCAGGAGACCTTCCGGTTCCTGAGATACGACATGTGACCCCGACCAATATTACGTTGTATATGGGTTCCCTCCCAAGTGAGGCTAAAGGGGTCACGTTCGAGATTCTCGTGCTCCGGGCGGGATTTAACGAGACGCGCGAGAACCTGACGACCAGTCCACTTGACGTGATCGGGCGAGACCCGCAGGAGTACCTGGCGTAAGTGGCCCGTTCTGGTGTTAAAACACCAAGAGGAAAGGTGATCAGACTAGGAATAGCTATGGCAGGCCACTCGGACATTTAATCCCAAGTCGGGATGAATACAGTCGGGATATATATATGTCTGTGTCTGTGTCTGTGTCTTACAGCCAAGAAGATTTATTTTTTGTAACAAAAACATGACTAGTTCTCTTATTTCAAATATCTTAAAATTGATTAGAACCTAATCATGTAAGCATGTATCCCTCACATAAGATTCGTTGAATTCAAATTATTCATCAAGTAGAGGCAGTTAGTGAAAAAACGGCATTCCATATATCCCGCAGATATTAGCAGTCAACACAGGGTATGTACGGCGGTGAGCCAGGCAGCAATAACGCAGTTTTTTCCATGGAGTATCATTGCTATCCTCTGAGTATGGCATTCTCTATGTTTGGTTATGCAGCGCACACTCCAGAGCCTGTTTTTCCATTATCGTTAAGGCATACAGCTGTGTGAAAGAGTGATGGGATTCCGGGCCGTGTATAAGCTTGGTCTGTGATCATTTGTATTAGGAGATCCTATTGAAGTACTCACACGCATAGATATACATACAACTTATATAGTATACATATCACACAAATCGGTACACAAATTCAAATAATAGAGAGTGAAGTACCACAAAGATATTTGTAATATTACATAGAAATCCATGCAGTATGCGAGTCCCCTCATGTGTGCTAAAATAGCTTCACCTTGGTCCTATAGTAAATCATTTTTTGTGTGTTCGGTCCTCAAAATATCACGCATTAAAAATTAAATCGCGCTTTTTTTAAATCGCGCATGTGGTCCTAGTGCACCCCTTCTGCTTATTATCAAAATTACGTGTGTAACATATTAAGTTTTAGACATAGATTAATATTCGGTTCACATGTTCTTTAAAAAGCAAAGATTTAAAAATCTTTAGCGTTAGAATACAATACCGATTCATATTTACCAGTTTCCATATGAAGAATTCCTGCGTTATTCTTGGAAGGGTGGGACCATGGCGTATTCATATGAAATAAACGTATTTTATTCCATATCTTCTACCTTAGGTCCAACATGACAAAGACCAGCGAGGGTTATGTGGGTCTTATCTACGACAGACTACCACGACTCGTGACGGTCGGCGACGGTAAACGCTACGCCAGCGCCACAACCAAGGTGCGGTCATTTTGTGAACTACCCCGACGAAAGGGGACTGATTCTGAGACTTCAAAGATTTCCATACGAAATCTAATTACGAAGTATCTTATTTTTATATATCAAATATGATGATCTGTACTACATCCGATGAGAAATCTAGTTTTATTTCTGAATATGTTAATTTTCTTATTAAAAAAACTTCGCCAAATGCCTTATATTTTTCTCATCGATTATGACTGCTGCCCCCCTCCCTTTCACATATTTTTTCTTAGATTTAATTAAAGGAAAAATACAATACCGTCATTGTAAACATCAAAGGCAGGAGGCCAGATTGTTGTGCCATAACATCTACGATACCTAAAGTACAGACTGTATCATCACCTACTAGCAGAACTAGTATTGGAAATGAATTACATGTTGACGATCAAGAAAATTATTACATGTTTCAAATGCTCTTATCTCAAGAAAAGTTGAAACTGAAGACGCACGTATAATTTCTCTAGATGGAGCTCCAAGTTTTTACCTACCACATATAAAACGTGTAATTTTCCGTACTATCCGCTTGAAGAGTCTCCCGGACATAGAGACATAGTGAACCCGACCTAGGGTTGGAGACTGAAGGCCCACGAGAGTGAGATTCTCGTGCAGTGAAAAACTCGACCCTGTTCTTCTTTTTTATAGGACTATACTCAGACAAGCTTCCTCTCTTATGATTCATTTTGAGCCAAGCTGAAATCAAAGTTTAATACTGTAGTTTTCTTATCTACTTTTCTCGTGAGAAACCAATGAGATCTCGACTTTCGCTGGTATCCCGCTTTCAAAACTCGCTGATTCCTCCCACCCACCAGCAGCCTAAGTATTTGACCCCACCAAACGATCTGACTTTGTGGAGCAGTCGTCAGGGTGTTCGTCTGGGGATGTGAACGTCGGGGGTTCAAATCCAGGCCGTTGTTTCACTTTTCAATATTTCAACTCGGACTCGACGAAGTCGCTAGTACTGGTTTAATAACGGCATTTTTTTTGTCTCTTTCACTTATTTCCGCCAGAGGTCGGTGCTGAATGTTCCGCTCATTGCCGGTGAATGGTACGCGGTCGCAGTGAGGCTCGTTAGGTACAGTCACTATCACCAGGGGGCGCCAGGACCGCCATGGTCGGGCGCCATGTTTCCAGTGGGAGCCACCAACTATACGCTGGTCTATACCGTACTCACAGGTGTGTATACATCGCCGCTCTAGATCTATGTGTCTCATGTATTGGTGGTTATACGCAATAGGTTTACTTTAATAAGTATGTGTGGACATACTCTATGATTTCATAAAGGCAGATTGAGCCTACTGAAGCAAATGATCACTTCTGGAGATTATAATCAAATGGTATGTTCATCATTAATGACTGAGCGTGGAACTTTTGAATCGCCCATCCTTTTTTTCCAAATCTGTCTCTGGCATTTAGATATAGTTGGATGAACACAGCCATATTTGCCCTTTTGCTAATCCTGGACCCTACCTTATTTTTGCAATAATGAATGACAGGATTTAAGATTTTCAAGGTTGTTCCTTTGCCATTACCTTTATAGGATCCCTGAAGAACAATAGTTCTGATAGGTCCCTGCAGACGGCAGCAGGAATCATACTCGGGGTTGTCCTCTGCATTATTCTGGTGTCGGCGGCATTCGTCGTTTTCTACTGGAGGTCTAAAGGTCATCTGCCCTGTATGGACCACATTGTCCTCTTCGGCCGCGTTCTCAAGGAAAGGTAGGATAAGGTTACTTCCGGTATGACCACATAGTAGTGATAAGTAATTAATGACATTAAGCTTCGCATATAATGCATAGATTTGTCAAATTTCATATCACCAATTACAGTCGGATGTACGAAGGCGTTTTTCTTGGTTTCGCTTGTTGAGTGTATTTTGCAAGGTTGGCTCTATCTGATATCCAGTCGAAAATGTAGTTTAAACAGTGTGAATCTTGCAATTTAACTTGCTATCTGTACTATTGTTTAATTTGCATATTTTTGGACCTGAATATCATGTCAAAATAACATCAGCTGTAATACACATGAAAAAGTGAATATTTCTTCGTTATTAAAACGAGAATAGAGACTATGCCATCTCCTTATAAGTAACCAATAAGCATCCTATGATTATATCCATTGCATATATGACCGGAAACTTAAGGACACTGAGTACGACTGAGTACATCTCAAAGTTCAACCCACATCCTGGAAGTGGTCAGTTCAAACCGGAACCTCTCGGGGGCACGAGAGGCACCAGCAGCGAGACTATCAGCACATCAGTGTCCACTGTTTACATTCCCACAGAGGATGAGATTGACTCATTGGAAAGTATTGGTAAATATTTTGCCTGTAACTATCCACACAGTAGCAAGTGATACAATATGGTGCGCCGTTTGTAACCTTCATATTTGGTACATATTTCGTGGATTTCGTTCAGAACATAAAATAAGTGTTATTCTGTACTTGATTCTGTCTACTAATTGGATCGTAAATTTTGAAACATTACAGTCTATACGAAAGAGACTTTGTCTTGGTCTTTTATATATTCTGTATACGAAATTCTTTTTCACTGTATCATCATTTGCATTCTTTACACAAAATGAGATTCAGTATCTCCCAGTATCCATTCTGTATAAGAAGTTTTCTCAGGGCTTCTAATTCTTCTTTACACAAAAGGAATGTGCACAAAAAGGAAATATGGTCATGCAATACGTCATTGACATAGTCATAGTGTCAGAAAGAAAATCATTTTTTATATAGAATGGACTGAGGGACTGAGTGTCAATACATAATTTGATTTCATGTACTCAATGGAAACAATTAGGGAAACCTTCATTTGGTACACATACTTTTGTTGACAGACTGGGTTAAGAGTGTGGTTTAGATTCATTCCTAGAGTGCGATTTATACTCTTAACCAATTCTGTCTACAAAATGAAACAATGTTAGAAACGGCTTCGAGGTGCCATTTGTAACTCTTTCATTCTGTAAACAGAATGGCCTAGGACTAAGTCCATTTTGTAAACGAAATGGACGAAATATATATCCAATATGGAGGTTACAATCGGCGCCCCATAATATGGAGAGAGTTTTCATTTGGTTGTATTATCAAGGAGTTTTGCATGTTGCGCCCGTAGACACATCCCCATAATATCGCCTACACTACCCTCCAAATATCTTTGTCGTTCTGCCTATTTCTTATACTATGTAATCAATAGGATCGTCGAGATAAGATTTGCTGATATTGTAATTCGGCATCACCTTGCGAATATGAGGCATATACAAGACTGATATACAGGGGTTAGGCGGGGGTTAGGCGGAGGTTAGGCGGAGGTTAGGCGGAGGTTAGGCGGTGTGGCTCTCAATGTCTATAGTCTCAACTTCTTCAAGGCTTATAAGGGCTTACATCCAGAACCCTACAGAGGAGTGGTGTTTGAAAGTAAAATTGTTTAAAAACCAAAGAATGCTGGGTATATTATATGTTTCTAATGAAGTCCTAATAAATAGGGTTTTAGAACAATTTTATGATAAAAATTGATGATATAACATTGGATTTTCCATATAACAAGGACTCAATGACTAATGGCATATGAGATATACTATAGTGGTGTCCCCAAGTGGCAGAGATCGGAAATATTGGATAGTGGTGTAAATACAACAGAACCAGGCATATATATAACTTATATATGACTGCAACATGTGTGCTTATACGCCAATAGATAAGGCGTATACACAACGGAAAATAGGTCAACTTGTATACGCAAAAGTATATCTATATACGTCGGGCGCATTCATATGTAAAATGGTGGTTCTCGTGCAGTGAAAGTTGAACATATAAAGGCCATGACTCGGTATTTCATTGATCTCATTGTATACACATTATCAACTATCACGCTATGTAAAAGAATTTCTTTGGTTAATCCCATCGCGAAAATGTGTAATACATTCAGTTAGTAAAGCTATCCTCTCTCCTTTCAGGAATCCATTACTATGAGGACGACAACTGGATGAGCCGAGTTCCAAGTGGTGTCCTCGGCATTACGCAGTCACGACTAAACACCCTTCGCCATGGACATCCAAAATCTCATTTATCATCACTAAGCGAGCCACTGCCTTCCACCAGTACAGACGAGACGAGTGGTTACCTGCATCGTACCTGGTCAGAACCCTCCTTACAGTCTACCCCAATTAAGAAGACCGCGCGAGGAAGAGTGGCGTTTGAGAGGACTATCTCTGATCCGTCTCTTTCTTTGAGCTCTGTCGTTGTGCCGGGGACTGTCCTGGGGGAGGTGACTGTAACAGATGCGGATAGGGGAGGCTCTGTAAAGGAACACACGGCGGGAGAGAAAAAGGCTAGAATCGGCGCCAAAAACGGTAAAGATCTACAGGCCGCTCAAAATCCTCCGCTTAACGTTTCCGATACCAGCTTTGGTATTAATCAAAAAGATCTATCAAAGCTCCAAACGATAGGGAGTGGTTTTAAGTGGCAGACTATTCTGAAATCGCTTCCAACAACAAAATCTAAAAAATGGAAGTCAGAAATTCCACAAAGTACAGAAGAACAGGTTGCAACATCATCAGCAACTAGTACTCCAAGAAAAATTGCTAAGCGAAGGCGACGGCCAAAATTCAAACATTTCAAAAATTGGCGCGAGAAGGGTTTCCGCAACTTGCGAGACAGGGGATCAAATCTCTGGTCTCAGGGTCGCAAGTGGGCGAAGCACGTTCTCGATCGTCATGATGCGTACGGGATACAGAAATCAGAAGATTCAGATTCCAGTGTCGATGAAACACCATATCAACCTGCCAGTGATGATAAAATCGTTAAAGATAAGCCAGCACAACAGGAAGCCAAGCCTCTGTCAACGACGAACAATATCAAAAAGCCTGTAAAAAGAACAAGGACTAACAGCAGTACGGAAAAGAGAAGTGACACTGGCAGTGCAGACCTTGACTGTGTTTATATTGATCCTAGTAGTATTGTCAGCATTCCACTGAGAAAAATTCATTCTTCTGGGAAAGGGGCCCCGAAAGCTGCAATAAAAGCAATTAAATCCTTTCCAGTCAGTAGTATCGAGGCAAGAGATACTTCTCTATTGAGTACCATGACACCTGACCTGGATCAATTTAAACCTAAAGCTCCTGCAACACCCACAGATATTAAAGAATCTGGTGAATCCATTCCCATAAAGCAGCTTCCATTAGTTGAGACAGCGTCCGGGCTTCCTGCTTCAACAAGTGGGGAAACGGTGGGAGACAAAGATTCACCAGTGATTATTAGAATGATAGGAAAACTGCGCAACAGAAAGGATGCTGAAGCTCAAACTGATTCCGAACTAGAGGATGATTCTTGCGAAGAGGCAGAGAGTACTGGTAACACAAGAGATACTGGAGAGGTGGACGTAATTGGGTGTGAGGTGAACATAAAAGATGAGGTATCATCCCAAAATGCCCTCCCTCGGCAAACACTTCATATAGGAGACAACAGTAATGGACCTTTCTCAGAAACAGAGGAAGGAAAGTATGAAGTCAAAGAGACGGGCTTCCCTCATATCCCAGACACCTTGGGTGAAAATAAAGAAACACCTGTAACATCAGCAGATGCTGTAGCTCATACTGCAGCATCAAATCCTGAAAACCCTACTACGCCACCGGAAAGTTTAGATCAGGTGTCCCCTGATATATCACACAGGCACGACAGTAGCAATGATTCAAGTGACTATATTGAGCTGCTTGGCTCAGATGGTTGTGTCAGGATTCCTCCTGGACCAATGCGAAGTGACGCCATCAATGATAATGACGCCAACTCTGACGTGAAATATACTGAAGCTGACTTATACCAGTCACTGTCGTCTTTCGATTCTCTGACTCAGAGCAACGCCGATGTTGACGTCATTCCACAAACTGAAAACAACCAGCCTGCTGACGTCATACCATCGAATGACGCCACGACCAATCTCTACTTAGCCCACAAAGACAGTCTCATTTTGCCGAGAAATAGTGGGCGGAAGTCTCTGCAGCTCATACATACTGGTCCCGTTGGCGATGGGGATTTGGATTACCATCATAACGTAAAGACAGCGCAAGACGGGACTTTAAAGATGGACAGACAGAAGATTGAAACTGTTCCAGGGGATTTAGAAACGGGCCAGCCAGAATCAGACGGTGCAGATTTTAACAACCATAGAAAACGGTCTGACATTGATGACTCGGGTTTCCATGCCAATATCCAATCTGTTGTCAAGAAAACACCCCCAAAGAAGCTTATCATACCTGATGTGTTCCGGAAATAAAGTTTCATGCCGATTTTTAAACATACTATTTGATAAACATTGTTAGTGGGAAAGAGAAGATATATGTCTAGATTTTGCTATTGGGAAGAGTTGTATTTATGATAAAAATTCCTTTTCTCATGAATGACCGACTGAACTGTTTGTCTCCACGTTATAATGGTGCAAATATCATGTTTTTATGCTGTATGTAAATGGCCTGTAAATGGTCTTCCCAATCAATAAGAAAAATTGCCATCATTCATTGAAAATCTTAAATGTGGAGAGGATGTTTTCCTCTCAATGTTTACTTTTATTTTGATGTCTATGTTGTTTATGAGAATAAACATTTTACTATGCTGGCTATCGATTTAAATTCTGGTAGACATTTTAGCATTATTAACACTAAAGGGCTAGTTCCACCAAACTAAGGCTAAGTATTTCCCGATTTTCCCCGATTTCCATTTCGGCAAGCGCTTAACATTACGCCTGGTCGATTCAATCCTTGCCGTCAACAGCCCCATACCCTTTTATATGCTTAAGATGAGTATATCATCCGAATCTAGAAACTTGTTAAAAAGTGTTATTGCTTAGAACCAACAGTATTCCTCCAGTGTGCCGATCTGCGATTTTCAAGACAGCATTATCTTGCCTGTCAAACACAGAGTGTTAACTGTAGATTCTGCCATTATTTTACTTTATATTTGAGACAAGAAGAACCACGGCGCCATTTGGGCTACAGCTTACACACGTGTTTTATCCTTACTCATATGTTTTACATTTCACATAGTGACATTTAGTGAGGTATCTTAAAATACATATTAAAAGTACCGATTTTCCCCGATTTCCATTTCAGCAAGTTTCGGTTGCCCGGTGGAATAGGCGCTTAGCATTACGCTTGGTCGATTCAATCCTTGCCGTCAACAGCCCCATACCCTTTTATCTGTTTATGCTTAAGATCAGTATAATTGTGTGGTCTGACGCGGCGTACCGTTACGCTACCACGAATGCCTACCCGTGTCCGAGCTCTCTACCTTGTTGACTCTGTCACAGATTTCCTCCGTTCTGATTGGCTGTTGCTCACCAAACAAAATCTTGTACCTTAGTAACGTGTGCGGTCTGTTTGGGACCAGCGAAACTCCACTGTGTCCTCTGAGTTTACAGGCTTTTTCTATGTCGGCTTCGCTGGCCTCTTCCCGCGGTGTCTCCACTGGGTGCCCTGCAAACGCACTGTGAAGCTATGATTCACTCGCTTGTACCTAGAGTGGCACTGAAGCTGGTGCTTGGTTGGTGCCTACCATTTCTAATGGTATGCTACCGTGACAGACCGAAATACTCGCGTGGTGTTGACATGGACATCTGCCCTTGTTCTACAGCCATATTCTGTTGTAAACAGACTCGTGATGTGGAGGATTAAGATGGATTCGTGGTTTCAACTCTTACTGAACATCATCAGGCGCGGTAGCAACTACGTCTCACGTGGAGATTGTGAAGAGAATGTGCATTACTTTGCAGCGGTTGGAGTCGGTGAATCAGGTAGGTTTTGGATAGGGTAGATCGAGTAATAGGAGCAGTTATGTTGACAATCTCTTCCCGTTCGACATGTCGAGCGTTGCAGAAAAAAAATTTTGACGAGGCTTTATGTTACTGATCTATCCATATCGATTGTCCATTGTGTTCAGTCCCCAAGGTGACTGACTCTTCAGGCGATGTATCCAATTGAACTCAATTTTGTTCCTCAGGATTTTCTCTCTTTTACTCTTTGGGTGGCTGAATATAAAATCCAGTACAAAAAAATTGTTTCCGCAACGCTCGACACGTCGAACGGGAAGAGATTGTCAACATAAGATCAGTATAATTATCATCCGAATCTAGAAACGTTTTAGATTTCACATAGTGACATTTAGTGAGGTATCCTAAAAATATATATAAAAAGTACATCTTCAAATATGTTATCCTAACATACCAGAGTAAACAGGCAACACTATTCAAACTAAGATGTTCTGTTCTGTTCTAAGATGGCCAATATTTCCAGTAGGTTAACACCCCCACTTACAAATATGATAATTGATGCGTGATCAAATAGTATCTCTGATAAAGGTGCCCATTGCCATATGATTTGTTTAGATATGTCCAAACAAACCAGCACTAAGGTGATTGATTTTATACTTGGTCAATTCCTTTGTGCAAATGCCAGCCACATAAGAATTTGTTTGTACATACAAGAGTTTTAGTACAGCTTGTAACACAATGTCTTGAATAAAGTGGTACTTTATAATTATACGCCTGGACCACTGTGACACATGGGTTTTAGCCAAATAAATCGTTCCCTGGTTGAACTACTGTTCCATAGGTACCCTCCTCGATTTAGAGTATAAAATTCCTAATTCCTCAAGTACTTTACTAAGATACTTCCTTTGGTTCATCTTGATAACATCAATCTTGTGTTCAAAATCAATACCAAGTAAACTAGATATCAAACCTAGATCCTTCATCTTGAATCTACACTACAGTGTAAATCTTTTGTTTTATGCCGGTAAAAGTAAAACCTATCTCAAGAAGGAAATTATTAAAGAGAACATTCCAAGACCTCCAACCGAACTTGTACGCAAGTTTCTCTCTTTGCACTTTTATCTTCCATTTGATGAACATGCATATCATTTTGCATAGCTATGCTAATCAATGTGTGAATAGTAGTTAGGAGCATACATTTCATTGTCATCTATAAGCTCTTGACATTAAATAATCCTTGGAGCTTGAGATCGAGCTTTATGCATCTCCTTATTTCCTGCTTCTTTTACACAATAGACCCAATTAATCCCCACTGCTTTCTTACCTTCTGATAATTTTGTTAGAGTAAAGGTGTTCATATCTCTTAGAGCTTGCATCTCATCATCCATTGCTATTTTCCATGATGCTGCATCTGGGGCAGACATTGCCTCTTTAAAGGCATCTCCGATACTTAGCACAAGTAAATAATAGTAAATATTTGCCTTGAAAGAAAGTGTATGTATGGTCCGCACACAAAAATGAAAAGAGGAAGTGAAAAGAAGGGGTCACACAATGCATTCAACAAAACCCACAGCAGGAACTGCAACCTCCTCAAACGTGAATACACTGTGAAATCTAAAGGCAACCAAATGTCACACACCATGAAGTTTATGCATTCGTGAGTAAAATGTCGGACAACACTTATGAAGAAGAATAGCCTTATCAGCTGAAAGTTCTTTTTAGATCAAGGACATATACCGATTCACCTTAAACATTAAAACCCATGTCGTTTTCCTTCACTTGGGTTTTTATTTTTTTGTTTTTTTTTGGTTTCTGGTGGTGGGGCAGCGTTAGAAGGCGCACTGAGTATACTACTTGTACAGAATTCATACCTATACTATCAAATGCAAGAACTGGGCTTCCCCAGAATTTGTCAAATAAAGACTAAATAAAAAGATTGTGCATTAATTTTACCAGTAGATAAAAAACAATATCATATGATTTTTCAGACATCAAAAACTCAATTCCAAGTTAAAGTATGAAATGATAAATTGAGACCCTGGGACTTGTTTCAATAGTTTGGGGAGTAGCCACCACAATAGCGAGAGCAATCAGCGGCACTAACAGTGGAAACTATAAAGTCTCGTTTCAGAAGTGGTGTCGCTGTTGAGATCCCGGTGCCGTTCGCTATGCTAGCATAACAAACGAGACATTTGATAAATTTATAGTTAATGAATAATTCAAGTAATCAAAATTATTCCTCGTGTTTTCCCCACATTCAATTTTTATTTGACGTCTCTTCGTGCATTTCTGACTGAGTTCCGATACCCAATACTATAGATCTTGTTTGTAAGACCAGTAAGTGAGACCTTAGGGTAGAGAGCTACAGTAAGATGTATGTATGAACGGGCTGAGTGGTGCAGTGAATGCAGTTCTTGGTTTGAATAGTATAATAGTTCTCACAAAGTAGTTGAGTACTAGGGAATTATGAAAATCGATTTGTAGTTAAAACATGTATATAAAATTGTTTGGAGCATGTTTTTCTTTACTTAAATATGTTATAATATCGGATAAAATGTGATTTAAAATTTTTACTATGATCAGAACGAGAGGGTGGACCCTCTCGTGAACAGTGGCAGTAACAATGGCAGTAACAGCGAGACCTCACAAACTATTGAAACGGGTACTACCACTGTTCGTGCCGCTTTGGTCCAAAGTGCCGCTCGCTGTTGCCATCCTCTCCTATTGCAACACGATGTGCCGCTATTTGGTTTGTGAGAGCAAATATATCTACGAGAGTTTTTTTTTACTATTGAAACGGCTCCCTTGTTTTTTTAGTGTTGGTCGTTAATCAATTCAACTTACACCATTCCGAGAGGCAATTAAGATATTGTTGTATTCTGTTTATGGCAACCATTGGGGCTGTGTCGGCCACTTAGATTACGAGGTCATCGGCATATTGGATATAGCGACAGTTCTTGATACTACTACCAAGGGACCTGTTTCATAAGTTCCTGCCGTTAAACTAACCTTCCGTTTATATCAGCGCACTTTCAACGGAAGTGTTTCATAATTGTTATCGTTGTCAATGCCCCCCTTACGTTCGTCGTATTACCGCTGCGCATAGCAACAGCGGTAATTCTTGTTTTATCGCCCAACAGCCGCATATGCCCTTGTGATTATGTGATGTGATTATCAGTGATGGCTAATCGAAATAGGCTATTACGAGAACACAGGAAATCTACACAGTCTTTGTCAGCTAATGGAAAAGGGCCTATAGGGTGTAAGTAGTGGGTATGAGTGCAGAGGTGTTGTTTTCTTAAAGTTAGACTTGTTAGAACAAGTTAGGGTGCCCAAGAAACCAGGGATGAGTCTTTTTTTTAAGAAAGAACGCTATAAAAAATTATCTTCTGCAGTCTTCTTGTATGATCGGGCCCACCAGCAATACTTTAATTCCAAGATTAAACAAGAAGCACTCTGTAACATAGCAGCTGCCTTGGACGTCGATGGTTCCTTCGACAAAAATGAAATATGTATCGCTAAAAATAAGTTCTTCTAGGACTCAAAAATTACAATGACACAACTCAGGAATGGGGTGTGGCCAGAGTGCCTCCCGCCTTACATAAAAGGTGACATCAAGAAGCAAGTGCCTGCCCCCTTACATAAAAGGTGACATAAAGAAGCAAGATATATGGGCTGTAGTATTCATATCTGTATAAATGAAAGGCCCTACAATTAGTATCTGTTATGGCATACTTAGGCCTCGAATATTCTACGATACTCCTATGTGCAGGAGGGGGCCAAAAGCTGATAATAGTATTCAAAATAGTTACGGCATGCATCTGATAATCTACACTCTTTCAGTTGCAGGACTTGAGAAGAAGATGTCCTCACTATGTCCACCCATGGTTGGCAGCCTGAGAGGAAGTCGGGGAGCGCGAGGACCCACACCAATCTACATGGCTCCACGACAGGATGGCCTTTCTCTGTGTGCACATCAAACCATGAAAGCAGCAAATCTCCTCAAATGTGTATGGTGTGAGTTTAAAAATTTGTTCATGATACAGAGGAATAAATTTTGATTATACTCCAAAATAAACCTAGCCACTCACAAACAATTTGCTTATTGGCTAAGATTTACGTGGTCAATGAGACCTCATTAGCTATGTATTATTACTATATACCTACTGCCATAACTAACGTAAATACGACACATTGCTATATATACGGTAACTACAGTTTCGGCACTGCCGAGGAGTAATGCACATTATCCCGAACATGTGAGGTTTAATGGCAGAACGAGTACAGGTTGGCACAGTCACGCCATCTGGAGACTATAAACAGAACTATTACCGGCACAACTACGCCATCTACAGTGTGTCTCACATAAACAGGTTCACGTGACGTCACGCACAAGCTGTGCACGCGCCGTCGTCAGAACTCAAACAGTCTGGGATTTTTTAGAGACGTTTATATAATCATTTTACGAGTACATCTCGGGATTAAGTCGCATCATGCCTAACACAAGGTCAGTGACCCCGAAGAAGAAGTCTTCGCCAAAGAAGGTTAAGTCGAAACCAGCGAAGAAAACTGTTAAATCAAAGAAGTTCGCGGAACTCCAAAAACAGGTCTCCGACATTCAAGACGCCATGGCGAATTTTATAGCTGCACAAGCACAAAAAGTGACACCAGCACCAGACTCTGAAAACCAACGAGTTCTAGACACGGCATCTAATGATCATCACGTCATTATCACAAGACAGACCAACCAAGTTCGTCAACTCGCATCATCAGCAGCTACGACCGCCACTCAGCTGCCTTTAGATGTACATCCCAATGTCACGGCGTCTGACCCACTTGTGACAGCCATGACTTCATCGGCGTTGGCTTGGGACTCAGCACCGTCCCGGCAGTATGGCCCGAGTTTCGACAACGAGTCCCTCGACAAAAGGGTACAGAGGATAATACAGTCATCCAGCCATGTACTCCGACCTCAGTCGGGTAAGTTCTCTCAGCCTCATCATTATGTAACAAGGGGATTAAAGAAAGAAAAGACAACGTTAGGTATCCTCAACATTCAAGAGCATCTGTGGGGCATACTTCGTATGTTCGACGACATCCGCACTGACAGTGACTCTCGCCCTTTCCTTATGCAACATCTGAGGGAAGTAATTAAAGATTCTCTTGAATATGAGTTCACTGCAGTGAGACGGTGGAGCGAGGAGGTTTTTGCGAGGATACCGGAGGGAAGATTTCGCTTAGGCTGGAGAAGCGAACCGCAAATTCAACACCTCCGTACCGCCATATCGAGGTCAGAGAGCACTCACATCAAGACTCCAGAGGGAGACACTCTACCTAGGAAGGATGCGAAGAAGAAGCAGCAGGTGGCACATCATCCCCCGTGTAAACAATTCAACTGATCTCGCGGTTGCAGTGCTCAATCCCCCCATGTTGCAGATGGAGGGAGCTTTATCACCCACATGCGGTGGCTGAATGTCGCATCAAAGCCAAGCACGAAGCTGCAGGAAATCTAAACAAAGTCGCACCAGCTGCTGCGCAGCCCTTTCACCGCCAGGCAGGCGCCGGACCTGCCGATACAACTAAGCGCTTCTAGGGACCCTGGTATTCCACCCCCACTGGGACACGGACTGGTGGCAGCCGGCATAATATCGGGTGATCACACTATTACTCGACCTCGACCTTCGGCTGAGTTCATCTCCAGATACTCTACTGAAGCCGCTGAATACACAAATATCGTCGCTCACGCTGTTTACAACTTCCAAGTAATTCCGGTAAATTCCGCTCTCAGGGTGGATCGCTGGGAATTCTATTTGGCAGATTATCATGATTCGCGGATTTTCTCAGATTTGGTTGGCCGATAGGTTACCCATCAACCGTCCAGCCCACTCCGACTTATTTCAATCACGCCAGCGCACGAGCTTATCCTGAAGCCCTGGATAATTTTGTTCAGACTGAACTCTCTCACAAAGCACTATTGGGTCCATTCATATCACTCCCGTTTGGCCCGACGACGCAAGTTTCCCCGCTTATGTCTAGACCCAAGAAAGAATCACAAGAACGCAGGGTCATAATGGACTTGTCTTTCCCTGAGGGACAAGCTGTAAACGATGGAATTCCCAAAAAGGTTTATTTAGGGCGTGGGTCTTCCTACACACTCCCTACTATCACGGACCTAGTCAACCTGGTTGTACAGGCTGGCACGGGCGCGTTTATGTGGAAAATCGATCTCAGCAGAGCGTATCGTCAGCTACGACTGGACCCAGCTGACACCGCATTTATGTGCTTTCAAGTCGCTGAACGTTTTCATCTTTTTGTGCCCGGCATTTGGCTGCCGCACATCCACCATGGCTTGCCAGCGAACATCAAACGCCCTCATTTATGTCTTTCGCAGCCTCGGTTACGTGGCTCTGGCTTATCTCGACGATTTTGCTGGAGTGGCGGCTCTGGTATCCAAGGCAAATGAGACATATCAGGCATTCATCGACTTGACAGGAGAACTTGGCCTCCAACTCGCTCTCCACAAGTGCGAACCTCCAGCCACATCTATCACATGGCTGGGGTTTAACATCGATTCACAGACCATGACCATCACAATACCTCCTGAGAAACTACAGGAGGTGCTCGAAGTCTGCACGGAATGGCTTACGAAAATCACAGCCACTCGACGAGAATTACAATCCATCATCGGCCGTCTCGTGCACTTGGCACATTGCGTTCAACATGCGAAGAAGTTCCTAGCGGGTTTGTTCACGGCTTTGAAAGCGACAATCACTGCACCGGTGGTACGCGTTTCACAGGCCATTCATCGTGACCTCGCATGGTTCGTAGCCTATGCATCCTGGGCCAACGGAGTACACATCATAGGCACGGACCGAGAAGTCTCTGAAATGTACATACACGTCTCACAGACGGGAGCTACGGCAGCAGTTCTACACCGAGTCATTTGTTGGACATGGGTCGATGTCTTTGAAGAAGTTGGGGAAAATGCGCGCAGGGCAGCAGCTTTGGCCGTCCTCATCGCATGTAATTTCCTCGTATCCGACATTCAACAGGGTGCCAGAGTCACCATACTGACACCCAGTGAATTCATTGAATTTTTCTTCCGAGATAAAGTTCACAAAGACGAATTCGTTGCTAAATGTGCTCGACAATTGTGGTATATCGCAGCAATCTATGATTGTGATTTTGTTGTCGCTGATCCAATAACTTGCCATGGTTACAATCCGTGTGTTGTTGTTTGCCCGCAACATGAAGACATTTTCACAGTTGATGCTCTCCTTCATTACAGGAACCGACAGGGCTCTACATGCCGAAATGTTGCTGTCTCTGTAGGCGGCGCAAGCAGCAAGCACAGCAAAAAATAAATCGACACAAGCTAAGAAATATCTGGAATTTGCGGCCACACATATACAGGTTCCTACATGCCCTTCCACGTTAGAGGCGTGCATGTATGTTCAATTCCTGGCATCAACATTAGCCTCACCTGGCGCTGTTAAAAATTACATGGTGGGTGCTCGGGGCTGGATTTCAAATTATGGGGGCGACGAGTCAACTTTCATGTCTCCGCAAGCCCTTGCAGTGTTGAAAGGAGTAGCAGTTCGTTCCGGCCACATTATGAGACAAGCTCGCCCCATGACACGAGAGATCTTGGACGCCACCTGCGATTTATCAAGCCATCTCTCCGAGGGTCTCCTCTTCCGAGCAGCAGCTTTGATAGCGTTCTATTCGCTCATGAGAGCTTCCAATCTCTTCGCTCCAGTCAAGGGTTCTGCCAGGGCGACTCATACTGTCACAAAATCGGACGTGCGACTCTCACCGGACATGCTGGTCATTACTCTCCGCTCCACCAAGACCATCACCGTCACTTCCAAGCCCTCTGTCATCGTTCTCTATACCGTTAAAGCAAATGGTGTCCAGTGAAGGAATGGGCTTCTTATAGAGCTGCGTACCCCGGTACGCCGCTAGATCCCATGTTCCTCTCACGCTCTGGGGTTCCACTCTCCCCACCACACTTCACAGCCATCCTCAGGATTCTTCTCACTCGCGCAGGAGTTACTGATCCTCACCACTACTCTATACACTCATTCAGGAGAGGAGGCACACATTCAGCCCTTGAGTCTGGCTCCACACTTGACCAAGTACGCACCTTAGGCACTTGGTCGTCTACAAAATCCATGGCCCCATATCTGCCATGAACTAACATTCAAGGTTTGGCCCTTTGGCCTGTTTGTTAAATGTTATCTCATGTCTTCATATATATGTCATGCTTATCTATATGACCTATAACAAATATATACTCATATTTGTACTTATCAACCACATGTTTTAATACTTAACTATTACAAACATACATTAATTTTCATATTACCAACATGGTAATTTTAACACTTCGATGTTACAAACATTTATTTTATACCTAATGATACAAGCTATGTCAATTTAACAAGTATCAAATTACTCAAATTTACACATTTCACATTTCTCAACGTGTAAATTTCAAACTATAACCATAACTTCAAGGTTACATGTTATGTTTACTCGTATTTAGGATATAAATACTCTCCAACTCACATGGACTCGTTGTTTTGTCATTATACCTAAGGTCTTAGCGAATGGATAATGGCGGACGGATGTTAGCGAGACGTCGACTCGTCGAAGTGAACCTCGATCAGTCTGGACTATGTAGGAGCGTTTATCTTTCTTTCCTACTACAGTACCACCATTTTTCCAGGTTTCACGGTCATACAGCCTCACTTTTTCTCATATGTTTAGACCAGGGAGTGCTCTAGCCGACTTGTCATATTGCTTCGCCTGCTTCTCCTTTTCCTGCATCTTTGTTTGTGATATAGCTTCTTCCCCTTCCGATTTAAGGAGATTCTGAAGGATGGGTAGAGTTATTTTTATCCTTCTCTTCATCAGCATCTGTGCTGGAGAGTAGCCACTGCTCAGGGGTGTTGATCAATAAGCCAACAGTCCTTCATACAGGTCCCCTTTCCTGATGATGTTTTTGACCGTTTTAACTGTAGACTCAGCTAATCCATTTGATTGAGGATAGTGATGGCTTGATGTGAGGTGTTCAAACTTCCATTCTCCACTGAACTTTTTTAACTCAGTCGAACTATATCAGAGATTCCATGTCTTGCGAATATGGATTTGACTGCACTGATGACTACTCTACTGGTAGTGCTATTGAGAGGTATAACCTCTGGGTATAGTGAGAAATAGTCACATAGCACTAGGTAATCCTGCCCATTGTATGTCATCAAGTCACTACCAACCTTCTGCCATGCTTGGATGGGTACTTCATGAGGTTGAAGCGGTTCATTGGACTGTTTCACACTGTATGTTAAACAAGCAGAGCACTTTTCCACCATTTGCTTCACATCTTTGGTTACTCCAGGCCAAAATACTCAATCCCGTACTCTTCTTTGACACTTGTCAATGCCTAGATGACCTACATGAACTTGTTCCAGAATGTCTTTACGTAATGACATTGGAATGACTATCTTGGATCCTTTCAGTAAGAGTTCATCTGCTACAGAGAGTTCATCTCTTACATTCCAATATGGGTGAATGCTAGGGTGACACTGACTACGACTTTCCTTTTCTGGGCATGGAGGATACTTGGGCAAAGGGTCAGACATGACTTTGGAATACCCAACAGCACTATTATCTCAGTCCTTCCTCAAAGTTCTCTTATTATCACTCACCCACCCGTACTCAGCAGCTGAGCAGGGTCCCAACTGTCAACTTTCAGTAACCAGCAAGTCTTTCTTCCTTCCAAAATGGCTTAGTTCTATGAAGTAGGGTACAGGCTACTCACAGTTTCCTTGTTCTGACACAATATCATATTATTGTATAGGTTACTTATTCATGTTGAATTCTAGTTGGTTGCAAATGCAGAATAATGAACCAGGACTCGTGACTGTTAGGAATGAATCTGTATTTTACAAATCTCCAATCAACTGGAAAGGCTCTGAGGCCTATACACACAAAAACTACTTTGTAATATATCAAATGGAACAGAACCGGAACTCATATCAACACAAGCTTCACGTTCACCGCTCCCAAGTGTGACGTCGTAATTTCCAGTCTATCACTTGTTTTTCTGGCGGTTTTAACCGAGGTTGTAAGACCGAGGTTAAAACCGCCGGCGTACGCAGACGTAGACAGAGGACGTACACAGCGGGGAGCAGGGGCAGCGGCAGGGCGGCAGGGGCGACTGGAGGCGGGAGCCGGGTGGGCGGGTGGCCAGGTGGGCGGGTCGTCGGGCAGTCGGGCCTTCGGGCCGCCGGTTTGTTCTTTGGTCCGTAATGGCAACTGAGGGGAGACCTACAGAATATAATCACAAAATCTATCTAAAAACGGGAGGAAATAAAAAAAGAATTCTGGGTTTAGGAAAATGGTATTGATCAAAAGATACCTAATTGGGTTTTAAAAAGGCTTTCTGATAAAAATTGGTAATTTAAAATTAACTTTCCTTGTATCACGGACTTGGATGGATAATGGCAAATCGATTAAAAGCAATAGTGGTCTCCTCTAGATGCAGGGATAGGAATAATTGGCAGTGGCATAGATATGCATAAACAAACCTCCAACTGGCCTAGCATGGGGCATGTCCAAAATCAGAGGTATGAATGACGCCAAATAGGACCAAAGTATGTACGCCAGAGCAGACTTGTTTACAAAGAATGTAAATATACGTGAACATAAATGCCCATGCTGTGTCAGCGCTAATCCCAGACGGCCTAGAACAAGGCAGGTAACTCTTATATAAATGAGATCATCTGCTACCCCATGGGGAAATGAACGGCAACTGTGGGGAGACCTGCAGGATATATTCGCAGAAGGACAAAGTAGTTTCTGTTTAAAATAATTAAAACAAACCATTGCAGACTGGTGATACCCTGCTTAATTCAGCTCACAGAACTATCCAAAAGTATGTACGCAGCTGGGCAGGGGGGGAGGGTGTGGGTATTTCAAATAAAATATATAAAGTTATTTATTGCGTTCAATCAAAACAATTGTTCTTCCAGGCAAAAGAATATATGTGCAATATGGAGAATACAATTGGATGGATATTTTTCTGTTATTCTGCGTACATGCATACTTTTGGGATGGTCCCCATCTAATAATGAGCCACTATAAGCCCAATTCAATAATAACTTCTTATACACAAAGACAAATTCTTTATTGAGCGCAGGAAATCGCGCTCATATACGTCATCTAGAGGTTAGAATTCTCACACACGGTTTCAGTTTACTGCAGAGAATCTTAACACTTCACTATCCATGTTCCACCTACAAAGGCCTGGTTAGATGAGCAGGGGTCCAGTATCAAGTCTTACTATACCCTACCTTACTACTGACTTGGTTCCTTTTAATAGAACTTTCATGGTTGAGTGACCTTGTGATATGCTGCCATCAGTGCATCTAGCACTAAGGGGCTATCAGAAAGCGAACTGAGTGGTATAGCTGACCTGTTAGCCAGAGAAGTAGGGCAGTTGACCAAGACCCTCAATGAAAAATTCAGTCACGACTGTGACGAGTTGAATGTGATATTTAGATCCATATATGACTTGATTGAAAAACATTTTCAATGTATTAAGATATACCTATTTTGATTAAATAATCAGTTGCCATCTGTTGGCACATGTAGATTTCTATAACATGATAAATATTCCTGTTGATAATACTTGAGAACAACTATCAAATCCATTCTCTTCAGGAGTTTATTGAAACATTTTTACTTTTATTTAATGAAATGATTTAGGTATACCGCGCTCTTCCATTATAAATGGAAATAATATTTGCTCCTAGTTCTAAATATATGTGGGCCCTATGCAATATAAGCTCATAAATAACCTGGGCCCTTCAGAACGTTCCCCTGGCATGGTCGCAGCTGTTACAGTGAAAGTAGATAGGGAGCTGTACATAATCTGTTGACAGTTGAATAGTCGCCAAGACGGAGTTATTGCAGGGCTTACAGGATCAAGCCACATGTCATGAAAGCTTTTACACCAGGGTAACGCTCTTCGTATTTCTACTTTTGTTTAGGATCTCTACATTTAATTGTGTTTTAATGATCATGAATCACAGAAAGTAACCATTTTCAAAGAAATTCCTACCCATGTCCTTGGGATCTTAACGTTTTTAATAAAACAAAATTCTGCCTACCTTGTCGGCCTCAGTGAGCTCTTTGTGTTATATAGGGTTTAATGGTCCAATATCGATATTTTTGGTTCTAAGTGCCTAAATATGACCAAGATTGACCCCAATTCGATCAGAAAATCAATTAAACCAACATACTTTGATATTTCTTGTAGAATTAGCACGAGAAATGTGTCCGTTCACTTTTGTTATATTGTATGGTGGTGGAGCAAAAATTGCCTTTATAGTAGTATTTTTTCTAAATTTCTGGAGGAATTTACATTTTGTAAAGTGCATATGGGTTGCAGTTTGCCTTGAAAAATTAGCTAATACACTGAGGAGGCCATAAGTGATTTTTCTTTGGAAACTCCCTTTTTTGGCTATCTGGGCGAAAAATCATGTTCCTTCTGCACCTGAGTACAATTAATTTATTTAACTAAGTCCCCAGGGTATAGGGCATTCGCCTCTGCCCCGCTCTCAAGCAGCGGGCGAGCAGACTGTCCTCCAGAGTGACAACTGGTGTTTTGTTAGGTGTTTGAGTGGTTTGGTGGTTGAGAGCTTTGGTGGTTTGGTTATTAGGTGGATGGGTGGTTGGGTGATTGGGTGGTGAGATGGTGGGGTGGTAGGGTGTGGGGTGATTGGGCGGTCAGGTGGTTGGGTGGGTGGTTGGGTGGTTGGTTAAGTGGATGGATGGGTGGGTGAGTGGTCAGGTGGGAAGTGATTGGGTGGTTTGGTGGTCAGGTGGTTTAGTGGTTGGGTGAGTGGTTGGATGGTCAGGTGGGCTGGTAGTCTGGTGGTCAGGTGGGTGGTTGGATGGTTTGATGGTTGGCTGGTTGGATGGTTGGATGGTCTGCTGGTTGGGTGGGTGGTTGGATGGTTTTATGGGTAAATTGGTGGGTGAGTGGGTGGGTCAGTGGTCGGGTTGGGGCTGATTGGGTGGTTGAGTGATCAGGTGACTTGGTGGGTGGGTGGTTGGATGGTCAGGTAGTCGGGCAGTCAGGTAGTCTGGTGGTCAGGTTGGTGGTTGGATGGTTGGATGGTTGGGTGGTTCAATGATTTGGTGATTGGATGTTTGGGTGGGTGGTTCGATGATTAGGTGGTTCGGTTTATTCGGTAGGTGGATGGCTGATTGGTTGGTTAAGTGGGTGGATGAGTGGGTGAGTGGGTGGGTGATTTTGTGGCTAGGTGGTCAGGTGGTCTGTTAGTAGGGTGGTTGGTTGAATGTTGATAGTTGGGTGGTTGGTTGGTTGGTTGATTGGTTTGTAAAGTGGGTGGGTGGGTGGGTGGTCGGATGGGGGATGGTTGGCTAGTTAGGTGGGTGGTTTGATGGGTGTGTAAGTGGTTTGGTGGTTGGTTGAGTGGGTGGGTAGTTGGGTGGGTGGTTGAGTGGTTGGGTGGTTGGTTGGGTGGTAAGATGGGTGGTTTGGTGGTTGGCTGGATGGTTGGGTAGTTAGGTGATTGGGTGGTTGGATGGGTGGCCCACAGGGGTTAAGGAATGTTCAATGCATGAAAGATGAAAATGAATACAACATATACCAGGTATACGAATGGTCAAACAATATGCAATCTTATCTTAGGTATAAAGAGTATTCTTGGTAGTTGGGTGGTTAGGTGGTTCGGTAGGTGCTTGAGTTGGTGGTTTGGTGGTCGGGTGGTTTAGTTGTTGGGTGGTTCGGAGGCTGGGCGGCTGGGGTGTCGGTTGGGTAGTTGGGTGGTTGGGTTGGTGGTTGGGTGGTTTTTGGGGTGGTTGGGTGGTTGGCGGTTGGCTGGCTGGCAGTTGGGCGACTGGGGAGTTGGGCAGTTGGGCAGGTGGTTGGGTGGTTGGGTGGTTGGGTGGTTGGTGGTTGGCTGGCTGAATGGTTAGGTCGATGGGTGGTTGGGTGGTTATGTGGTTGGGTGGTTTCGAGAGTTTGGGCTGGTTGGGTGGTTGTCTGTGCGGTTGGGTGGTTGGGTGGTTTGGTTGTTTGGTGAGTGGCTGGTTGAGTGGTTGGATGGTTGGATGGTTGGATGGTGGTTGGGTGGGTGGTTGGGTAGTTGGGTGGGGGGGGGGGGGGGTTGTTAGTTGGTTGTGTGGGTGGTTAGGATGTTGGATGGGTAGCTTGATGGGTGGGTGGTTGAAGGTTAAGTTGTCTGTGTAAGGGTATAAATGAAAAGTGAAAATGCTATTAATCAGAAGTAATGATAAGAAAAAGTATGAATAGAAAGGGCAGGGGAGGGTTACTACAATAAACCATTTCTTCGTTCAGTTCACAAGTGTTAAATCTACTCATTCCACTTTCAATATCCCTATTTCATTGATATCCAATGTATCACCATAAAGAAGACAAAAATGAATGCTTAAAGATGATTGAGTAATGTTATATTCGTAATAACATGTATTTCTATTAAAATCCACAGTAAATACTAAATGTCTGGTCTAGTGACCATACAAGTATCCTGGGGGCTCATATCCACTTCTGGACATCAGGGGAGAATGAATGTAGCTAAAAAACAATTCCCTAAAGTGCTGATTCCACCAAACCAGAGGCTTTATGGGAAACTTTCTGAAGTCCTCTCTGATCCTTGTTATAGATATAGTCACCTAAGTAATAGGAGTGGTCTACAAGAAAACAAAAGATTATCCAGTTATAATCGGCTTGGACACATCTATTCAATGGGGTGATCACCCCGGGCCAATCCAATGTAGTCTGAACCGATAGAGTATGATAGAAACAAGTCCCTAAATCATACTATACTAATCCAGCAATACAAAACAGTGCACTGGCCCTGTTAATTCAGGAAGGCGCATGAGCGAAATGGAAAGTAGGCGTGAGGCCACCCCCTACTGTGTACTAGCCCTGTTATTCAAAGGTTTACTAAAAGCAAAAGTCATACTGAAATTAATGTAAAACTTAGAGTCAATTTAGGCTTCCTTGTACCATATCAGTATTAACCACTACTTGGGCCACTCAAAAAAACTTGTTTCTCATCACCAAGCCATGAAAAATATGATTAGGGCGCTTTTTTTTCTTGCTGGATCAAAGATGGCTTAAAGGTGTCATAAAATGGGCTTTAGACATATAATAAAATCCTGCGAAAGTGGTCATCCTCCGATCCGGGCCTCCTTGCATGAGGAGCTTTAATTTGATACCAAATACACATATTTTTCATAATTTCTATCGAGGTTCATCTTATTTCAACCAACAAAAAAAATCGTCCAAACTCGTTTTTTGCAGATGCGCGCGGTGATGAGAAACACTTTTTTTTAGTGGCCTTATATATTATATATAGGTTCTGGAGTCCATTCACGACAGGTGATGATTTCAGAAATTGATCAGGCATAGGCTACTGGTGTAGTTGTTACCAAAGACATTCTCATGTGCTTTTCTTTAAAGCTTGTGAGGACCGTCTTTTCCCGGAGGACCAGATATTTTGAAAAGCCTTGTCAAAAGGACTGTGTCGCAATGTGTTGGAACAGGTTTTGCGGAAATATAAACAAAAGTGACTACGGTACCGACACATGCTACGACAACGACGCATGGCCCCGCGACTAGGCTTCACTAGCGGTACCAACATATGCCATAAGCAAATGACGTGTGGATGTCTATTTATCCTACCCCTAATAAAAAAACTCCATAGGCTTAACATTGGGTCACTGTATTCGGTCTGGAGTTCAGAAAGATGAAAAATATTGCTCTAGTGGGATACACTTGACAAATGACGTCATCTGTTAATGTAGAGGTAATTTAGTCGGGCGATATTTCCGTTGTGCGATAAACAACAACACGACTAACTCTTGTTTGGTTTCTCCATATTATCTTACCCCTGATATTTTTCCCCAAAGACTTAACATTGGTAAATCGTATCTAACACCCATTGAGTATTTAGGAAAAAAAATATCCATTGGAGGATTATGTCACAAATGTTAACCCATTAGTCAAAGTAAGGGATGACATAAATTCAGAAACCTCTTCAAGTTTAGGGTCAGAGCTCGCTCCTAATTCGTCCAAATCCCTACCTAATTCACGCGGCTTCGCCTTGTGAATTACTACACGAGTCAAACTCAATGAGAGACGAGCTCTGATCCTAAACTTTCATAGGTCTCCTTTATAATAGCTTCCACTTTCAACAGCCAGTTGACCTGGCTTCTAATGTGGTATCAGTTGCAAACTTGTATCAAAGTATTGAATTAGTGGCCCTTGGTGTCGCTTTGTATCACGTTTAACCTCACAGGCCGATTTGTGTACATATGCCTATGTTGCCAACGGCGAATACATCCTATGTTTAACGCCAATGCAGGTATCAGTGTTAGTTCGTTCTTCTTGCTAATTTCCCGAACTCTCCCATAAACTGTAATATACATTCGAGCAGTGACAGGAAACTTTCACGTTAAAGCCATTGGCGTTTTCAATGGTTTCCTTGGTGTGAAAGCGCGTAGCAAATCTAAACAATGGGACTGGCTAATCGGATTTAGGGTGATGTAAGAAGTTGGAGGTGGTGAGACGGCTGTAGCACAACTCCTGCTGACCTGCTCCAGAGAGGTCTATGGTGAAGCGCCGAGGGGGTGATCAGCGATAGAAGGACAATAACTTATTCTTTGGTTGGACTTGGATTGTAATTTCGACGATGCAGCAACAAGCCGCAGGTAAGACACGATATTCTCGACTTTTTCACCTAGCTTTATAACGATGAAACAGACGCAAGGAATGCAAAGTACTCAGCAGTTACATTTATGTATATCCGATAGTTGATAAAGTAAATGTATAGAACCGATCGGGTGAACTTAAGACTATCGCATGTTCAGACTGAGACTGACTTTCATCCTTCATCAGGATCCAGACACCAGTCAATGTTCATAACGTTCTTTTCGATGAATATGGATATCATTTATAGCATTTAATAACTGTTAGTAGAACGGTGGGTGCTTTCATAGAGATGACATTCCCTGAGAACAAATGAATCTTTTGTGATATTTAGAAACCATTATTGATTTTTTATGTATAACGTTTAAAATGATATATATAAACGCATGTATATAAAAGTGCAATGCAACACATTGGTTCCCCCTGGTATCGGAGGTTTGCTAACAACAAGCACTTCGTGGCAAAGAGCACTATTAGTGTGTATTCAGTGTCACTAAATACATCGTCGAATCATGTTAGCACTGACCACAACTACTCAATCCAGAGTACGGATACATATAGCGGTGTATGTTCAGCCCAATAACTGGCTCTTAGTTAGAAATACCTCATGAATAAATCACTCCCTAACGCTTATGTCTTTTAAATTTCTTTTGGTATCTACCAGTTTATAATGAATTTATTATTTGTACTTTAGATGAGTAAAGCGTATCTATCCTCTTGCCTTCTCTTCTCAATCATAACCTCTGATAGCTGCAGTAATAGAATTTAAACGCCAGATCTTTCCAAGGCACTATTATTGTTCTGTGCGAGTTGAAGAAATGTCAGTCTCCGAATATATATACACTTTGAGTGTGACTGAAGGTTAAAGAATATATCGTAATTCACTATCTTCAATGCGTTCCCATCCATACTTCTAGAAAAAACATGTTTCATACGGACATGGAAGACTATTGTACATTGTATAAAGGTCCGTGTTGTAACCATTGAGATATATAGAACTGACATATTGCCTTTTCGCCTGAAAAGGGATGTTGAATGGTCACGAACAATACTTGGGTAAGTCTACCTGGCCACCGTTCAATACCCGGCTGGTAGAATGGACTTAAATTAATAATCCATGTAGTAATTAACCGATTCAGTCCGACTCCCTTGTCGAAAGCTTAGGTACCTCCAGGGAATGATGCCAGTATGGTGCCGGAAGTTATTCAACATAGGCGTAAATTATTCAACATAGACGTTCGATACACATTACCATGAATAACATGCACTGAAAGCCTATAGTTTTTGTTATCAATTGTAAGATTTCTAATATAACATAATAAAACCGATCCGGTGGATCGAGCTCCAGTCAATACATGTACTTCAATTTCCTGCATTCGGCTGCATTCCTTTTAGATATTGAGGTACAAAACCACTAGATTAAAAAACATATAAGATATTGAGGTACAAAACCACTAGATTAAAAAACGAACTGCTCGGTTGAGCAAATCACAGCGTAATGAGTATTTGAAACCACGGGCGTCACCAAGTAACCTCCGGTTACCGCATCAGTAACCGGGATACCTAGAAGAGTGGGTGTGACGCCCAAACAACAACAACAACAACAAGACCGCAGTGAATATTTGCGGGAGTTATATTGGCTGATAATTTATATTTATATAAGCATGGTTATATAGTAATATATATATATATATATATATATATATATATATATATATATATATATATATATATATATATATATATATATATACACACACACACATCAGGTGGTATTTTGCAACAGGATGAGCTTGCAAGGTCTGTATTGTAATTGGCTGTTGAAGCAACAGCCAACAATGATTGGCCAGTCTTGTTCCGGTCTGTTGCACATGCCAGGTGGGTCGCTCATGTCACTAACACCTCAGGTGTCATGTCAGAACACCCTGCCCCCATGTGGGCAGACCAGGAACTAGAACGAGCAATACTGAGGGTAAACATGCCATTCACTAAATGGCTGCTGTATGTTCAACATCAAGACAGGGATGAGCTGCTACAAAATGGCAATTGTTATAATGCAGTCTTTTTTGGTACCAATAGATGACTTATTTTTTCAAATAGAAACCTATATAAATGTTCACAATAGGGATGTAGACACCAGTACTTTACATAGGGCTCTACTGATTATGCTACAGTTCAGGCTTTGTTCTGTTTCATTCAGTGACAAAGCAACAGCAGCTCATGGAAGAGATCGAAGATGAGAAATGTGAATCTAAAGCTGCCTGTGTGAGTGCAGTTACTCATACTTTTAAAGAGAACACAACTGCACATGGAATACCCCATGTCTACAAGGCCCAAGGTAAGTATTCCCGATGCATGTCATGTGATGTTTACTGTAATTGTCATCTGTCTACTTGTTATGTATTATGTTCAATGTGACTTCGCTATGGAAGATCGCGACCTTACAGTGCGAATAGTGTATGTCGTTAAACTGTTTTTTGAATTAAAAAAATAAAAATAAAAAAAAGTATCCCATGTTTACTTCAAATATGTGATAGGTTAAGTTCCTTGGTGTAAACCTATGTTAACTGAATTGTGATTCCCATAGTTCACGACTTAGCGGACCAAAACCAATGTGCTACTAATTGCAGTGCTGAGAACTGAAATGTAGATAAACCTAAATCCAGTCATTTGCTTCCACACTGCCTTTTGGGGTAATAAGCGGTTATACTATGCGTTTGCCGAGCAGGGGTTTACTGAATCACGTATTATCTTCTACACCTGACTTTCTCTGCGATTAGCCTTGTTCTACCACAAAAACAAACGCCAATCTCGAATTGTCGTAAAGACCATTACCGTTTGTACGATTCCGGAACATGGATGTTCCTTTGTCTGAGACAAAGAAACAGTCTTTAGTCTCAGGCCAGGCCCCCGGTACAGAATCGCCCAGTGTGGCACCGCCTCCAGTCGCTGGCCTAGGACTAGTCCTAACCCCCTGTAGAGATGTTCTTTTGTCTCAGACAAAGTACAGGTCCCTGTGGCGAAATCGGCCCCAACAGATTTATCAACATGTTGATAAATTTTGTCACCGACAACGGAGTTTTAGAAATACCCCCCATGGTGCGCTCCGATATCGGTCCCAAATATGTCATAATTAAGGGTTACTGTGTCGCCCACGTTGTGATCCCTTACATTGTGGATGAAAACGATTGTTTTGTATGATTTAATTGTGCAACCTACCACGATCTAGCATGACAGCTTTATCTAAATCCAGGGGTCTGTTGAATAATCTAGGCATGAAGATCCTTTTCTGTACTGCAAGGAGACCCAGGGACGATGTGGGTAAACATTATTTGACACTTATAGAAGTTTTCTGGACAGCTAAGACTATTTCAACTCTTTCTGTCCGAGTCCTGAGTGGGGAGCACACGCACTAGAGGACAAGGCATAATACTGCTATAAACCCCAAGGGGACGAGACTATTGCTGCAATGGTGTCTGTTAATTGTATGGGCGTCACTAAGTAACCTTTAGATACAAATTTCTATGGTTACTTATTGAATGCCCACAGAGTATAATGGTGAACATAGTATTTTTTATTTGTTGTGAAAAAATAGTGTAAATCTTTTCATTATTTCTCATAAAACATAACATTTGTAATGATGACACATAAGCAATGCCTGGAGGCATTCCTAGCCCCCAGGCATTAGTAGGACTGAAAGAGTTAACGAACAAACTTAAATATTGCTTTAGGATTGCTCTTATAGGAGGTACAGAAAAAGGACTTTGTTTACGAGCCTAAATTATTTAACAGGTCCCAGCATGACAAGAAAATACAATTCATTGAGGTCTGGAGAGACAACTATGGCTTGGGAGAGTTCCTTAGATCGTGTGTCCTGTTGGAACACCTTTATAACGTAGCATACATGCTATAACGTGCCTGGATTTATGATGTGGGAATTGAATGTAGAAAGCGTTTCACTCACAAGTTGTGAACCTCGCGATTGAAATGCACGCTCGTCCATTCAAATAAATTAGATTCTGTCATTTTTGAAAAGCACACCTGTTGTTTTTTTATAATCTGTAAATAGTAGCTTTCATAGGAAAATATATAGCTCAATCAATTAAGTCTTTTTGTTTCTTGAAAATTCAAAATGTAGTCAGTGTATAGGACAGATAAATCAACATGTTCTTTGAATTTACTTAGAAAAGAGATGATAGTAAATGTACACAACACTAGAAAATCAACAATTTTGATACTATCGTAAAACTAGATAAGTTTTAATCTTGGCCACCGTTTGCCACGACTTGAGTTTGGCATAGTGATTGTGAATGAAAACGGATCTTCAATCCGGAGCCAAAACTCCAGGAGTGGAATGCGGTGGCCATGATTAAAACGAATCAGGTTTTGATTTTATCCTACCCCGTCTCCTCGATTTTGGAATTTTATGTGATACAAATTCTTTTTGCCACTAGTGGCATATAAAACTCCGTATGCCAGGCAGCGTGGCGTACGGAAACTCAATGTTAAGCCTATGGGATTTTATATTAGGGGTAGGATAATACTTTCAACTCAAGCCAGAAGCATCTCGTTTATGTGGCGTTTCCACCTGCTGACGAAAACCCTACCGATAATTTTCACGATGTACAAAAGTCGGTCCGTGGTTCTCTTTTTTTTGCTCATAACAGATTCTCTTATAATCATATTGATCCATGTGACCATTCGTTGGTGCACATCCTTGTTCATCCTATCAGAGATAGGAATAACAACTTTAAGTATATTGATAATAGAACAATAAAATGGCATTTTGGCTTCAATCCAATTGGATTGGTTTTATCGCCAGGAAAGCATGTTTGTTCCACATTGTACATATCTATTTATAGGTCATACCTTATAGCCATAGAGTGTTGTTTCAAGATATATACAGCTCAGTTGCTGTTTTACCAATACAAGTGGTTGCCGTAGTTATGAAGAGATACACTAAACATAATAGTTCCGTTTGTCTATACTGTTGAGATTGTATATTAAGTCATGGTGCTTAAACCTTACAGACAGTTGGGTTAAATAATGATTGTATCTCGTAGTATGTTCCTGGCACCTTTTATACATAATGTTATTTATACATAATGTTATACAAATGTGTCATTCTTCTATCAACTAATGTTGGGACTTAAGCGTTCCTGTGTACTTCAACTGATGTTCTTCCATTTGATTTCGAACAAATTCGTAAGCATCTGTTTTGCATCCTTTGGAGTTTATGAAGGGATACAAGATTTAGAATTAGCATATAACACATCGCGATAATCAAAATATGGTATAACACTTGTTTTATGCATATTCAGTGCTGCTTTTCTAGTGATATAAGGTCTAAGTGTGGACAGTTGGTAAGTTCGGAAAGTTATTGTTTTACTCAAACATTAAAAATGGATATGATAATCAAACTTAGTGTCCAGGGTTACGCCTAAATATTTGTAATTCAATATGCGCTAGTTTATTTCTATCAAGATATATATTCGGTAGGTCTGATCTTTTTATTCTTCTGGCAAGAAAATAATTTTTGCTTTAAGAGAATTGATATCTAACTTATTTTGTTGACACCATGCTAATTTTTCTAGGTCATTTTGCAGCGAACTGTATAGAGCATGAATATCTCCTCTAGTCCTCCTTATAACAGTATCGTCTGCACATAGTTTCACTGAGCTCCCTTCCAGAGCATAGACCATGTCATTTATGTATAATAAAAACATCAGCAGACCCAGTGTTGTGCCTTGAGGCACTCCACATTCAACAGTACCAGTATTTGACAATTTCTCGTTAACCTTAACTATTTAGGAACGTTTGCTTAGAAAATCAATAATCCAACATAACTTCTTTGATCTTATACCATAATCATGAAATTGTATAGAACTCTATATCTGAACAGTATAGAGTGGTTAACTGTATCAAAGGCCTCATAAAAAGTTAGTGGCACATAATCGGTGACCTGCACATACCTGACTAATCGGCCGGTCGTGGCATATTGCGTAAGGTGGGAGAGAAAAATCGCTGAACATTTCTGTTTCCACCTGACGATCATTTCACTGAATGTGTCGCATGATCGGTCGGCGGTGCGGAATGCCTTTGTAGGTGGTCATAAACGGGAGATGAAAATGCCACAGAAGTCTATCAATTTCTTAAATGCACTCTAGGCATCAACAGAAACAACACAAGCAGTGCAGCGTGAAAGTGGAGGAGGGGGACGAACTGAAAAATTGCTGCCTTTTTTCTCAGTATGGAGTCAGACTTTGAGATTGACCTGTCCCATTGGATCTACTGTAAATCTTCGAAAGATCTGAGAAGTGTCAGGTAGTTACCTTCATTACACGCGACAAAGTCAGACTTTGACACTTTCCCACAGTGACAAGCCAGTGCTTAGCCATCATTGCACGCTAAATAGTCAGACTTTGATATTTTACCATGGTGAAAAGTCATGTCTTAGCCATCATTACACGCCAAAGAGTGAGACTTTGATATTTTACCATGGTGAAAAGTCAGGGATTAGCCATCATTGCACGCCAAAGAGTGAGACTTTGACAATTTTCATGGTGAAAAGTCAGGGATTAGCCATCATTGCACGCTAAAAAGTCAGACTTTGATACTTTACCATGGTAAAAAGTCAGGGATTAGCCATCATTGCACGCTAAAGAGTCAGACTTTGACATATTCCCATGGTGAAAAGTCAGGGCTGAGCCATCATTGCACACTAAAGAGTCAGACTTTCACACTTTTTCATGGTGAAAAGTCAGGGATTAGCCATCATTGCATGCTAAAGAATCAGACTTTGAGACTTTTTCATGGTGAAAAATCATGTCTTAGCCATCATTGCAAGCTAAAAAGTCAGACTTTGATATTTTACCATGGTGAAAAGTCAGGGATTAGCCATCATTGCACACGAAAAAGTCAAACTTTGATACTCTATCACAGTGAAAAGTCAGGGATTAGCCATAATTGCACGCTAAAGAGTCAGACTTTGATATTTCATTACGGTGAAAAGTCAGGGTTTAGCAATCATTGCATGCTAAAGAGTCAGACTTTCATACTTTTTCATGGTGAAAAGTCCGGGATTAGCCATCATTGCATGCTAAAGAATTAGACTTTGACACTTTTTCATGGTGAAAAGTCAGGGCTTAGCCATCATTGCACGCTAAATAGTCAGACTTTGACATTTTCTGTGTTGGAAAGCCAAGGCCTAGCCCTTGATACATGCTAAAAAGTCAGACTCCGACACTTTCCCACAGTGAAAAAGCCAAGGCTTAGCCATAGTTGCATGCTAAAAAGTTAGATTTAGACATTTTTCGATGTTGAAAAATCAAGACAGTTTTTTCATTGATTGAGTTAAATTTGAAGGTGCTGACATTTTTGGGCTGGCTAAAAAAAAGGGGGGGGGGGGTCGGCCGTCTCCCCCCTGCCCCCTATTCTGACGCCAATGAATGGAGATATAAAACTCAAGTGCAGCAAGTCATGGATTTTATACCTAGGGTTCAATGCTCTTGACAGTCCGGCTGCGTGTAATCACTCCTTTTTTAATTACTCCTGTCGTCGCCAGATTTTTTAATTTGATGAAACTTTAGACAATATATAATAGAGACGGCTGGAAATCAGTTGAGTCGCTGCCTCGCTGTGAAAATACATGCGTGCTATTTCGTGTACGTAAGCCCATGCATTTCTGTCGTTTTCCGATTTCCATTGATCTCTGACTAAAAGTTTGTCTCTTGTATTTCAGGAACAGTTAAGGTTATATTCTGGACGATCATATCACTGGCTGCGCTTGGAGGATTTATTTGGAATGCTAGCCTTCTCATTAATGATTATGCGGCATTTAACACCACTGTGTCAGTAAGTATGTTACACGTTTATACAAAACAAATTTTTAAACACGATCCTGGCTACAGTTACTAACAAAGAGGAAATAGTATATTCGTCATTTATAAATGAGCGTGCAATTATAGATGGATGACAATTAAAAGGTTTGGATTACATTCATTCTATGGATAGTTTCCTGTAACCCACGTTCATCCTTTTAACTTGCCATTTCTGCAACTGCCTGAGTCTAGGATCCAAACATATCAAGCACCAGTAGGTCGTGAGCTATTTCTGTCTTGAGTGATTGGTCATGGTTATCTGCGCATGGAGTGATTATTCTGTCAGTGACTTATTTTAGAGCAGATTTCTAGGATATCAATCATTGTGACCAATGTTCTATGGTATTTTTCAATAGCTTTTTCTGTATTATCAGGGACATTTAGCAACGTCCTTTTAACCCTAAGGCATATCGGACAATTTGGCTTGAAAATTAAAACCTATGTAAATTTCCGTAAAAATTTAATATGAGGATCTCCAAGTGTTGTGGAACACATATCTAACTTAAATAATGGGGGTCACCGTACTAGTTTTTGATTTATAGATCAATATTATGATAATTTCATATTAGAATATATAGAAATTCTATAAAGTATTTTTTCCCATAATAAAACCCATGTCATCTTCCTCGAACTTTCACAGAATATAGTACATATATAATTCTACTTATCTAGGTTTTATAAATCATAGGTCACCGTCCTTGTTTTTGAAAGAATGTAAATCAAGCAAAGGTAAATTGGCCTATTTCACCTATTAAGATTGGATAAACTGGTCAAAACCATTTACTCACATAGAATTAGAATAAACTCCAAGAAACCAGTTTTGACCAATGATCAACATTATTTAAAAATCACCATGTGGCGCCACTGTGAATTGTAGGATATACCTTTAACAGCAGGAAGATGCCTCCAGGCATTCCCTTGGCTACGGCAGGAGCATGCCTCCAGGCATTCCCCTTGCTATGGCAGGAAGATGTCTCCAGGCATCCTAGAGGCATAATTGATACTTATATACAAAATTCAATAGATAAAAAGATAATTATTTGATTTAAAAGAGATTTTGACAATGTATAATAGCCATATTGATCTCTGATTTGATATAAAGAAATATGATCAGTCACCAAGGTAAATTAGTTAAATCATATGATACATCACGTGGCATTGCTATTTCCAAAAAAAAGGTGCCTGCCATAGCAGGGTCGTTTGGGCAGCCAATGCGTGCTGTGTAATGCTGAGCAGGGGACTGGGTGCTGCAGGGAAAGGGTTAATGGTTATTATTGATCATAATTTCCAGGGAAGTTCAGCAATATCCTTGTTTTAGTCCTTAGCAATCTATGTTTGAAGATGCAATTGGGAATATAACGGAAGTATGATACAGTCAATTCTAAAAGAGGGTAACAGTCTCTACACCTGAAGAACATTTAGCAACATTCTCCCAACCTGACAGAGAAAAACTCGTTCAATAGTCTAATCAACAGTGCGATTGGATCGCGTAGTAAAGTGTAATCCCTGTAGACCTTGATTTGTTTAGGTCGCAAATCATGATATTGAGCGCAGGAAATCACGCTCATATACGTCTTCTAGAGGTTAGAATGCTCACACAGGCTTTCAAGTTCCTGCAAATAAACTATCCCTTCACTATCCATGCACCAACTATAAAGGCCTGGTGAAAGGATCAGGTGCCCAGTATCCTAGTTTGACCATACCCCTGCCCCACAGCCGACTTGGTTTCTAAAAAACCTGTTTTACCAGTTAATCCCCTTGTGCTTTTGTTGACCACAAAACAACCCCTCCCCCTGCCCACTCCAATCCCCACTCCCACAACTACTCACTGATTTCCTCTACTAACAATAAGAATCTAATGGGACAGATTCCCTACATGGTACAGAGCCAGCAAACCTGTTTTACCAGTTATTCACCCATGTACCCTTCCTGACCACAGACAAAACCCTCCCTCCCTTCCCTAAACCCAACCCCCACAACCACTCACTGACTTCATCTGCTAACAATCTGAGCACACTGATTTCTGATTGGACAGATTGCCTACATGCCACAGAGCCAGGAGATCTGTTTTACCAGTTATTCACCCTTGTGCTTTTTCTGACCACAGACAAGACCCTCCCTCCAACCCAACCCCACTCCCACAAATACTCACTGACTTCTACTAACAATCGGAGCACAATGATATCTGATGGGACAGACTCCCCAAATGGCACAGAGCCAGCAATCCTGTTTGACCAGTTATTCACCCTTGTGCTCTTACTGACCATGTAACAGCAAATACAGGAAGAATGATTGGGTCCAAGTAATAATGTTTGCAAATATTTGTATTATCAAGGTTGTTATTATGTGAGAAGTAATGGGCTCATCCATTGTAAATGGAAATATCATTAACTCCTAGTTTACATAGAAGTAAAACTACAATGTAAATCTTCCATGTTGGGAAACTCATTCATGCCAGCTAACCGCTTTTATCCTATTTTTATCCTATAAGGAGAGAGGGTCATTTATTATACATATATATATATATATATATATATATATATATATATATCTGGATGTAACTTTCGTTGGGGTTTACACGCAAACAAAGGTTCAGTTGATGGTCCTTGGTCTGTTCTCCCCCCCCCCCCCCTCAGCATGGAAGAGCATAGGAGTAGGCTGCCATACATGTATACATAAGCCAATTGGTGCCACACTCACCGGAGCAAAATAGTAATAATCAAGCCAGCCAACATGAGGAAAGCTGTATGATATTTACAGGTTTCTATAAAGTCGGAGGCACAACTCACCTTCCCAGCCATTACTTTCTGCAATCACAACCCTATACTGAAATCGAAACTTCGAGCGAATACAAATCTGAATACCTTGAATACTGCCGTCACTGGAAAGAGGAAAAAAAGGGACACTGGAGGTAGGTCTTCTTTATTTATGCTCTTTTGAATAATTGTACGGAAATACGTATTCGGGAGAGCCTCCACTCGTGTAATTATTGTGAGGATACTATGAATTCTCAAGGAAAATTAGTTTTGACAATCTCACTGTGTTTAGAATCCACTGTCGGAATCTAAACCCTGATTGATAAGAATACTTTCGTTTAACCTGACGAGCCCTATGCCACATTGTCAATTCCGTTTAAACTGTATTACTCACCAGGTATCTTGATGGTGAATGTCAGTTTACCTCAATTGGCTCAACATCTCTTACTTTTTCTAAATAAATTGTCTCATTCTTCGTCATTACCCCATCCCTGGATGAAAGGAGAGAAGCAGTAGCTGGGAGAATAACATTTTATTGAATTTTATACGTAGTAAAATGTAGTAAAATATTTATGTCGACCTTATTGGATGACATATGAAATAAGGTTATGAATATGAAGTACAATAATAGATAAGATAATATACAATTGACAATAAGAGTCATGAGTCAATTATAATGATAACAATAGAATATTATTCTTCTTTTATACTTCTAGTAAGTACCATAAACCTGAACCTGTTGTGATAGTGATACTCTAAATTCGATAACACTGCAAACTCGATCCCGTATAGGTTACGAATGGGCTATATAGAGTTTACGAGCCCACAGAATCTGTAAGGTTCAACCTTTTTAAAACGTCGTAACAACTTATCCACAGGAGATGAAATGAGACATTCACATATGTCTGGAACTATTTTAGTGGAAACTTTACACTGCTTTAACATCCTTGCCTAAACTTGATTGCTACTTAATAATTTCAAACAATCTTTTATATTGTCAGTCGAGACCCCAGATAGGAAAAAACGTTCAACTGCTACATTTGGACAGAGGACAAAGGGCGGCAAGTCAATGAATATAGGATTTGAATTTAGGCAACGTATTCGAGAAGAGGTAGGGGATATGACTGCAGCTGAACAGGAAGATCTGGGCTACAAGCTGGAGGACCTCATAGTGGACTGTGAATATAATGGCTATCCCTGCAACCTAACGTTAGTAACATGTTTTCTGTTACCTATTTAACCTTGGAGACCTTCTTGCAGAATTATTCAGTCTGTATAATTAACTCGCGTTGCGCCTAAAGTATTATCCAATGGCATTATCAACAAAAATATCTGTTATAATGCGTGTTAGTCTCCTTTTAGTCAGAGTAACTTTCCCCTCAGATACAGATCAGGTAAGCGAATGCAATGTCAGGCCGTAAGGCTAGCGGGTTGGCCGCGATCGTTTAGGGGTCAGAACATTTTGAAAGTAGATAGGGGGACGAACTATAAAATTGCTGATCTTTTTCTTAGATGGAAAAAGTCAGACTTTGTTATCAGCCTGTTCCACAGGACTTACCTTGAATCCGACGCTATCAGACCTGCTTATAGCATATAAACCCAAAGGCCCATTCAACATCTGACGTTGGATGGGGGCCTTGGGAGTTTGGAGGCAGCTAACAAGGCTAATTTATTAACACAGCTGTGGTAAAATGGCAGTGCAGCAACCTTTGTGGCCATTGTTCCACACTAAAAATCACACTTTTTTTAGTTCTAATATATTATCGTAGCTCTATTATTTTCCTTACGACATCTATCAATACACAGTCATCATGATATTATTCCATATCATTTGATCCGTGTCAATCATTTGGGTTGGATATTTAGCACAATATTACATTTGTAGTGTCCAGTTTCAGTATGGTCCTTCAATGCACATATACCATAAAATAGTTTTATCTAGAGTCTCGATCCAACTACTATTCACATGAGAAACATACTATTTCATGTAGTATTATTTTTAAAATGCAAAAAGATCAATTCTGAAATTTTGGGCCAGACAGATTTCGATTTGTATGGGAACAATGACAGGTCATCAATTGTTCGCTGAATACTGCTTTTAACTAAATAATGAAGTTAGATAAAGATATGTGTTGATGTTATAAATGTGTATTTCACACTCTGGTGATAAAATCCTGTCAGACTTTCAAAAATGTCCGAACTTTCGGCCTCCAACTAAGAGACTTTCTCTCCCTATAATAAGCTCCTTTTTAGTGTGAGAAAACTTAACACGGAATTTTATAATAAATATTCGCCTGTGTACAGAGGCAATAAGTTATGGAATTCTATCACTGAGGAAGCGAAAAGTAAAACCGAGTAAATCCACATTTAAATGGCATATAAGGTAACTCCCAACTATAGCATAGCATAATATAACGTAATGACCGATACTCCAACACACGGTTGCCTGTACTTTTTCAGATTGATGCGCAATATGTTTATGTTTTTAGTTGATGCATCACAAAATACGGATGTGATGTGGTCTCTTATTATCTCAAAGACTAATTAGTGATATCGTTTTGTATGGAACATTGTTTTTCCTAGTGTATTTACCATTTATCCATTATTGCTTCATTTCCCGTATTTCCATTTCTTGTATCTCATAGTTATTACATCTATTACTATATACCTATGTGCGAATGTCTCACTTTTACTGACCAGTAGTACAGATTCCTTTCATCACTAAGTGACGAAAGAATATTCATACATCCCTCCATACCCCGAGACCACTGTCACTCTGAAAAAATGTGTGTAGTAAAATTGTAAAATGGCATTTTAAGGACTTCTAGGTATATGATAACAAGGAGACATAGTAAGTGTGTCTGAATGGAATCTGTTCCTCGATATTTTGGCCGGAAATATTCACCGAGTTCGAAGAACGAGGTGAATATATCTCTGAACAGATTCCATTCAGACACACTAACCATGTCTCCATATATTACACCTTGTAACTTACTTGATTTGAAGACACTTTTGCTAAGATCGCAAGGCGGAGGCTGTGATTCAAAATCAACCATTGTCAGTTGAATTACTACCAATAAATCATTTTTAAAAAAGACCATCATCTCACCCCTGGTATTTTGTCCCCATAGACTTAACATTTGGGAACTCGTATCCAACACCCATTAAGTATTTAGAAAAAATAGAAGAGATAAATTCAGAAACCTATTCACGTTTAGGGGTCAGAGCTCGATCTAGTTTGAATCGCTATGTAATTCATGCAACTTCGCCTTGTGAATTACTGCGGCATTCAAACTCGATGGGATACGAACTCTGACTCTAAACTGTCATAGGTTTCTTCTATAGAACCTTACACCTTGATACAAGCCAAACCCTTATAGAAAATCCTTTTGAAAGGCATGATAGTGGACCAAGGTGACATTTCCTTATGATATGTCGCATGTTGCCTCTAACCGTCATTATGCACTGTTTCTTTTACCACAGCGCGGATTTCTATCGGTTTTATGATGGTTATTATGGCAACTGTTTCACATACAACTGGGGTCGAGCCGGTGAAACATTGATCTTGTCGAGTAGGCCTGGTGCTACGCACGGTAAGTTTGATGTGATATTACTTTTGAACTGTTGTACAACCTTCGTATTATGTTCCATGAATGTGGAAAATGGAAACAAAATCCCAACGAACGATAGCAACTTTGCGATATTTTACATTATTATCAAAGTGGTGTATAATCCGAGAAGAATAAACCATTTCGGTTAACGTTTATATCTCAATCCTATCCAATTTTCGTATACGACATTCAGTAATTTGAAAAAGCATATAACAGCTTTGATTCTAGCAGTTGATCAATCCTCTTCGATGTACCCTACGACCCACATCGATGCACCCTTGAAAAATGAAATATGCTTAAGTAAGAGTTATAACCATGCAATATTTCCTTAAACAAGCTGTGTTTTATAAATAGAAATGAAAATCAAAATATTTCTACATTGTTGCATTTTTTGTACCTAAAAAACCCACGCCGATGTGCCAAGGCTCTGACCTTACTACCCTGACTTTCCCGATACACTAAAATGTTTGACATTTTTCATCGTAGTGCGTCAGAATGCCTCCAATTCTGATCATAATTTTTTTTTTTTTTCTGATCATAGTAGGTGAAGGCAGGGCCTTAGTAATACTTGCAAAGGTATGACCGTTCATAATCCGTAGTGTTATTTTCTCCATGTCATCTTTAATAGAGGATAGTGTTTGAGCCGCATACATCCGGATAGGACTATACTAATGCAGCCTTTCCACTTTTAACTATCGTTCGTTGAGCAGGACTATCGGTTGTCTTCAACGTTGACCAGGCCGAGTACCTTGGTTTCATGAGTGAGGCTGCTGGTATTCGGGTTGTTGTGCACGAGCAAGTGCGTATGCCTTTCCCTGAGGACGAAGGCTCATCAGCCCCACCTGGCACTCTTACCTATATTGGAACGAAGTTGGTATGTGAATCGTTATTTGTTCCCATGTATGTTAGTTACAGGCTGAGGCCAATACGATTTTTTTTTTTTTTTTTTTGGTAACTTTCTTTATTGTCACTTCATGATATTACATTGGTTATTTCAGGTACAGTTTCTTTACTATGTAACAATATGGTAGGATAGTACCGTCAGTGAACTTATGTCTCTGGTTTCAATCGGCTTCCTTTGGTAATTAACATTGTCTGCTATGATTTGTCTTAGGTGCAGTGACTGCTTGATCACTGTTTGCTATATTGGTGATTACTAGATGTGAGACGAGAGTAAGTCTGCTCCAAGCTTGATGCTACCTTGAATGACAGTTTGGAACTGTACCTAACCACCGTAACTAAGTACACTGGTGGGTGTGACCTCATCCGATGATGTCACACCTGTACCCCTACGGTTGCCTGGCAGGAAGCGCAGCAACCCTGTGTCCTAACAACAAATAATTGGTTTTAGACAGAAAGTTTACTCTGAATGAGTGATTGGGCAGAGAAACTGGGGGGGGGGGGGTAATAATGTCAAGGTTTCGCCAGGATCGGCTCATCAGGAATCTTTAGAAAGTTTTTAGGGTTAACAAGGTGATCAAGGGATCTTGAACTTTTGGAAAATAAGTGAACAGTTAAACCGAAATAGGTTTTAAGTGAAGTCTTTACAATGTACAATTACAAACCAACCCAAAAGGTGTTGGCTGATCTTGTGTGTGGGGTTCTAAGTGTGATCGACTAATTTATATATATTTACATCTACCGGTGGGAAGCCACCATATATATATATTCATGATAACCGCGAGTGCATTTTCTCCAAATTATCGCTGAAGCGGTCACTATTGATTACATGGTAAGGCTTATCACACATTTCTAATGAGTGGTCACAATTGTTCTTTTCAAATGCTAAAAAATAACTAAATTAGCAAATATTTGCAGCGGGGATTCTGTATGTTTGGCATACCTAGCCCCTAAATTTCATAATTTTGCCGTAGTTATTTTGATCTTGAGAACCATTTTTCTAAGCCACCACATTAAAAGTGACAACTGCAGGCACGGCACCACTCCACCAGTTTGTCATAACCTACTGCATTTTTTTTATTCTATGTTAGAGTATGCTCAGACATATGAGTATGCCGGGAGATGGACATGCAAGAAAAAACCTGCTGAATGGATGAATGATACCATATATTAATACATAGCTGAGTCTCATGTAAAAAATTACTTGAAATTTGGAGATATAGAAGACTTAGACAAATCCAAAAGACTGCGCAAAGTAATAAATCGGCAGGTTAGAAGGGCTAAAGCTGAATGGGTTAAGATTAAGTTAGATAGGACTAAGGATGACCCCAAGAAATTTTGGCAGGAGCTCAAGAACTTAATTGAACCCAAACAGTACAACGTGGCCCCAACATTAATAGATAACAACACAAGCGTGATTGGGCCAGACTCGTCTCCCCATTATATAAATAGTTATTTTGCAACTATAAGCCACACTTTAGCAATGGATATCAACCCTGATGCCTCGGTTAGTTACCTACGTGAAGATGAGATTCAAGATTATGTGAGTGCAGCTGACCCAATAACGGTTTCGATAGAAACTGTAAAGGAGCTTGTCTCATCAATCAATGTGAATAAACCGTCTGGCATTCCCATGGTCAGAACTAGTGTCCTGAAGGATGCATTGTCGATCCTGACACCGCAGTTAGTGTTCCTATTTCAGACATCCTTTGACACAGGAAATGTCCCCGAGGGTTGGAAAAGTGCTGAGGTAACCCCTATCCCGAAGAGTGGCAAGTTGGAAAATCCATCCAATTGGCGTCCGATATCTATCCTCCCGCTACAGTCCAAAATTGCTGAACGCTTACTACATGGCCATTTAAGCAGGATCTTTGATGAGAAAGCCAGTATAAATCAGAACCAACATGGATATAGACCAGGGAATGGCACCCTAGATGCAATAACTGACTATGTAGATGACCTCTTTGTGGCTAGGGACAAGGGTTTGCTTACCGGAGCTGTATACGTGGACTTTCGTAAGGCATTCGACAGGGTACACCATGGGATCCTACTAGATAAGCTGAAATCAATTGGTGTAGACAGGGTTAGTCTCAGCTGGATAAACAGTTACCTGAGAGATAGAAGACAGAAAACAAAGTTTGGCAATGCCGAGTCTGGATGGGATTTGGTACGTTATGGTGTTCCACAGGGGTCCATCATCGGGCCCCTCTTATTCATCTTCTATATAGATGAAATCTCAACCATCCTAGAGCGGCATGGCCTACGTTACAAAATGTATGCGGATGACCTGGTAGTTTACCTCTCGGCCCGAAACCTGGATACTATAGCTCGAACCATCCAGGAGGGTCTAGATACCCTCTGGAACTGGACGAGGACTAAGTTCCTAAGCATAAACTGTAATAAAACAAAGATCACGTGGTATGGCTCAAGGTCCAAACTTCGCAAAAAAGTGCTATCAGATGTGTTTATGGGCATGGAGAGGTTGCCAGTAGTGGCTGAGTACACTTACCTGGGAGCAGTCCTCGACTCGCATCTCACTCTAGAGAAAAACATAAAACACACTATGAAAAAACTGAACCACAAGATCTACATGCTTGGCCGAATCAGGCACTTGCTTCTGGTTAGTGCTGCATGTCGAGTCTATAAGCAGACAATACTACCGGTGATTGACTATGCCAGTATGCTGCATACTTTTTTTTTTTTTTTAAAGCTTTTATTTATCCTGGAGTTAGGCTTAGGGTTTCATAAAGAAAGTTCCCTATCTTCCAGCCACTCCAGCCACTCCAAGGGTGCAGCAAGAAAAGTTGCAACGAATACAAAATCGCGGACTACGAATCTGTCTGGGGGTGGGTCCCATGGTGTACACTGTCAGTGAACTGCATAACCTAACCAACATTCCCATGTTGGGCCACAGGAGGAATGTCTTGTGCTTGGTCCACACAAGAAAGGTGGCTCTTCATGTTCATAAAGTGATCGGAGAAACAATGACAAATTCCAACCCATTTATCCTGTTGGCCGAGTCACGAGGTCGAAAGGGAAGCTGCTGTTGGAGCAGATAAGACCAAAGACTGAATTTGTGAAATGCGCACCCTTCTACCACAACAGAACGTTGTGGAATGCCTTGCCTGAAGAGATCAGACGACTTCCAACTAAAGCTGCCTTTAAGGATGCTCTACCAGTTCATCTCGAGACCGCCCCGACTTCATAACATACACATCCTCATATCACCTCCCATTATGTAAGGGAGCTCATGGTCCAATGTAGGACGGATACCAAAAGTTAGATAGAACCATAATAATATCCCCTATATCCTAGTAATGGTTTGATATCTAGACATATTATATAAGTATAATTATTATTATTACCTTCAAGGTTGTATCGCAATGTAATCTTTTCTGTATTATGTATTGATCTATATTGGCTAGCAGATATGTATAGTAATGTTATGTTGTATTTATATTTATCATATAGTGTAGCTAGTATAACATGAACCGTGATCCAAAATCTTGTACAAAAAGCTACTCTAAAACATGGGAAGGTGGTAGACCGCAACAGCAATGTGAGCGAACCGACTCAATAAAAAAAAAATTTAAAAATTTGAACAATTACCTTTGCAATAAAGGAAGGTGATTTCCAAATGAAATGATACAGAGAGAGCGAATCAGAAAAACTGAGAAGCCAATTTTGAATGAGATGTACTTATTACAATTATTAACATTTTAGTTACTATGGATATACATAGAAATATCTCATGCACAGAAATATCATACATGCAGTTGACTGTCTCTTTTTAGACCAGTATAGACCGGATGGGCGACCCTTACGGAACATGTTACCCTACCTTGACTGATACTAGTCCAGAGACAAGCCATTATGCTGAAATCCATGGTGTCAGATATTCTGCAAAGGTAATCCTTAATAGATAATTGTATTCCGAATATTTATATAATATTTTCAATCTAAGTTTCTTTAACGGTTACTTACATACTAGACAATGATTATAGCACAATGCACTTATATAACAGTGGCACTTTGCGAAAGAGTTTTTCTTGATTACTGATAGAATATATAAGAATTCAATGTTACATACACAATATTACCATGATTTCGATCTGAGTGGCCGTATTCTCCGAGTAGTTTACGCATAGTAATACTCCGAGCGATAGCGAGGTGTAATGCGTAGCGTCAACTACGAGGAGAATACGACCCTGCAGATCCAAATCATGGTTATATTGTATTTATTACTCACTTATTTTTAGATTTAAGCAATAAATATGATCGTTAGAAAACTTTTCAATATAGTTAAGAAGTTAAGTTTGGGACTACTTTCATCGTAATGGGACTACTTTCATCTCAAAAGTCCGTATCCTCCTAGGAGGGTACGCAGCTCCGTATCCTACTCAGTAGCGATCTGTAAGCTACATAGGCTTAGTATGGAGACTCCGTATCAGGTGGGTAATAAATTGTGTGGTACAATGTAATTATGGTTATCTAAGAGTCCGGGAGGTGGCGCCACTCGTTGGCGTTTGAAGTCGGGCAGATGGATAGAATTTTCAAACATCTCCAACGTGTGAAGATGTTATGATTTGATGAGGCCCTTTTTATCTTCCAGACATGCGAGGTGACATGTTATCAGCGTAATGTGATCCAAAGATGCGGTTGTGCTTCAGCCAGTTTCCCATATATAGGAGCGGCATTTGGAAATGTTAATGTCTCAATCTGCGATAGTACAGATACTACCCAAGGTATAAGAACCTCCTTCTATAACTTCCGTTTGTTTGTCTCTTTCTTTGAGTGTTTAGTGCCAAGCTCTCAGTTGATTAATATACATGTAGTCCATTGAAGTATGAATCAGTGATGACGTGGTACAAGACAAATATGAAATGTTGCATTTTGGTACGATGTGAGATACTGGGGCCCGTTGAATAATCTTGGATCTGGCATAAGGTCCCCTTTCCTGTACCTTGTACAAGTGTACAAGGGTTATCGTTTTATATATTTAAGTTTTTCCATAAGGCTGTCTATGACACAAAAAAGGCTTTACGTGTAGGACCCTAGATTATTCAACGGGCCCCTGATCGTATCTTGAATGAATCAGGAATTCCTTCTGCATTACTGCTTATTTTAGACCGCTATACTCATTGGCTTCCCCAGCTGGACTGTCTGCACCTTGTGTGTGCGTGGACAACATGTGAGAGGGAAGAGGGTTGTTGCCAGGGGCAACAGCCCCCCTCCACACTGGTCAGCTAGGCCGAGGGAGGGTGCACACAAATAGAGGGGAAAAAACATAACAATTTGAACATTATATTCGCCCGAGGAAATCAGTATTTTGATCTCCATTACATTGTCTTTTAAACACGGCAGGTATTATGATTACGTTCTGGCTTTCAAGTCTCTGTAAACCCCAAGTAGACTAGAATCAAAACTAGCTAAATAGGTTTTTAGGGGTATTTTTGAGCATAATTTGATAAAACACGCTTTCAGGTGAATTTATGGGCGTAGATTTAAAGAAAATTACCAAGCTGAAAAAGTCTATTTTAGTCCTCTAAATGGAAAAAGACAAAATGGCCGCCAATATTTCTTAGAAAACCAAAGGATCTTTTCTAAAATCTTCATTATTTCATTTACATAGTCTTTCAGGTCATGGTCAAGTCAAAGGTCTAACAGAGATACATTCCCTGACACTAGTTTTGGGGTTGTCATAACAACTTGGTTACCAGGGCAACCAAAGATGAACACAGAATTCAACTATTTAACAATTGTATTACTATATTTCATAAAAGAGCAGGCATGGAAAACATAGTTATCATGCATCTATAGACATATACATTTATTCATATGATTCTGTATACATGTATGTCTTTTCTATAATGATTTGATGGTAACCATGGAAATATTATATTGAATTTGTAAACAGATTTGTAATCTCTAGGTTGTCCCTAACAGACAGGAAACTGATGGGTCACCGACAGGCAAGTCAGTGGCAGATAGTCTTCTGAGAGGCAGGTCAATAACAGACAGAGCTCCGGCAGGCAGGGCACTGGCAAACAGCCCCTGGTGACAGGCAGCATTCCGGCAGACAGGCCAATGACAGGCAAGACGTTAAGAGGCCTATTCCACCAAGGAGGCACAAGCCCAGGCCGGGCCCCTTGTGGTCGCCTATTGGCGATCGGCGGCAATAGCCGGCCCAAACCTCCTGCCGGCAGCGATAATCTGCTTGGTGGAACAGCTCATTAAGCTCAAAGGCTCCACACGGCCGTCCCCTGCCGGCCACCGTGCCTCCAAAACCCCGTAGCCGGCCAGTATCCGCTGACCTGTTGGTGGCCGCCGGCCGCCGGCCGGGGACAATACTCGGTGCAACAGCCAATTTTGGAGGTGTTCCACCAAAATATAGTGATAACCACAGAGAAGGCCGGGCGGGCGGCCGGGCATTATGATCGCGACCTCCCCCGCAAGACCTGCCAGGGGAAAACTGATCCATTTGATTTTAAGTCCCCGGCAGGCCGGCCGGCGTGCCATTAGCTACATCGAGAGTGACGCGGAGAGCTGTTCCCCGGGCGCGCGTTGACCGCTGGCCGGTATTTACTACGATATGCACCGTCAACATTGAGCTAACAGGTCCGCGGACGGTATCCCGATACGCGGACACCGATATTTCGGATATTTGCGGCAGTTTGGGCAAAATATAAGCACCAGAGTCAAATATACACATTCATAACATCAACCCTTATCTTTATTTACCTTCATGGTTCGATTTAACATGTAATTCCGCTGTTATTTGACGTTTTCTGACCGTTCCCGTACAAATCCCGACACGCTGACACACTGCTGCGCTCGATACGCGACTTTCGCGGGTTCAGAGCGTCGTAGTGTATCGCCGCACGCCGCGCCGCCTATCGGATCGATAGAGAACCGCGGGTTTGCGCGTTAGTGCGGCCAACGTCCACCAGACGGCAATAGCAAACCCACCCGGGTGTAACGCCGCGCCGGGTCCGGCCGGCTCTATGGGCGCTCGCAGGGCGCCTTGTGTACGCCTGTTGGTCACCTTGTGGGGCTTTGGTGGAATAGCTCCTAGAATTTAGGGGTTTAGGGGCGGCCGGCCGGCCAGCCCCGGCGGCAAACGCCGGCTGGAGGGCAAAAACCCGCCTGCTGAGGGCCTTTTTGGTGGAATAGGCCTCTTAGTCATCTGACAGGCAGGCCACCGACAGGCAGTCCCCTGACAGGAAGGCCACTGACAAGCAATCTTCTGACAGGAAGATCAAGACAGAGAGGTTCCTGACTGACAGACCAATGATAGGTAGTTAACTGACAAGCAGTGTTCTGACAGGCAGGTCAACGCTACGCTGACCCCTAAGAGGCAGGCCATGGCCAGGTAATTCGCTAATAGGCAGATCACTGACAGACATGCTGCTGAAAGGCAATCCATTGATAGGCTGGCCAATGACAGGAAATTCACAGGCTGGCCAATGTTTGGCAAGCCAATGATGGCTGGCCACTGACAAGTAGACTGCTGGGAGGTGTTGGGCGGACAGGCTGGCTGGTTGCTAGCCAGTTTAGTGGGCAGGCTGGTTGGAAGGAATTTTGGTGGGTGGGTGGACAGGCAGTTAAATTGTTGGGCGTGCAGGTTGATGATTTGTGAGGTTGATAAGTGGTAGGTTGGTTCTTGTGCAGGTAGGCTGGTGGCTAGGCAGGTAGGTAGGCAGGAAGAAGGACTGTTTTGGCTGTGCCTTGGATACTATGAAGAGACGTTACGAGTTTGAGTTTATTCATGAGTCGAAGACAAGTGACATTACGAAGGCCGTCGACGTGGTGGAGAGGACTTTATATTGCACGGACGACGTTGGAAATATGTTGGACGAATAGCTGCTAGTAACTAAGACCACTCTTTATACCTGTATCTCCTCAGCAAGGTGGGAGGGAGCGTTCATCCTGGAGGATTCTTACCTAAAACCTAAGTTATATCAATCTGAAATATGAATGGTGATCAATGTGATGTTCCCCCTGAGCGAAGCAAGCGAACACACGTCGTTGGCAGGAATATAGGTCACCAACATCTGTTGTAAAGGAAGCAAAACTACATATATTTCATTAAGAACTACCAAAGATCATAATATATACCTGTCATTGCATTTTCAGACGACTGCCTAGACGAAGTCCTTAAGTTGTATAACGCAAATGCGCTGGGATGTTATTGTCCTCAATCATGCAAGTAAGGCAAATCACGAACTGACTTTGATCGCATTTCAACGGAAATTTGATTCCTAATATCTTATTGGCTGCCCCCTTTTGAATTCGTAGTCTATTCCGTTTCCTATCGTGCTTCAGTATTTTCGTTCGATGCTCGTTTATACTTTATAGTATAATTATCATTAGTTCGTATTATAATTATCATTAGTTCGTATTATTATTATTATTATTAACATCATCATCATCATTTTCTCTGCATTGATTTCAGTGAGAAACTGTTTACTACGTACCTGTCCTCCGCCAGGTGGCCGTCCGACGATTATGAGGTATGTATGTTGTATCATACAGTTATAAATCAACATGTAGGAGAACTCCTGTGAGGGTCTCTGTACTTTACGGTGGGTCACGCTAAAACACAGAGCTCGTTGTCTTGTTTATTGTATGATGGAAGAGCACCTGGGCTCAGAATGGTCCAAGTAATTATGTATCCTTTCATGGAAACTATTTTTACTAAACGAGTCTTGCAGGCTAATTTCGATTAACCTAAATATTATGTCGGACTGAAATCCTGAGATTTTCAACATTCAACACAGAGATTGGGATAAGAGGATTGCTGCACAGAAAAGGGCAGAATCCACTGGGCCTCCGATGCACACTGAGGTACCTTACGGCGTGCTCCACGACGCACAATTGCATTGAATTGAATGGGCGTCGGGACGCATCAGAAGGTTTGAATTCTGCGTCAGTGGTGGCCTGTCATCGTTGGTACTTCACACCTTTTCGCTAGTCTCAGACAATTCTCGTTTGGTAAAAAATTCTCATGGCTAAGTACTTTTATCAGTCTCAAGGAAAAATGGTGAATTTGATTCACATGGGAGGACACACCTGGTACATAATCTCAGACATAGTCACAGTGACCACTCACCCTGGGACTCAATTACCCTTGATGTGAAGGGTGTTACAAATATGTAATTATGCTTGCTGGCCTCCTATTGGCTAGGGCAGGTACATGGTCGCAGCAGGTCCATTTGTCTCACCAAAATGCCCCTATAGATTTTAAACCTGTTTAAAGTCAAAATCTCATGAAATTCTGTTCCTTTTTAGGGGTGATTGTCGCCGACAATTGCAAGGGAAAAAAGTTGTCTCAGCAAAATGGAACCCTGTCATTCACACGAGGAGATTGTGTTCCAGTACCAAATCTCAACAGGATTTGTCTCAGACAAACACTTTGTGAGGTACATGGATCCCACCGTGTGAATCCCATTTTAGGTTCCGTCAACCGTTCCGACACGCTTCTGATACAGAATCGCTGTCTGTGTTGGAAGGGACAGGTTGATCGCATCTATTATAAACTCATTTCGAACTTCCGGTTTCTATGGCAAAATGTGGGGGTTTTTTTGTAACGACAACTGACTGTGTTCTTTTAATTTTTTTCAGAAATCTATGTTTGCACAACTACCGAAAACAACTAAGTTAAATGCCCTACAGAATTCCAATGACACCGAGGAATTTAGACGCAACCTTGGAAAAGTAACTGTGTACTATCAAGCGTTCAACTACGAATATATTGAGGAGTCAGCGGCCTATGAGGTAACAAGAGATGGGAGTTTTGTCCATTCTATTATGTTAATACGAGATGTTTTGCTCTATTATTATATCAATATAAATATTTCACCTATAAGTCGAGACCTTACCTATGAATCGTGTATATATTTTGCGTTATTAGATTGGGAAATGAAAAGTAATAGGATTTTGGACAAATAGAACTGTGTTTTAAGACTGGTAGAGCATCGCACACATATTTTATGCACGATTGTTGAAGTGCTTCCTAAACATCTGAGTATATAGACACCTAAATTCAGCATACAAAACCATGATAGGCTTGCGATGCTGTACTCCATTGCTTTCACACATTGCAAGAGTGTGTTGGGTAGCTTATCTACCGTACTTTGTTTTTGATCTTTTCACTATTAAGGGCCGAACCGACTGGACATCCAATGCACACCGATGTGCCTTAGAATGCACTCGACGACGCATAGTTGAATTGAATAGTTCTTTTCCCACAGGCTGGTTTCACACCTTATCTACTTAGGTACTCAATGCCTACAACCAAACAATCACCTAGTAACGTATTCTTCAGCATCGGATGACTGAGTGAATGAGGGCTAAACTACCTAGTTCTTTAAAAAGTAAACAATACACCGTTAGGCGGCGCTGAACGGTAACACTTGCATTGAATGGGTGTCGGGGTGCATCGGATGGTCTGACCATTATTTCTTGTGCGCTGGCCCAACCTAATTTGCATATCCATGCAATGTCGGCTGTAATTTCCGTTGCGGACAGACTATTAATTCATTTGATGTTCAGCCGACTGGCCAATGCCTTCAGCATGAAGGAACTGCACCCAAGATGCACTAACACAGTGTTGTGGGACTGCTCGCCCACATATACTGCGACACACACTGTCAACATAGAACTGGTTGCCCCCGCCAGAGGCTATCCTGCCAGTGGAGACCAAAAATTCAGACAGTTTGGGTACTCTGGTCAGAATTGATTGATGTGCTCTCATCATTCCCATACAAATCCCAATGTGGCAGTACACTGCTCCACCCGATATATAGACTGGTTCCCTGCCCTAATGAAATAAGGGGCAAGTAACGGGTTCCTACGTCCTTCACCTAGACTGGTGGTGGCGCTTGGTGGACTCGCTTGCTGTGTGTTCCCCAATCACCAGTCGTGTACATGTTGAGGTCATCGGAGTGGCCAGAGATAGAGGATTTGGTGGATCAGCATGGAGAATTCAGGATTATCTCACCCCTGGAATAAATGCCCATAGGCTTAACATTGGGAACTCGTTCTCCATGCCCCTACGAGTATTGTGGTCCGTTCTCCATGGTCTAAATCCTGTGTGTCATCCATTCTTTTCATGTGTATAGGGGTGAGATAAATACAGAAAGCACCTCGTTTTGGTCAAAGAAGTCATTCTGCAACTCGTTTGAATGCTACATGATATTCACTCGGCTGTCGCCTCGTTCATATCACTCCGCATCAAACTCGTGGAGAGCGACGACTTTGACCAAACCTTGTTGGTTTCTTCTTTAATCTAGCCCAATTGGCTGATCGTTCTTGGCGAGGATCGTCAGCTGGCAGTTCAAAACCTGCCTTTGGGCCATCTGTAGAGCGTCTGTTTGGTCTGTTTCGGTGGATCCCACAATTAACCCTTTCCGTACTGAGCTACTCCCTTAAGGACCAGTGCTGGAGGCAGTTTGTCCCCCTAGACAACCAGCACATAATGGTTTAAACTCATAATTCAAGTTGGTAATTCCGTAATACAATATATAATTATAAATATTTTGTTTCTTTTGAATAGAAATGATAAAGTTGATGTCATATATATACATTTTGTGAAGATTTCATGAATATGGCTCCATTATTTCTTTGTATTTTGGCAGCACCAGTTTTTCTATGGTGCTGCCATTTGGCAGTTGCCATTTTGCAGCAGCGGTTTTCCCACAGTGCTGCCATTTGGCAGCATCGGTTTTTCTACGGTATTTCTGCGGTGCTGCCACTTGAGGCAGCGGCTGAGGCGAAAGGCTTAAGAGATAATCAGTGTACACGGAACAGCCTTTAGCCCTTGTCCAATCAAAAATATCAATAGCTATAACCTACCTATAATATTGAAGAGCTTGCATTGTTCACGATACTTAATAAGATTTTACATTCTTATAAACCATACAATTCTAAGGGAAAACAATTCAGGCAAAGAATCAATGGTGCACTCACCACACACTCACCATACACACTCAATACACAGCTGTGCCGGTCTACTTTGAACGCAGGTTCTTAGTCGTATTCCATGTAGTAAGTAAAGCTAGTTAGTTCCTAAGAAGGCGGGAAATGGAACTCCAATATTGTAGAATCTCTAATTAAATGTTACAGGAGTACTTGCAGGTTTCTTTTGTGTGCTACTATAATTTTGCCAACCAGTGATGTTCATCGCAGCGTCGTATAAATTTGTAGGTCAGTATTTACGTCACTTATCACTGACTGTTGTCACCCTCGCCCATATAACTTTCACCCTGGGGTGCATGTGTTTGGTCCTTAGAGGTAAATGAATATACTAACCATTTAGAACGTAATCTGTCATAGTGTAGACTTTAATTCTGGAGCTATTAGATAGCCTAGCTACTCACATTATATAATTACAGCGTGCCGCCTGTGTACATGCACAACTCCTATCCCTCTTGATATATACACAATAATCGATGTTTTTGTAGACGGGCGGCCGTATACCATGAGAGGTTGACGCGTAGTAATACACGAGCGCTAGCGAGTGTGTTACGAGGTCAATCGCGAGTGGTATACGAAGCCGACCATCCACAAATCATCGTTTATTGTATTTATTATCCATGCACCAAAATTTAATAGTTTTTTTTATCCTTGGTGAGTTAGGATCAAAATCTCTCAAAACCAGCCTTGCATAATTTAGCAGCACTTATAGTGTAGTGGGTAAGTCGATCGCTTCGCAATCCCGGGGTCGTGGGTACGATTCCCAGCCTCTGCCTTTATGTTTTTCTTTTTAAATAGAAAAGAATACGCCAGTGTATACAGATTCAGTAAAAATGTATAAACACATTTAACGAAATAAGATAAATTATATTCATTTTATGTGTAAACAATGTGTCAATGTTTACATTTTGACCCTTTCATTGTTTATATCATAGAACTAGAGAGGGTTCTGGTTCTTTGTTTATATGACGAAGGGTAGTCAAGGTACTGAGTCTAGTGTCCATAAGATATGTTATAATGCTTTTTATGAGTATTCCTTTTGTATTTCGGAGTAATTCCGTAATTCATGTTTGGATACTGTACTTCAATGTCCTACATGCCCTAGTTCATGATAACTGGCCACTAAATATTGCCGTAATCGAAGCGATTAGGGGGCGCTAGCGAGGAACTGTTTGCTTTCACACTCCAAGCACAGTTGCAGTGTCGCAAATAGAAACAAGTGGATGAAACATCTGATTGAGGGGTGAAATTTCCGTATACCACAGGTTTGAGGGCCGTATACCACAGTTGTGAAATCCGTATACCACAGTTATGGTATCTGACATGTTTTATATAATGGGTCATGATTTACTGAGTCCCCACACATTTTCAATGGGGTCTTTGTATACGATGGATAATAAAATATATGGAAATATGGTTCCTATCTTCGTACGTGGAAAAAGTGCGGTAAGATCTTTGATGCTGAAGGCAGGAGTTCGTCTGATCCTACAGTGCTCTGATCGATCACCGGGTCTTGCACAGCCTGAGCTGTGTAGTATGTGAAGGCACGTTTGGCGTATCCCCTAACGGATGAACGGGGAATTGGCTATCACACTAGTGTGGCCAGTGCCCACTAGATAGCAACAGCAAACCTCCTGTTCATCGCTACGCTGGCACCAGCCTACTCTGGCCGCCAGAGCTACACTGACGTTAGCTTTGGTGGAATCCGATCTGAACAACCTTGACTTTCACTCGACTATCTGATCTTCTCACTACCACAAACAGAATCTCTGCTGAAAGAGTGAATCATTCTTCGAGCAGATCTTTTGTCTTGGTACTCTCTGCCAGAAAAGGCTATTGTGGTTGAAGATTGTAGTACTCTCGAAGCCACTTATCCATATCATTGTTTTCTTTTTTTGTGTGTATTTTGATAAAGAGACCATGAAGTTTGTTATCAATTTTGTTATCAATTAGTTAGGTTAGTAATGATTTTTAGTAAGTATTCGTGGAACAGCTCAGAGAATTTACATATTTAGGGACGGCAGGGCAGCCGGCCCCGGGGATCAACGTCTGCTGGAGGGTAAAAACCCGCCCGCCGAGCGCCTGTTTGGTGGAATACCCGCTTCAAAAGACTGCTGCTTCATCACTATGAATTTTCAATAGGTGGCGCCAGCATTGTAATTAGGGCTTTGTAAAAAGCGTCAGAGTCAGGGTGACGAATTTTGTACGCCATACATATATGTGTTGTATGGCCGTAAATACGACATTGGTAGGAGCGGGCAGTATTCATAGGAGTTGCAGCTATATCCATATAATAATATAGATACCCCATTGACACAATAATCTATCTGAATGACCACTAATCTATCTGACTATAACTATAATATATCTGGCTATAATTGCTCGACAGTTTTCAAGAATCTTATATAAGAAATACATAAAACATGTATAACACTAACTACTACTATACGACGCATGATATACATTTAAGACATAGTTTATACAAATACTATTGTAATATGAAGTAGCGGTACGTAACAATAATAAAGTCCGGCATATATAATCTATAATCTGATGCATCACACCCAACATAAGAATAAATACACTGCGGCTATTCAGGTATAACTATCATGATTATATGAATAAATATTTCATAGGGAGCTAAAATTAAACAACCAAAACAGCAGATAGCCATTCACAAGACGGTACTTCCGGAGAGGCTTCAGTGCTTCAATTATGTGGTGTTTGGGGCTCTAATTTAGTTTTTGAATCTCGATCACTTCTTCTGAGATACACTATGCCGTGATCAGGTATCTGATTCTTCACTTTATTTGATTAGCTTATTTACCACGATCGCACTGGTGTAATATGTGCTATATTGCTATCTCTGAATGTTACAGCAGCTTTGATAATACCGTTTTTCTCTTCTTTTCTCTTTCACAGTTATTCAACCTGATTAGCGACCTGGGCGGAATCCTGGGTTTATACATTGGCTTCTCGGCGCTCACCATCTTTGAGTTCTTCGAGCTGTTGGTGGACATATTAGTTGTTCTGCTCAATGGAAAGAAAGGGACCGCTAAAACACCAGTGGAAACAATTTTTTGAAAGGAATGCAACGGACAGGGTATCAATTTTGCTCAGGGATACAATATGCATGTATAATTATGGCCAAGGGATACGTAGCATATGTGGGGTGGTCGTTTTCATTGATGTGGTATGGTTTTCAACGTAGCATTTGTCTAAGTTTTCTTTTTATTTCTCCTCAACAGATGTTCAGCCTTATTAGCGACATAGGCGGAATCCTCGGATTGTACATTGGCTTCTCTTTACTCACAATCTTTGAGTTCTTCGAGCTGATTGTAGATGTATTGCTAGTTCTGTGTTTCACCGGCAAGAAGAGGACAAGGAATACTGATACACAAGTTAAACCAGTTGAAGGACTTCCAGAATACTACAATAAGAATAAGGGACAGACGACTGCTTTTGCATAGGAATATGTGTTATAGAAGATACAAATTAGAGTGGTTAAGGGTTGATTAATATGAATTTGTAAGTCTGTGATACCTCAAGGCGAAGCCAAGTAAAATCACGTAGCAATCAAACAGCTGGTATATCAGTCAACCCTGATCACGTGAATCGCATTCAGATTTTAGCCCCCCACCCATTGACATTTTTTAATCGTTATCAAAGCGTTAACCTTTAGAAGAGTTGGGTGTTTTATACACTACCCGAAGGAGTGTTTCGTATGTTAAGTCTATAGACAAATATACCTTGCTTTATATTGATGATATAGGCGTTGATGGCGCTGCTACATATTGTGCTTGTGTATTATATCGGTACATTAAGGGCGCCATATTTCAACTTGTATATATATACCATGATACTGTTATTTACCAACATGTCGGTTTTGAATACATCATGTAATTGAGAAAAAAGGCTCAATGAGGTATTTCAGTCCAAAGTATTCGGTTATAATCAGCTGGCCAGTCATCTATTAAAGACAAATGCGGGTAGTTGGGTGATTTCTAAATTCCATTGACTTTTGCAAATAACTCCGGATGATATAAATTCCATATATATCAATAAAAAGAAAATGCAAAAAAATGGCATGTCACCATACTAACTTCCATGGGAGGGCCATCTGAAAATGTAAGTGCTTAATAATTGGTGTCTATGAGAAAATGCAATATTTTGACTGCGTGGCTAGATGACACTGATGTTCTATTGCTAAATTTAAATAATTCTAGATTCTGATAGTTGGGAACATATACAAATGAGAAATGCTAAAACAATGATGTCACCATGCTAACTTCTATGGCAAGGCCATCTGAAAAGAGAAGTGCTTAACTATTGGTGTCTATGGGAAACTGCTACATTTTCATGACACCAGATGGCAGGACCAGTGTAAACTGAGTAGCAACAGGGGGAACAGCGATAACTACCCGCATTTGTCTTTGAACTGCATGGGACGCTGGTATTCTGCACCACGATCAATAATGCCGGGGACACACCAAATGAGTAACGGCAGCGATCTCCAGAATTGCCAACAAAAATTTGCGTGTAAATATGTGCGATATTATTTCATAGTAATATCTCCCACCAATAATTTAGCATCTCTGATGCAATAATCAGGTGAAATATGAAATGATAGCTCACATATATACGCCATTTTGTGTTGGCGATTCCGGAAATCGCCACGTTACTCGCAGGGTGTGTCTGCGGCTTGAGCCAGGGAGGATGCTCTCCCTGTGGTCTAATTTCGCCGAGACCCCTAGTGAATGACCGGTGAACCAACGTAGACGCTGCCTTGTCATTATTATTCGTTTAATGTTCCTCTTGATTGTATAGATCTGATAATCAGTTAACTTCGTATTTCGACTAGTCAAGCGGGACACCAATCTCTTGTACATGAAGAATATGTCAGCACTATGGCACATAGAGTGGCACCTAATACATATTTACTACCTAGAGCACTCGCAGACGCTAAAATTTCGGGTCTCGCAGCAGGACAACTTCAAGTTTATAAAATTATGATTTTGTATTGTAATTAGCTTCTTTGAGGGAGGAAAAGACCTAAGTATGTCATCGGGATATCATATTAGTCAGCAATTATTTTTTTTGTAGCAAGCTTGTATTTCCATGATATTTCCATTAAATCAATTCTATGATGTACAATGTTCAAAATTAAGCAGAGTATCAAACATAAAGTCGTGTTCTCATGGTCTTTTTTCATGCTGCAAAGATTTGATTTTTTTTAGATATTTACTCTATACTTGTATCATATGAAGAAGGTATGGGTTTATATCTGTGTTTTCATTTGCTCTTAAATATCCATCAGTTTTTTTTTTTGTTTTTTTTTTTTAAATTCGTTTATTTAGACTGGAAAATTTAGGCTCAAGCCCTGTCTTACAAAATCCAGCAGCCAATACAGACTGTAGTCACCATTGGTGAGCTATTGTAGAAAGTCAGTTGAAATATTTAACTATATGAAAATTAGGTACTATTCATGGGGGCCTATTGCCGCTACTTAGTCAGGTTTGTTAGTGGATGAGACATATTATAATACAATATATGGAAACGAATGAGTGGGTGAACAAAATGATATGGGATAGGAGTTAGTGGTGGGAAAAGAAATAATGACTGAGAATAATAGGTTGTCCATTTGGGCTTAGTTGTGGAAGACCTTATAAGGACGCAACCTCGGCCTCGACTCTGCTCCAACTAAGAGGTAGATATGGATCAGTCCAGGCCCTGTCCATAAATTCTCACTCTCAGACCAAGCAATTTTGTTCTAGGTGGGTTCTGAGAACTGAACTACCTACTAAAAAATATATCCACAGCTCGTAAAATTGATAATAAATATTCGTGGTCATTTTATTCAAAATAGGCCTCCACACAAAAGGAAATAACATGGAAAATGGCTTCAAAAGTAGGAAAAGGCATATATTCTCCAAACATAGGTCCAGGTGGTATGAAAGATCTGCATGAAAGTGAGAGACATTTCAGTTTGTAAGTCAAGTTGCCTGCTTGGAGGAACCCTAGGGAATAGTAGTTGTACTAGATGTTGGAAATGAATAAATGGCAAGATTTTTTTAAGGTGTCTCATGGTCGGTTTTTGATGAAACATTCTACTAAGTTATCTTTTTATATTTTGATAGGCTGATATATATTAGTTTATTTTCTATCGTTATTCATTTTAAACTGAATTATTGTTTCCGTGTGTCTCTGGTCTTATTTTGGGGCTATATTTATAGTGGGGAATATGGCTCACGTCTAGGTGAAAGGAAGGAAAAGAATTAAGGTAGTACAGCTCTGGCGGCCAGTGTAGACGTCTATGAGAAGGGGTTTGTAACATTGGTCACCAGAGCTACACTACCTTAAGACCATTGCCCACTGTACGATCCTGAGTTCCGCTACATGAATTTTGAACGATCATATAAAAGATCGTATGATTGTCCTAGGGCTTATATCGTTACATAAGTTTTTTGTTTTGGTCGTACAGCTATGACCTTTGTACGATACGACCAAATGGAATGCCTCAAAATCATGATGAATATTGACCTACATCGTGCAAATGGTTGCAGAAATAAACGTGAAGTTGCTAAGACCAAAGGTTTTGGAGAAAAAAGAAATGTTTGACCCAGAAATCATGGACAGTAGTCTGAATGACAGGGTGATGAAGAGAGTCGAGGAGCTGGCATCTGTACAGTGGTCCATGTATTTTGCAGCCAGGGCTATGGTAAAGGCCCTGCAGAAAGTTGAGGCTGGAGGCAGGCTTGAACTTAGGTCACCTAAAGTGACCCACGGTTTAAAGATTTTGAAATCTGGGTGCTTGGCGATTTGAATATTATAAAAGTTTTAGAACAAGCACAACTCCACAGCAATCCGTAGTCGGTTTTAGGTGATGGCTTTATTTGAACAACAAGTTTTCACAACGTTTCGGCTTTGGTAGTAGCCTTTTTCAAGTCTTGAATATTATTAATTAAGATTTGAATATTAATTTGAATACACCCACTAGTAGAAAATTTAATATCATGAATGACTTTCTCTTAAATAATAATCTGAATATTGTAAAAACACAAGATACCTATCTCCATAAATTTGGTAACTCTCGGATTGACCACATTTACCCTAATACAGCTCACCTGGCAAATAGTGGTAACATAAAGTGTTATATAAGCGACCATATACCGATCTATGCCATTAGGAAATTTTGCAAACCTTCGGTGGGTACGAGAGCCTTCAAGGGATGGTCCTACAAGAATATCTCCACTAATGAGTTACGAGAGTATGTAACCGGTTTCATGCATGATGAATCAGCAGATCTCTCATCGTACGAATATCATATGCTATGAGAAAGGTTCCTGAAGGAAGACTTAGATGTGGTATGCCCAGTGAAGTAAATCAAGGCCAGACAGAGAAAAGGTATTGACTTGTCTGTAGAGACACAAAAACTAATAGCTGAGAGAGCCAGGTTGTTAAATGTCTGTAAACAAAGTGGTAAAGTTGATGATATCAGTAATTGTCATTGATTCTCGAGGGAAATCAACAGAATGATTAGGCATGAGAGAGCAAAGGTCATTAAGCAAAACTTAGCAGATAATGTTGGTAACCCAAAGAGATTTTGGAGATGTGTCAAGGAAGTGTGGTCTGCTGCTGGCTCATCCCACAACTATCAGATTGAGCAAGGTAATGGAGAGATTGTGGTGGAAGCTGACCTGCCACAGTTTCTAAATCAATTCTATTCTACTATTGTTAGAGAGTCAATCCCAACTGGAAGCCTGGCGAACCTTAACGTTGAGTCGCTGCCTGATTGTGATATCGATGTTTTCAACATAGATCGAGATAGATCCATTGATCTAGTTAAAGAAATTAAAACTAATAAATCTTCAGGCATTAATGATATGAGTACCTAATTCTTAAAACTGTTGTTTAGGTTGTGTCCAGATGTGCTGCAGATGATTATAAATAAATCGGTGTCGAAAGGAGTTTTCCCTGTGGAGTGGACACGTGGTATAATTACACCAATACCTAAAGTCCCACACCTCTTACTTCCTGGTGACCTGCATCCAATAATGACTCTGTCTATTATGTCAAAGTTGTTAGAATGTGAAATACACCATCAGATGGTACCACAGCTTCTGAGTCGATCCTGTTTTGATAAGAAATCAATTCTGTTTTCTGCCAGGCAGGTCCACGGGGCAGGCAGTATTTAAGTTGTGACCTATGCGGATTTAACTTATCATCCTCAATGGATAACATAAAAATTGCATGCCTCAATGTTAACGGTTTAAAAAAATAGGAGGGAAACCACAAGAAGTAGGTTCAAAAGTCGAGGCTCGGGTCACAACTGTGAAAATCATTACTATGGTTCCAATGGTGATGCTGGGACTTCAGACTGAGGGAACAATGGCTGAGACAGACTACCACCAGATATTCATTAGGAGGTGTAGAAGTCTTCGATGAGTTCGTGGTCTCAGTCTGCCCCTGCAATATAAATCGGTGATAGTTTGATCTATCAACCTTGTGCCATACCTTACCCAGTTTTGGGATAATGGATTGTTCTTGAGCGAAGGTAAAACCGAGTGTATACCAACTATGACAAGGTTACAAGCCCAGAGAGCCCGTAAACTCAAGGTTTCATGGGTTAGTTATAATCAAATTTCATTTCAATTGTTTGATTTTAAATTAACAAATCTGCTTTTCTATGTCTATGAACACTGATCCTATTTGTGTTGAAAAGTCTGGGATGGCTGCCATTATGGCTGCCAAAACATTCTGTATGGTATATTTCAGCAAGGTATTGATATCTTACCACGTGTTATACAACTTCTAGTTTACAAGGAATCGCTTCTCATAGTTATTTTTTATCGGCTCAAGGCAGATGATACCCTAAGGCATCAATTGCTCAATATATATTCTTTTTATTGAAGAAAAAGCAGTTCTAACGCAGTGTTAGATCTTCCACTGCAGTACATATTGACAAGCCTTCCTTACAAAAAAGACATCCACTTAACCAATACAAGCATTTAGTATAAGAGGAATATAAGTAAATATGATGAAATTGACTCTACCAACTTATTCCAAATTAACTGACCTCTATAAAGTGGGCTGCGCAGACATTTACCACAATTAACCTTTGCCATTTTGAATTCAACCTTTTGATCACTTTTAGTCCGCCTAACAGTTAGATCTAGATTGGTTTCATCCTGGGACCATTTATACATACAATTTATTAATTGCATACATCTTCTATTTTCCAACATATCCTTTTGCATGTCAATAACATTTTTACGTTTGTACCAGTATTTGCCTATAATCCTCAGCGCTCGATTCTGAGTGACTTGCAAAGAATGAATGTCGGACGAATACAAACTGTATAAATTAACTTGGCAGTATCTCGGGTAATACGTGATTTTGCTCAACTTAAACAAACGACCATTTGCATTCTTGTTAATATCTTTTACATTTTTGCAGGTTTGAATCGATCGTAACACCTTAGTACTTATACTTCTCTACAATGTATATATAATTTCTTTTTATCAATAAACCTGGAATTTGCACAGATTGTAGGTCTAACATCATAACGTAGATTTCTAGACAAACGAAATATCCAGGATGACGTATAAATATCACGTGGTGAACCTGCGGATTCTGAGGTCAGATGACAGATGTCCTCGTCCCCGAAATGCATACACTGATATTAGTGCCTCTCCCTCAGGGCATAGCTCTGCTGTCCTTGGAGGGTTAATAATAGGAACTCGTACTCAACGTCCATGGGGAATTGTAATAGTATACTCAATGGGTGATGATGTAACATATATTAGCCAATTAGTCAGTGATGAGATAAAATATCAATTGCACTCGATGCATAGCCACTGAAAATATCACTTTGGTTTGCTACATAGCCTTGCTTGACTTTGCTTTGTGAGATTATGCTGCAACTAAACCTCATGGGGTTTTTCCAGTGGCTATGGATCTTGATTCAGTACCTTATATACATCCCCTGAACCCCACATGATGCCACTGGTGTGTTCATTATGAGATGCATCGGATAATAAACTCACCAGCAATGCACATCGTCGTTCTTTACATATAATGTGAATTGCTTTGTCTTGTATGAAAGCAAAACGAAAAAGACACAAAAGAAATTTATACCTGAGTTTGTAAACTATCAGGTCTTTGGTATTCCTCAGTTATATAGTGAGGAGTCACTCTGCTGACCGCCAGAGGTCAGAAGAGTAGGTTCGTTTGGGCTGCATCCCAAACGAGGACAGTAGTAACCATGGTAACCGTCCAAAGTGGGCGATAATGGAGCAATAACGGGGTATCAATCGGAGCAGCAGGTCACCTCTTGGGGTGAAAACTGAGATTCGCAACCATACACATCAGACCTTGATTTCAGGGATGCTAACAGACCCACGACCATAGTCTGTCACCCCAGTCTTTATCAGCTTGTTGGCGGGTGATATTTTTTGTTAACTACCAGATCGATCTCCCAATTTTTATTTGCTTTGTCTCTGAGCAATTGATACCATCACATTTATGTATTTACACACACATGAGGGGATACATATGTATGTGTGATTTGCAAATTTCTTTTTGAAGCTAGGAAAAAGATTTTGTAACCACCCGTTTGCTTTCATTCCCATGGTAAAACACTGAAGTGCATGTTCCGAGAAAGCCTCCCTGCCATAAGTGGCCATATTTATGTGAAATATTTCATGTGGCGTTAAATGATTGAATTATGACGAAACTCAGAATCGTTATCTTCCTATTTTGGAAAGGATGCACAAACACACACTTATCTTCTGTGGATATTGCTCTTTGACCATCCTAGTGTCTATACTGTATCATTCGGAAGCGTAGATGACATGGTATTCTATCAAAAATGAAACGCTATTTCCACGTTCTGGAACGACTGCAAGAGAAGGCCCACTACGATAGATTATGTGTGATTAACGTAATTAAGTCAATAGCTATAACGAACGTGATGACACTCATTAGGAGCTATCAGTGGGAACTACTCACACTTATCTTCATGCTACGAGCCGAACATTTACACCCGTCCTTTGAAGAGGGGCGAGCTGTATATATCTCGCTCATTAATAGAGTGTCGAGATTGGAGTATGGGGCGAGCTGTTCGCCACTACTGACATATATGACCCACTTAACCCGGGACCTCGAGGGCGAACTAATAGATACCATTCACCCCAACTTACCCAATTTCCCTTACACGCCCAATCAAATCCCCATGACACCCAATAAATTTCCCCAACACACCGCCAATTTCCATAGAACATCCAATCAGTTTCTCCAACGCATCCAATCAATTACACTAGCATATTCAATCAATTTCACTAGTAAATGAACCCCAACTGAATGCAGTCAGGTAAAACAAAATATGAGAAAATGAGGACTTTTAAAGGAAGAAGGCCCTTGTTGTGGTGATTACTGCGTAAGATAATGAATGAGATTAAACTATGTAGAGAAATAAAAGAATGTGTCTTACATCAGTTATTTGGTGGTTTATGATTTCTTCGGTAAGCTAGCAATCATCCTCTTAAGGGAACGTTCGTTATCCATGGCAGGGGAGTATGAGATTTGCTTGGTGAACCCTCCAAAACTAAGCGCCCCCGTTGGGGCGATAGCCTTAAATCGATTCTTTGCCCTACGGGTGCACCCTTCGCATAAGATCTCACATTCACTAAGTGGTATTCTGTACAAGGTTCTCACTATGCTCTATGGGAGAAGAATTCTTAACGAACTAGTCTTAGAGCCTTGAGAATCCACTGGAACACAGTATTCCTGTTAGGTGGCATCATTGAGGTTATAGGAATCTTTGGGTTGCATTGATGCATTAGCACGAGAGGCAGGCCATACAGCCAAACATGTAAAATACAGCCAGCGACTGCCAATGCGTAAATAAGTTATAGGGTCTCTTTACATCTACAAACGCCACAGCAAATACACCACGTATGCTTGAAGTAAACTGTAGTAAACAGTGGTAAATATTGATTATAAACATACATTGATGTTTATACACACCAAAAAACTCGACCGCCTGCCCCCCACCTCGACCCACATTCCCCCCCAGCCTCCCTCCCAGCTTCCCATCAGTGTGTGTGGACGGATGACTCTGCCTACACACATTATCAGAGCATTGTTTATGGGTGGGAGGGCCCATGGCTGTGTGCAGATGGGTGTGAAAGCGGCGGGTGTGAAAGTGGCATCGGCAGCTGAGGTGTTGTCGGCGGCGGCGGCGGTGGCTGTGTGGCAGCAGTTGTGGTGGTAGGGTGTACCTGCACCAACACTGAAGCCCTCGCCCTTGATATTGATACCAAGCCCGAGCCTGAGCCCAAGCCCGAGCCTAAGCCCAAACCCAAGCCAAAGCCAAAGCCAGACTGCGACCCGAATTCATAACCACAGTCTTAAGAAAAGTTCCATATATACACATTCATCCTGAACAATACAGAACAATGGTGTTCTGAAAGTACAGTCTATAACAAAAATTGTAAAAAAAAAAAAGACAAAAGATGCTGGGTTATATGTAATTAATGAAATGATAGTCATTAGGGTTTTAGAAAGGTTTTATAATTGAAATTGTTGATATAACATTGGCTTTTTTATATACTACAGACTTTGATATCTAACAGAGACTCGCATTTGAATTTTCTTTCTTTGACAATTCAAAAATAGGGAGTTACAAAGCGCCAGCTGCACATTTTTGACCTCGATAGGCCAGTAGTGTACAGATGAGATGAGATGGAGACTAGTGATTTGTATCTTACAGTAGGATATATAGCAGTCCATGTGAATACGCATCCTGGGACTGAAGTACCGTTGCTCAAGGTGAGCGTTGTGAAAAACATCTGATCCTACTTGCTGACTTCCCATTGGATAGTTTAGGTACATAGTCGGCGACTTAGCAGTGGGTACATTTGTCTCCCAAAACTGACCCTATAGATTTTGAAGCCTAATACACACGTACCGATCTCGGAACATTTATGTACCTTTGTGGGTGACAAACGGACGGTAATTTGTCTCAGGCAAGGCATCATACTGGAGTTGGTAGATATAGCACAGCTAGGCAAGGGTCAGGCAACGATTAGTGAATCACCTCCTTCTAATGTTATTTTGTCTCCAACAAGTTGTGGTTTCTATGATCATAAATCAATGGCCGAAAGTTTATCAACATGTTGATAAATCTAGTGGCCGACAACGTAAAATTGGTAAATGGCGCTTGATTGGGTGGCCGACACAGGCCGAGGTATTACATTAGTCACCTGGGACAAGTTCACTGACTTGTATACCATTTGGAAACTAATCGTTCAATCCTGATTCGGTAGATGTGTATTGGGCTTTAAAATCAAAATCTCTTGAGATTCTTTGTCTCGTTGGGGGTAATTATCGCCGAGAAATGCAAGGGGAAAAACCTTATCTCAGGGAAATTGAAATCTCCCAGTCAGAAGAGTACACTGTGTTCCAGTACAGAATCTCAGCAGGATATGTCTCAGACAACTGCTCTGGGCGGTATATCCCACCGTGTGAATTCCACTTTCGTTTCAACCTGTTTTTAAGTATATATGTTTAATCTAGTTCTACCCTTCTCCACACGTTTAGATAGGTATAAAGTGTGTAGAGTATCTTCTATTAGCAGTCTCTTGTCTCTCTATCTCCCTCGTTTCCTTTAGCCTCACTTTTCTGGTGGTCACCCAATGCTCGCACTCACTCCTGTACTCTGGGAGTTCACGCGCTGCCGCCTGTTGCCACCACCAGCTCCCTGCTGCACTCTCCCTCCCCCATACGACCGAAATGCGTTCCTCCCCCGCCCGCAGTTCCGAGCCGTCCGGCCCGAGCACCAGTCAACCCCCTCCAGTGCGACCGGCACGTGGTCATCCTTGCTACCCCCATAGCCGTGTGGAATAACTAACCTCCCTTGTGGATTATCAACTCATGCGTGGAACTTTTACTTACGGTGATCTTGTGGATTGTGTGCGGATATATATATATATATACGGAGGATATATATGCGCTGCAGTGATTTCTGTGTGTGTGTGTTCTCCCCCGTTGTGACCGTTTCGGTGGGCTTCGCTCACCGCCACTAATGGCAGCGGTTGTAGACAGCGTGGGGCAGTTTCCTAGGTCCTAACACTGCTCCTGTGGAGCCTGTGTACACCCCTTCCAGACTGATGGCTTATATGGAGGGCAGTAGTAACCAACACACCACGGTCAGTGTCCCCCTGGAGGTACTGTCACCCCCACCTGGTGGGGACCGTGGGAGCATGATGAAGCAGCATAATGACAAGACGGAGGTGGTCGGCAACTACATAGGAGGAGGAGGAGGACGTGGAGGGCATTCGGACTGCGGCGGAGATAGCGTCGAGCCGCTAAGCCAGTCGGCTTTCCTGGCCGATCCTCCCGCCCGTAAAACCGCTCCCGGGGGGCCCAGATTGAACCATGATGAAAGGCAGCCACTGGACATCCCGGCGACACCACCTCCAGGATCCTCACCTGGAGAAGAATCGTGTAGGAGGCCTCCAGGCGACACCGAGGAGGAGATGGAGGACTTCCGCCAGAAGGTGCTGGCTTCCCAGAAACACAAACAGACAGCGGTGGGCACATTCGTCGTGCACGATACACTGCCCCCGCCGGACGACAAGTTTTTCCATCTCGTGGACAATGCACAAAACAAGGTGTACGCGTGCTGGGGGCGGCACCAGGTAATGGCCAAGAGGGTGGTGATGGTAGCCCTTGTGCTTGCCTACCTGGTCTATCTGGGCTTCGCTATACACTACAGTGTGAGCGGGGCAGCAGCCCTCATCACTTTCACTGTATTGGCCGCGCTGTACCTTCTGAGAACGCGGGTCTGTAAACGGCAATGCGCAGTGTGGATAAAGTGGACGACGCGAATGTTGATGCACTGTCGACAAGGCAGGCCAGCGCAAGTTTTAAAATGGTGAGTTTGAGTGGGTTTATCATATTTTCCAGTCTCTTGTCGTACACCCTAACACATATGGTGTGATATCTTAGTGTGAACTGACAATTATATCTTAAATACTGTAAATGGCTCTTGCTTTTTGAAGCAGAGACGAATAATAGGAATCCACCTTACCATCTCCTAAGATATTGAAAAGAAATGTCGTATATGATTTATTTGATGCCCATCCAGTAGTCTTAATCCACACATAGTACCTTTAGTTGCATCTCTCATTTTGCAACAAGATCCTGAATTCCAGGACTGTGTCGCCATCTTACATCAATAGACACCTAATTGCGCATTATTTTAGATGGCCTGTTTAACTTTTCATAGGAGAATGATAAATAAGTTGAAAAGGCAAGGATCATAATTATAATGAATTAATTCATGATGGTGGCATTCTTGACGTTTCTTATTCGGCACAACGGAACTACACAAATGATATGATTTCTTACAACAAGATAAAGATTTCTCGCTTCGAAAATGCAATAAAACTAAAAGGGCGCGGAAGGCGTAGAAATGGTGGTAGAAAATCATGACGATTGACGCAGGGGAAGAACGAGCAATAAATTAATATTCCATGTCATTAAATGTATCCACAGATGGTAACATATTGCATATGAGATTATGATATGTAGCCTTATATCAACTCAGTCCCATTTTTGCCGGATGGTGTGTGCGGACTGCGTACATGTGGGTATAGGAAAGGGAGGTCGGCAGTTCTCTCACCCACTTCTCCCAAATCTGACCTATATTCCATTTTTCTCCATATAGACAGTATATTTGGGTTGCCCTCTTTCCCAAACGTACATGACCTTCTGATGATGTGAAGGTCACTGACTATGTCGTTATTGCTGTTCCTAAAAAATACGTTTAATCAATTAAATAGGTTCATGAAAATATACAAAAAGTATTAGTCATCACTGATGTTTTAGATTGAAGAAATTCATACTTAAAAAGTATGAATTTATTAATGTTGTCAAATAATTGGTGAACATTTGCTTAATCGATATATGAAATTACCGAAGAGATTCATGTTTCAGGTGAACTTACTTGTTCCATGCAGTTCTGTGCACGGATATAGGCCCCCCCTTCTCCTTCAGTTGTCAAAATTGATTTCATACATGCGGGACTATTTGAAATGATAATTCCCTTAAGATAAGGTTAAGGTCGTACATTAACATCTTCAAAATCAGTGATTCTTTCAAAATATTTTCATGCTGAACCCTTCCGCTTCTTCTATGCTTTCCTTGCAGGAAATAGCACATGACCTTAAATTTATAACGTCCATGCAGAACAATTAGGTGCGTAAATGACAAAGTTAGTGACTCATTCTAACATCCTTTGAACTGAACACAGCGTATTCAACATGCTAAAGGAAATGCTCGAGCGCAATCTATGTATACTCTGCTTTTATTACCCACCCAATACGGAGTCTCCATACTAAGCCTATGGAGCCTCCAGATCCCTACTGAGTAGAATACGGAAAGCTGTATTCTCCTGGGAGAATGTATAGGGGACAGAGCCATTGTTAGTTCACGAAGCAGTCACCAGGTGGTCGGGGGACAAACCTGTATTCTGGCTCTTTGTTCTTACAAAATTCAACTGACTTTCAATATTTTTCTATGGTTCCCTTGACTCTCTACAGCAGGATGACATAATGATTAAACCCAAGACATGATATTTTCCATATGGAACACTTTATATAAATATGTGAGCAAGGCTAAAGTTGTGACAATTCCCAATTATCACTCACTTCTTTTCCACCTCCTTTAGTGAAGAACACCTACTTTTTCACCTCCGATAGTGAAGAACACCTACTCGGGGGGCGTCATGGCGGCCCCCATGTATCATAGGCTATATGCCGTATACGGCTTCTTCGGCCACCTGACGGGCATTATAGGAACTATTTATATAAACGATCCACGGCACTTGCGTCGAATTTCTAATTATTTACAGGATTTGCTCCTAATAATTTGTTGAAAGGTGAGTAATAAATACAACATCACCATGATTTCGATCTGTGTGGCCGTATTCTCCTCGTAGTTAATGCTACACAATACAACAGTTTTACTTCGCGTCAACTACGCGGAGAATACGGCCACGAAGATCGAAATCATGGTAATATTGTGTATATATTATATTAAGGATTCATGTGGATGCAAAGGCGAAGACAGATAAAAAAATGGCCACTGATATCTTGATTAAATCAAAGATTATTACCCTTTGCATTATTTGTGTTGGCAAATTAGTAAAGGGAGGCTCCAAGGGGCATCAGACTTCTGGTAGGTCAATGGTGTTGCTTTACAGTGTGAAAATTACAAATTGTTTGCAATTCATGTACAAGATTGGGTGTCTCAACAAAACGCTTATCATGTATGGTAATCTGGCAGGATCTTGACATATTTTACACAAAGGATCCGTCTAACAAAGGTAGAATAACTTAGCAATAACGGTAGAGAATTTATGTAACAATTGATGTTACTGTTATGAGTGAAAGAACTTATCACAGTACAGTGTACTCCCATAGATTCTTTCCCGCTTTATTGTGCAGTAATCCCCTTCTGTCCCATATGAAGAGTAGAATGCCTTTTTAATGTAAACACATGTAAGTATGTTTATCTTACTCTGACCTGATTCCCATATTCTGGTACAAGTGCACACCAAAAATATATATGGACAACCTACAATACCTCCACAAATCATACCATTCTTATTTCTTTTTACTTGTTAAGTAGGACCCCGTCAGTGAAGTACTCTGTTAAGTAGATCATCCCTCACCTTGATACAATCTGTTGAGAATGAAATATGAGATATTCTTTCTCTGGCGAATTGTTTCTCTTCTCATATTTGGAATATCCTACAGTTTAGACTATATTTGGCTCTGAGAGTAGGATACCCCGCTTAATGAGTGCCTGTATTCAGATTGGTCTATATAAATATCTTAATGGCCACATGTGGGATTTTCTTTCAGCTGGATATAACAACGGATACTCCAGGTTATTCATACTATAACATAAATATATTCAATCAACATATAATTCGCAACATTCATGGACGAACTAACGATCTAAGTTTTTGGCTGTGTGTACAAAAGGAAGCCGATATTTGGATTTCTATAAGATTCGCAACTAGTTCTTGGATGTTATATTGGCGTCTTCATGCAAGGAGCGACTACCTTGTCATCTCAAACCATTAGCCTTTTTGTAAGGTAGCATTATTTTGTCAGCTTCAGTAATGGTTTGTCCAGTAGCCTCAGTAACCGATGGCTATTTATCTTTTATTTTAAATTCTTAAATCTGTTTGGGGGAAAAACTTGTGCTACCTAAAGGCTAGAGGTTAGAGAGGTTACATAGACTCTGAGTTGTTGCAAAGCCAAACCCTTTACTACCCACAGACAAACTCTGAGGGCTTGCTGAAATTGTCGCGGGCTTCAGTAGATGGCTTGAACAAACCCCCTCCCCTGCTAATGACTTGGTTCCTAGAGAAAATAGCTAAGTCAAAGAATAGAGTTCTTTTGTTTACAACCTCATTGAAGGCAAAGGACTCACTTTGTCATGTTACTGCGCTGATAAAAACAGTTAGGTATTGCTAGTGCACCCTGCTGCTACTAGAAATGGAAACTAGTTGTTATCCATAATGATAAGTATGGTTAGCTATCACAGCTGATGGGAAAGAGCCATATGGCATTGAAAATGTCCCATCTAATAGGATACACAACCCATATCCATTATAGTGTGCCAAGCTTGCAATTATGTGGATGACTTAATCAGATAATCACCCAGAATTACAAATTTCACTATTTGTTTACATACGTGTTTTGATAATCATTCATACCATTTTCCTTGCCATTGGTCAATAACACAATGATAGCAGGAATCGGAGATATCTATAGATACGCACTTAGTTCCCTCTAAATGTGTTGATAAATTGTGGCTTATGCAAACTTATCTCCCATAGCTCCCTGCTCTGCTACTTCTCTAACGTGACAATGCATGTATATTTCAAACTGATCTGAAGGGATGGACTTGACTCTACAGAATTTAAACTGCTCTATCTGATGGGACACACCCAGCTATATATTGGATTTAAACCATATCCATTCCAGAAGCTGAGAAAGAGGTCCATACATAATCAGCTCCTCCAAATTGTGTTGTAACCCTCTTTTTTATCCACCAGTCCCAGAGCGGAAATCCGGAGGGACATTTATGGAATATAATCTTGAAAGCAGCTGTGTGTGAGACTGGCTTTAGATGCAATCAAATATACTGGAACACGGTTAGCCGAAACGCAGGAGCCCTAGATAAATAAATAGTGGGTGCCAGACACGGCATCATAATGAGATGTTTACATCTTTGCCAGGCTACTCGGACAAACAGTGGTTAAATGACCCCATCAATTTGCCTCTGCTTCTAATGTTTGGTTATCTTCGATAACCAGAGATGGTCTATGCATAACGACAACGTCCTAATTGCGTAGTCCATGAATTTATGTCTGTACCTCATATGTAGGCCTATACTCATCGGAATATGCCGCGTCGTTAGTATAATTGAACCGGATTCGTTTTGTGTATATAAAACTCTGACTCTGATAACACAAATATAAACATCCCAGAAACATCTAAGTAGAAAAATATCTACTAATTATATGCAATTTAGACAGTTAATTTCCTCTAGCAAATTTAACGTGAACGTCATGTTACTATTTTTATAGTTATTCGCTAGTTGAGGTGAATTGTGTGATTTGCAGTTGCCTATTGCTGAGTTCTTGGCAGTTTTACTTAGTACATTAATATTGTTCATATCTTGGACAGTATAATTTCGGGATAGCGATTTTTTTTTTATTATGTTTCTCATGTTAGATACATTTAGGACCAGCGTCCACTGAGCTCCCGATATACTCCGATATGCCCTACGATGCACCACCTGATAAAAAGTTGAAATCGCGTCGGAAGGTCACCTCTCATCGGGGCAGTTGACCACCTCTGTGCGATTAGGCTCTGATTAAAAATGGGGGTGTAGGATATTTTCCGATTGAAAAACTTGTATCGTTGAGTGTCTACAATATTTATATGGTGAAATGTCGGTGCCTAATCGGAAGCATTGCAGAGTAATTTGGCGGGAAAATCACATGTGAGATACTCAACAAAAAGTTATGAAATGTTCGAATTAGATCGAAGATACACATGCCCATATGCCCATATGCCCTGCAAATTTGGTTCCTAAGAAGTGCCTGAGAAAAATACATTGTTGTTCTATGTGTAGGCCTACTAATAAATATTATTGATGCAATATTTCCTGAATCATGATGTACCATATATCTAAAGATGGAAAAACCACCTCAACCTATCCTCTTATACCCTGGCTGTATCATGGGGAATGTCGGGACCATGATCACCTTTTACAAGTCAACCCCTTATGATGCATGGTGTCACAGGCCCTCCAACAAGATTGAACAGAATCAATGTATCGTAGGAATTTTACTGTGTCAGAGTGTTTCAGGAGCATTATGTACTACATGCAAGCATACATCTTTATACCATTTGCATTGGCTCACCTCTTATGTCTTATGGCATGGCATGTGTCGATACTATGGTCACCTTATATTTTTGTAAAACCCGTTCCGATACACTGTAACACAGCCCTTCCAACAGAGCTAATATTTTTTTTGTAGTAGCCCTATCAGAGTCATGTCCGAACTCATGTCGGAGTGTATCAGAAGCTCAATGGATACTCAAGTTATCATCTCATGAGCAATTCATCAATGGACACTTCTACGTTTGACGGCACAAATATCCGATATAATATTCATAAATGGTGCCTGTATCTGAAATCTGGAATACATTTAGAGTACAATAAAATCTCTCTACTCCACTCATTCACTGTCCACTTCCCGCTGCCCACAACCTACCACCCAGCACCTGCCTGCAAATGCCTTCCACCCAACTCACACTGCCCACCTCACACTGCCCACCTCACACTGCCCACCTCACACTGCCCACCTCACACTGCCCACCACCAACTGCCCACCACCAACTGCCAACCACCAACTGCCCAGCCGACGCTCTCTATCAACTCTCCCTAACCTAAGAGGGTGCGTCCACCAACCACGACATGGCTACAACAATGGCTTTCCGACAAGGTCCACAACAGGCCTACAATTGGAAAGCGTATCGTAGCCTTGTCGTGGTTGGTGGACCCTAGTTCCCGACAAGAGTCTACAACAAGGCCACGACAGGCTGCGCCTGGAAGCTTGTCGGGGGCCTGTCGGGGGCCTTCCGACAAGGCTACGACAATATCGATTTTTGCTACGACTAGACCTTTGTCGTGGAGTGTTGTGGTTTCCTCGATATCACTGTCGTAGTGTGTCGGGACCATTGACGCCTTTTTTTCGGCAACCACCGACCTCTACGACATGGCCCGATAGCGCTGTCCCGACACTGCTCTTTTCACGACAAGGCTGCGACAAGGTGCCGATAGGAACTTTCTTGTCTGCTCTTGTCGTAGCCTTGTCGTGGTTGGTGGACGCCCCCTCTAACACTCACCTCCCACCTCCCACCTCCCGACGCCCAACACCCACCTCATTCTGCCCACTTCACACTGCCCACCACCAACTGCTCATCCGATGCCCTGCATCAACTGATCCCCACCCAACACTCATCTGCCACTTCTAACCTCCCGGCGCCCAACACCCACCTCACACTGCCCACCTCACACTGCCTCTAACCTAACATCCACCACTACACTGTCCACTACCCTACACCAATGGTGCTACAATGTCCGGGCCAGATTAATGCAGACAAATGTGGCCACTGGCCCAGCGACCTGACCCCCTTCACAGGACTGTGCGTGTCAACTACAAGGCTTTTGTACTACCATGCACTTCCTCTCAACCCGATATAGGCTGGAGCAAAATGTGTTGTTTCCCTCCCACTCACATCTATACACTCATAAGCATCTAACCCTCAGTTCATTTTACCTCGCACCCTACGCTCCTCCGAGCAGTGGCAGGTGTTGACTTAAAAACAATTTGGCCTGGAAATTAAAGCCTATGTTATTTTCATGAAATTTGAATATCATGATCTCCATGTGTTGTAGCATACATATCAAACTTAAAAATTGGGGATCACCATGCTAGTTTTTTATTTAGAATATATAGAAATACTAATAAGTTATTTTCCACATAGTAAAACCCATGTCGCTTCCTCAAACTTTCACAGAATATAGTAGATATACAGTACTACACATTTCAGTTATGGAAATCATATTTCGCGGTTCTTGTTTTTGGAAAATTGAAGAAAACCATATTTTTCAGTACATTTCTAATGTAAATCCAGCTAATGCAAATTGGCCTAATTTATTTACAAAAATTGGATAAACTGGACAAAACATTACATTTATTCTTTTAGATTTAAAATGAATGAGAAAGAACTAGTTTTGACTGATAATTGCCATTATTTACAATTCACCAGGTGGCGCTTGCGTGAATTGTAGGATATGCCTTTAAAGGGAAGTGTCCACCTACTATGATTTTGGCATTGGCAGAAAATCGTTGAGGATCACGATGAAAGATTATAACGCGTCGGGAAAAAAGTGTGAAATCGTAGTAATGGATCAGGTTTTCCAGACGTGGTCTCCGATGCACTATACATAATGACCCCGCGATAAAAAAAAGATGCATCGTAGACTGCACTACGATGGGTAATCTGACCCTGGGGACCGTTGCATAAACTACGAACGACAAAAAAGTACTGGTGCGATGCGATTGTCGCAAGTCAATAAAAAGTCATAAACGGCCGGCGAGGGTCATAAAAACGGCGCCGCCCGTCGCGTCGTACACAATAGCTCCTGTGGGGCCGGGCTTGCGCGCGTGTGCGATCGTGTGCGATGCGACGGATCGTGAACATTTCATGATGTGCGATGGATTCGTCGCAAAGACACAGAGTTCTTCCTATCATATTTGCATAGAAACTGTACCACACTTTATTGATTCCATTTAGTTACACAGGATACCCTGACCATGGCCACCTTGGACCCACTACAGTTGATAACTGCCACACCTGAGAGCATCCACCTGTGTGCCATCTCTCAGGAGGTGTGAAAGCTGTGAAAATGCCAGGCTGTGGCTTTAGCCTAGGTGTAATACTGATAATTTGTAAAGCATGAGGGATGAAAAGTAACATAAATAAATCTATTGAATATTATAATGAACCTGTATATCTAGGCCTCTACATAGGTGGTACCAGAAGCGATGCGACGAATCCATCGCATCAGTGGGGCATGCCCTGAATTTTCCCTGCGATTGAGTGCGATGATTCCATCGCAATAGAAGTCATAAACCCTGCCGAGGTGGCCGTTTATGGGCCATAAAACGTGTGCGACAATCGCATCGCACCAGTGGGGCCGGGCCTTTAGATAATATCTTTTGTCTTGTCATAAAACACTGAATGGAAGAAAATCGTTCAGGATGTCGTGTATTGTTGGAGTTATCGTATCGTTCAGACCAGCACCAGAATCGAACGAACTTTGTTCAACAGCCCCCTGCATCTTAGTGCATCGGAGGTCTTCAATTTCTATCGTAGTAGGTGGAGAATCCCTCTATCCTGAAAGCCCGGACGCACTGACTGTGACGCGTTTGTTGTGCAACTTGATGTTGATTTGATTCACTAAGATACATACTCTATGGGGTCTTCCATATGGGTGGGGGTACAAAATTTCGAAAATTTCGCGTATGCTCCTCCTTTGTTCTATTGCATACAAAATCAGGTGGGGGGTGGGGGTGAGCAGATAATATTAAATTCCCTTTTTATACTATGTAAAACAGATCAGAGAAATATAAATTCACACGATGATCTTGGTTTATTCTACAAAACTCAAATAAGCAGACAGACAGACAGACAGACAGACAGACAGGGAGGTTTTTTTAATACTATTCAGGGAAAAGTCTAAATGGTGCGAGTTCGTTTTGCGTCCAGAAAATTACGGGGCGACTTTGTGTCAGAACGAGTTATCCAGTATTCCTTTCACCATTTAGCATATGACATTTCAACTGAAATATGATCATGTTTGCATTTTTATTCTAAAGATTATTTGTATAAACTTCAGGATGAGAGTTTACTTTTCAGGAGACAGCAAATACAAGGATATAGGTGCCACAGGGTTAGACTTACAGGGTTGATATCTGAGGACAGAATAAACATGAGAAGCAGAGAGTATCATGTTCGGTGTAACGAGGATCCGTCGCTTTTCATAGTGAGATAGGTGAGAGAACGGCATATTTATATCACATCTCACTTGTGGCGTGCCCAAGGTGGGAAAACAAGTGTACCAAAGCCTACTTTCAACAAAAGTGGATTCTCAGCATATAATTATATGCCTTGAATGTAACCTTCTCAGTGAAACCCTCACATAGATATTGAGGGCAAGGTAGGTGAGATATTTTCCCTGTCCAGGTACAGAATCTCATGGGACTTTGATTTTAAACACGTATAAAATTTACAGGGGCATTTTTGTGAATCAAGTGCACCTGTTGCGACTATGTACCTGCCCTAGCGAATAGGAGGCCAGCAAGCATGATAACATGTTTGTAACACCCCTCACCTCAAGGGTACTTGAGTCCCAGGGTGAGTGTTCAATGTGACTATGTTTGAGATTATGTACCAGGTGTCTCCTCCCATGTGAATCAAATTCGACATTTTTCCTTGAGACTGATAAAAGCACTTTACCCAAAGGCTTTTGTACCAACCGAGAATTGTCTGAGACTAGGGGGAAAGGTGTGAAATACATCAGTCTCAGTTATGTAAGTCTCTAGTTGTGAATCCCACTTTAAAAACTCAAAATCCAATGAGATATTGTACCTCGCTAGTGGTAATTGTCGCTGAGAATTTCAGGAAGAAAACTTGTCTAAGGGAAAAGGATCCATACCATTCAGATGAGGAGATTGTGTTCCAGTACAAAATCTCAAAAGGATTTGTCTCAGACAAATACCCTGTGAGGTATATGATTCCCATCGTGTGAAGTCCACTTTAAGTGGGATTCACACGATGGGACAAATGGACCTGAGACTGGTGTACTTCACACCTTTGCACCCGTCAGCTACTTTTTCCAGCTGTGTACAAAGTTTTACAGATTGGGGTGCTCTCCAGTCTCATGGTAACAAGGCGGATTCTATTCACATGGGAAGACTTAACAGGTACATAGTCTCACCCCTACACCCCTACACAGGGTACACAGGGTACACAGGGTACACAGGGTACACAGGGTAAACAGGGTACACAGGGTACACAGGGTACACAGGGTACACAGGGTACACAGGGTACACAGGGTACACAGGGTACACAGTCCCCGACTCAGGGTACTTCCCCATGTGAATAGGTGTTATTTGGGACCACTGATACTCACAGATTGGGGGAGAATGTGTGAAATACATTTGTCTCACCAAAATGCCCCTCTAAATTTTAGACCTATTTAAAGTCAAAATCTCATGAGATTCTGTTCCTTGTTGTTTGTCACCGACAATTGCAAGGGAAAAAAGTTGTCTCAGCAAAAGAGAACCCCGTCATTCACACGAGGTGTGAATTCCACTTAAGTTGTGTGCTCATTCAGACTTGTAAAACAGGGGTTGCGATGACGTGAAGACAATCATCAGGGCTCTGTAAACTGAAGGTATCTGGGCAGATATTTCTTCAGTTAACAAGAATTTGAGATAGGACATACTCACCGATCACTCAGCGTTTTCCAGTGTACTACCTTTCAATTTAACGCACTACCTTTTTAGACTCAACTCATCCCTCAAAATACCGTATCATTCTGATCCAGAGCCATAAGGACAAAGTTCATGTTAACGTTAGGACGTTACTGATATATAGCTTTGTAAGAATCAGCACGATTTGAGTATGAATAGTCATAGAGACAAAAAAGATGTTATAACGTTACTAGTATTTTCTACCAGGGAGTTATCTTTGTTTCCACAAATTAATCATTCCCATTCATTTTTACATATCATTTTTAATTTTGATAATGTCGTTTTAAAATTTGGAATGACTGGTCTTTCGGCCGCCTCTGTGGAATGCAATAGATCATCCTTCGTCCCCTTTGTTGGAAGACGGATTGGAATGAAATTCGGTTAATCTTCCAACAAACTTCCCACTCAAACAATCCGAATCTTCTCTGCAAACATGCACTCTCTACACACAGGTGTCAGAGGACCAACATTGTATGAAAGACCTGGATAATGCCAATAGACAGAACCTCTGTATTTTGAACTTTCCTTTCAGTAAAACTTATATGGACTGATTCATGCTTTATCTGTCTTTTAGCATCGTATTGAATGTATACGATGAAACAATGGACAGATGATAAGCGCAGTTCAAAGAGTGGTAGTACACAGCCAAGGTGGGTCAATATAGCAGAGACCTGGGACCATGCCCAGGGACAAACAGTGAGACTGTTCTGCCCACCGTTGGCTTATGAGCTCACTCTCTCAAGCAAGCCCAAGAGCAAAACAAACTAACAGACTGAGTTTGGGGATCGGATCCAGATTTATATTACCACAAAATCCCAAATGATCCAACTTATGCAAAATCTAGCTTTTGCAAACATTATATTGCTCTATTAGTATGAATCATACATAGGGGAGCTTTAAGTACATGTAGTATTAATGCAACCGCTTCGACCTGCTGAGGGATACGCTACTTTGTTTGATTACAAATTACGAACCTTTGCGGTACTGACACCGCATAATATGCTTATCATCCAGGTCGCAGTCAAGTTTTGTTTCTCTTCGACCAAAATAACTTGAAAAAGGCCAGTAAGAAGCCGAAACGTGGTCAAATTTGTTCTAATAAAGCCAAACTACCAAACCCAATTTGGACAGCAGTCGAGTTTTACTTGTTCAAATCACTTGTCAAAATAAGAAAAAAGCCTCAAGGATAGCTACGCCTCAGGGGTAGAATAAGAAAAGGACACCCCATTGTTGCGGATTAGATCATGGTGAACAGATACCCCTTTCCCTCTCCTGCTCCTCGCATCCTTTGGCCAGCACCCAAACTCCGTATGTATCCTTTCTATTGTCTTTTTTTCCGACGCTTTGTCCCGGAAATATAGCCTGGCGACTGTCACCAGCGTGACATTGTCTAGCGTATATAACCTGGTATCCTGTCTATGAATCATGGCAGTAATTGAGATAGGGTAGTGGCAGTGAAAAAGTCGATGGGTGTGTATCTATCCATGTTCATTCTCTAGAATACGATGTAGAATTAGTTTTACTACCGGAGGGCAAATATGGCTTTTGGGTCGCACTCTATTATGATGCATCGTACATCCATTGTGGGATTGTTATCATCCATATCCTGTGAGTACGATAATTTGCTGCTCCAGACATAAACCCTACCAAGAAATGATTTATATATCTAAACACACACAAGCTACTCATACACTGATGCTTCATCATTAATGAAAACACATGAATTACAAATGCGCATATGACAAGTATAGATTTCAATTTTTAGGTGTCCATGTACTGTAATCAATGAGCTAATCATAAACTTCATAAAAAGATGTTTTAATCACATATGTTATCAGGGATTAAATAACGCATATTTGATTTAGGTGATGCATACATAATTCAAAAGCTTCCCATGCATGCTTGTTACCTGTTGACAGCCTCCTTTGCTGTATATCTGTATAAAGGAACGCAGTGGTTTTCCATCCAACGTTTATATCTATATAGGAGGTCAAACAACATATATACCCAAAACATTTGTTTATCAACCGTACTTAATTACAACAGCTGGTATCTGTAGACGTTCATAAAATCTTAAAACAGTCCTGGGCTTGCATGCCTGCTGCATTATTGACCAATGAATCATTGCAAAAGAAGGTCACGCACATCAAAGTGTGCAAGGAACCCTTCTATCTCTGAATTGACAAATGTGGACTTTCTGAAACACTTCATCTGTTCTTAACGAATACCCTGGTGTAACCACCTACCCTCGCAACAATTCCTGCCGCCTCTCACTGATGGGGGGCACTTAGCATTTCTATGCCTCAATTCAATTCGTTCCACTTAGCCATCAACCTTCAAGTCTCTCCTCAACTGTTGTGATGTGAGACGTGGCGTAAGCTTTGCGAATAATTTGTGTGTGAAATTTGGGCGCAACACGCGATAGGGTAGACTGTCCAACAGGCAATTTGAACCCAGCTCTCCTGAACGGTTGATGGATCCTTGCTTTAGACGAGAACTCTTAGATTTTCGATTCGTCTCTCATGATCTCCTCAAAAGTCACCCTTGTCTCTATTTACTCAACCCTGTAGGGCCCTGAGCGAATTAATACAGATCTGAGATACTTAAATTACAAAATTCCTAGATCCTATACAGTTAAGTAGCTAATTATCAGGTTGTTACTTTTTATTCTAGGGTCAGAATATAGATTTTTGTATGATACCTAACCGCACATGTCATCTTAAAAAGAAGACAACGGAGGCTTTTAATGCGGTCGCGCGCTAAAAAGAACTTTTCCACATATACAAATAGACACATAGAGCAGTACTTGCAGGAAGATTTCACTGGAGGTACTTGGTCGCTCGGTGCAATTCTTCTTTCGTACATTTACCAGGTACCTCGGGTAATAATGTATTTAGACCTAAGCTGCTGAGTGTCACCTAAGTATTCCTGTGCTTACCGGAGACAGGTTTATTTGCTGTGCTACTTCCGCTGTGTGTAAACAGAAACCCAACATGACTTCTTTTGGGAGATCCATTCATAGAAGTGTCTTTGCCTAGGTGGTCTCTCGGAGGATTGATTTTTTCGAACTTCACTTGGTCAGTTGATTCTTTTATTTCATGATATATTACTTTGTATGATGTTAGGAAGCGAATTCAGGTGATTGGATATATTTTCTATTATATAGTTTAAGATATTATTTATAATCGAACACACTTCCAGTAAGGCGCCCTCAGTTTCGAACCAAAGCGGTCCCAGTTCCAAGATCTCCATCAGAACAATAAACAAGAAAAATAGATTCAAACAGATTTTTTTTAAATAGATAGTCTTTCAGACCTCCTTCCATCTTTTTGGAAATATAACTAATTAAAAAGATATAATTCATTACAAACAAATTTGCAAGAGTTATATTGGTGATCTCTAATTGGGTGTCCTATCCACAGAAGTATGCTGTAATTACTCAGACAGTTTCAAAAGGGTCAGGCCCGGCATCCACCTACTACGATATGGCACCGATATGGTCTATGGTGCACCTTCCAATAGAAAATCAAAATCGCGTCGGCAGGTCACCTAATATCGGGGCAGTTGACCACGTTTCTGCGATTAGACACCGATAAAAAAACCATACAATGCGTGGTGGGTTGGCATGTCTAGACATATGTCTACGATATTGCACCCTCCCGATATGTCTCCGATATTTGCTTTTTGTATCGTTGCCATATCGGTAGGTCTAAATTTCTACCGTAGTAGGTGGACGCCAGGCCTTAATTCCGTAGCACAGAGAGAACATTCATCAGCAGCCCCGCGATGCCGGACAGATCGTAAACCTGATCATAGTCGCGATTCTATTACCCAGAGCGGTAACTAAATCGCCGGATGCATGTCATATGGTCCTCGGCTGGGAATAAACCTCCTGTTTACTCCTGTTCTATATCGAGGCGGAGGCTGGCAAGGAATACACAGCAACTCCTGCTGGAAATTAAGGGAAACTTTAAAACCCATCTTCTACAATCTCTGAATCTCGCTTAATGGCCCGTTTTGTAACTTAAACACGGATTATCATATAATGATAGATGGCTTGGGGAGAGGATCTGATGCAATAGCAATCTGAATATCAAAAGGAGTTGAACATAGTGAAAAGGGAGCAATATGGGGACAAGGAGTAGGAAGGAGAAACTGGGGAACAGTTATATAAGAAACGGGTCGTTGAGGAATACGGTCATAAAGAGGAGTGTCTGGATGAGTCCCCTTACTTGTACAAGGAAATCGATGGGTGCTACTTTTATGTTGGAAGGGGTCCAGCAAAGGGGCTTTGGTCAGTGGAGGGCATTTTATATACGAACTGTCCTCATTTACTACATCGTGATGTACGGCGTTTCCACTTGCCGATAATGACCACCGATTTTAGCATTTCGCACCGCCGATCGATTATGCGACCAAATTTAGTGCAATAATCGTCAGGTGGAAACAAAAATTGTCAACGAGTTCCCTCTCCTGCCTTATGCAACATGGCACCATCGAGCGAATTCTGCACCTACCAAAACAATCAAAGCACATTGAATTAATCAGTGCTGTTCTGCATTTCACAAATGATCGGTGAATATCCACCGCCTTTTTGCAGTGAAGGTCACCGATTATGTACCACTGACCTTTCACAAGGGGAACCACCGACTGACTTTTGTACAGCGTGAAAATTAGCGGTAGGTTTTTCGTCGGCAGGTGGAAACGCCACATACATTCACTAACACACAGATCAGTGGTAGATTTCTTAGCAGTCCTGTGGTCTGAATCTGAATTGCCACACCGCAGGGTACAGCTTTCCTTCACTTTGGTTATTTGCGAGTTAAGGGCACCGCTGCATTTTGTGTTGATGATTTATATTAGGGAAGGGGCAATATCAATTTTACAGTTGAATTAAAGTTTGCTCTTTATAAAGTTACAAACTCTCAACTAGTTCACCCATTTCTGTACTGTTCCTTATACAACAAATCCCAGGTATCCTATTGATTGTTCTTTGTGTATCCCAATGACAATTCCAGTTCGGTTCCAAAGGAATGAAATCGAATTTCCCGATGTATTTTTCGGGGTTCATAAACTAGACCGGGAATCCAACTCTACCTACTTAGATTTAGACATTGGTGAGATTCTAAATTCTGAGAGGATTCCTATAACTGTTATGATGAAAAACAAGGATCACCGTAACTCATGCATGTTCAGTAAAATTATATTGGGAATCACAACGAGAATAGAAAATAGGCTCTATAAGGAGATTATACTGCCACTTTTGATTACTATTCTTTGAAACTCGTGCTAAAACAGAGAACATCCGAACAAACTCACTCTCCATGTAGCTGTACAAGATATGTGTTATACCTTGCTTTGAAACTCAGAACAGATGGACTACTGCTGGTTTATCTAAGGAAAAAAGTCGCTTTATAGTGACACTACCAAGTGATCCTCTAGGAGAGAGCTCTGTAATCTGTATTTCCATTGACAAGAACAAAAATCGAACTCTTTACTCTCAAATAAAGCATTTGTAGAATTATCTAGCGGAAGAAGTGAAATTGTTGCGAGATCGTAGGCAATTCTGCCAATTCGTATGTCCGTATTATTGTATTAAATGCAATACCTTATTTATATAAGAATTTTCCATGTTGATGCATATTCAACACACGTGAGCATATTATTTCTTTTCATTGTAAATGTCATCTCTCCGTCAGCATGTTTTGATTCCATTCGTTTTTCAAATCATATTACTGATCCTACAAATCAAAACATCGTAACACTGATAGAGAGCACTATTATATCGAATGGACTCATTACTACCCTACCACTACATCCGTTACAGATGTATGATAAATGTATAACACAATCTGCACCAAAGATATGTTGGAATCAGTATGCAATTGATATCACAAGTAATTTCGTCGAAACGTGGTTTGATGGTAGACCACGTGATATGACTCTATACAAGCGGTCATTCCCAATTTAAAAGGTTTAGCTCTGAGTTTGTTGAATTGGTATGTGTATATATAAACTGTTCGTATTTCCTTTCCCATGATATATATACATATACTCAAACAAAGCTCCATGTTGAATTGGATGCTCTTATTAGTCTTCTTATGTAATCTGTTATAATTTCCTTCCCCATGATGTGCACTTAATGTAAATCACTCACTGGAAGGTCAGAGTTGAGTCTGTTAAATTATTTCCCAACCCTTGATATGTCCTTTCTGCAATTTGCACACAGGTCAGCGTTGGGGCTGGTGGCAACTGGCATCATCGTCTTTCTCGTGTTTGATGTAGGAGCAGACAGGGGGCGCCTAACGTCAGCAGCTGGCGTCTTCATCTTCATCTTCTTGGGCTTCATTACCTCGAAAGATCCGGCTCGGGTGAGCGATTGAATTGAGTCTCTCTATCTGCAACAAGATTGAGAACTTCCAAAAGAATGAAAAAGGCATGGGGACCGGGTTTTTTTCTATTGTTCTTTCTTTTCTTAGCAAAAGCTTTATTCACTCATTTGATATCGAATTACATGTGACTTTCCTTCCTCATCGGAGTCGTTGACTCGAATCTCTAAAACAGACTTAGTGTTTTGGTCCCTTCTTTTATTTTATGAAAAGAATAGAGCTAATCTTACCTAGTGTCTGACTACTCATTTTCTTATAGCCTTAGAAAAGATTACCACCCCTTTTCATGATTCTAATATAAAGTAGATTTACATAAAATAAGTCATAGTCCGATACAGTCATTTAAAGCATCACATTTGGAGAATCCTGTGGTTGCCTGAAAAGTAGAAGTCATTATTACACTACATCAAATACAAATGGTTTCAAAAACTATACGCACAAGCGTCCATATTTTTATCTTCTATTTGTTGGGCTCTGAATGCCTTAGTCTGAGTCTGCTATCCCCAGTTTCTGTACCTTAATTGGTTTTGCTACCTTTTGGTTTTGGCATTTGGCTCTCGAAAATAGAATCTTAATGCATAATGTTTTAGTGGACTAATGCTATAACATTGGCTATCATACAGTGTTCACCTGTTCAACACTTTTTCTCTTATACATTTGATTTGATATCCTAAAGGCAGAATTAGCCTGGGGACCGTTTCATTTCCTATGTCAACGCGAGTATAAGGTCCAAGGAGAGCTAATACGAGGGTTCTGGTTTGATTATTAAATGCATCTCGGGGAAGTACTGTTGTAGCCAACTGCGGGTGATAAGAAGTATGGAAATGTGATAGTATGTTGGTGTGAACTTGTAATGTAGTACGGGGACTAAAAGTACATCATCTCATCTAAATCACTTACACTGATCTGTGGTATTTGGTGATTCATACTAAGTTGTGACTACTTGATTGTACAATTGGAAGAACTCCCCAACAGGGGAGAAATTGTAATAAACACTTAAAAAAAATCCACGAGGTCTCGTCCATTCACGTTTTGTCATTGATCATCAGGCTGGGATACCTCGTTCACAGTCTTTTCTTCACCTCTCCTGGCAGGCAACATCATACAGGCGGACATCGATTCATAATAACAAATAAAAGCTTATTTATTGATTTAAACTAGTGAAAATATATGTTTATTATGATGTAAATACAAACTGGAGGTGTTAAATGGAGAATTACTGTGTTATTTAGTTTGATTCACATATATTCAGTCTGACTGAGCGGTGCACACAGTTAGAGAGCACCCTCATAGCACCGTGCTCATAGAGCCCTAGCTTAACAATTTTGACATATTGGTAGCACTTTAGGATGTAGATACAGGATGAATTTCTCCGATTTTTTAGTTGACTATATATAGTTTTAGATAATAGAAGATCCAGTGTTTGTAAAATCCATATGAGGGCCATATAAGAGGTGAGAGATTCCAATATGGTGATTGTCCAAAGTCAGGGCATTGTGTTGACAAGTCAATTTTGAAATCTAGGTGGAATAGAGCTCTGCATAATGATCAAGATAGGCAATGTAGAAATCATTTAATCATCAACTGAGGAAATTGCCACTTATAGATGCCCAAATAACTTAGCAAATTTTTTGGCTTTCTCAGTTCCTCACCTGATACAGGGTGACGCCATGATCACTGTTTTCAGGCCAAACCCCCTTCCTCTACAGAAGGAGCAGCTCGGGAAATAATGTTTTCTCTTGATATTTGAATCTATTTTTGAAATCTCTTAATCTTTACTAAAATCATATTTATTTTCTTTATCTAGATCCGGTGGCAGCCTGTGCTATGGGGTCTGGGACTGCAGATCACACTAGGAGTAATAATCCTCCGCTGGTCCAAGGGCTACCTAGCCTTCAAGTTCCTGGGCGAGTTGGTGCGCGGCTTCCTCGAGTACACTGACGAAGGCTCCAAGTTCGTCTTTGGGGAACAGGGTCTCATTCTCCACCCGGTTGCCTTTAAGGTATGGCTATATTCCACCAGCTTACGGGTCATATAACCAGGGCAGATTCAGATGCACTTCTTCGGTGGGCGGGGGACCTAAAAGCAGATGGGCGATGTTAGAAGAGGGCTAAATGGAGGCGATCGATATCAGAGTGACCAAGGTAAGTGGGCGGTATTGAAATGGAGGATGCCAAAAGGAGGTGGGCGATATGGAGGATGCCAAAAGGAGGTGGGCGATATAGAGGATGCCAAAAGGAGGTGGGCGATATAGAGGGTGCCAAAAGGAGGTGGGCGATATGGAGGGTGCCAAAAGGAGGTGGGCGATATGAAGGGTTTCAAATGGAAGGTTGGTGATATGGGAGGGGTCAGAAGGTAAGTGGGCGATATTGAAGGGGTCCAAATGGTAGGTGAGCGATATTGGAGGTTATTAAACGAGAGGTGAACGATGTTGGAGGAGACCAAATAGGAATTAGGCGGTACCAAAGGGAACTTGGTTACAGCCTCGAACAATACTATTAGTGTGTTGGCCATCAAGCTCAAAAGAGGGGCAAACTAATACCCTAAAACACTCATTCGCTGATTTAGGATAAAATTAAATCCTGCTGAATGCAAATCTGCCGGTTACAAAACCGTAGACCTTGAGCCTTAGGGGAAATCCAACTTGGTTAGAAATTTATATATCAAATATTGCAATACCAACACAAAGAACTCTAAGTGAAATATTGAACTCGAGCTACAAGGATTTCGTTTAGATTTCGTCAAATGTCAGAGAGACTAGGACTGAGTGCATTAGGATGTATAATCGTGTGTTTGTAGTGCATCACTTGTAATTTCGTAATCATGTCAGAATTGTACAAAGAGTAGAATATGTAACATATCATGGTGTATACGTAGGATATCAGAATCGTTACTGGATAAGCATCAGACGCCACTCACCGGATAACAGATAGGTGAGCAGGAGTATGCGCCTTGACAAAGTTGGCCACTTGACATCAGCAGGCGCGGTCTTGTGGGGAGCAACCAATGAGGCTCTGACACGATCCGTCCTAGTCCGAGAGGCTCTGACTGTTTAGCGGTGCTGCGGACAGTCAGAGAGCACACCCATACAGCTCTATGCAAACTGGTCGACCAGATTGGTACATCTCAGATCAGCAGGTGTTTTGCATTTAAATAGAGGTAGAATCTTTCTAATTTTGTGGTAGACAGCTTCCTAAGGGAAAATGCAGTAAGATTACAGTAATTTCCTACCTTTGCATTAGTTCTAAATAATAGAACAGCCAATGTTTGTAAAATCCATGTCAAGGCATTCTGCAGTTGGGAGAAGTAGAAGTAGTGAAATGTGGTCAAATGAGTTGTACAAAAAGGCTCCAAAAAGCAACCCAAGAAAAAAAAAAGGAGTTCTTATCATCAAAAAGGATTTATTATACACATGTGAAGGTAAGGGCGCAGAAACATGCACTGACATTGACAGGAATACCCAAAACCAAGAAAGTGGTTTTCTCTACTATAGGGATAAGCTGTTGTGCTCTCTGACTGTCCGCAGCACCGCTAAACAGAAATGCAAATGAAAAGGTGGGAATCAGGAGTAAATAAGAAAGACCACAGAGCAGAGAGAGAGTGCCAGACAGGAGCAGAGACAGAAGGAACTGTTTGAGAGATCACTGCAGCAACGTAATGGCAGGATCCCGCTCCTCATAGACTATGCTGTCCACTCAGTATGACCATTGTGTCCGCACTTCACTCTCATTTCATGCCTCGTTGACTCACGCTGACCTGTAAGTGCCACCCTCATTTCACGCTGTGTAACCATCTGCCTTGTCACCATCCGTTTGTGTAACGTTTAGTCTCAGCCAGTTGTGTGTTGATTATTATCGTTTCATCAATTCAAGGGCCTCAAGGACCATCGTGTCATCGGGTCATCGTACTATTGTGTGTCAAGTACGATTGTGAATGGAAGTTAGAATTTGATCCATATCCATGTATGTTTCCTTAGTTTTGTTTTGTTTTTTTTGTTGGTTTTTTTTGTTGGTTTTTTTTTATAGTTTAGTTTAGATATGACCATGTTAGAATTCTAAAATAAACCTCTCATGAAACACTGCTCCCTAACTTTGTTCAAAGTCGTACATTTCCCATGATGGCATAGTAGGTTGATTGAGGGAACTCTTTCAGATGTTTTAACACACATGTCGAAGGGATGAAGGCAAACCCGAAATACCTCCATATACCTTCAATTAACGCAAGTCTATTCTTCATTTGAGTTCCAAGTGGCAATTTACCTTAGTAGCTTGCATATCTCTTTATTTTCCACGTTTCTTTTACAAAAAATTTCTGTTGGCATGTAGCTCTCCCTGATAGTTTACAAATCGAGCTCTATTTAATAAACTAAATGACATAGTATTTTGAAAAGGTTGCAAAACAAAGTTGCCAATATGCTGTAATGATATGCGTACAAGTGTATCGTAGACACTAGGTCGTAGTGGTGTTGTGCTGCATCTAGCTATAGGGTTCTCCACTTGAGAGTGTTATGTGAGGTTTTTTTGCTATTTATCTTTCAGGTTTTTCCGATCGTCATATTCTTCAGTTCAGTGATCGCCATCATGTACTACTGGGGTATCATGCAGCTGATCGTTTGTCGGATAGCCTGGCTCATGCAGTTCACAATGGGCACGACGGCCATTGAATCTCTCAACGCTGCCACCAACATATTCATTGGAATGGTAGGTATTCACGTTACCTGTTGCCGGAGAGATTGGAAGGGGCTCACGGATGCAGCTTGCTATATGACCTCCTCTTGACAAATGGACTAATTGGGACGTCATAAACCATGCATTAATATAAACTGGTACTCTTCAAGTCGGTGTGGTCTTGAAAGGAAGATACTATTATGCACTCCGTTAGGATGATATGAGAATAACAAATGTCGTCGCCATAATTGATTCTGCTGGTTCTATGCGAGCTATGTAAATCATGTAGCTCCACCAGATTAGGTAATGTTTGTGTATGTATAACTAAATGTAATATGAATTTATAAATACGTTTTCTTCATTTCCTCAGGCAGAGTCTGTGGTGGTCGTAGCACCCTACATGAACAAGTTGACAAAATCAGAGCTACATGCCGTTATGACTGGTGGTTTTGCTACAGTAGCAGGATCCTATATGGCGGTACTTATACAAGTTGGGGTAAGTATACCCGGTGGAGAAGCAATCTAAAAACCTTTATTAGAAAGTAATGCATCCTCTGACATCTTTTTAATATATAATACGAAATTACAATTACAGAGTTAGAATCATAAGTCCGAGCTTAATTATCAAGGATAACCTTTTCTATTAGGCATTAGGCTTTAGATATTAAACTTTGGTGCCGTGACCGGGATCATGCTGCCCGTGCTGCAAAGTAAATCATAATGGTTTCCTACCTGGAGTAATGTAGAAGTAATTAATCCTCATATTGGGAGCTTACCTTTATCTGATGTCTGTATGACCTTCCAGGCTTCCCCAGAGCACTTACTGTCAGCAGCCATCATGTCGGCGCCAGCTGCCCTCGCTATGGCCAAGTTGTCGTATCCCGAGACCGAGGTGTCCCTTACTAAAACAGAAGAGGATGTCTACATAGAAAAATGGTAAGAGGCGTTACAGTCGATGTTTTCAGGAAATCAAAACGGACTTCACGGGTTTGTGTTATTACATAGCTCAGTTTGTGTTTTTTTTTCTTCAATGTGAATAAAATCCTAGGAGCTACCTGGAAATGGATTATTTTCCTGAGATAGGTGGATGGAAATGCCGCGCATCCATAGAGGGTGGAAGGTACCATAAGCACCAGCACATCTATCACAGTGATTAATTTGACCACTCTTTGTGACCTCTTTTGTTTGTAAAGTTCTTTTTCGTCTGGTATTTTAGGGGTTCGGTAAAAGAATTTCGAACCCCTCAAAAGGTTTCCAAAAGTGAACTTTACAAACAAATGAGTCACTTCACAATACTTACTTGTCCCTACCAGATTAGACCCCCACCCCCACCCCCCCCCCCCAAAAAAAAAAAAAAAAAAAAAAAAAAGGAAAAAAAATCCCAAGGTATCACATGTAAATGATACGCCCTGCACAAGTTCCACAACCCTAATACATTCACAATGTACAAGGATTGATTCCATGTAAACCTACGACACCTGAAGAAACTTCAGTACAAACTCAAAACCCTTTATTGCAATAGACCTGTTATTATCAAGCAGGCGGATGATAAATATAATGATGACTGATTTTGTGAATGATTTGCTGCTATCTCCTTGTAGTTGATGACGCAACACTACTCACCAACTACGATGATAGCCACTGCACTCATAAATCATCATAATTGTGTGTATTCGTTAGGAGATTGGAGGGTGATTGTTATAATTGAGGAGCATCCTCATATCTTCATATAACTAACACGGTGAAGGGGGGGGGGCATGTATATCACTGGGGGAGTAATCTCATATCTACATAAAGTTAAACTTTTGAGGTGAGGGGCAATGACTGGTATATATGCTTATTTAGGGAGAATTTTCGGATTTAGATAAAGGTAACATATTGTGTATGGTGTCTCCCCCCAGCCAGGAGCGTAACGTGGTGGAGGCAGCAGCCCGGGGCGCCATGGGAGCCATCGCGGTGGTGGCTTCTATTCTCGTCAACCTCATCGCCTTCATCGCCCTTATGGCTTTCCTGGACGCCATTCTCTCTTACGCCGGCGCCAGGGTGGGCTATCCTGAGCTCAGCTTCCAGGTCTGTGCTATATCAAACTAGAGTCAGGTGCAAAGATCTGGAGATTAGTAACATATTGATAACACATTGACTGTTACCTGCAGGCCCTATTCTGATGTTAAACAGTATTACTATGGTGATGTTCAGTATTACTTTATAGTGTTACTATATTGTACAACATGTATATGAAAGGGAATGCTTCGTAACTCTACTTTACGTCAATGGTGTGAATCATCAGAGCATTTCCTCCCTAGGAAACTTCTCAACACCTACTACAAGATTCCTTTTCACATATGGCCAGGGCCAACAGAATCAGCAGATGGGTTCACTGTACTAGAAACAAAAACAATGATAACTTGATTTCTTGTAGCATGACTTTCAAAGCTTAACGCTAAGCCCCAGCGTCCACCTAGTACGATATGGCTCCGATATGGTCTACCATGGACCTCACGATACAAAATTAAAATCGCATGGGAAGGTCGCCTAATATCGGGGCAGTGCACCACATCTCTACGATTAGGCACCGATACAAAAAGGGGATCTAAAAATGAAGATAACACCTCAAGATAGGCACTTGCGCGCTGGCAATATCGTGGGGCATATCGGGTCCATGGTCACGTTTTTTTACAGGGGAACGAACCCCTTACGATATGTTGTGAAGTGGTATGTGTAGACATATGTCTACGAATTTGTACCTTTCCAATATGTCTCCGATATTTGCATTTTGGATCGGTGTCATATCGTTAGGTCTAAAATTCTATCGTAGGAGGTGGACGCCAGGCCTTATGCGTCAGTTTGAGTTTGTCCTAAGTTGTGTTCACTACTGATGTTTCTAAGCTGTGTATTCATTATACTCGTTACTATTTTCAGTTGATTTGTTCCTACGTTCTCTGGCCTTTGTCCGCCATTATGGGTGTAGAAATAGAGGATGCTGGGAAGGTGGCTCGCCTGCTGGGTGTCAAAGTGTTTGTAGACGAGTTCATCTCCTTCAGAGACTTGGGATTTATGGTCAAGGCTGGAACTATTGCTGTGAGTAGACTCTTGATTTATTAGAGATTATTACTTGTTATTTCGTATACATATAAGAGGCTCTGACTTATTTCATAAGTATCTGATGCAAATGGTGGAGAAGGGGTCTAATAATGCCGGAAGTCACGTGTTCCCCTGGCTGTATCTTGTTCCCTCTATCTTTCGCCAATGGCCTGGAACCCATATAACTATCAGCGGCACCATAAACATAGTGAGCGGAGTCACAAAATCTAAGCCCTATCAACGGAAGGAGCAGTTGACGTATTTACCTCTCATTGCAAAATCTCCATCGCTGTTGGCCTCCAACTGCCATTCGCTGATTTCAGCATAGCGAACAGAAGAGTAGCAGTCAACGCTCTGTTGTCTGAGTTCATGAATCATGTACCAGAGAAAATGGCGAATAACCATGTTTTATCGATAATTGAATACATCCAGAGAATTGCTTGTGTTTTCTCCCACACAGTGTGTCTCGACTTTCATTTTTCGGCTGAGTTATTGGGGAATATTTGGTGTGAAGCTAGACAGTGACTGTCTACCACACCTACCCCTACCGCGGCCTCTGCCGCTGCTCCCCGCTTTATGCAGTATGTTGTGCAGGAATCGACTGAGTGGTGCAGTGACCGCATATCTCAGTGAGAATTGTAAAATATTTCTCACAAATAAGTTCTCACTTGAGAGTTATGAAAATAATAGATATATGCTTAACATTTGTTACACAGAATTCTTCACAGTATATGTTTTTTTACTTGAACATGTAACAGTTTCTGAAAAAGATTAAATATTGTTTTTACCAGTACGAGAGCGTTGACCCTCTTGTGAACGTTGGCAGCAACGGCAAACGGAAACCTTATCTTCTATGCCCATCTTGAAGTTACTGCTCGCTGTTTCATTCCTCCGACATTGCAACGCAACCGTCCACTATGGTGCTGCTGTTGGAAACATAGTTTTGAAATCATTTTAGGGACCGTAAACCAACTGATTATGGAAGTATATCTGTGCGAAAATATGTACACAAAGGCTGTGCTGCATCTAATGCCACGCAACAGCCTGAAGCATCTGTAACTCATCAAATGGGATGCAAATGCTGAGCTCATGGACCTGGATATGCAAGTTCTACTGCTCTGTAGAAAACGTTATGCAATGGCTACAATGTGGGTTTGCAAAGTTTTAAACAGATATACTTTCAAAGTTTATGTTCCCTTTTTAAGTGCCAAACCACTTTGCATATGACCATTTATGGCAAACTCTGTTTCCGTGTATCTTATAGTGAAACAGTCCCTGATGTGTTATGATTTTGGTGATAGGATCGTTCAGTGGTGATCGCTACGTATGCGTGCTGTGGCTTCGGGTCGGTGGCAGCAGTGGGCACATACGTGGGCGCTCTGGCCGCAGTGGCCCCAGACAGACGTGGCGACATCTCCGAATTAGCCTTCCGTGCTGCCGTCAATGGTAACGTAGCCGGCTTCCTCACAGCCTGTATAGCGGGTACGTGACTTTGTCTTTTAAACCGATAATACACGGATGTTAAAGTATAACGAAGAATATTCCTGACTTGTCCCTTCTCATTCTAAAGTCGCATGATACAGGGCAGATGATTTGGATGGTCAATTGATGCATTTGCATTGAATTCCTTTTTAAATTCATTGGAAATATACCACTGAACAGAAGTTTCAAAACGTGGAAAAATGATTGATTACAGCCTCTGCTGATATTTGAATAATTTTCACCACTTTCATAACATATACATATATTGGGATAAATCATTTGATTTTACCAGCTGGCCTTAACTCTCCGGTGGATCTATTATTTTATCTCCTACAATTCATTTCTTTTTTTCTATATTCACGTTTCATGTTTCCTCTATTTACGTAGGACTGGAAACGCTTCATATGTTTGTGGTTGAACCTCTATCTTGTAAATCATATATCATTGTATACAATGTATTATTCATGTTTCGTTAGAGTACAGGTCTGTTTACTTTGACTCCAAGACCACTAACATATACAATGACAGACATAGCTACGAAATAGTTTTACTACTACTTAGCGCGGGGAGTTCTTCTTTCAATCGAATCATGATAGGACTATGATTAAATCCTAGTATTACTTTATACCTGTGAATATAACCAATTATTGCTGCATTCTATTCATGTTTTTCTTCTTTGGCAGGTGTGTTATATAAAGGTGATATGTCGGGCGGTCAAATGTCCATGGGGGGCGCTTTTGACGTTAATATGGCGCTGATGAATTCTACAGTTTCCACGGTCACAACCAATGGCTACCTCACTCTCTGACGTCACTCTGTTCTTGTCGCCATTGAACCTCCCGCTCAAAACATATCTCCCAAACAACGAAACCACCTCCGACAGAGAAGGATACATAAAGGACGAATTTTCTTGCACAAATGGTTAATGTTTTAGTTCCTTCATTACCGGAACACTGAGAATAAGGTGGGGATAGGATTATTGTCGTGTCATAAGGTGATGCCTAGATATAGATTATGACACGTCTGAAAATAACAAATGATTCACAGAATGACAATAAACAACCTTGGTGTATAGCTGTAGGTTATGATTTTGCGCAATATCCGTAGTTTGTCTTAGGTCAATATATCCCATGTGCGGATGGGTGTATGAGGAGCTAAAGTGAATCGACTGAAAAAAATAGACACGCGAAAACAGTACTTCTGGAAACAACTAATAGTGAGGCTTTAATACTTAAGCTTTGTGAGGTTTATAGCAAAAGTGCTGTTTTGTGAACGGGTATGTGCTATTTCATGAGGTTCACTTTTGTTCCCTATAAGGGACACAACACACATAGGGACATAGAATATAACAACTTATTCCCTTCAGGGATCTTATATCTAGCTCAATGATACATAGTCTCCCTTTTGCACAGCATTTTTACTGTAGTGTGCAAGAAGACTTGAATGCGTGTCATTTTGCTGTCACGTTTCGACATCAGATCTGATAATATCAACCAAGAAGCTTCTTATGGTCGAGCAATTTATGAGAATATTGGGTGAGGCTAAAGAGTACTCATGTTTGTAACCAACTACCCCTGTGCTGAAAGTTACCAGGAAAAAGTTATACCTCATTGTTTATAAGAGTCAGTGTGCATTTGTGAGAATGAGCATCATATATATATGTAGCGTGACAATGTTGTGCGCAGTCTATGAAAAGCCCACTTGTAAATACATCACGTACATTAATTATTATCATGGGTATCCTTGTAATTTTATGTGGTGAGATGATATTGATGTAATTGAATGTTTGTCCATGACCTTAGTTTAGTATTGTTATTCATGAATAGGAAAGCATTTATTTTTCAAAACTACTGAAGATAGTCTCGGGCCTGGAAAATATAGGTACTATATAATTGGTCTATGATACATATATTTATCTTTGCGATGTCTTATTTGATTTATTGCAAGGGTAATCGTGCTGGGTGATTTCCTTTAAGATTAACATCACTCTTGATTGAAATCCAGAAACACACATTTATCTGGGAGGAGATATATGTCTCCCTTTGCACATACATTTACTGATTATATAATCAACAGAATGAGAATGGAGCTAACAATGATAATTGCTGAATTACCCATAATGTGGATTTAATCATATTCCAAGATACGATATCGTCTCAAATGTACTGCATTTTTATGATTTGTCGATAAGATTTTTATGAGGAGATATAAAACTGTTTACGAGTCTTGTTTTTGCAAGTGATATGTAGATCTTGATTATTATTGCTGGATTCAGTAGGTGTTAATGGTAGTCAGATTTCGTGTATTAGTTTTTTTTACATTTGTGCCCGATACACACATGGCGATATATCTCCATTTTAGCACCACCATAGAGACCCAAATATAAAAGTATGTATACTTGACATATAGAAAAGTATCGCAAGGTGGGAATTCGACTTACTGACAAAATCGGTTATGGATAGAGTCCTGCCCGTACTTCTTGGCGTCCTAATTTCATGCATAAATTTGCATCTACATGTGTGCAGACCGTAAATTAAAAGTGTTTACAACACTTTGATGTATTATAATAGTAATGTAATGCACAGAAAATTATAAAACAGTAAGGGGAAAGTTATCTTATTGAAATATGCATTATTGTATCGGTATGGTGAGTGTGGTTTTTGCTGTTGTGTTTTCTTAGATTTCTTTGTAAGGAAAATGTTTATTTAGTGTGATTGAAAAAAGTAATATCAAAATGTACCAAATGTAAATGTATTTCTCATATACTCAGCTATCAGTACGCAAAGGTAAATACCAATGTAAATAATAACCACTAGACCCTGTTTCAGCTTACATATTTCAAAAATGATAATCTATATATATGCTAACCTATAGAGCTACTGTCGCCAAAATATTACCTCCCCCTCGTGTGGATTATTTATGTAGTCAGTACATATATTTACCTATGTTATATTAGATACTCTGTTAAATAAAGCTTTACCCCAAAATAATCATCTTCTTTTATATAGTTTTGGTGGAATCAAAAAGGACTCCTTACTTTTGAATATATGATAGAGGATTTGATATCTTCTATCATAATCAATCTCATGTGATACAATGTCCTAAGTTTCATAGCGTACAACCGACCATAGCGCCACCTGCAGCCTAAGGGAGCGTTCATTAATTATGACTGGAGGTTACAGTTTTGTGATATCAATCGGGCAAAAAAAGTTGCCCTCCCATGGAACAACCAAAAAAAGTTGGCCTCCCCCCTTGGAAGGGGAAGCTAAGATAATATGGCCTTTTTCTATATAAACCTTTCCTTCTTTACCTTAAAACAAACCCAGTTACATTCAGTCAATTGTCAAAGTATATAGTAGTGGTCACACTTCTGACAGTACATACCAATATGTGTAATAATAACTGAGATTTGGTATGAACATACTCTCTTCATCTGATGAGGAATAATCATCTTCTGAAGCTATTTCTCATATGACAATCTCTTCTGGCTAGTTGTCATCCTCAGGCTCAGATTGTACATTGCTTTCAACGTACCTGTTGAGGAGTTTGTGAAACATGTGCTAAGATGGTTTTGATGTGTGGTAAAAAAGATTTCGCTATCGTTCGGACGTCTCAAAAGCCGCCAGCCGGCCGAGAGAACGCCGTCACATACCAGCAGTCGCTCGCCGATCGCACGTCGTATTTACATTCACTAAGATGGTTTTGATCTTATCTCTTTTTGCCAGTTATAGGTAGCTTATTGTGTTCCAAGTATAAAGTTCTACTACTGACAGTTTGCCAATCTTACATTCACCAAGCAGCCTTTCCCAGTCATAGTCATCATATCCTTTAACTAACGTTTCTACATGCTGCTGCTGCCATATGAGACCTTGTCTCTTTGCCTTGAGAAGTGCCATCGCAAATCTAATTTTGGCGCACGATGGTCATAGCCTCATGTGAGGTTTGCCGAGAAGTTTCAAAGTTCAGCAGGAGACCTTTCCTGCTGCACTTTTGGGATTCTCCACCTCCATGTTCAAAGCAGGGCTGATGCATGAATGTCATTCAACTCACCAACCCGTCACTCAGTGACAAACATAATCTGTACTCATGGTCAGTAAAAGTGGGACATTTACCCATGGGTATATGATAATATATGTTTCTCAACAAGTGAATGGCTGTCTATGTACTTCTCACTGAAGTCACTTAATAAGACTTGGTTGTTCACACTCAAATATTCAGCAGCAACTACTTTCTTGATTTGTGCCCTCAGTTGGTAGTCTTCACACTCCCTTGCAGGACCATCACTATTTCTGGTAGGGGTATAATTTTCATGCAAATAATGATGCTCTGGGAATTTGTTGTAGTCTGGCATGGGTTTGGGATCCCTGGTATCAGTGGATCAACCCACAGTGTGGCACTACAGAGGGAACACAAGGTCACATGTTTTGAAATTCAGAACCCCTTCAAGTACTCAATGTAGAGTTCTCTTTGCTCTTAGTGCTCTTCAATGACTATACATAATCTTATTGAAATAAGGAGCAACAGCAGCATTTCTACCACTTGATGTTCTAGTAAATGCTCCTAATTCGTCGTTGTTAAAGAAAGAACATGCTCTTGTGAAACTGCCTCATTGTTTGGCTAAATCGTCGAGCCCGTCAGATGAAGTGAACAAGAAGTTGCCCCCTCCCCAATTGAAATACCAAAAAAAGGTCCCCCCCCCCCCTCCCCTAAAAACTTTGGCCCCTACCCCAGCCATAATTATTGAATGATCCCTAAACAACCCCGCTTGAGGGTCTGGCTAAAGGCTTCTTTGGTTAGATTATATGTCAGCTATTGATTGCTGTAGCTCTAGGCAGTTTACAAAATAGTGAAAGCATGCCAAATTATATGTGTTTGTTTAGATCTAGACCACTGTCTAAGCAATTGCAGTTATGTAGACTTGAGAGTGTAATGTCCTTTTATGATAAACCTCTCAGTTAGTGTTTGCCTTTTTATCTTGGACAATCAGGGTGAAGGTCCGAAGAGTTTTTATGAATACAACTGTTTCCCTTCACAGTATCATATAGTAAGTGCAGCCACTTGCTCACTAATTACGGTTACTGTGATATCTCTTCTTAATTCATTTAGGTTTTAACTTTCATGACAACATCCTCTTTCTAAAGCCTGTTTGTAACTTTAACTTTTACCATCTACTAGGTGCTCTGGTTCAATCGACTCCATAACATGGCACCATGATATAGCGCTGAATCTTTTGATTTACGAGCTTTGCTCTATTGCTCTTTAATTATTATCTATAGTTTATACTTTCCAATCCAACGATGCATAATGAAACGGTTTTGTGGATTCTTTCAACTACATCGAGATTTCCTTGGTTGTCATGATACAGGATAGATATGAACTTATGCATTCGCATCGAAGAATGTAGACATATATAGTGATAAATGGGTTTTTCATCCACCTAAAAGTGTCCGTAGTAAACCTATAGGAACTCTGTACCGAGATACCTGGCGCATACAAATATGTCGTATACCTCGGGCTGCAAAATCCGGTGCATACGAAAAAATAGCGCAAGTGAAAAAATGCATAACTAAAGTGAACTAAAATTGGTACGCCACTAGTTTGATAAAGGTGGATAATTATAAATACAGTATGGACTGGTTTCAGATAAAAGCGGTTGTATGCTCCTCGGAGTTGACCCTACGCAATACCCTCGCATTTGCTCCGACATTATATTATTATATACCTATGCACTAAATATGTGTAAATTTATACGTACTCTTCCTAGAGGTAAAGTTTTTCGACACAGATTGCACTGTACGCCGTGAATCTTTGTACTGGTGCCTTTGTAGACCGACAGAGTGCACGCTTTATACATTAGGAATAATAATGGCCCTAAAACTGACCCTGGTGGCACTCAAGTATGTATGTGCCCTTCTGCAGTCCATACCGTTTGTCTTATATAACTACGTCCCTCAATCTCCGGCGTTGGGCCATAGTTATATTGGACAAAATACCTCGAATGGCAATCGCTATGGGCTCACTAGCTACGTTTTCTCTTATCACATGACACCCCCGGATGGTGATCATCCAGCACGAATCGGTATGAATAGGGGAGAAACATTAAAGGTATGTATGCATTTAGAGACACAAGATCACAAGGTCCCTGAGTGAGAGTGAGAAGGTGGTTTTTGATAGGACTGAGGCTGCTATTGGTATCCCAACTATGCACTCTTGGTAATAAAGTTGGAAAAAGGATGGTTAACGTTGATTGGTATATGGTGTCTTATGCTACAGCAACAGGCACTCGTGAAAATCTGAAATGATAATGATAGACATGCAATAAAAAAAAGAAGCGGCATGCTACGGCTGATTTATCTTGTTGCACTGGGTATGTGGGGTAATGGATGTACTGGGAGGAAGATCTATTAGTCAGCTATATCCCGTATCCCAACACACCAGAATCTCATCAGGGAAAGGAGGCATTTGGAGGCATGCATAGGCCTACACTTATTCTCTACCCAGGTTCAAGAGTGGGTAATCTGTAGCGTCCTTCGCCAATTTTTGTTTAATAAAGAACAATATAGAACAAGTGAGGAATTTGACACACTGAACGTCATTTATTACATAAAATTACATTGCATGGAAATTTCTCCTCCAAGCCCACAACACTTGTGAGTTATATATAAAAAACACAAATCAGCTTTGTGGAAAATGTTAGTCTTCGTCTTATACATTGTCAATGTTAATCCTGTTGTTTAATGGTTAACAGAATAATCCTTTTATTCAATTCCCTACTATTCTTAATTGATCGTATATCTAAGCTCAAATGGGTTAGTACTTATATCAATGGAAATACAGTCACTAACATAAGTAGGTTTTATGAAGACTGGCATTCAATCAGCTGTGTTGAAAAAAGAAGGTAACAGCCAAATGAGAGGGCATGCAACAGATCACAGTTTCTTCACTTCTTGAGAAGTCTTTTCCCTAATTTGGGACGCAGTTACTTCTATGCCTCTCATGGCACTAGCTGTCAGATTTCATACATATCATCAAAAACATAGTATTATAAATAATCAGACTGGAGCTGTGCACATTGAAAGAGAGTACTTCAGTGGATTTGTAAGCTTATCACTACCTTCAACTTCCGGAAGGATCAAGATAATAGAATACAATTGTTGATAGGTAAAATAGTTGTGGAATTTATTCTTCTTCGATTACAACATGATGCACAACTCACTGCTCATTTTTGTTTATGCGCGGAATGTCAGAAATAAAGTTGCAAATCTTATACTAATTTATTGACTGCTGGTGCTGTAGAAAAGTGCTCCTGTAGTGTTATTGTATTGTAGAATCAATGATTATATCTACTTATATATATTAATGTTGTGAGTGTGCCTACTTGCATATCAATATTGTGATTGTATCTACTTATAACCATATGTAGTGCACGTTAGCTTACAACAAAAAATACAAATCATGCAAAATAGAACTAGGAAGATTGTTATACCTTTACACGTTACGACTTAAACATATATATATATATCACATGAATATATATACCTAAACAATAGTGGCTGATCAATAGGATTGCCAAACGAACAATGCTGGATCGAGTCTCAGCTTACAGTGAATGTATCGAAGTCGGGTAAACCACTTAACTATTCTCTACAGGTCATAGGAGGGCAGTCCTTTTAAATAAAAGGACCAGAAAGAATGGGACTTTCAGAATAGTTTACAATACCAATCGAGATGTTAATGCTGATCGTTCCTTTAGACTTTCAAAAGAAAAATCGTCTTTGGGCATGTTTCTATTGAATTACCATTTTCCACACTCAGAAAAGAAATTTCGCGAGGAAGGATTCTCTGAGGAAAACCCTATTATATTGGTTACATTTTTGGTGTCCCATGAGGATAATTCTAGGCATTGGCTACTCGTCTATGATATATCTATCAAGGTTGCAGCAAACTACCTCCTTTAGATATTCATAGAGTGTGAATATTGATGCCCTGAGTACGTCCACTTCTATTAGTATATAACTATACCAGCTAAGTTAGAGTATGCAAATCGTTTGATGGGACGAGTCGTACCTGCTACATACAACTGCAGACCAGTCGGTCTTATATGATCTAATAGGTAAGCTGTGGTAGATGCCTTTGTTACACCCATAAACTGAGAGGGTTGGGAATGTATTGGATCTTGCTGATCCCTAGGCTCATGGGAAGGCAAAAAAGTGATATAAAAATGTTAGAATCAGGATTAGATAACAATTTCGATTAATGAAGTACAAAATGCAAAGCATATATATTGAGAATCATAGTTGAATACAACGCACAATGGAATAGATCTATATATGAATGTTAAAATGTAAGAAGCCAGCTTCCTTCGATGTGTCTCCCATAATGTTTGCCATTTTGTGTTTTCCGTTCACTGTTACTCGGACTTATTTTACCTGGGATTAAATGACCCAGGTACTAATGAAGGTCCTTTGCCATTTTAATGCTTTTTTCACATACAGTCATCTAAAGATCTATAACAACTATATGAATCAATTATAAACCGGTACATCACAAGTATGTCACAAAACCTCAATAGGACAGATCAATAATCATTAATGTGTAATGATTGATACTGGATGGTGTCTATTAGTCGTTGGAGGGCAGATTCCCTAGGAGTAAAAACTCCTGAAAATTACAAAATGTCAAAATTTTGTTTAATTGAGATGCAGTCATCAATCCTTCTTCCTTTTGAAGATGATTTTCTCTAAACCCAGCATTGGAGCCTCTACCGCTATGGAGAGGACAAACGCTACAGCATAGGAGAGCGTAAGGTGAGCTACAAACAGGTAAATCTGAAAAAATATATACAAATTGACGTTAGTTATGACCTATAAAATCTAATATAGATGTCACAACATTCCACCAGAATCTCTTTCCAGATGCCTGATGAAAAGTTATATTTGTGAAAATGGATCAGAACTATGTGACTCTACCTTCATAAGGTGGGATATTCTTAATTGATTGTCCTGCCATGATTTAAGAACCGGGAGACGTATAATTTGATGCTTTAGGTCGGTGCTTATTCCTGTCCCCGGTTGCGATGTACATTTGAATAAAAATTAAGAGGATGGCGCCTTCTATGTAGTAACACTTTAAAAGTAGATGATGGTCTGTTAAATCTCTCTCCAGCCCCAGCATAGTAAATAGTGAGTGCCAGTGACCGATTCCAATCATGTAATTATATAGAACGTCCTGACCATGCTGTACAAGTCACAGAACGAGATGGTAATTTACGGTTTGTACGGAACGAGGCATTTGTACGGAACGAGGCGAGTAAATTATCATCGAGTTCTGTGACTTGTACAAGCATGGTTGGACGTTATATATTTACTATATACCCAAAATTTAAAATAAAAATCATTAATTTAATTTTTAACAACCGATATGTTAATAAACGGGTTTGGCAAGGTAGTCCGTATTTTAGTGTACGGACCAGTGGTCCGTACAGTATATTTAGGTTATATGGTGAAACGGTGCGTATTTAGAGTATATACGGCATGGGTATATAGTAATATATAGAACCCCCACCCCCCCCCCCCCCTCCACCATGACAATGGTTTACCTGGAGACGCCATAGCAAATTGGTTTAAACTGACGGGAAGTTGTCATAAACAAGGTAGTATCGGCTTCATACAGACAGTTCATTACCACGCCTTGAATAAAATTTAAACAATCTACAGTAGCTGTACAGAGGGTCATGCTCACCATGGTCATATCGGTGTAGTGGATGAGGGTTTTGAGTGACGTATAGTAGTAGAACATTACGATGGGATGAACAAGGTATGCACAGTATGTCAGTCTGCCAAGAGGAGCCCACCCTCGCCAAGACAGGATCACATTCACTGGACCTGCACATAAAACAGTCAGGTATCTATAACTCACATGTTTATCCTGACCTGTGTGACAAACAAATACAGATGTACAGTGCCAACACTTTTCTCTCGTTAAATATTGTTCGATTTTACACATCATAACGGGTTAAATCAGATATATGTTGTTGGTTTTGCTGTATTCCATTCAATAACATATAATTGGTCATATACCTGTCTTTTGTGGTTTAGAATTTTAAATGTTTTTAGGAAAATAATCGTCAATGAAGTCTATTATGCTAGTGAAAGATACTGAAACATGACGAAGTATTCTAACAAAAACTACCAATGTTGCTAAAGGAAAAAAAGAGGGTGTGTTGAGGTGCTATGGAGTAGAAAAGTTTTATTTTCCATTATATCTGTAAAACATTTGGAAGCCTATTCATACTGGCAGGTAATAAGTCCTGCGGACTGGTTTCACTAAATACATCGCACAATGTACCGTTTGTTTAGCATGTGCACGCAATATTCAAATGTGAAATACCGAATTTCCAGTATTACACTGTAAAACATCAAATCTACCCTACAAAATCATGGAATCAAACGTTTCAAATCGAATTATTTTCGTATGAATCATTCTCGTATTGTTTCAAATTAATCATAGGAGTAAAATATCCCTGTGACATTACTAGATTTCGATGATATGAAATAAGAACCTTCTCACGAGGGTTGAGATGAGAACCTTCTAAGAGGATGCTGAGAAAAATAAAATAGATCCTATGAATATTTGTAAATCGTCACCTCCATATCCAGTGATGCAGGCGTACGTCATCCACCCGAGACCGAGTGACCAGGCGAACCGCGAAGTGGCCAGGTAAAAGGCGCTGACGTCTTCTGACCACGGCACCGAGGTGTGGTTTGGGCCGTAAACTCCGTACAATACGGACATGTTGATAGCAATAGCCATACACCAACCAACCACGACGACACTCTGTGTCAACAACAAAATTACAGTGAGAAAAATATGGATATTACAGTAAAAACACAGGATATTGCACCTCACATTTTCTGTATTTCTCCAGTGTCTTGAAATGTCCTCCTACCAGATTAAGGTAAAATTCCAAGTAGATTACTGTTACAGATTATAAGGACTACATGTTATTCAATTTATAAAAAAAATTCAATTTATAAAAAAAAAGGAAAAAAAAAGAAAAAGAGAGCAACAACTCAAAAAAGAGTTAATTGTATACCCCTATCTCTACGAAGGGACTTCTCATTGACATTACTATGTAAGTGACAAGATTGAAGCATGTAAAGATATTGTATGACACAACATGTACATGTACCTTCTCTAGTGAAAATAAACGCTGCATTTATAAAAAAGAAAGAAAAAATGCTGATGGGAAAAATTAAGTTAATATTGGTTGTTTGATTTTATACAAACATGAATGCGTGACCATTTGTTATGCTAAAAATAATAGCTATGATCAAGGACTTATATAATCCAAGTTCGTGCTATGATCGACTGAACTACAAAATGTTGACCTTCATTTACAAGCAGTTTCCTGCCTCTTTAACACGGCTGAATAGCCAAATTTGTAATTGATGACTGCTAGTTACAACTACCTAACGTAATAACTGAACTTCGCTTATTTTCTTCTATTGTCTTAATAATACAGAATTTTTTTTGTTTATTTTATTACATGTACCATGTCTTTTAAATCACATTGATTTACCCTATCCTAATCATTTATAAACATTTATAGAGGAATGAAACATTGGGAACACTTTTATTTCCAATTAAATCAGTCTAAGAATCACCTTTAACAACCCTGTTGTTTAGATTCGAGATTGTCAACATTAGCTAACTTTATGCCTGATTACTGCGCTAATAGAGTGTAGACTTTCTCACTTCTAACTAGTATGCAGCCTGAAGATTCACTATGATGAAACCGCCAAACCCCAGTGGTTTGAAAGCGCTTGGGGCCACCCTGACAATTGTTGACACCCCCTGACAACAATTCCATGGCCTCGACAACTTATAAACAACGCCCTACCACCCAACGTGACGGCGATGCTACTGATTGGTCCCTTATGGGCTGATTCCACCAAACAACCGCTTTTTCTGAGCAAAAAGACGTTTTCGACAGATGTCGGCTGAAACGTCTGGTCAAATTGCTTCAAAATGCGTCGCTGCTCCACCGAAACCCCCAACAGATACTCATGTAGTTGCCATACGAGCGTCTGGTGGGTTAGAAGTTCCAGCAGATCCTAGCCGACGCCCCTGCCGTGGCGCAGACTGGTGGACGTTAGCCGCATTTTTACGTAGTAATCGAGTTCCACGATAGGCAGCGCGGCGTGCGGCGATACACTACGATGCTCTGAACCCGCAAAAGTAGGAGCAGTGTCGGCGTGTCGGGCTTTGTACGGGGACGGTTAGAAAAAGTCAAATAACCGCGGAATTACACGTTCAATCAAACAATGAAGGTAATTAAAGATAAGGATTGATGTTATGAATATGTATGGCACGCTCTGGTGCTAGAATTCTGCCGAAAGTGTCAGAATTTTCAATGTCCGTTCGCGGCTTCAGGTATCGCCGGTATCGGCCACACTATGTTGGTCGCGTTCCCTCGCCGCAACTCCCGGCAGAGCCCGCGGGAGTGTGTCATACTCTTCAAATGCATCGGTCAGATGCCCAATTCCAGCAGACAAAAACCTAATAAATTAGTTATTCCGCCGACGTTATAGTTACATCTTGTGGAGGGTTGTTGGGGGTATTGGTTGGGGTATCGCTGAAAATTCTGGTGGGTGGAAGTGAATTTCAGCTGGGAAATGGCCAAACGCCCCAGCAGACGCTCAGGCGATGCTCTAACGACCCCCAATATCCTCCAACAGACGTCATAACTTAGACCAGAAGTCTGTTGGAATATCTGGCGAGAGAGCCAACACCTGCTGAAATGTCTGGTGTGTGCTACAAGGCTGCACAATAATGTCCACTCTCGGCCCCCTCCCTCGCAATCATCCCCCGGGTCTCCGCACCCTCCTACATACAGACAACCAGCAGGAGGGGTGGGGCCCAAGAACTGGATAATCTGCTTTGACTATGGGACAACCACTTTTCTCTCGTCCTCCTCCACACATCATGAAAGTCATGCCTCGGGGCCTTGTTCCCTCACTCCACCCAGGAACCTTCCTAAGGCTCCCTAACCATATGTCCTCTTATCTGACTTCTTATCTGGTGCTATAACCCTAAAACTATTGTCAAACTTATCGAGTAAAAAATATTCTCTCAAGCCACTTTCCCGTGTTGGATTAATTATTACTTCCGTCCGTTTTGTACACAAAAATGTTCAAACATATTGAATTTTCCTTAGGGGCTATTGGATTTAATACTTCCGAGAAAAGTTTGCTGATGTCATCTACCAAAGAGGCCCCTAAAATTTCTTCAAATGTATTCATTCCCTCTATCTTTCTATTCTTGGCAGTTAGAGTGAAAATATAGTGCAGACGCCTAATTTCGCATTAAAAAAGATTAAAGTACGCTATTATTTAATCAAAGTGTTGCTGGCCAACTAACACAGTTCATGATTCCATTGGCTGTTCCGTGCTGTCCTGAACACTACGGGAATTGATCATAGCAGCCACCCAAAATTAATCCGAAATATAATACTACACACTACCAGAAAAACTCTTCCTGATCGTATGAATAATGCCTTATCACAAAACTAAAATAAATGGGTAAAAATACACGACCAACCATTCACCTTGAATTGGTTTGATCAAGTAAACCTTTCATCCCAGTATTGAGTGGTATCCTCAAACTGACCCAGTGAGCTGTCTGTTTGAATACTAGAACAATGAAAATAAATAATATAGTTGTTTTTTTTGTGAATGATTTGTCAGTTTTCGATAAATCCTTTATCTATCAATCACTGCATAATGTGAATAGAATAAAACGGATCATATATGATTTTAAAGAAGTTTTCTTGGACACGAAACGTAGCCCCTAGCAAACCAACGTAGATATGTTTTACGGATATGACTGTAGAACCAAGCCTGATTTTGATTTTGTGTGAGGCGCAGTACACATTTTATTCTTTCAATTAAAGGCATATCGTAAAATACATAGTGGCGCCAGCTGGCTGATTTGTTTAGTTATTTACAAGTGATAACTATCAGTTCAAATTATTCCCTTTTAATCAAAATTCCAATGCTAAATTTTGTCGAGTTTGTCCTTACCCAATGGGTAAAATAGGTCTATTTACATTTGCTTCATTTATTTAATACATTCTATGACAAGGACGGCGGCCTATTGTTTACATTCCTTAACTGTGTAGAAAGTTTGAAGAAAATGGGCAAACATACTAGGATAATGCCTGCAGCATATGAATTAATTTACAGTAATGACGGGAGGAGATTTTTTCCTCTTTTTCTAATTGTTTTTTGTGTTTCGTCTTCACTTCAGCTGATACATAGTGTACACAAAGTGGCTCATTCTGTGGGTCTTGACACCAGTGTACTAAATTATGCACAATAAATGCATAACCGTTCAGAACTCGCCAAGATGTGAAGTAATGATGAAATGAAGTGTTTGAAATGAGATATTAGATGCAGTGATATGATATCGCCAAACAAGTTCGTTGTATCGAACCAGATTCACCTGTGACACGGTGCAAAATTCTCGCACTAGAACGACTCATAGAATTACTATATTTTTATATGAAAAATCAGAACAACCCCTATACTTGACAAGTAAATTCTAAGACCAAATCACAGTTTATATTATCCATTCGTACTTTTTATATTTGACAACTCCGCCTATTTTTTATATATGAAAAACCTTTCAGACACACACACTTTGAAGTATAATAGATAACCATCTATTCATGTGCCGAGGATAATTGTGAATACAGTTCATCACACTCACCGTATATATGAAATGGCGACCGCTGTTTTCCCATAGGTAGATAAAGTAACCAGTGGCAATACCGACCATGTATGGACTTATTCTGTACCACGGTCGCACGTACAAGACTCCCATTGCAGGGTTATTACTGAGGATCAAATAAAAAAATTCAAATAAAGTAATGTTTGATGCTAAATCAACATCAATTGTAGAATCACAATCTGGCTTGCTGCTATTTCTGCATATAGATTATTATCCGAGGTACTTACCATGTACTGATTGGGAATTGATGTTTTTACTAGCCTTGGCACTACGCCTTACGAGCTGAATTCGACATTTATCTAAGAAAGAGATGGGACTAATTGGTAGTTGTCTTCCGGAAATATCACTCAAAATTTACAGACTGCCAAAGAACACAAGGCTGGAATATCAACACGATTTGAGCGGAAATCAGTGATTATCACTGGTTTCACGGTGTTGAAATACAGGCTAGAATTGACAAGAGAACAGCCTCCAGTGTGTGCAGATGATTATCCGTCGGAGCATGGCGTTACCAGATCAACAGGTTAATTGGGTATAGGCAGTGTCGTAAAACTGGAGCGGGTGGCAGATAGGCACTTATCTCACCCCTGGTAGAAGTTTAGCCATAGGAATAACATTAGAAAAAAATACTCAACGATCACCCTGGTAAAGTGACAGTACTACGCCACGGCCGTGGCATAATGAATTTGCTGAGTATATTCTGATTTTACTGAAGTTGTGATGATATTTAATGTCATAGAAAGGGGTAAGATAAATCCAGAACTGCACTCGAATCGTGAAATAGACAATACTCTATTCGTTTGGCTGTGCCATAATCGTCACTCGGCTTCACCTCGATGACGATTGCGGCCCATCCAAAGTCATGGAGTATTGTCTATCTATACGATTCTCGATGCAGTTCAATATAATAGTGGCCTAACCTATATTCCAGTTAAAATAAAAACCTTTAAAAAAACTTTAAAAAACCCAACATAAACATGATTAATTTCAACACTTGATAGTGATGTTTCTAGTTTAAGACTACATGACAGTAACTTGTTATTTCCTGACTCAAAATAAATGTCCAGTCTACTAGCACCTTAATATGACTTAGTAATTGCTACTAACAAGTACCTTGATATGATTCATCATTTACTTACTGCTTAACATATCAGATCTACAAAACAGAATGTCTCCTGGCAAACTAGATTTATGGACAATCTTAAATATCAAAGTTCAGTTCTTGTTTTTCTTCACTCCAGTCATGGTTCTAATCTTACAGAACTGGTCCTTGGTGAAACCCTTGACCAGCATCTCAAATTGTCCTTACTGGGGCAGTACTTCAGTCACAGTTCCTTTTTCCACCTGATCATGTATGAAGTGGCATTTTATATCAATGTGTTATTGGTTACTGCGTTAATGTGTTATTGGAAGGCACTGCGAATTGATGTTGCATTCTTCAGGAAATTTTCTAGTTTCTTCTCTGTTACCCAACAATGGAGCATCAGATGGTCACTGCTCAGATGTTTTGCATGTCTGGTACATGGGCTCCAATTCACCTTTCAGATGGTGTCCATGTGTCAGTTTGGTGTGACCAGTCTGCAGACGGGTCAGTTTCACCTGTTCAGATCTTGTCAGGTTCTCTTTTTTTAAATTATGGCTAATGGACTGTATAGTGTTCCTCAATTTATTATCTCTGGCATTGTTCCATATGTTCTACCAGCATTTCTGTGAATGCCTTTTAGTCATTGGTTTCAGATCTGTATGAGGAATTGCATAGGCTTCATAATGTCTGTCCAGTGCTCCCTTGGCTGCATGGTCTGAAGCTTCATTGCCCTGAATTCCATTATGGTTAGGTAGCCAGAAGAAGACCACCTGATTCCCGTGTTCTCTCTTCAAGTTTGTGTATGATTGTCTAATGTCTCTAATGAAGAACTTCCTGGATTGTGCTGGTCATTGACCTGCAGGTAGGACTTTGAATAAGAGGGGATTATGAACTTTTCATGTTTCAACACCTTTATCCATGACAAGGAATACAGTATTGCACTGGCCTCAGCCATAAAAATAATGCTTCTTCCATTCTCTCTCAAGTTTTCACAGGGTGTGTGAAAGGCTTTCTATCCTTTGTGCCTCTGTGTAGATGGACAAATGATCCTTGAATCTTTCTTGCAAGGTCTTGTAGTGGTCTACAAATATCCTGTCAGAGGTGTCAGCATTGGTGTTTTCAGCAAGGTCCATTATAACCAGGGGTGAATTGACATCCCATGGAGGGGTGTCTGTATTTAGCGCACTGGTATGCTAGCTTCCCTGTAAAGAGCCTTAACTCTTATAGGGAAGGCTTTTATCTCATTTGGTTTTCCGATGTAGTTCTGCTTCCCTAAAAACATAAGGCCTATGCTGGATTTCTTGGATTTGTTCTGACTTTAATTGCACAAGGATGAAAGTCGGAACAGAGGGAAAAGTCGAAAATTAAAGTTCTTCAGAAAACAAATTTAAGAAAATAATACATATGTAACATGAATCAAGTGACTTCCCTCAAAAGTATTCATTGAACCATTCAGTCACTCCTTATTGTGAAACTAAAAAGGAAAGGACTCTCTCGCAAACCTTTGTGGATATCTTGGAGGTTGTCATGGAGGTTGTCATGCTTCCATATAGTTTTATATAGGCCTTTTCCAAATAAAAAAAGACTTGAACAACATGTTCTTTATTGGCAAACCAGTCTCGGACCCAGCTTTCCAAACACACAAGGTGGTCTGTTGTGCTACATGCCTTGCGGAAGCCAGACTGGTAGGGAGTCAACAAATCCTTGGACCCAAGGCACTGACTTGTCATCACCATTAGAGTCAATGCAGACCACTTGCTTCAATAGAGTTGTTTGTTTGTTTGTGGCTTAACGTCCCAGGGGACCCTGAGGGTATATAGGGACTATCAATGATTTAACTTTTCACTTTCATAGACTTATTTCAGTCAATTCTTTTCAATGTTTCAAATATTTTCAAATATTTTATATAAAATCAAAGAGATTTGTCTCTTTCAAAAACATGATGATATCTTTCTTTGGAATAGTTTCGAACAACATTTTCATGTTGTTACTGTTTTTCAAATGCTTTCTTCTATTCTCTTGTACCCTTTTACAGTTCAGCAGGATATGCTCGACAGTGATGGGTACATTGCATGCTTGGCATATTGGGGGATTTTGCCCTTTCAGGAGATATTCGTGTGTAAGTCTGGAGTGACCTATTTTCAGACGGGTCAACTTCACCTGTTCACTACGACTTAATCCCCCACAGTGTCTCTTCCCATTCACAGTTGAGTGAATGGTATGTAGTTTGTTTCTTATTTGCTTGTTCCAGTCAGATTGCCATTTATTCATTGTCATTTCTCTTATTGGAGCTGTCATATCCGTGTGTGGAATTTTCACTGTACCGGGATGCAACTTCAGAGCTTTCTTTGCTGCTCTGTCTGCCTCTTCATTTCCATCAATTCCTATGTGGCTTGGTAGCCAGCATAGAACTATGTCTTTCCTTCTTTTCTTCAAAATGGAAATCCTCTCTCGAACTTCTCTTACCAAAGGGTTTGTCGAAGAGTATTGGAGGATACTTTGAAGACATGACTTTGAGTCAGAATATATGATGAATTTACAATGGTGCAAGACACCTGCCCAGTATAGGGCTTTCAGTATTGCACTGGTCTCTGCAGTGAAAATACTGCCCTGGCCAGGTAATGCGGCAGTCAGGTTACCATATGGTGTATGGACAGCAAAGCTCACTTTTTGTCCTTCTTTCGACCCATCAGTGTATATGGGAATGTACTCTTTGTGGTCCTTCTCTATCTTTTCCAGTTCAGTTTTGAACTGGAAATAGAGTCTCAGACTCCTTCTCAACTCCACATTTTGACTCATTAAAGATGATACCCCAACTGTTGAACACTTTTGGATGCTTCACATCCTACAGTCTATTCTACTGTCTAACCTTTGGTGGTGACAGCAAATCCCAGGAAGATACACCTCCTGGCTTTAGAGTCAAGCTTCTGCCTCTTATCTTTTGGAATGTGGGCATATGCCAAATAACCAAACACTCTGACCATACATCCACCTGCAGTTTCTCACCAGTCAGGGATTCACACAGATTCATAGCTTCAACAATAATTGTTGGGCAACAGTTTCTCAGATAGACTGCTCTTGACACAGCCTCAGCCAAGAATGTACATGGAAGTTTTGCTCAGCCAAAATGGAGCAAACAGTCTCCACCTTACTCTGCAGGTTTTTTTGGTATCGCCTGCTCATGCCTGATACCCTTGTTCTCAAACTTATTTGACGTGAATCAACTGATAATACAATGATCGAAGCACATTGTCCAACTGGTTAAGGAATTTCACCGACTTCTCTGCTTCACTGGTGCAGGCCTGGTTTCAGTCCCATTTGCAATGCCCAACAATCCTTCCTTCATGAGTGCTATTTGACACGGCTCTCTCTATATTGGATAGTTATCCCCTTTCAGTGGAAAGATCAGGTTGATAGTACTTGTAGCCATTTTGTTTAGTTCACCACAGGATACACCAAACTTCTAAGTTACATTAAAGTTCCTTCCTGAATACTAAAACTCCAAATGTTTCACTATGTGTACTCACAGATTGTTTATGCATCCGAACTTTGCATTACTGAGCCCATAACCTGTTAAAATAGGCTGGGATGGACAAAAGATCAGCTTCCAGTGTATAGAGATGCGTTTCTGTTGAAGCATGGTGTTACCAGACTAGAATCAATTGTATATAGCTGTCACCAGGTTCTTTGTGTACAAGCAATGTTGTAAAATCGAACACAAACGTCAATGTGACTAATTTCCACAATTCGTACTACTTATGCGACCATTCGCCCCTCTATAACAAAGTACATTAGTACAAAACAGTTCTTCATCAGCAGACTAATTTTCCTCAGTCACTTGAACATGTTAGATTGTGTTATCGTTGTATGTGCTGGTGAGTCATTAGTGTATTATCGTGCTTTGTTTAGTCATTTAATGAATGTTCTTAATCAAAGACTTGAGTAAGTCTGTGGTCCACCACTGCATATAGGCGAACAACCCCTGATTCTGACACAAAAAAGACATCATCAATACAATTTTAGTATATGCTATTTCTGGCATTGGACCAAGATGCAGTTTGGTATTGACTCACGGTGCCATTATCGAAGCGCTGGCGTGGTCTATTTTAGCCATGACTCCATTGACAATGACGCACATCAAGATGAGAGCAGACACTAGCGTGAGACCAATTCTGTGGAATCTGAAAGAGAAAACCAGATATTAGGAATACGAAGCAAAGACTAAATGATCAGACAACATATGGATTATGTGAACATAAAAGAATCGATGCAACGATCAGAAATTGGAATCATTCAGACTTTTACGGTTTGATCCCAATGTCAGGGCGAAAAGGTGGACGCCTTGACCCCACTTGCTGGACTCCTTGAACCCTCCCTGTGGAAAACCTGAGCACCCATTTTAGGAATATTTTCGGGAATATTTGTTGGAATTTGTCATGGTAAGGAAGTAACAAGAGAACACGGCACCTGGGAGTACTCGGCTCGGGCCATTCCAGGGGAACTCGGCACCGGCTCTTACGAGTTCTCCCGGCACGCTCTGTGGCAAGGTCAGCAATCGCAGCTGTGTGCCTTCCACAGGAGTGGGAATGCGCCCAGGCTGACTATTAACCCTTTCTGGCAGGGAAATGCCATATGGCATTCCCCTGGCCATGGCAGGACAATGCCATATGGCATTCCCCTGGCCATGACAGGACAATGCCATATGGCAATCCCCTGGCCAGGGCCGGACAATGCCATATGGCATTCCCGTATGGAATGGATGAACCACTCTGTATTTGCTCCTTTGTAACTTTTTGAAAAATTATCGCAGAATCATTAAAAATACATGAGATATTATGCTTAATGTTGCCAGTAGGTCATTAAAATATCGAAAAGTTCTAATAAAAAATAGAGATTTACTGAAAATTTTAAATTTGTAATTTCTTTTAATAATATTGACAACAAAAGCCGGCCATTCAAAGGCCACAATTGGTTCTGGTGCCTGCTATAGTATGGGTACATGGTGAATGATGTGTGGCTCTTGAAGGGTTAAGGGTTATGGAAGGGGTGAGGTATGTGTAAGGGTAGGGGTAGGGGTGGTGGTAGGGGTAGTGGTAGGGGTAGGGATAGGGCTGACTGGTGCCCGACGTAGTGTGCAGTTTCCGATACCAGTAGCAGAGCTTCTGCAATATTTACTGCAGTCACACCACTCGCCATCTTAGCCCCGAAAATATGTATTTAAGCTTGCTTATGCTAAAAGGTAGAATTACTGCTAAAGGTCTGAAGACAAATATTACTGCTACCAGCAAAGGTAGAACATTGAAGAGGTTACATACCTGTAGAGGAGGTAGATAATGACGGGGCTGATGACGAAGAACTGCATGTCATTCGCGAGATACCAGGCCCACCCGAGACACTGTTGGAAATAACAATTATAATACTGAACGTTATACTTATGCAATGTTATATACTTCCTTTCAACATACCTTATGTTTACTATGTTGTAACCCTCATTAAGCAGCGAAGATATCCTCTATTGTACCAACTCCCAAATGAAGACTAGTAAAGTTGTATCATTATATTCTTTGCTGAGCCATACACGTTAAATTATGGTAAATAGGTCTGTTAGCTCAACACAGTAATACTCTTCTATATCAATTCCTATACCTTACCCTGCACTTGGGTACATTTTGGTGAAAACAGTGAATACAGGCACGAATTGGAATATCCAAGTTCGTGATACAAGCACTGATGGTCTAATAAAAATATGGGTACCTCCTTTCCGAGTTCACTTGGAATGAAGTTATTGATATAGAGCAAGTTTGCCCACCAGTATTTGTTGCACTGTTTTGCACCACCGTCGATGGCACGCATGAATGGTCCCTCGGGGAGATGCCGTAATATTGTTGTGTAAACCAGGATTACAAACATATACACTGGTGTCAGCCTGAAAATAACATTCTTTTTAACTTTCGAATCGAATATTTCAATATTTGAAGACGTGGCATTTGTTTGGGTCGGCAGTTACCGCATCAACCTTACATATATATATGAATCGAATATTAGATGTTCGAATATATATATATATATGTATGTATATATATATTATATATATATATATGTATATGACCAGTTCTCACGAAACGGGAGGAACCCCTGTTTTTGACAACCTTTTTTCAAATACATTTTATGGACTTTCATTGAGTATTATCTTAAACTATATATATCTGTGCATATCAGGAGGAATTTGCTACAAGATATCTCATTTGGTTATCTCATGAGAGTCATTTGAATTTTGACACCCCTTAATTTTATCTTTACGTCACCATATCATTTAGAATAGGCGAAATTATATTCATATCTATTTATATTATGCTCAACATAACTTATATTTCAAATATAAGTGCTTTCCTGTATGAGGCAAAAATAATTTTTCAAATTCTTTGATTTTTAGCTGAGAAAATGGAGAATGTATACGTGGGCTAACTAGCTAATTTAGCATATTAATTATAAGGGTTTCTGTCAACTATCATCATGTTAAGTAAAATACAGAGAACTTATAAAAAACTGCTACATGGCCTAGTCGGATATCATCCCTTTCTATATCACATCTTTCAATGATATCAATTGCACATAATATTTCTTGAATTCTCATTACAAAATGGACGACGTAAAGATGAACAAGTTATCTTTACGTCGCCTATTTGTATATGTCTCTAGCAACAAAGATTTAATTTGAAATTTGAATGTCTCAGCTTCAAACTCACCCTCAACCTGTGTCTCACCCTAACTAGTAGTCCCACCAATGATCACATTATTCAAACATGAGATATTAGGCTTTAAAAATGGCGACGTAAAGATGAGTACTCATCTTTACGTCGCCCTACTCATCTTTACATCGCCCACCTATATATGTCTCTGGCAGCAAAGAAATAAGTTGAAGAGTCAGAGTTTCAGGCCCAATCTCACCCTCACCCTATGTCTCACCCTCACTGATTGTTCTACCCTAATCACATAATTTGAAAATAGTCAGAGATGAAAGATAAATGGGCGACGTAAAGACAAATTTTTCATCTTTACGTCGCCGTTTTTGAAGGCTGATATAGGTGACTTACACTGGTGTATAAATCGGTATATTCTGTAAAATATACCAGGGGGAACCTCAACCAGATGAGACATTCATTTCTGGTTATTGCAGTCACCACTAGTCCTACCTGACTACAAATACCTCAGGAATGGTCTCAGCACTACCCTATTTGTGATTTTTTTTCATATTCAAATCATGTGACTAGGTTGGTACTTTTTACTGAGGGTGAGACATAGGTTGAGGGTGAGTTTGAGACTGAAAAAAAAAATTGAATTAAAATCTTTGTTCCCAGAGACAAATATAAATGGACGACGTAAAGATGAGTACCTCATGAGTATCTCATCTTTAATTAGTATGACTGAGGTGGGACTATCAGTGAGGGTGAGACATAGGTTGAAGGTGAGTTTGAGGCTGAAACATTCAAATTTAAATCAAAATCTTTGTTCCAAGAGACATATATAAATGGACGATGTAAAGATGAGTGCTTATCTTTACATCGCCACTTTAAAGGCTAATATCTCATTTTCAATCATTTGATGAGGTTGTAACTATCAGTGAGGGTGAGACATAGGTTGAAATTGGGTTTCAGACTGAAAAAAACTAATTTCAATTTAAATCTTTGTTCCCAGAGACAAATATAAATGGACGACGTAAAGATGAGTACTCATCTTTATGTCGCCGGTTTTAAAGGCTAATATCTCATCTTTAATTAGTATGACTGAGGTGGGACTATCAGTGAGGGTGAGACATAGGTCGAAGGTGAGTTTGAGGCTGAAACTGTCAAATTGAAATCAAAATCTTTGTTCCAAGAGACATATATAAATGGACAACGTAAAGATGAGTGCTCATCTTTACGTCGCCACTTTAAAGGCTAATATCCCATTTTCAATTCATGTTAGGAGGATGTAACTATCAGTGAGGGTGAGACATAGGTTGAGGTTCAGTTTGAGGGTAAAACTATCAAATTTTAAATCATTTCCTTGTTGCCAGAGGCATATAAAACTGGCGACGTAAAAAGACACTAAATCTCATCTTTACGTCGCCACCGTTTTCACATCATTTATACTAGAAAAAATATATATAACATGTAAGAAAAAATTGACATTGAAGGTGAACATATTTTCTAATTTTCTAAAGGGTTTTTTAAAATATCTATCTTTTTTTCTTTGCTTCTGACATTGCTAAAGGCGGCAACGTAAAGATGAGCATGTTTTAGCCATAAGGACTTTACAGGATATTGGCATTTCTGGAGTCCATAGTTCTTTTCTTATGATTTTTTTTCCCCCCCCCCCATAACATACACCATAAGTGATACAATTCATGCCAAATAACCAGTGGTTAACTATTTTTTCATTATTCAATGTGATAGAGAAAAATGGCGACGTAAAGATGAGGTACATTTTAGCCAAGATAAAAGTGAGTATAACAAATATTCAAAGACAAATTTTTTCAGAATTTTCACTTGGAACATGTTGTTTGCATTGAGGCAGGTTGGTTTCGATCTATTTTGGAGGGATAAATGTTGTATATATTTCTTTTTTTTGTGTGAACATGTTTTTGGCAAAAATAAAACAGTGAAAAATGGGTGGTTTTTCATTTTTATCGTCTTTTCATATACATATACCCAGGTAAATCTATATATGGCGTTTTAGCTCTCAGTGGGATCTATAAGATGAAAAAAGAAATGGGTGACCAACTTCAAAATTGAAAGAGTTATAACATGGTGAACCTGAAAATAGGGGTTCCTCCCGTTTCGTGAGAACTGGTCATATATATATATATATATACCGCATCAATCTTATATATATATATATATATATATATATATGAATCGAATATTAGATGTTCGAAAATATCTTGTTGAAAAAACAGTGGACAGGTGGTATAGTAGACACCCGAAATGTCCACTATTTCGGGTTTCTATCATATCTGGGCTGATGTCTACAAGGGAGACATAGAGTGATTATCCTCGTACTGGTCTACTGCTACTGGTGGTCACTACCAGTGTCCTTGGTAGAAAGAGGGTCTCTAGGTTTTAGCCAGTTTGATGATCAGAAATTGAGCAACACAATGCGCAATTTTTGGATCTATACAAACATTTTAAAACAATAATTAAAGTTATGTACAGCCTCAGCCCTGAAGAAGGCTACATCTCAAGAGGCCGAAACGTTGGCATCAACTGGGCTAATTCATAACAAAATGGTTTAATGTATCGAAGGTTAAAAACAATTAAAGTATCATCCACAAGAAACTCGACGGTTTTGTGGTTCGTGGTAACAATTCCTACAATAATTAGCAAATGTCTGAATCTCTTGTCGCATAAGTTATATCTTATTGCACGTTTATGATCGGAACGTCTCTACCTACCTCCAAAATCTGTGGAAATACAGCAGAGCCCAGTTAGTTTTACCTTCTGACATCCTTAGCTCCCGAAGCAGCAGATATGCAAGTAGAAGACCACTGAAACAAAGACAGTTTATCGGTCAACTCTGACAACAATTGTCAATTATGTTGTTGTTGTTGTTGTTGTTGTTGTTGTTGTTGTTGTTGTTGTTGTTGTTGTTGTAATGCAGTGTTGTGAAATGATAACAGTCGTGCTTTGTTTTAAATACGGTTACTAATCTCTCATTTGTAATTTTTAGTACAACCTTACAGTTTGAATTATTTTATGAATTCAAAATTGATTACAGAAATGCTAAATTTGTACCAAATGCTTGTCATGATACAGCATGACTAGTGAAACATTACCAGCAAACAAACATATCCATGCACAGTATTTATGGAATTCTGGGTGGTCAAAGTGCTACATGCTGCCCACTGGTACTTGACATAACAAAATGGTATCCTCATTTTGAAAGGGATACACTACTTACCTGAGGAAAAAGAAAGAGTCGACGGAAAAGGTAGCATTGAGAATGGCTTGGAAGGTAAATCTCTTCACTGTATCGGCCAAAGCGCTGACATTGTCAATAAGACTCCCGGCTAAATAATGATAAACGAACTATTGTTTTAAATAGAACTTTTATATATGTATGCTAATGTTTTATATTTTGTTGAAGTAGTTATATTTGAGGTTACTGAAATGAATTGTTTCCTTAATATCAATACTCGAGTATATCGGTCTAAATTTCAGGGAACATACTATTTTATGTCATCAAAGGAACATATAAACTCCCCTGTATGGTTGATTATTATTGAGGTTTCGCTCACGTTAGCATTGAAATGAGAAATAATATAGGAAGTAAAGTCGAACATGTGCAAACGTTACCAAGGTCATGGATGGTAGAGCACAGCCGTATTCATGTGACGACCACATGATAGTATTGAAGCGGTTGCCGGGTCAGATTAGTTGGCCATATGATCAAGCTCATCCGACTTTGGTTAAAAGCTACCTTGTGACTTGCCGAACCAAAGGTAGGTTCGAGATCAGAGGAGCCGGAAAAACGGGATTTCTACTCACACCATGACAAGGACACACAAGTAAAAATAAACAGTAGCTTATTCCCACAAAGCGTGATCTAAATGCTTGTCTAAATCCCTATTTCTGTACCTTATATACAATATACCCAAACGACTGCATGAAATGTATAGGTAAGTGAACAGATCCTTAAGAACTATATATGTTCTTTCTGTTTTAATCTCCTTCCGATCCCCTAGTTCTCAAGGTGCTGTTTATATATATATTCCGGGTTTCCCTGATTATCTTTAGTCAGCATCGTTTTGGTATCATCCATTTATGCGGCTTCGGTGGTTCTGTTTCATTGTATTACTTTTTTTGTTTGTGACGTTTGTATTATGGATTGAGATCGGCTATTTCCATTTTATCTTGCTAAAACCTTGTTTTATGGTCAACGCCGAAAGAAATAAAACAAAAAAACACGGAAAGGTCTACCCTGAGTAGAACTGCTATGATTCCGTAAATAAAAAAGATCAAACCGTTTAATATAGTGAAAAAAAGACTTACAACCGGATCCCAAGACAAAGGCGTATGTGTGCCCGAGAATGACCCACCACATGGACAAGACACGAATGCCGTTGATTGCACCCAGCTGGCCTTCACGCATGCCTGCATTCAGCAGTTTGCCGGTATTTGTGACTACTGAGAATGATATCAGGAACTGATGGAAAAAGGCTGAAATGATAATCATATTGTGTGTATTTAATCCACCTTCATTTGGAGAAATATAGGCTAGAAATATATTGAAGGCGCATGTTATCACTAACGGTACAGTCTACACATGCATGGACGTTTAAAGATTCGCTTATCATAATTACTTCTTGCCAACATATAGGCATGAACTGTACATTTTTTTCAAAGTAGGACTTCCTTATTCATTATCGCTAAAAGAGGACCTTTTTTATTTCTGATTATCACATTTTCCATTTTCCATTACGTTGATAGTTTTAAACTTCATGACAAATTAATGAAAATCAGTGTCCGCAAAATAACATGAGATTCACAAGAACACATATAAATCTATAACCCTTTAGCACTTATCAAGCTTTTTCTGACAAGACGTACCTTTTACTGCTGACGCGCTGCATGCACCTCTCTTTCTGGTATTAATATTACTAATTAGACCATGCCCACTGACTTCATCGGATATGAGATTGTCTGAGTCAATGTCAGACATGGTGTCGTCTTTTGACGTCACAGGAAACTTCAGTTTGTTCGGGTCTGAGCGCACGCGCTGTACAACGTCATAGAAAGTGCCACAGATCAGAAGGTATAGGATGACGCCTATGAGAACTCTGTAACAGAATTTCATCACAATGTTAGACTTCATGACACCAATCAGGATGGATGAGTTTGTAATCTAATATTTACTCAATGTAAAAGATACAAAGCAAAAATAGAGTATAGTGATCACGCCCTGTTGAAACACAGATAAGCTGCAGATATCCTCTTGATCGCGCTGAGCCATTCTTCACATGTATCTTTACGATGTCTATTTGTGAGTGCATATTGATATTTTTCAATTCAGACTAATTGAAATAGTCAACCTATTTTTTAGGGTTTAAGCTGGTTATTTTCAAATAGCCAAATTACAAAAATACATTTCCTAAAGATGATTTAAGCGTAAACGGATTATCTTATGATGTTTTCATATTAGGCATTAGTGCCACCTACAGGGTACAGATGTCGCCAGTGGTCCAGGTGGCTGGCTCTGCGCATGTCACAACGGATGATTGCAGCGTCTCATTAATCAATTTGTCCGGGAGTTTCAAACGTTTCAAAATCATCCCCAGACCTGCAGAAAGATCCCATGAATATAATTGTCAACCGACTTAGCATATTATAGATTGAACTTTATTTCTCAAATAAGATGTAGAAGAAAAAGCACCATTCCAAATAACAATATAGAGATTTTAAAATCAACAGCACAGAATGACCTCGTTTCTCTAAGTACATTGAATGTCCTGCTCCATAGCAGCGATTCATATTCTCCCCCCCCCCCCCGTTCTCATTCCGTTCTTCACCAGATTGTGCCGTATTTTTCTTACCACTATCTTACTTTTATTATATCCTAAAACTGGATAAGGTTTAATCTTGGCCACCGTATGCCACAACTGGAGTTTGGCAAAGTGATTTCATGAGGCGAAGCCGAGTGAAGTCCGGAGCCAAAACCAATCACAAGTACCCACTCCGACCAACAGGGCTCTGCCACAGGCCACGCCTTTAAAGGGTTAATGCGATAGCGGATCTACCAGGAACCGGCCCAAACTGTCATGCTGTCTGGTGGACATTGGCCGCATTATCATGCTAGGCAGGTTTCCCCTTCAATCGCTATCAATCGGTGTTAAGTCCTTCACCTTAGAATTTGTATGAAACTCAACCTCAACCTATGCCTCACCCTCACTGATAGTTGGATAGTTACACCCTAATCACATGAATTGAACATGTGATTTTCGCCTTTAAAGTGGCGATATCAAGATGGGTATACATTCATCTTAACGTCGCCAGTTTACATATATGTCCCCGAGAACAAAGGTTTAGATGTAAATCTAATTGTTTCAGCCTCACACTCACCCACAACCTATGTCTCACCCTCACTTATAATCCCACCCTCTATACATGAATGGAAAATGAGATATTAGGCTTTGAAGAGGTTGTGTAAAGACGAGTACTCAGATACTACTCATCGTTATGTCGCCCATTTATATGTGTGTCTGGGAAAAACGATTTGAATTTGATTTTCATTGTTTCAGCCTCAAACTTACTGTCAACCTATGTCTCACCCTCACTGATATTTATACCCTCATCATATGAATTAAACATGAGATATTAGCATTTAAAAGAAAAGTATTCATCTTTACATCGCCATTTTAAAGCCTTAACATCTCATGTTAGAATCATGTGACCAGGGTGGGACTATCAGTAAGGGTGAAACACGAGTTGAGGGTGAGTTTGAAGCAGAGACATTCAAAGTTCAATTTAAATATTTGTTGCTAGAGACAAATATAAAAGGGTGATGTAAAGATTAATTTTTGTCATCCATTTTGTAATGAAAATTTACGAAATTTCATATCCAATTGATAACATTAAATATATGATATAGAAAGGGATGACATCTGACTATGCCATGTAGCAGTTTTTTATGAGATCTCTTTATATTCCTTAACATGATAATATGACATTCTCCCTTTTCTCAGCTAAAAATCAAAGAGATCAAAATTGTTCTTTAGCCTCATACAGGAAAATACCTATATCTGAAATATGAGTTATATTGTGAGCAATATAAATTAATCTAAATATCATTTCACCTATTCTAAATGATATGGTAAACTAAAGTAAAATTAAGGAGTGTTAAAATTCAAAGCTAATGAGATAATCAAATGAGCTATCTTGAAGCAAATTCTTCTGATATAGCAAAATATATAACCTTTAAGATAATATTCAATAAAAGTACCAATATTTTAAAAAAAAGGTTTCGAAAACAGGGGTTCCTACCGTGTCATGAGAACGGGTATATAATATATATATATACCAATAATGAATTTGTTACAGAACATGGAAAAACAATCAGACGATGATGCCTTTCAGTGTGACGGGAGAACGTACCTATATCAAGGAGAGGTGTCAGGTCAGTCTCTGCGCATGTACGAGGAACACAAATACCCTCCGTAAATCCAAAGTAAGTTAATAACGGGGACAGCAAGGCCTAGAAAATATAGAGTTATGATATATGACCTTTATTAAACGAAAATCATTTTTAAAACATTTTAATCTAAGTCCATGGTCCACGTGAACGAAAGTTACTACCACTTTATCAAACGAAAAGTCAAATAAAGACGAAGGAAATCTTAAAGCTCAAAGGATCTCATAATGTTTGTTGTTGATAGTGTCTTTGCAGAACATAATGTTATAAGATGATGTATCAAGTCTTTGACGATTGGAGGGAGGTCAACATTGGTATAAATAAATATTTAATAGGTTAAATGAGACTTAGCTTGGTAAAAGGTTATATTTGACCTAAATGTTATGATGTTACAAGGTCGTCGGATGGAGATGCACCTCTCGCCTGGTACCAGCAGCTTTTTCACAGACAGAGGAGTACAATGAGGGGCAGGTAAACTACAGTTTTGGGTGGGATCGTTGCTCCATGTGATTGCTGAATCACAGCCTCGACTCCTTGGCGGCCTCCATATTCTTTTCTCCTGGCTTGTGCACCCCCCTACTACCCACAGGTTTTGGTGCTCAGACATCTTCCAGATTTCTTTTGCAACTACATGTAAATCACAGCCTTCATTATTTGAATCCACTTTGTGGTTCAGATAGGCCACTGCCGTAGTGTTGTCCAACAGGCACCTAATTGTAGTATTGTTCAAGGACTTAACAAAGCATTGTAGGCCAAAAGCTAATGCCATTGTATCCATTACATTCATAATCAGTTCTTGTTATAGCAATGTCCAGCTGCCTTTAGTGGTTTCTCCACCATCCTGGAATGCACCCAACCTAATTTGCATGCATCTGTAAAGTTTTGAGTACAGTGACTGCACTCTAATACATTTAGAGCTTGATTTGATTTTTTTCATCCATCAGTGTACATCCTCAATACCTTCCTTGGAGACATTCATGGACCTCTCATGTTTCTGAATGGCCCTATTTCTGTTCGGAAATAGAGTTCGGAAGTTCCTGAATTACCACATCGAGGTTAAATCTAGCTTCCCTGGATAATGCAAAAGGCCTAAGCAGGGCAGCCTGTTCTGAGAACTCATGATATTCAATTTCAGCCCCTTTTACCACTTTCATTGATGTAAGGATCAGGTTTAACTGTCAACAATGTGCTTGTGAAATCAGGACTGGCGGTTGTATGGGGACTTGTCTTTCTACCCCTTGTCAGAGCTCCAATTCCTGTTGTAGAACTTTTTGTAGGTTTTTGTTATCTGTCAGAAGATTTCCCCCATTTCCTGTCCATGGTCTGCTTAAGCAAATAGTGCTGGGTATATGTGGTGTCAGACATCACCCTTGAGAGTATGAGGTTAGCATCCATGAGGCTGACATAGCCATCTGCAGGTAGAGCTGCCTTATCCCTGATCTTGGGGTCATTGTTCAACTTACCCCAGTGTTTCAGGTTGTACATGGCCTGCGATTGATGCACAAGGCCCCACATTGCATAGACTATGTTCTGACTCCCAGGAGAGAGCCAAAAGGTGCATATTCGTGGGGCACTGCATCAAATGTGAAATTGAAGGTGAAGGTCACTCAGTGAGAATCATGCTTATTGGTTCTCACAGTGTAAAGATCATGCTGATTGGTTCCCAAAAATAAGCAGGTTTATATGGTGAGGAAGACACTGTTGTAGATCTTTCTCAACTTTGGTGTCTACAACATTGGAACATTGTCAAGCCAAGGGAAGCGGGCCTGCTTCTCCCTCACCTTGTCTTCTTGTATAGGCGGCTCCATCACCCACGAAAGGGCCCGGACCACCATATCAGAGACCTCAGGTCTCATTTTGTCACTAGCATTGGTAAGGTCACATGAGCCATCATGGTATGAATCGGCAACATCAACCTTGTTGTCCTCCATATGGAGCAGACCACACTCCAGCAGTCAATCAGAGCTTGAATCGGAGTCTGACGGACAATCGTTCTAATTTGAGTGCTTCCCCTGTGCCGCCAGTGAGGGCTGCGTGGTAGCACGAGTCATTTCCCTCTGATTGAGAAAAGCTAACATAATCTCTCTGAATTGGTCCATTTGAACTGTGGTTGTGCCTTGGACAGTCAGTTCTGGCTGGCATGACACTGTACCAAACAAATCCTCTCTCACAGGAGATTTCGGTTTTCAACTCTGGTCTTAGATGGGCCACATTTGCCTTTAACCTTATCCCCCTGCTCAACCGCCATGTTGGTGAGCAGCTAGATAACACAGGCCGAATTGAAACTTGGTAAATGCTGCGCAAACCCTGTTTGTCAAGACTTCAAAAAGCTACTCAGTTGTGGACGGACTATAATGCTTTTATGGGGAATGAAAAACTTGCTTCTGGGACTGAAATGAGCCATAGCTGAGTGGTTTCACCGCGAGGAAGTCACTGCTTGTACCCGCCAAGAGTCACATCTCCATTGGATTTCAACCGACTAGTAACAAAGAGTAGACCATCAACTAAGGAAAGTAACACTCGCTGACTATATTCTGACTTGGTGTGGAGAGTTAAACTTGAGATAGAGAGTCAAGATAGAACATATTACCAGAATTTAGCCTGAATTCGAATAATTGTCTCGCATCATAGAAAAGCATGTTAAGCACAATTAGCTTTGTGAGGGTGCATTATTAGGCACAAAGACATAGTAAACGTGGAAAGCTATTGAAGATATTCGATAAATATTAGGTATTCGTGAAGAAGAGACTCACCAGCACTGGTCCCCTTAGCAAAACAAGGCAGTGCTTGCCTTGAAACTTCACGTCATGAGAGGAGTTGGTTTCGTATTCTTTAATTGAGGTACACACATCATAGGACCCCATCCACAAGAATTTAAACTCGGAGATCCCGCTAGGCGGCTTTCCCAGGGCATCCAAAACTGAAATAAAGAATTAAGATATTGATTAAGATAAAATAACATTACCGGTAAAACATAAGATATAAGCATCAGCAAGTTAATCTCCGAATAATGAAAGGCGAAAATCTTTACAATAGTTCTATGTGAAAACGCATATATATAATTATCATATTAATATAATTCCCATAATTACTGATGAGACATGTATGCTTGACAAATCAATGTTGAAGATTCAAATATAACTATGGTGGAAGATTTATCTCGAATGGGAATGGGAATTTGTGTAAAAATCATTTTTAAAACGTAGAAAAGATTTTCCTCTTATACACATATTCCGGATCTTAAACTGTAAGGATTGAAGCTTAGTTTCTCTGATAGCTCCATATACATTTAAAAATATGGCTAACCACAGGTTATCATCCACTAGAGACAAGTGATTTTCCATACTCCAGTAAATTTGTCCACCGGGAATACCAGTCCGAAAAGAATTCGTAATTCTGTAGACATCCTTGTTTCCACTGCTTCGAATATCAATCACCTCAGAAAATGAATCATTTATGAAGATTGGTTAAATCAACTCCATGACATTTGGGAAAGAACATTTTGCAAGCCATGGAATGGATTTTTATGTTTGATACGATCTAAGAAAACTACAATTCACCTTGTATTTAGCTATCATTTCTTCATTGGATATAAGTCTGTTAACTACAATTATTTCTATAAATTTATTATACTACAGGGGCTCATATTGCCAGTCCAACTCTTCACAGGGGCGTTATAAGTATATTTTGAACCATATGTCTAGTAGATTTTCATAGAACTGGGGCAGAAGAAATTTCTTCTGTAAGGCCATTATATATCGGAAAGTATCCAATATGGATGTCTTGTACAGGTTACACCTACCCAGAAAATACTGAAATGTACCCAACAAACAGACAACCCAAGATGGGTTGTTTGCTTTCAAAAGCCTATTAATCCAACTTTTTATAGAGGTTTCATACATCAACTAAAATTCTGGCAGCTTCAATCCTACTTCTGAAATCCCTTTGATCATCAGGGAGTAGGCAACCTCATATGTGTTGATTTGCCATATAAACCTATCAACAATGTTTTAAAAATCTCTAAAAACCTGAGAAGGTGTGTATATTACCAATATAGTAGAGTAATAAAATTGCTGCTATACTGCCATGGAACAAAACTCCCTAAATAACAGGATTTCAGGGAACTGGCCCCTTGACTATATAACATGATAGCTGTAATTTTGTGTTGACTACAGTGACTGTCCTTCAGGGAAAATTGTCTATTTGACCATGTACCACATACATTCCTACACTTCTGGAGACTGCCCTCAAAATTTAGTACATAACAATTCTCCTGAGAGGTACTGTTGGAGAAATGAATTCCTAAAATTTGTAAACTGGTTTTGCTGCAATAACTGTGGTGAGGCTTCCTTTGGAGCAATTCCTATAGTCATAACATATGATTTTTCCCTGTTGATTTTAAGCCCGGAATATCTACAGTACCTCTCAAGGTATCCAATAGCCTGCTGATTGAGTCCACATCCTCCAACAAGGCTGTGAGATCATCAGCGTAAATAAATGATTTTACAATCTGGTTTCCAATCTTTATACCCTTAACTCTGGCATCTCCATGTGTTATGATAGCCAATATTTCCACCAGTAAAATTAGCAAATATGGCAAAAAACAACATCATTACATGGCTCCCCTGGAAGGTATAAACCAGCCTCCGTTGGTTACCATCATTGGATACACAAGTTTCAATATCTTTATAAATGATCTGCATCTAATCAATATATTATTCTCCAAATCCAAACAGAGACAGAGCCTCATAGATGGTGTCCCATGACACCGAATCAAAGGCCTTCTCAAAATCAAAAGTAGCAATAGACCCTGAGACACCCCCATGTTTACCAGGTCAATGGTATCCTATACAGCCCTGATATTTGAGCCTAAGTCCCGACCCTTCATGAATCCTCTTGATTTTCATGTATAATTTTTCTTAAAGAGTTTTGGAGTCGGAGGGACAATGGCTTTGGTAATAACTTGTAATCTGCGTTCAGTAGAGTGATTGGGTACCAATTCTTAATGTAAGTTTGTCCTGATCCTTTTTGAGATTAGATTTTTAACTCCCCCCGCCCTCCTTTAATCAATACTCAACCTACTCTCCTTTTAGCCTGCCAAGAAAGATTCCAGTATAAGATCTTTAATCTCCTTCCAGAAATATCTAAGAAATTCAAAAGTTAGCCCATCTGTTCCAGGACACTGATTGCTATTTGACTTCTTGAGAGCCATTTCCAATTCCTCATAGAGATATCCCTCTCTAAAAGTTCTTTATCTATCTCTGAAGTCCTCGGTATATCATTCTGAAAGATATCCACAAATATCAACGCACAGAGACCAGCATAAGGTTGTAGTCTCAGAGGTCGATCTCAATGTGAAGGGAACATTACAGTATTAAATTTTGTTTCCAGTATCAAATTCTGTTTTCAGCATGGGTAGACTTAAATCATAAGATAAAAAACCAGCTGAGTGTAAAGCTACAACAACGAATAGCAGGTTTTAATTTTAACTACACGAGAATCTATACCTAATAACCCCTCATTCTCGAGGACCTGATCTAGTTCACTCTGTCTCTATGTGTGGGAGAAACTCAAAGCAGATCCAACAGACTCATAGTTTTTTAGATATGGTAGGTGATAATAAGGCAAAACACCTACACATTGAAAGGTGTTACAAGTGCTACGACAATTGCCATAGTTTGACAATAGGTGGCAGCATAGAATTATTGGTTGTGTAGACAGAGTGAAGAGAGATATGAATGCCACGGTTTTGAGAATACCTAGATACACATAATACCACGTTGAATACATCCCTGACATCAGGAGCTTTAATTTAATACACATGCCTCTCATAATTTCTATCAAGGTTCATCTTATAAAAACAGAAAAAAAGGAAACGTTTTGCTGGTGCACGCGGTGGTGAGAAACAAATATGGTATAGTAGCCTAAAGAATAAAGGCATCTCAAATCTACATTGCATGTACTAGCAGGTAAACAACGGCACTGATGTATTAACCACTGTCTATGCATCGACCAGGATGGGGCCAAGCACCAACTATAGGATCAGGCACAATTAATTTCAACCGCACCATGTGATGAATGAATCATATCTATATATAGAAGTGGAAAAGTGGCATTCATACATCAGTGGGTGGTGGGGATACCTGAAGGAGTGGTTTGTGCCGGCCCTCTCTTGTGAGTAAATGGTTTTGCGCCTTGGTACTGACTACAGGTGTCATGGAAACAGGAAAGTGCATTCTCTTGGATACTGTAAATTATGTTTTTGTATATACCCCCCCCCCCCTCCAGTGGACAGTTATGTTCATAAAACTAGGAACTATTTTGGTTTTACTTGCGGTTCTGAACATCCTCATAATTTCAACAAGTGAGGTGAAACATCCTGATTTTGTGGTATCAAAATTGGCCGTATCTTTTTCTCAACTTGTATACAGGCAACATCCCTTTGGGCTGACGACAGGTCCAAGGGTTTTAGATTTCAAGAAATATATTGACTAGAAGACATACTTAACTGTTAAATGGGTTAATCAACCAGCTCTAAATAAGAGGCCTACATTGGTTGGGAAAGCGAAAACTGTAGGAGGTTATTGCATGCTACCAATGCAACAACAACAAATATAAGTCAACCTGTACCTCATATGATTTTGAAAAATGATGAAGGTACCCGGTAGATATATAATTATGAATGGCACTTTTAAAACTAAATTACCGGTATCCATATTGAACAATTATATATGCATGTGGTTTTATTTGCTCAAAACGATTGCGTGCCTTGATCACGCAATATGTCTGTAAATGGTATGAGAGAAAGGCCATATATAGCATTGTGTCCCAGATTATGACCTCGAGATCATGGGCGTAATGCACGTAGAGCGACGGCTGCATAGCATACCGGTAGTGCCTTGTAATATTATCGTTTACATACTCGTTCTTTCTGCGGGGATGTCAGATGGGGTCAGGATAAAAAAAGTTTTAACAATTTTCAATTGAAATACCAAGTATTTAGTATACGGATCTGAGACTCTCGTCTACTTACCTTTCAGTGTGTAAGGTTTTAAATTTGTCATGTCCTCTAGTAAGTTCAGGATGTCTGGGATGCATCTTGAGGTGGTGTTCGTCATTCCGTCCAACACAGCAAGTAATGATGTTGACAGTTCTTTATGAAACTCCGCATCAAACATTGAGGCATAGTTGCCTTGCACGAACTGTATAAAATTGCTATTGACATCACCTAGGGTATTGGCATGCTGAGAAGCATTCAACACCTTTTGTAAGCGTTGAAGAGCGACTGCTTCTTGGACCGGTACCCAATCTTCAAAAGCTGCATCACCACTCGAGAAGTTAAATGTGACAGCCAGTGTCACAATCACGGTAAAAAGAACCGTTGATAGATGTGCCTGAGTTGTCATCCTATCCACGTATAGTCTTACCACATTGTACTCAAGAGAAAGTAAAAGTGGCGCTGTCACTGGCACAGTCCCTTCCTCTGGGTCAGAAATGTCCGCTTTGTTTATAGTACGAACACTGGTCACGTGACCGTCACATGGCACATGACTTCCTATCCACGGTGATGCAGTGTATGTAGGCTTACTGTGCAGAGGAGATTGTTCCACGATATCCTCGTGCATTGATTACTAACCAAGATGGCGGCGATTTGTTTGGGTGACAACTGAGTACAAGTGTTAGTCCCGCGCGTTCCAAACTTAAAGTTATGTGGAAATTACTCGTCGATTCCTCAAGAGCCGGACACAGAATTTATGCCAGCCATGGAGTACGATGATTACATCGATATCGACGACACAGATGGTATAATAAATAAGGTATAGTATCTATTCACGAAACCGAAATCAGTAAAACTAAAATTGAAAAAAAAAACTGAGGCTGGCGACGTTTGACTCAGTCAGTCAGTGTGCTGGCAGAGGCACTTTAGTCTCTGCCACCGCTGTTGTACCGTGATATTACGATCAGTTTGATGTCATTATTGCTGCTCAGCTGTGCTGAATTGCATGATGGCAGTAGCAATTCTTGATCAGCAGAGCCGCAGGAAACGGGCACTAGAATCGTGCTAAAACTAAATCTAATGATTGATAGTGATACTGATAGTAATTGAATAATATTCCATGCAATGTAAACAATGGGTTTATTGATGAAATAAGATATATCATTATCAGCACATGTCGTATATGTTTTAATGCCAGACCATTAATGTTTAATGCCAGGCCATTAATGTCAATTGGGTTAGCCCAGAATCCAGATCACGTTGGGTCTTACTCTTAGCCAGTGCACCCGGCCCTGTCCCATACACAGGATCAGTGGTGAATACTGAATACTTTACCTAGTTCAAGTAGTTGGGTCTAAATTTAGCAAGGCAGTAAAATAATGTAATACTACTATGAAAGAAACTGGTGACTGTTTGGTCTGTGTCCTCGTTCGCCATCGAGTTTGGAGTGCACAGCAATATGAAAGAGGCGGGGGCCGAGTGAATATTCTGAAGCACTTCGTCTTCAATCGAGATGGCGACTGGGGACTCGGACCAAGCACGGAAATATTTCTGATTTTATCTTACCCTGGAAATATATCTGTTTATCACCCGTTGAGAATAGGTTACCGTACTCGCAATCCTGTTGAGAACGAGTTCCTAATGTTAAGCCTATGGACGTTTATTCCAGGCCAAGATAATACATATCTTATAACGGTACTTTAAAGTTTACCTTACTCTAGACATCAAATTCTAACTACACTGCCTAGACTAGATCTAGATCTACAATATGATATCAGAGTGGACTGTGTTGCAATATATATACAGGCATAAATATTCATTATACTTTTATAGTCCCTCGTGTAGCTTTTCTATTGACACTATTTCCGACCAATTGATTAAGACAATCTTTGTCTTCCCGAATATGTATTGCTTACTAAGTTATTTGTATGTAATCGTTAAATCTGGATCTTATCAAGCCATATGGTATACCTATCTATGGCACAGGGAAATTTCCCTGATGAGTTATTGTAGTTGCGATGGAGACAGCTGGCCAGTTAACACCCTGAAATCGTGAAAGCAGTGATCTGATGCGGATCGATTAACAATCAATAATCTATACATAATTGATTCCTGACCTGCCTAGATACTGAATGAATGACTTGACAACAAAAGTAGTGCTGCCCCTTTTACCTAGCAATGGATCAAAATATATATGTCAAGGTCAGGTCTGATAGAAACTGTCACACTGTAGTTGAACGCCGGATTCTTTAGATATTTGTACATTTTAAAGAAATTAACACACACAAAAACTATTTTGAAATTTTTTATGTTCACCTTCACTACAAGTGAGCTACAAGTTGTTTATTTCATGATATATCAGAGAAATATGCATACATGCGTTATCGTCACATACATGTTAACGTTTACGATAAGATTTAGTAGGATCTCAGTAGGACAATGGTGTTTAAGTCACAGGTGTAGCTATACCCTCAGGACATCTGTTACCCTGAGGTGCAGCAAGGCATGTGGAAAAGAGCAGATTATGACTCGTAGAACGGATTCTTTATTGACGCAAGCTGTTTGCAGAAGGGATCGTTTACGTTGTGGCTCATCCACAACGTAAACAAACATCAAGGACTGCTTACACTTGACAACTTATATTCGTGAAACGATATCGTATATTATAGCCATTGAGAATAATCAACCAAAGTAAATATGTATACATACGTGTACACTAAATGCGGTTGCATTGCAAACATATTTCGGCATATCTTGTCGCCTTGATTAGTGCCTGTGGCGCATTGTGCACCTCCTGGCTGCAGCGAGCCATGGCATGGCAAATTCCCGAAAAACCCAGTCGAATCCTTCATGCACGACTTGACCAAAGCGGTGATGTTTTTAATATCGTCGGCATTGTGTCTTAAAGTCAAATTAGATGATAAATCAAAGAAACCATTCCATGGAATTGTGTACCATATGAGTTGAAAATAGATGATTTTATGAAAGATGACAATCTGCAAATTTTCACTCAGAATAGTTCAGATTCACCCATTTTTAGGTGGATTTATGTATTTTTTCAATTACCAGGGGAATCGTGTAGAATCCTGTGTTCCAAGACTGACCTCATGCTATTTTACACCATTATTTACCCCCCCCCCCCCCCCCCCACACACACACACTCCGTGTTATATTTTTTTCCTTACAACAACCCTTAGCATACTTGATCATGGAAAATGACCCCCCCCCCCCCCCGCTGCATGACTTAATTTATGGACAGAAACAAATGACCCACCAACTCCCCAAAAAGTAAGTCAGACACACTTAACAACAGTTTGGTATGCCCACTTCGAGCTTCTGTATTAACAAGTAAAGCAAATGTTTCGGATAGTTAGTCCTTCTTCAGGACAGCAATACAGTAACAATCCTATGGACGGCACCTTATCATCAGGGATGCCAGTTTTCAATGTTTCCATTGAAATTCATGTTTTCATTTTCAGAATAAAAAGATATTTTTCCTTGTGTAATATTGACATACCAACTGCTAAATTACCCAATTCAGCCACAGCCCACAATCCCCAATTGAACCTCCATACATGCCTAGACTACCGAGACGTAAAACTACACAAACACGAACAAACCATCCCTTGATTCCCTTGTCTAAAGCCTGTATTGCAATGAAAAATATTTCAATGTTTTTTTTCTGACCCTTACTGGCATCCCTGTTATCATGCACAATCATAAGAAAGTATCGGACAGTGATATATCTTGGTTATATATTGTTTAATGATACGTGGCATAAACACTTCTAATCACACAAAAAAAAAAAAAAAAAAAATTGGTTATATATTGTAACAATATTCATGCATTGGACCTCGCGTATGTACATCTATGATAAGAGATTATGATACTGGAACTATATTTATTTAGAAAAGGACAGAATTCTATGAACTCTTGTTTGCACAAATTGTGAATATATCAGCAGGTGAATTCCTGACGTTGATCAGTCCTCATTCGCTGTACAGGTGTAAACAGGTTTGAACTGGAGTTGCAGTCACCTGTAAAAGGTGACTCACCACAAGGCGGCGCTTCTCCGTGGGCGTGTGACTAGCCCTTTGTAGGGGGTGATCCCTATCGGTAAAAAGGTTTTACTCCAGTGGGACCACGCACGGACGGACTATGGTGGTAAATATTTAGTATCAGAACTCAACTCACCGGACCTTCACTGTAGCCACACTGATAGTCATCTTATCTTAAATACTCACCTGCTTCAGAGCCATGTGTTTTTGTTACCATTATATTCCTTACACATGTCCTCATGCTGCTGTGTTCAATTCACATTTATAATGTTTAGACCAACATTGCCTTTAGATGCTATGGTGTTAACGCTGTTTTAGCAACCTGATTATCGATCTACAATACCTTACAAATATGAAAACAGAAATATGCATCCGGATATTTCAATGTATTTTATTTCTATAAATTTGTAATGAATTGGAAGTAAATGAATTAAATGAACACCTGAACATATACATTCAGGTACGTCCATAGCTAGATCTGATCATTCTTTTATGCTTCATTCAACATACACACATCTATGTTTATAATGACACGTTGATCTACAGTTTTTTAAGCATGCCTGCATGAAAGCTCTTCGGTTACAGCTAAGCATGTACATGTTTGATCGCTGTACAACGTTTTGTATACGTGTGCTCATATTTGCATTCAGGCTTTGCAAAGTTATGCATTATATATGAAACATGATTTTATTTACTTCTTTACTTAGGTTTTATCTGCCACTTCTCCACTAAACAGCCAGATATGATTTTCACCTTTCAAAAACGTTTATACTGTATTAGAGAAGTATTATACTCTCGTGTGCTTTTGTTTAGAACTGGTCAGGATAAATTACCCTTTTAAATAATTCTGATATGCATATATCACGATACATGTACACGCCTCTACTTCATCAGTTCTCATTAGTCTTGTAATGGGCCATTTCACGGTGTTTGGGGTCATGAGGTGCAAGGTTGTCAGGCTGCTGATATGGGAAAACGTCTAGTGAGTCTCCAATATACAGAATACGCAAATCCAGAGATGTCAGTTTTCCATTTTTCCGTGGAAATCCACTTTTTCATATTCAGTATATGTAATTTGTTTTTCTTGTGTCAGACAAATATAATTTTTATTCGGCTTCATTTACACAAATAAAACTGAGGTTTTAACCTCGACACAGACCCTCAGCCCCATGCCATGCCCGACAAAGACATATCTTCTAAGTTCTCCCAATCTCTCTGAGGCAGAAATATTGACGTGGAAATTATCTCCATTTTTTCCCTGACCCTAAATGACATCCCTGCATATCCTAGCGCGTCTTATTATCATTTCCGACGCTGTACCACTATTTCCCGATAGATTTTATTTCCAGTGTTTTTAACAACAACTTGTAATCCATTATGGCCTTTTGCTTTTCGCTGTTTTAAGGACTGGTTGAAGGCGTCCGATGCCTCCTTGGCTAATCTGCAGGAGGTAGGCACCAAAGTCTACAACCTAGGCATAGCCGACACACGCCAGCTGCGAGTTAACAAGAATAATCTCCAATCCAGGACTGCAAGTAACTCTAACCTGCTCAGCAATGGCGCCAAGAGTGCATGGTGAGATATAAAGAGATTCATTTCCATTCGTTTTCATCCTGATCTTGTCCCGTTCAAAAAGTAGTAGCTCATATATAATTGGCTAATAAAAGAATCTAATCTAAATGTGGAATAATGTTGTCTGCTGTCCTTTATTACAAGTAGGAGTTAGTCGGCTTCAGCATTCACCTTTAAAGATATTTGCTCCTCGGATTGTGTGGCATATTTTTGTGTTCGTTATTTGCTTTAGATATCATTATTTCAGCTACATTTCACATTTTAATGTGTTCAGTTCTAGTTCATAATCTGGAATATATATATAACATGTCTGCAGTATTATCGTAGTCTAGAATTATGGCAACAAATATTTTAAATTTTTATCATATTCTCAAGAGAAAAACACCTTCGGTTGTTTTATTTACTTTTCTTATTTTCACCTTTAGACCTTCAGCTCTCAGATGAGGACTATACTATTGTTTTGTATTAAAGCAAAATAGGAGCCTTTTTAATTGAATACACAACTTTTGTTTTAAAGTCACTTGTTCCTCCATGCAAGGGACAGATTTAAAGGAGCTGTGTAAGTATGGTTATCAAATATGTACGAGGAGGTATTTTCCACCATCCATTTGATTTTACCTAGTTTATTTACAAACAATTAAGTCTTGCATTCTTTTGCAATAAGAATGCACTTCGATAAAAATATAATTTCTATACATTTCACTATTTTTCACATACGGAACGTGACTGAGTTTCTAATCAGTTTGTAAAGTCCAGAGGCTCAGACTAGCTAGGTGTAGACCTTAAAAGTTAGGGAGATAAAACCCAAACACAGATGTACTAGGTGCTACTATGAGTCAAGAACTTAACTGATTCATTGGAAATATGGGTCTTCATATATATACACATTGTAGGGATTTGACTTGACAGGCTTGGCATCTGTGAGCTCTGCACTCTCATTGGCTGTTGTATTAGCAGCCAATTAGGGATGACCAAATTATTATGGTTGAGTGCCCATTCCAGTCTCTTGTTAGGAGGCTGCTCATGACACTGAACAACTCAAGGTGTCATAGTGGAGCGCCCAGCCCCCATGTGGACACACTAGGAACTAGGGCTGAGTGCTAATAGGGGTGTTGTATGCCATTCAAAGCATGGCAGCCATATTATAGATATCGAGGAGGAGGAGACATACCAAAATGGCAACTGTTCCAATTCAGTCAATTTATTCACTAATAAATAAGAGTAATTTTGATTATTACCTTCTCATAGAAACCAACATTATTTTGCCACAGTAGGATGTATAGACCAGAACTTTACAAGATGATTGTTGCTATTTAAAGGGGCAGTAATTCGTCCATTCCGGATCTGCTCCGGCGGCAGAGTGAGCGGCAGCGTCAACAGAAAGTCACGCGTCCCGTCAGTGCCAAGGTCAACACGCAGGCGCCGCCCACCAAGACCCGGCGGCGGCCGCAGAGTGCAAAGGAGCTGGGCGGTACCAGCGAAAAGAAGCCCCCTACCGGACTTGGCGGTAAGTATGGAGTTCAGTAGTTTCCGTGGTCTCATTTTCGGGGCTGGGTGGGTTGGATTTGCTTACTTATTTATAATTGTAATTGGTATTTAAATATATTTATTAAGGGGATATTGAGGTTCGATGAAAGGGAATAGGTGGGATGGCAAACAGGAAAGATCACACAGACGGTAACAATGAAACTAATTTGATGATTAAGTAGCAGGGATAATTGTAAACTTTATCATACCACCAATTTGCTTTTCAATTCCCAGCTTCGGCTTTTACCATACTGTTGCAAGGCTGTGCAACTGAGACATACCAAAATGGCAACTGTTCCAATTCATTCAATTTATTCACTAATAAATAAGAGTAATTTTGATATATCAAGATGGGCGTGGAATTCCTCTTTTTAACTTTTAGATTACATATATATGATATTTCAAAACTCAATGAATCCCTATATCAAATCAATATATGCGATACAATCATTGTTAAAACTCGTGTTTAAACCCGTGAACAATGCTGTATATGAAGTAATGCTGGTCAAAATGTCGTCTGTTCACAGTGAAAGGTATGCACCGCGACTTGGAGGAACGTCCGCCAGGTGGCATCGGCGTTGGGGCCGGATCCGGATGGGCTGCGCCCCCTGGCGGTGTGCTGGGCATGTCGGGAAAGGAAATTGACGACCTGCTCGGCCAAGTGAGCGACTCACAGAGACCGTCCAGAGCACAAACGGGTAGGTTTACTGTCAGTATCTCTGACAATATATCATTGATTTTAGGCAACTAGTGAATTCACCTGGTATTGCGTACCAAAGTGAATACACAAGACAGTGTGGGGCATTTTTTTCACTGTGCATTCTCTAATTCTCTCCTACTATTCTTCGCACAAAGACTATATGATATTTACTGTGGACAGCGGAAAGGCTTGTGCACACATTGCCTGGAGGTGCCAATGCTGCGGAAGGGCACCTACTTTTACCAGGGGTACTCCACAACAGGTATTTAGTATGGACACTGGCCACAGCGGGCATCACTCTAATTCACTTCATGAAAGGTGGACATGTTCTTCCTTCTTCCACCTTTTACCTATCAGCAAGGTTTTTAACTACCCCTCCCCCAGGTTTTATTTTGATTATCCACGGAGTGTCTATAATAAACGTAGAGTGTCTACAGATCGCTGCTGAGAAGAGTACGGGGAGCAATATATATGAGAAGAAAAGTCCCTAGCACGCAAAATAGTCTATGAGAAGATCGCCAGCCATTTTCTCTTTCTTTTGTTCACTTAAATTTCCCAAAGGGAATAATGAATACCACATTACCATAATTCTGACCTGAATGGTCGTATTCTCCACATAGTTGATGCAACGCAATATCTTCGCATTCCCTCGGATAATACCACATGGATAATATGACCATACAGATAAGAATCATGATAATAAGAGAAAACGTGGTTACTGAGCCTATAGGGATGGCTGTTCGAGGCCTGTGTCCCATAAAATATGTCCTAGCATCAGAGGCAGAGGGATCTATCTAATTGGACAAAAGGTCGAGAATGGCATCCCTACAGCTCAGTCACTACATTTTTTATTATTATATACTGAAATATCATGAGAAAACATCATTTTATGTACTTGCAAAGTACACTACTGGCGCAGTGCACCCAAGCATTGGCTACGGGCCCAGTGCGCCTGAACATGATTAAAACTACACCCATAGCAGCAGGCAGTATTTCATAAACGTTTGGCCATAGGTGTACAATGATATGAGAAAACGAGCTGACCCCTAGTAGCGGGTAGCATTTCATAGTTATGCGACCACATGTATATGATGATATTGTGTATGTATCCTACTTGCAGCATACTACTCGCTACTTTTCCCACTTCTAGTTGTACGGTATGTTTGCTTCACTAGAGAACCAACTACAGGTTTGTGCATTCTAACTAACTGTGTTATTGTCTCATATCAGAGGTTCTTTGAAATGATACTTTAAGATATTGGTTAATGTATTCTTTTCAAGGTTCAAGGACGGGACCTCCACCTCCCCCTCGTGGGTCGCCTGACTTCTCAGAGATGCTCAACACCAAGGACGGAAAAGGGTAAGATTCATACATTATTTCCCCAGGGTTTCAGTTTTCCGATTATATCCGGTTTTCCTGCTTTTAAATTATGCATCAAATCAGCAAGTTTTATGGTGTTTTTTATTAGGGGTAGGATAATGTATGATCTAGGGAAGTCTGTTCGGATCAAAGGTGGTCGGCTTTACGAATGGTCCTCTTAATGGGGTGTCCACTACCGGTAGTCTACTGTTGTTTATCATGAAATCAGCTTAAAAAATGAAAGAGTGTTCTTCATGTCAACCCCCATGCATTCTGTTTGTGGTATGCAAGAAGCCCAGAACCTATGTACTTTATATTTTTTTCATGACTTTGTTGCATTTTCTTTGACAGTGTTATCACTTTTGATGAAGACAAAAATTGCCCATATGTTTGTATACATGTTTTGCTTTCTACAACTCGGTCAAGTTAATATGAATGGTATCAATACGAATACTGAAAGGCGATGAAAAGAGATTTTCGTCTAGTATATCTGAAGCTTTTGTTTAACAAACACACACACATAAGGAGTGTATTCTCGTAAGATCCACTTCACATTTCCTTCGTGTTCCACACAGGCCCGAATTTACGCACATGATTGAGGACTTGCTCTTCGATAAAAACATGCTGCCATCAGAGATATTAACACGCCCGCCACCAGAGCCCATCCACATCACAATGCCTCAGGCCACACTAGATGTAGACTGCTCCGAAAGTCCAGACAACGACGACGGATACCGGTAAGAGAAAATACCATTTTTTATTCTTTTTTATTCAAGATTTTTTTTAAATCATTCAGATTTATGCAAAAGAATCAGGTGTAAGTTCGGGTAAGTCGGGTCTAAGAAGGGGTTTGGTTGTAAGGAAGAGTACTAGCTGTTGAGCTACCTTGAATGAAACATTAAAAGGCACACAAGTATTTCGTCTAAATTTATGTGCAAGGGATATGAAAGATCAATTCTTTAATACAGTAGAACCCCGTGTAAGCGGACACTCTTTGTTCCGGGCCAAACTGTCCGCTTACACGGTGTGTCTGCTTACGCGAGGTTAAAATAAACATCCAATAGAGGGGAGCGTTCCGAGCAAAGTTGTCCGTTAACTCGAGGTGGTTCCTTACGCGGGGTGTCCGTTAGGTGGGGTTCTACTGTACAGCAGCCCGCACGGACGTAGCAAATCGTTTTTCACTCTACAATCTTCGTTCCAAGTTTGGGAATTATTTACATCTTTACTCAGAAAGATTGATTAGATTCAAGCGACGAGGTGAAATGCAATTAAAGTTTAATTAGTTATGAAAAAAATGAATATTGGCAAGTCTATCATTTTCTTGACATGAAATATTCTGAAACACCATCAATTCATAGTTACCTTACTCGACTGCATATCTAATATGTTGCTTTATGTCTTTGGTTAGTTTGGCCATTGTACCGTTTATTTATGGTATGTATTTATCTCCTAGGATATCCAACTCAGGAAGTCCAGATTTTCACGCCCCTCCAGTGAGCAAATCAGACCCGACTCGTTCACAGAAGAAGTCACTCGACATCAACATGAACACCCAGTTCGATGATGGTGCCCCCTGGCAGTCAGTGGACGAAACAGACGACGAGGAAATCCTGGTGGAAGCCAGGCCTGCGCGCCAACCGCTGCGCATGCGTACGGTGACCTTTAACGAGGAGAAAAACGAGACTACCCTCATAACGCCACGTGGGGGGAAGTCAAAGAAATCAACCGAGGAAGACTTCGATTTATTCGATAGTACCGCTTCAGAACGAAGTGAAAGCAGATCCTTTGACGCTTTCGGGGACCAGCTTCCTAAATCACAGCACAGAAATTATGGTCAAACAGAAGGGCCACCCGCCGAGTTACCCAAACCGAAGCTGTACTCTGGGAGACCCGACTTGAAGTGGGTGAAGAGCAAGACGGACAGTGGGGTTCAGTTTGCATCACAAGATGAGGGAGGGAAGGGTGCGAGTCGGAAGGGGAGCGGGAGAGAGAGTAGTAGGACTTCTGCTGGTGTGACGGAGGACAGCAGTAAGACTGTACCCACAGTATGCGTGGCTTTCTTCGATGATCTTTTATCCGAGGGAGATACCCAAACCACACCCAAACCCACAGCCAAGCCAAAAAAGCCAAGCCGCTCGCATTTACACGACGATGTCGAGACGATGGTGTCTCGAGTGGGGATGGAGAAGGAGCAGCTACAAAATCAGGGGGAGAAAAATGGCGCAGTGACGTCATCAGAGACGCAGTGGGCGACGCCAGCGTCACTCAGAACCAAAACCGTGTCCAGCAACCAGAAGAACTACTACGAGTCCGCGCTACAGGCTCGCATGGCCAAGCACCGCAGTCAGCTCACTAATAATACAGTGGATGATAATACCAGAACTAAGACCATCAAAACCCTGGAGTTGGGAGATGGGGAGGTGATTGAACACAAGATGGTGAGTACTGTGGACAGGCTGCAGCACCAGAAGAAGGAGTATGTTGTACCTAAGGATGCGCGGCCACAGAGCGCAGCGAGGAATAATAAGACACAGGGAGGTGCACATAGCTCCACTGATGTGACTGATAGATCTGCCAGCAAACATTTCACAGACCTACTCGGTAGATCGCAGGACAAAGAGAGTGATTCTCACAGACAAAATGAGGATGAGAGAGACAAATTAGCTACCAAGGATAAGGTCAGCCAAGGATCATATCGTGGTAGTCCTAGGAAAAACCTCCTTCAAGCAGGAGCCAACGCCAAGGCTAATGACCAACGACCTGGTAGCTCTAGAGGACCAAAGGCAGTAAGTACGAAAAGTTATTTTGTGATCTTTTCTTGGCATCGCCTGGTTCCCCAATGCTTCGTATAGCAGTTGTATTTTGTGCAGTAAGAAGTCATTACCGATGAAATTCACAATGTAAATTATACCATGGATTGTGCTTGATCTCCTTCCAATTAGTTAGATGCATTTTGTTGTCATTTGTCCGTCTGAACGATCGTTAGAGATATGAGTAAAACTAATTGAAAACAAAGAATCAGAAGCCCTGGAAAGCCCACTCACGGCCGTTCAACGTTGTGCCTATGGGACGAACTTGTTTTCAAGATACAGGGGAGGTAGACATCCGGTTACCCATTCGACACATGTAAAAAGTGGCCGCCAGGACAACTAGCAGATACCCCAGGAACCAGGGTACATTATCAGCAGCACTAGTCGGCCATGCTAGAAGTGTGAACCAGATGTTTTGCTCCCCTGTAGGAACCGGTGCATGCGTGCCACTAGTTAACAGCGCTGCATGGCGAGTGGGCCTTCCAGGGGTTCCAGTTCTCTGTTGAAAATAAGTATAACATGAATGCATGTTATTAGTATATATTTAACCTTTTAACCACCTAATGCAGACCCAGGAGATTACTGAGGCCCGTAACCCCCTGACTCTAAAATCAGGAGATTACTTGAAATAGTTCCCAAAATATCATCAGGCCCCTAGCGGGTGAAACACAAACTAATATATGCAGTGACAGCAGCAGACAATCACCCAACGTCACAATCAATGTGAACTACAGAATAGTTCAAATTTAATTAATTCATCTGTGGCAATGTCTCCTAAACTCCATAATCTGTCAGATTACAGTTGTCCTGTAAAATCCATCCTCCGGTGACCGCAAAAAACCAACATGGCGAACTGATTCAAACTAACTGCCACCTCGCTGGCAATTTAAGAACTACAGTTGTATATTTTCACTAACGATAGGAGGCGCATAGGTCAAGTTTCAGGAGAGCATCGTAATTATTAGCAAGGAACGGTGGTTAGTAAATTCAATATACTAAAGTTAGTTAGGGAACAATCAAATCATAAACCAACTGGTCTTGTTAATATTGCAGCCCATGTCTTAAAAGATGCTCTTATTACCTACTATATTTAAAACGGTAGAATTCCGTCGAATCTGCTTGAAGTTGCTCCCGCACATAGAGACATAGTGAACCAGAGCTAGGGCTGGAGATTGAAGGGCCACGAGAGTGAGATTCTCGTGCATTACTTTACTGAATCCTGCTAATTTTTTTGTGTTTCTTTACACAGATGTACTTCTATCCTTAAGATTTGTTGCTAGCTGTACTGAAAACATAATTTAGAACTGTACTTTTCCAATCTCATTGGCATGAGATTGGTCTGTGAGACTATTGCGCTGGTTGCCCGTACACACACTGATAGCCCTATTAAGACTCCGCTGATTCCCCCACCCACCACCAGCCTAAGTATTTGGCCTACATCGGTCAGCTGTCTCTGTGGAGCAGTCAGCAGAACTTTCGCTTGGGAATGTGAGTAATGGGGTTCGATTCCCACTATCGGCGAGCCGGTGTTTCGTATTTCAATTTTTTTCCTTTTAACTCGGACTCGACGAAATAATGTTACAGGATGAGATAAATTCAGAAACCCACTTGATGAAAATAACTTGGTCCGCACTCCACCTCGTTTGACTGCAAAGTAATTCACAAGAACTCGGTGGAGTACGGACCAAGCTATTTTCATCAAGTGGGGTTCCTTCTAAAAACCTGTGGTATACGGCCTCAAAACTATGGTATACCGGTACGGGGAAAATAGTCCCTTTGTGCTATAGAGCAAATAGTCCATATTATTATAGCTTTTACTATGGCAATACATGGGTTTAATTCATTGGAGAAGATGGATAATAAATACAACAAACGCGATTATTGTCTGGCAAATCATTCTTGCGAGCTTAGCCTTAGTACCAGCAGAGGCATGAATCCCTGACATAAAATGGCACCCCATAAGTCTTAGTTTGAGCATGTGCGCCCTGGCCCTGGTGATAACAGACTGCACAAGAGTCTATGATTGTAAGGTACTTGTTATATTAATAACCGAATTCACGCATGTGATAAATGTATCACTGCAGTTACATACAGTTCCCTGGAGTTGGAAATGTGGTGTTGTCACCCCAATCCCGAAAGGGGGGGGGGGGGGGGGGATAAGACTAATGTAAACAACTGGCGCCCGATTAGCATACTGCCTACCCCAAGTAAAATACTAGAGAAAGTAATACACGATCGCTTATATAGATGGTTAACGGAAACCGAATATTTAATACCAAATCAATATGGATTTAGGCCGAATGTGAGTACGGGGGATGCTATCTTTAAATTTGTGGGAGATCTGTATGAAAATAGGGACCAGTCAAAAGCCACGCTGGCTTGTTTTGTTTGTTATTACTCCTGGATGAAACAATTAGGAAAACAAAACAAGATAACAAGATTAAATATATAAAATACAAACATTGCGGTGCCAAGTATGAGAAATCACCCTGGTTTAGGGGTTTATCGTTATGGGATGAACTGGATAGCTCCAAACAGAAGTTAGTAGGTACAGCAGAGTTCAAGAGAGCGATCAAGATGTAATACGGTTATATACTTATATATATAATGAAGTCATGAATGTTCCTCACTCCATTTCATACTCATCTATCATCCTTTGACTGTATTGACTATTAAATGTTTAGATCTGTATATTATGTACAGCGAAATTAAGTTGTGACGCATGTAACTGATGATGTTATGCAATCCATTGGAAGAACTGGCTTTGCCAGAAATGGCTCTGAAAAAAAAAATAAAAAAAATAAAAAAAATATATAAACTGGTTTCAGATACAAGCGGCCGTAATCTCCTCCGACTAGACTCTACGTATTCACCTCACTATCGTTCGGAGATTACTACGCGTCTTGTCCTTGGAGATTACGGCCGCTTGTATCTGAAACCAGTTAATATTGTGCATGTAATCAGTGGCAGCATTTTAATTGTTGTTAAGAAAACGGAAATAGAGATAGCTCTTATATGGGGCCATCTATAGCGTATGTACGCAGCATTCTGAGACAATTGACCCTACCCCATCTAGGTTAAGGAAGGGATGTACGCAGATTCTCAAAATGACCCCGCTCCCCCGTACCCCACCTCACTGCGTGCGTACTTTGTTGATGGCCCCGACATGAAATAACTGAGTCAACAAATAACAGTCAAATTTAAAGGCAGACTGGGAATTTACTTTTCTTTCTTACTATTTTTATATCTCCAGTATTTGTAATCAATCTAACTCGAGGAATTGATATTTCTGACTTTGTACATCTATAGAATTTTCAGTTCACCACTTAAGTGCGCTGATCATTACCCTCAGTGCCCTTTCGGATCAATGTTGCATTTTAGAACTACAGTAAAACCCTGCAAAATCTTCCACCCTCAATCTCGGATGTAACTGGTATGCATTGCAATGTAGTCGACTCGGTGAGGTAGAATGAATATCCCAGGGATTTTCTAACATTTTCTCCGAGGTTATAATCTCTTGGGTGAACGTATAACATTCAACCACATGAAGACATTGAGTTATGCAATGATGCTTTATGGAATTACATTTCAATTTAAACTGGCATACCCACCAATAAGGTAGATCACGTAAAAAGGGCTTGTATCCACCAAGTAAAACATATACTCAATGAAAGAAACATTATGTCAATACACTGAGATAAATCAGATCTCTGGGACTAAGCTCATTTTTCTAAATATGTTTTAAGTGACGGGACAGCATATTTTTGGTTCAAAATTGTAAACCCTTAAAATTTGTCTGACAATAGGGTACTACTTTTTCCAATACAGGGAAGGGTGCTGTAGATTTAGGGAATACTAGTTTAGTGTACCAAGATGAAGGAACCGAACCAGTTAGTTTACTAACCTGTTCGGGTCCATAATCTTGGCACACTATATTAGTATTCCCTTCATTATATACCTAATATTACTGAAATAATGTTTAAATTTCACCTTGATAGCCAGTAATTCGTTAATCTAGGCGTTATAGATTTATAGCAAAAACAGAGAGATATGTCAGTCCTGCACGCTTTCGCCTACCGGTTTCCCACCCTTTTTGCCTACAAAAATTACTTGTGATGTCTTTTTAGTGCATTCTCTCACCGCATGCCCCCAGATGTTAGAGCTACTGGGGCCTCGGTGAGAAAATGGCTACTTACAATTATGGAAGCTGGTACCTTGCAAGCGGATGCTTTATAAGATTATTTTCGGGAAAAGTCACTCTAATTGTAAAAATAGAAACAAACTGGTAACCTTCATCTTCCTATGTGCCAAGATATTTATAGACGGACAAAAAGAGGCTTTCATGGCAATGACATAGATATTAGATTCTTTTAAAAACTGAAACATAAATTAAGGGTGGACATATTATGTGTGTTCTATGGAGAACTGCAAAAGCAAATTTTACTTCCTAGAAATTTGTTTAAATGACTCTAGCATTTCACGATAATATAGAGGAAACATAAAAGTTTAGGATTCACCCGAGATGGGATCGGGCTCTGACGCTAAATTTGAATAGGTTTCTGAATTTATCTTGCCCTTCACATTGACTAACGTTGAGCTAACCTTTGTGGCATACTCCTCCAATGAGTATTTTTTTCTAAGTACTCAATGGGCGTTGGATATGAGTTCCCAATGTTAAGTCTTTGGGGACAAAATACCAGGGGTGAGATAAAATTTATATATAACCAGTGACCATATTGTTCTGTAGGTTACTATTGTCCAGTCCTGTATTATCTTGTACAAATTTTAGGAAATAATTTTCAATGATTTGCCAACATTTGTAATCTGCTTTTGCTATAAAATTCCAAGAATTAGATGAAACTGACAAAATTCGCATATTAGGATGGGATTGTCTTTAATTAACTACCAATAATGAGTTTCAAAATTCTTGTGTGTGAATCTAGAATACTTATTTTTCGCTGTAGGCTCCATCCTCCTCAGAGAGAGCGTGTAAAGGAAAAACTTCAGCAGACCTCGAAGGGACGTTGTCAGGAAAGGAATGCAAGAAGGAAGACAGGCTGGAAGTTCCAGTCGACAAAAATTATACTGAATTTGAAAATGTCAAATTGAAGGTGAGGGACGTATTTGCTGTTTTGGGTGGGTTTTTTTCTCCATCATAGTAGTTTACTAAATAGGAGATCTGACTATGATTGGAACTGCACTTGCCAATCTTTCAGTCTAAACTATACACAGGCGAATTGCTGTCACATAAGGTTCCCCAGATTACTCTCATTGTGCAGATCAATTCCTTTTATCTGTGTATGAAATATCTTTCAGTGTTCTAGACATTATTTCTAAAACTATTTATAAAATACTAGCTTACAGTTGACTTTCTTTGATAAATTGTTTATTGATATTATTTTAACCAATATGAAATGAAATGAAAAATAATATTATATTTATTTTAGAAAGCGCGAGCGGCCAGCGCACCCGTACGGCGAGGCCCAACATTAGAGGGTGGTAAACTGAAGATAGGCGGGACAGGCCTAGGCGTGCTTGCCTCCTCTCCCTACGCCGCTCCCGCTCTCAAACCACGACCCTACTCGGCATCAGCGGTACGTCCTTTGTTATAGTGAGGTACCTAAATCACTGCAGGTGTTTTTGTAATCCGCTAGAAAATCAGCATGGCTTCACTAAAAGTATTTCTGAAAAGATATTCATCTGTTTTGTGATGGCAGGCAGTGTTATGACAATATTAGATATTTATAGAATCAGCGGTGCCAATTATCTCATTAGTTCCGGTTTTCTGGTGTGTGTGTGTGTGTGTTCTAATCGTCTAGTGATATTACAATCCTATAAAAAAACATATTAAAGATACTGAGAACACGGTTCAGCCATTTTCCGCCCTTTTCTCCGGCTAAAGATCGCTGCAAAATCTAAATATTAGAGTACATGTATTTGTATCATGGAACTCGTACCGATCTATACCATCCCTCTCAAAAAACCGCGCTTCTTTCGGATTCCTTCGTGCACGTGGACACACCAGTGGAGGGTAAAGAGCAAAATATTCTTCATCCAGCTTGACTCGTTCGGATCTCTAACGCCATCTGGTTAGAAGCAGACGAACCGTTTTTTACGTTAAACTACCTGTAGCCCATACAGCGCCATCTCCAGAGTGGGAGGTGAACCCTACACAGGATGTGGTAGAGTTATTATGATCAACCACCAAATGTGGATTGGCTGCCACCTCTGTCTCCACTCTGTTCAAACTCAGAGGTTGGTAAGGTTAAACCCAGATCGTGTCCACGAATTCTCACTCTCAGACCAAGATTTTCTTTTTATAGGTGGGTTCCGGGAGCAGAATTACTTATCAAGAAATATTCACAGCTTACCAAATTGATGATAAAGTCTATCTTTATGGGGTTTTTTTCTTCAAAATACATACAAAAGGAAATATGAATAATGAAAGAATGGCTTCAAGAGTGATAAATATTTCACTCTCCAAACATAGGTCCTGGTCACACAAAATTGTATACAGAGATTTACAGCTTGTGAGTCAAGGTGGTCTGGAATTTAACCCAACCCGAGCAAGAGTAGTGTAGCTCTGGCGGTCAGTGTACCACCAAAGGATGAGCAAGTGATGTGATGCCTATGGCGCGACGACGTGTACTATTCAAGTACTCCTTAATATTATGTAGGTAAACGTTAATGTATTATATGTTTAGGCAGGTTAAAAGCATGATGAAAAAAACCCATCAATTATTTCGGATATAGAATCTATTATGATTGTGGTCAATACCCCAGCACATTGTAATGGATTTTATTGGACCATAATGATTAAGAAATTCATGACAGCGACTTAAGCGACATTTTCTTAGGTATGTAGTGAAATCTGATGGTTCTGATTCGGTTAATTTCTAGAACCCCCTCTTTTTCTCGATTTTCTACTGTTATAGATAAGTGATATGAAGAAGCGACCAGGCTCAGCACAACACGTTAAGATATCGACAAAACTCAGGTAGGTATTGATTTGATTGTGGAAAACTTACAAGTATGCTTTAATACCTCCATTAAAATGTTAATAATTATTTTGCATATATCTCTGTATCCTAATTCATATATCAATTATCACACGTAATAATCCCGCTTTCTTAACTTATCTTAACTTTTCCAGTCAAATTCAAACAAAACTTTATTTTTCAGTTATAAAGAAGTTCAACGAGTAAAATCAGCTGCAAAATTAGTCAAGAAAGGCACTCTTGGTCACCCGAAAGTCTACAACTTAGAGAGTGAGTATTTGTTTAGATTTATCCTATTTTTCGATATTATTATTTGTATAATTTGACTTCGGAAAACCGACTTCATTGTGAAGTGAAATCGATATACAGAAGAACCTCATGAAGGTGGTCCGCCTACCCGAGTGATTCGCATTATGGCGTTGGTCTCTAACCACATTGTATATTGGTTCCTACTCACCTAGGGTGCAACTTTCTATGTCATCCTAAGGCACACAGTAGTGCCCTAGGCTCGTAGGAAGATCAATTCCCCTTCAGCACTATAGGTAAGTGCCTCGGGTCATTAACTAGCTGCTTACCGGGAGGGTTCACTTTAAGTGTAGAACACGTAACAAGGTTGTCCGTTTAACGGGATGGTCAGCTTAAATAGGTGGTTCACAGGCATGGCTGCATTGCATAGATATTTATGATTCCATTTACCCGAGTGAAGTATGTCTACAGGATGTTATCCTACCCCTAATAAAAAACGCCATAGGTTTAACATTTGCTCAATGTATTTGACGGAGCGTTGAATAGAGTGTTATTTATGCACCAAGGTGAATAAAAAGACGAACCAATCAGGGACGCGATAACGAAAGTAGACCCGGCAGCATTGATAAATGTGGTCATCCTCAGATGAGTGTCAACACGGTACTTACATGGATGATTACAACATTTTCTCTGTATATCAGTGAGATGGGGTAGGATAAACACTAAACCGAACTCAAGTTAGCCTTCTCAATGGTTATACCACTCTGGTCAGGTCTGCTACTCACTACACTTGGCTAACACCTCGTGTAGTAATACACAACCTGCCCATCGTGGCATAAACATTGACAAGGCTAACTCTCGTTTGGTTTCTACTAATTATTCACTCTTTCAACCGGTCTATAGTGCTGCCTCACTGAATGGCACAGGCTTTCAGTGAGGCAGCACTATAAAATGGGCATAGGGTCCCACTGCTACAAGCAGACCAAAGTTTGAGTTAATATACCTTTGAAGAACCAGATAGGTGAGCTAATGAGTCAGTCTCAAAAGGACTAGCCTATCGAGATGTAAAACTACACAAACAAACAACAACGGTCTATCAAGTCCTTTCAGGATAAGAGTTAAAATGTTAGCGCTTTGCAGAGCGAGCTGCTCTAAATATATATGATTTGCTCTTCGGTGCGCTCTGACCGCACTGTGTTAGGATACATGTTCGATATGGACATTATAGAATAGCCATGGGGGTGATGCTCTGATGCCATAAAACTTGTGATTGCACAGAGATAGCAGTGATACGTTGTTATGGCCTTGGTCCGACAGAGTAAGGTGAATATAGCTAACAAAGGTTCATAACACTGGTTTGAGGATCCATCCCAATGGTCGATGTAATTACATAATCGATGCCAAATGTGCCTGACTTGGGCTCCCAAATGAGAGGCTTGGTTCATTGTATCATTTCAGTAAATTCGATTACACGTTTCTGTTTATTTGTTTGTGGGTCCACTAAAGAACAAAATCCACTAAAATGTAAGTGGCCTATTTAACAATATTGAATGGGTATAAATTTGTAAACTAGATCAGCTTAATTCAGGTCGCCATAGCAAAAATAATACTAGCTTTAATAAGTATGAATATTTCGTCTGGAGAATCATCCTTGTTTGGAGCCTCACTAGGAAACAAAGATCAATGCATATTGAACCTGCCTACAAGCAACGGTGAGAACGCTATCTGTTGTTCAGATTATCCTGCACATCGCTGTAGGGGATCCTCTAGACAAGGTAGGGCTCCAATTGAGATTTGGAGAATAACACAAGGACATCTTGATTTCAGAATTCCTGCAAGACTTTGGTATTTACTTATCTACATTATCTCTCGGTTTCCATTTATTTCGCCGTAATCTTTGTATATGTGTTCCAGGTCATCCTTGTTGATGACATTAATATGTTTTGTATCTGTTGTTTCTCTCTATTTGCAGTGGGTATGTAGAAATGTGGTGAAAGCTAGTAATATATTGAGTGATTGTACGTTGACGTTATCTTAGTCTTCCAGAAAAAAATGTACAGCATGATCAAATGTAAGAAAAAACACCAAATATTATTGTAATAAAAACAGAACGTCATTGGAATAATGCAATGTGTAACGCTATTTGAACAATATATGAATAAGACAGTCATCATTGTAAATAGATATAAACTTTGTTCTTTGTTAAATTCTCACATTCAATAACATGTCTTAAGAGAAATTCAATTGGCATTCTGGGGGGTGTTTTTCAGTGGAGACGATATCAACTTGAGATCCCCTCAGAACCGATCTCAAGTTGAGAGCGATCTCAAGTTGAGAGCGATCTCAAGTTGAGAGCGATCTCAAGTTGAGACAGTGCAGTGCCTCCATTTTTATGTTGCTTATCAATTGTTTCTCATTGTCATAATAACCACAATAAAACTATTAAATTTGGAATATAGGTTTGCCAGTTTATTAATGCACTTTGCTCTAAATATCTTTGATCAGTTTTAGCACCGGATAAAAAAGTTATGACAAGTATCAACTGGTCTCAAGTTGAGACCGAATTTGAGATCCTTTCACTTGAGATCTGCTGAGATCCCTTGAGGTTGTCTCAACAGAAAAACATCTAAAGCACCCAAAACGGTCTCATCCCAGTCTCAACTTGAGATCCTTTAAGATCGTCTCAAATGAAAAACACTTTGCCTCTAAAATGGTCTCAAGTTAAGATCGTCACCACTGAGAACACCCCCCTGGACTAGAGATATTGATTCATTTTTGTATATTAGAAATGATTGTTGGCAGCAACTTATCTTATTTAGATGAAACACCATAGAGAAGTGGGTATTTATGTGCCAAATATTTTCTTAAAATTAGTTGTGTCTTCATTGTCCTCTCATAGTAAGTCACAATAGTGACCTATATCATGGACTGTATACTCAATACACTGTCTGGTTCTCTATATAGAAATTTCATTCATGGTGTATCCCAGCCGAAAATGAAAACACATATTTCTACTAGGAATAGTGCCAAACTCTTTCTGACCATGAGGATTTGTAGGAAGATGTCAGCGAGAGATTATCATGTTTTGTACCATCTGCGGTATGATTAGTCCGTGATGAGTACTTGATGATGTGTGTGTCCTGTCTCTCTCAGAGCACTACAGTAACTACAATAAGCCGCCGCCGCCGAAGCCGTTCGTGCCCGCGATCAGACAGAAGAAGATGGCTGAAGCCGCGGCCGCCACCGCTTCGGCTTCCGCCAAGGAGAGGAAGGAGTCGAGTGTGGTGCAGTTGTGGACGCGTCAGGACGATTTCGTAAGTCCCAATCTAATGTGTTCTAATCTCCAGTTGACGCTGTGTGTATTCAAGGATTCAAGTTTTCAAATGAATTACTTTTATCCGAAATTCCCGGGTTTTTATTTGAAGTAGTCCAATTTGGCAGTATCTTCAAATTTCAGTATGTGGATATGTCCTGCTACTATTTACAAGTCTCTAGCTGGATAGATGTAAATTAGAATAGATGCTGATACGTGGCTATTCTGTGCGGAACCTGTATAACTGAGGGGTAGTAGTAAGGAGTACAAATAAACCCACATAGTGTGCAAGTACTTCTCTTAATAAACAGGTCGCATTCATTTTATAATGTAGACTGTATATGTGAATATGATACTTTGATAAGGATCATATATTCGAAATAAATACAAAAAGTTAACGAACATTCTGGAACGAATAATCGATATGAAAACGTCCCAACAAGCTACTGTCCCTGAGCCCTATCTTCAATATGAGGGAAATCATTTTATTGTTGCGGAGGTGATTTGAGAATTTAATCTCAGATGTTAATATTTTTCCTCCCTCTCTTATTCAGGAGGTCGAGACGGAGGGGATCCAGGAATGCAAGAAGATCCAGGATAAATTATTAGAGCAGGGAGTCCCAGTAACTCTCGATACTCTCACCAGGTAGGGCAATAGTGCATTAATTCTCTACTGTCCTTCAGGGTGCACCACTATGTTGATGCTTTCACTCAGACGTTTTTCTGTGAATATACACCATAACTACATTGGGATCTCAATTCCAACAAGGCACCAGTATGAATATATTCCATGGAAACATTTTGGTATTTTCACCACGAGTTATGCGTTTGAGGCAGATGATTATATTTGCTCAGTGAAACTGCTGGTATAATAAGTTAATCACAGGCTATGTCGATGATTTTATCTTTTTAATTTTTTTTTCATGCATTGTACTTATATTGACCAATCATCCGCCTACCACTGAAACAACACAATAGATATCATACTCACAAATCACTGAAAGCAAGCCTTGATTCCAACGAAAAATATTGATAAATCATAAACATGTCAAACTGATATTCACCGATTTCAATTTTGAACAACTTACTGTTACAATTACCAATCAACTTTAAGCCTTTCTAAAGCACAGCTACATAATTTGCTTAGAACTAAATCCTGGTCTCGTGTTTGCTTAGTGCCTTACGTCACCAGCAGAATTCTAGTTTCACACACACATTGATAGTTAACACCGGCTGAAGGGCACAGCACAGAAGTTTGACAATAGATATATGATTACTACATTCACCAATATGACATTAAGACCCGCTGTCAATAACAGGACACTATGATGGCAATATTATCAATGCAATATGCCTGTTTGAAATCGAAGTTCCAAGAAATCGATATACCTCAAACGCCTGAATATTACATGCGGAGTACCACAGGGATCAATAATTGATCCATACTTTTTTTATATATATTTAGTTCAGAACATCTCTCAGTATCTCTGTGTTTTTCAGATGTAATATGTAGTAGAGTTTTTTTGGTAGTATGTCTCTTCCTAGTCTCATTTTATTTTCACTTTGAACTCCCTTAATAAGATTTCTGTCAGTAAAGCAAGCTGTTCTAGGTCCCAAATGAATTAGGTTATTGGCAATATGTAATTTGGTGTGCATGTATATATATATATGAAATGAATATATTACCCATGTCCATTTATCATTGTAGTAAAGAACTCTTGACTCCTAGTCTTGCGTATGTGTACAGTAGAGTCTCGGTTGAGGTGTCATGTGTTCGTTTTTAGTATATATGTTTTTTTGTGTTTTTTGGCAGTCATCAACTTCAACTTTATTTTGCACAAATAGCAGATATTTCCGTCACACGGACTATATTAACCCTTTAAGGACGGCCGCCTATGGCAGAACTTCACACATGGGGACGGCAACTAGTGACTATGTACAGTTCTAGGGGACGGGGGCATTTTTCTCTGAACTCAAAATTCGAAGGTTTGTCACATGATAAAATTTGTTATCCTTAATATTTCTATTTCCATTATTTAGAATTCTAAAATATGAAGTTATACCTACATTCTGTGCAAATATCAAGTTAATTGATGAAATATTTCCTTTTCAAAAGCAAAAATACGTAATTTCATAAATTCCCAGCAAATGATGCCTTAAGGCATCATCCGCCCCCGGCCGGGTGATGCCTTAAGGCATCATCCGCCCCCAGCCGGGTGATGCTTTAAGGCATCATCCGCCCTTAAAGGGTTAATGATAAATTAAATTCCACTTATAAAAATGTTTCTGATCCCAACTGACATCACTGTTCTACTGAACATAATGTTCACCGTGCTACTTTCCATCAGGGCGCTGCTACCTCCAGGAGAGTGCGCGCTGAGGGGAGCCACCTACGTCACCAGCACCAACCCCACACTGCCCGAGGACACGTCAAGGTCAGTGCTACGTCAGACACTTTAGTTACTCTCGTGCTATGTTTTATCCACCTGATAAAAACTTTCCATAGACAATGTATAGGAACTCTGTATGGACATAACCGGCGCCTACGGATATATGTTGTATGCGCTGGGTTCCGATTAGCGCACGGAGGGAAAAATAGTGCTTAACTAATGCGAACTAATATCGGCACCCCACCAGGTGGATAATAGATACAATATTGACTTGTTTCAGATAAAAGCGGTCATATTCTCCTTGAAGTTGACCCTACGAATTACCCTCGCATACGCTCGGATATTGCTAGGCATCAACTCCTCAGAATATACGACCGTTTGTATCTAAAGCCACTTAATATTGTGTATTTATGTATCCGTGATATTAATGGACGGGATGGCCGTGTCAGATACTGGAACCTCATTCAACCAAAGTACGTTCACAAATTGCTCACAGAAGCTATGTAAAACTTGTCTTCCCATATCAAAAACACTTATTTTAATTCATTCTGGTGTTTATGGCATTAGGTCAAGTTGGGTTGTAAACTAGTAGTTCATCAGTCAAAGAGGAAAAGGTACTCTTTGGGGATCCGCCACTCCCCCTCCCAACCTCTCCATCACTAGATGATTATTCCGTTACAGTAGGTCGTTCCTTCAGCGTATTTAATAGCTCAGATAATCGTTTCTTGTAAATTTCTGTATGATGATTGACTTCTTGTTAACTGCAGGCTTCTCAGTAAACCAGCCATTTGGTTTCCCGAGGAGTTTAACCGGCTGCAACGGGCCCGGAAATTGGCACGTAAGTACACTCTTATCGGCGAAATCTGAAATTTCTCAGCCCTTTAGAATATTGGTCCGATCTGATTTGCCCGCTGTTGTTTTCCCTTGAAATGTATTAAGAAATTACCATGTTTAAAATTATCTAATTCGTTCATGATTGCTTGCTTTAACAACGAGAAAATATATTGGTTCAGCGTTTCAATTTGTATTTCCTCTCCGGATATTAGTTAACTAACTCATTTATACCTTCGCGTCAAAAGCCAGTGTGAATTACATCGATCATGAATAGTAAGGTCTAATTCGATATAAATGAAACATTTTAGCGCACCAAGCTTGATCCAAGTTAAGAGAAAGTAAGTTTTATCTTTTTTTCATACTCGGACTAAGGTTCAACAAGGATAATGATACGCTTCCTCTCATCCTACATGTGGATTATGTTTTCTTTGATAATGTTAACATTAGATTGTAAGGTAAATTTTACAACACTTTTCTTAAGACTGATATAGAATATAAGTAAGAAGATACGATGGAAGAAAAATCGCCATTGTACTATTCATTTCTCGGGGGTTGGTTATATTTGCTGTAAAAGAATGCATTCGTGTATGTGTCATAGTAATTTGAGGCTTCTCTGGTCTATGGTTTTTCATCTGGTAAGAAAACCAGTTTGTATCCCATTAAGAATACCCCTTATATTGGTGCGGTGATTTCTAAAGTAGATGCATTTTGTACAAAGGTAACGATACATATTTAAGTATTTGAAGTCAATCCGTGAGTATGTTACAGTATGGCGAGGCAAAATACCTCTGGTGCGGCTGAAAAACTATAGTTTGATCTTTCATGCTCTATGACCCTGATCTGTCGGCATGGAGTTGTGCATAAGATACTTAATATGTTCTATTCGATAAACAATAAAGGGCAGTTTGTTATCAATACCAGCATCCGTTCATCACTTATATATTTTGGAAAAGTGTTTTGCTATTTACTTACAAATTTCATTGAATACATATATATATATTGGCTTCCAATTAGTACGTGCTATACTATACTATACTATACTATACGTGCTGTTTACTTACAAATTTCATTGAATACATATATTGGCTTCCAATTAGCAGTGTGAGGTGCACAGTGATTGCATATGTGATATTTTTCTAGCTTGAGGTAGTATTTATTTTGACTCAGATGATCAGTGATTGCATATGTGGGTTACCATTTTCTGTACCACATCAAAGACAGGATACTTATTGGTCAATGATTTTAGAGAGGAAGGACATCTTGATTTACTGGTAGAACATACACCACCTACAATATTTAAAAATCGCCTATTTTAATATTTGTTTATGACTAGAGGTATGCTAGTATGTTAAGTTTTTATTAACGAAGATCTTGTACTTCTAATAGATGACTAATAAAGGTGCATAAGCATGCTGGGACGCTTTACCTCTAATTGCCTTCCTCAACTATGCTGGGAAAAGTAATCACATTGCTGGTAAAATAGCAGCTTAACAAAGAAAGATAAATTCGGCAGGACACTTCTAATATATGACTAATAAAGGTGCATAAGCATGCTGGGGCGCTTTACCTCTAATTGCCTTCCTCAACTATGCTGGGAAAAGTAATCAAATTGCTGGGAATAAAGCAGTTTAACAGAGAAAGATAAATTCGGCGATGACGTGACGTTCATGTTTAGTTTCTGTTCTCGTCACCAGAGCGCGCTGAGCAGTCGCTGAAGGAGCAGGACTGGGAGGAGAGGAGCCGCATGTTTATGACGTCAGAGATGTCGGTAGGTTCCACTGCCAAGAAGACAAAGAAAAAGAAGAAGAAAAAGAAGAAGACGGAGGATATAATGTCGCGGAGTTCGTCGGGACTTCTCTGAAGATTTCGTGAAAGTATATCAAACTGAAAACGACATTAAGCAGTATTGACATTACTCAAGGCTGTATTGTAGGGCAGGTGTATTAAAATGGCTGTTTACTAGGAATATCCTTCTGCTGCTCCTCCTCACTTGACCACTGACTCTGTTTTGAGGCCAACACAATATACACTACGATTTCGTTCTGACCATTTGCTCGCGTCGTTGCTTTTGCAGTGTATCACAATGTTGTTGCAAACGCGCCACTGAAACATCGTGGATACGCAAACTTTTTGTATATGCTACGGCAATAATGTGGGTACCGACCACTAAAATATTGCTCTATTGATTTCCTCATAGCATGTGCGGACCTTGTGAATTTACCCGCGATGAAATCGTCACTATGAAATCGTGGCCTTGAGACGTGTGTTTCACCGTTAGGTAGTGATAAAATATGATGTATACATACTTATATATATATATATATATATATATATATATATATATATATATATATATATATATATATATATATATATATATATATATATATATATTTATGTATGTATATATATATACACATATATATATATATAATATACATACAGGTAAGGCTCTCCGTCCAATGAAATATTGGTGCCCTCATCTGAGAAATACACAACTGCTGTCCAATGCTATATGATTTGACATACGTTTTTACTTTACTATTGGTACGCTTTTATTAGCTATATCACTGAGGTTTACCCACCAATGCAGTTTTATTAATGTTACAATCCTTTCTGTGCAACAAGTACGCATTCCTCGTTTACATGTACATTTTGAGTGATAACGGTAAAGAAATAAAAATACAAAATGACATATTCATAATAGACAACAAGACACATTAAATGTGTTGTTTACAAATGAAATTTAATATAAGGAATATTTATTTAAATGAAGTGCGTGGGAATAGGTATCTCTATGTAAAGAATCTTATGAAATTATACACCAGATAAATTTTACCAAGACTATGAATTTGATACATTTAGATATGTCATGAAAATATAGACACTGTAAGATATAAGGATGCCAGTAGCGGTGTTGCATAAGCATAGACAAAATGTTTTCCATGAGCTAGGTCAATGGCTCGTTAAAAATGACCGACATAATTTCACCTCTCAGGCAGTGTATGACATTCCTGTGATATTGGTTGCTCTAGTTTTACCATGTGTCTTACTATTCAGTTATGTTTATGTGTTTTTAATACCTTGTTATGCGTTCTTTCGCTGTCTGTCTCGATGATAAGTATGGGCGGCAGTATACTGTATGACTGGTACTCTTACAGCTTTATGTTTTTGTCTTTCACACTTATTTCATAAAGGTTTTAGGCGTTATTATGCCAATAAATTGTAGTCAGTAAATCGAATTCTGGAAGTTTGTGTCTTTATGATCTGATTATGGTTTACATAATTATAAGCATACATTTAAGTGAAAATATATGTGCATTGAAGGATTACCAATGATCGGGAAAGATGTAGTCCCCACATGAAATATACCAATGTTTCCTTTCTAAGGTCACGAAAATAAAAGGATCACAAATCCTATATAATTTCTTCAAAGGTCAAGGGATGCCAGTTTTCCGCCATCTCGTTATTATCCAGGTGGTAATATAAACCCCTACCGTGAACAAAGGACCACAGGCATCGGGTTTTCCCGGATTTCAGGATTTGTTGACACCCAAAGGGTCGTTCTTTAGATCAATGTCAATCTTCGGGATAAAATTTAAAGCTTGTTGGTGGGGGCTCAAAATAGCAACCTGAATATTTTACCAATCCTGGCTATTTGACTCTCAGTTGAGGCCAGGTATTCACTTAAAGTAGTCCAAAATGCAGGAGCTTCCGGTTGCTATCCCCTTCAAGGCACCCCCTCTCTCTCGACCCTTTGGTTCTTCAAACCTACAGCCGATTCTTCTGGATTTTTTCCCCAGTTCCCTGCCTTGGTCCTAGAGTGGCACACTCTGGCGAAGATCCCTCTGTTAGGACTGTGATTAAGTGATAATAGGCACCAGCTACCCGAGAGGGAGCAAGTGATCAAAGATCTATTGTCTTTATCGGCCTTTCATGAGGTGCATCCTTTCTACTCAGGTCCCAGATTAATCAGGTCTAAACCGAGAAATTGAGTCACTTCTCTGAAAGTATCGATAGCCTCGGGGCATTTTTTCCTTAGTTAACACTATGCCATATGGAATAGAGACGTACTTTTTGTACGATACGACAGACCATACTATTGAAATATTTTCTCTCCTTGATTTTAGAACCCACGGATGCATAAATCTCAAGTGGGGGTGTGTAAATGAGTAGGTCTAGTTAAAAGAAAAAGGGGCCGAGTCGAAATAATCACTTGGGCCGATAGGGACACCGCCGGAAATTAAGACCATAAAAGCCGCGCATGTGCATACTGTGGTGTGGTAGACGACTTTTAGTGAGCGGCGGGAATAATGTAATCACGGTTTTTGGCGGGCTTTTGTCGGCTGTCGTCTGCTGCGCGCTGATGGAACGTGAAAGATCGGGTAATAGCGTTCTTGTAGCGAGGACGTTTATCAGACCCCGGCTTTCAGGAACAGGAAATTTGTTAAGGCGCGGTTGAATGGGGTGTGGCCAGCGCTGGGCCAGCCATGCAAGATTCAATATTGGACGCCCAACGACCAGAGTAGGGTAGAGAAAAGGGAGCCTGGCTGCTGGTCCGGTCAAGGGGAAGGATTGATGGATTATTGGTGACCGGTAGGCACAGAGGACACGCCACTTCTTATTTGTTCCGTTAGGGGGACATGGGACTCTGCAGCCACAAGAAGGGGTCACGTGTATGTTCCCGCCATAGCACTGTCGAAGATATTAATATGACGGAACAAGGGATCCGTAATATGTGTACACAGGTCTCGTGAGAAGTTTCAAGCGTAGTTTTCGATGATATCAGGAAGGGTTGCTAGCCCTGCTCGAGAATATAGTAAGTCTATATAGTGGTTCTCCGTCCCACTGATATATAAACTATTTCAAGGTCTCACTTCATACAGAGTTGCCACAACGTGAATGATTTTCCTCGACCTGTTTTTTTTTCATAGATAAGCCGCTGTTGATTACGTCGGTGGCATAAGTAGAGACCCTCTCCCCCCAGATCTTTCGCGGCGCTAGCGCTGGCTTAGTCTCTGCCCCAACCCAGAGCCTGTTCCCTGGTTATCTACTCTAATACAGAGGAGACCAGCGAACTTTTCAGATTCAAAACAAGGCAACTGTGAAAAGTTATACAAGTCAAACAACTCACATATCATGAGTATGGAAATATAGGGATTGTTAAAGGAGCTTCACAGAAAATCAAGCTGTTTCTATTTCAGACTTAAACCATCTTATAATGGGAATCTACAGTTGATTAGACAGCCCCCTCATAAGAGCACATGGCATTGTTGACAAAACAAAACCCTGCAACACATGAGGTGCATTCCACTGAAGAAAGTAATCCCTATGACTGTGTCTGATTTGACATAACAAATAACAGAAATGAGAGTATACTATTTACCATATAAATATGTACATCTATATTTGCAAGTAAACCACAAAATACTCGCCAAAGCGCTAACAATTTAGGATATTTTAGAAACTGGCGTAGGGGCCAGATTTGAGCCCAAACAGGCAGGTTGGGGCAGAGATATAAGCGGCCACAGGAAGTAAAGCGCAAGATCTCTGCTGGGAGAGTGAAGTAGAGAACGAGTCAACAGGTTTTTGCCGCTTTAACAATATAATTTAATGCCTTTTCTGTCGTTATGGATCATATAGATATATCTTATTCTAACTTTGAATTACTTGTAGGCTAGCTAGTATGTGTTTAAATCAGACATAAGCTCAAACCCCATGGACAACATAGCTATATCAATATGTCGACGAGTTTATCGTAGAAATAGATTTGAGGACCAGCTACCATAAGGTAAGAGCATATATGATACGAGATCGATATAACATGATGAGAACCTCAGTAAAAGTCCGTGTGGGTGGAGAGAATAATGTTATGGTCAATATATAGAAGGAGAACTGGGACTGAGAGTGCCCGCGGGCGGTGCTGTGTGACGTCAGAACCTCACATCCCGGCTCATTAGATTATACTGACAGTTTTATTTAGCACCCGACTTATCCAATAACGAAGTACAATTCTTCCAGGAAATAAAATAGCATTTATTGAAATGACCTATAAGCCTCCGGTCCTCGTAAAATTTGACGTATATCGTACAATATGAACATATATATATATATATATATATATATATATATATATATATATATATATATATATATATATATATATATATATACAGATAATTGATTTTGAGGCCTATAATCTTTTTATTTTCTTCCCCATTCATAAAGCTACCTTAGCACCTATTACAAATATAATTAAGGCCCCTCAATATTAAAATTAAAAAGATCTGTTGTAACAAATATTCCAAAGAAGGAAATACATAAATGTACATGTATACAATGTGTATATAAAGATGATTATTCTGATTAAGGTAAAATTTCTCAGTGGTTATGAGTGTCTTGATTTAAGTTGAGCTGCCGATAAAGATTACACTTGAAATTATGATTTAACCACACTTTGACTTAGAGACCCGAATGTATGTCCTTGCAATTAGTCTGTAAGGCTCGATTCCAACCGAGGGACAGATATCACCCGAAAACGCCCAAGATTTATATCGGGCTTTATCGTAATGTTTCTTGTAGAATCGTGCACTCGCCTATTCGCGGTGGAAGAGGCCAATAACAACTTCGGTGAGTATCAGCCGCTCACGTGATTTTTTTGTTGTTGGGAAATTTCGTAAAGTTTTTGGATGTTTTGCATCCCTCAAAATACTTCTTCCATCAAACCCGAATTTCTATACGAAACCTTACGATTTAAAAAAAAATGTTTCTGAATGTTTCTAGACATAAAGTGCGCGATAATACCGGTTCCTACCCAATTCTTTTCAGTGCCGATACACCGGAATATTTTTCGTGCAAAGTTGAAATTTTAAACTTTCCGGCAGATTTCAATGGGTATTTTGTGTACGATGTTAGTTGGGGTCATGAAAAAAGAGGAAATATTTTTCACATGGAAATTACTGCCTCAGAGAGATTTAGAAAACATGGAAAACACACTGTCATTCTCTGTGGAATGGGGCTGGGGAGTGTGGGAAGGTTTGGTCACTCTTTATTGGTGTGAATGGGGCCCAATTCATTGCTTCTTAGTTTAATAGGCTACTAGGAAAAATAATTTTATAAACTGAAAAAGAAAAGGATTTCCATGAATTTCCATGATTTCTCTGTTAATATGTATTATAAACAACGTCTTCAGATATATAAGGCAGTCAGTGGTACTCGGCAGTTTCCGGTGACTACTTTTGTCTGCGCATGACCGATTTGTTCCCGGGAAGTTTCGGGGAGGGGGGCAGTCAGTGGAACATGGCACACGAACCTATCCAATATTTTTAGTACTAGATTTGAAGCTTATTTCGCTGGAAGCGTGCAATCGACCCCGATTTTTTTGAAGGAGTGGATACGAATTTGAGAGAAATTCACCGAACCTCTAAGAAATTCTCAGACACTGTCAAATAAATTATTTTTTCGGTGGAATTGGCACCTTACAGTGAGGTCTATATTGGTGCCCTTAACAAATGGATGGTGTTAGTGGGTTGTACGTATATCGCATAGCAAGACTTATGCAGTGACATATGTACCAATATTGACACAACATGAAACACCATAGACTTACAGCATGCTTCACCCACTAACCGTCCACCACTTGCATGCCAGTGCATTAGTGAAATTGGTTGGGTGCAGAGATAAGTTTTTAGTAACCTTCACTATGACAATGTTTTTATGGGAGTATACATTTATATTCATAATGGAATTGAATAAAAATAATGAAACCAATTACTTCAAACGTCAAATGTCATTGCTAAGCTGAATCTTTTGTGTGATAAACTTGCTAATGAGTCAATAATGATCCATTACATCCATTATGTACTTCATCCCTTCTACTTTATCGGCTTCTAAGCAACTTAAACTATGTTTTGATCTTGATGTAAGAAACCATGTTTTAAAACCAATGTATGTACGGGATGCAGACAAAGCGTCCGAAAAACTCAGCTAGACTGAGAGACGTCTTTTCTCTAAATAAAAAACAAACAAAAAAAACACCATATCTGCCTCTATGGAAACAGACATGTGGTTGCTATGGCAACAAGGTTCATCAAATATGTGTGGAAATGATAGGAACCATCAGTACTTATCAAGATAATCACTTTGAGGTACCACATGCCTATAGCCATAGCAAGGAAATCTTTATGGATCTTTGTTCCATTTTTGGCGGCCATTTTGAATTTTGGCTTATAACTCAAATTCCCTACACTCCCATGAGGCTGGACCCGGATAGAATCAAAAAGAGCAGAACAAATTGTTCTAGAATCAATTCTCAAAAATAGGTAGGCTCAAAATGATTATGGGGCTGATGAAATGATTCCCTACTCGAAGTAGTATATGGAAACTGGCATTTCGTCCAGGATAGTTTCTTGTGAATTGTGATGCCAATGACTTGACTGTCAAGTAGTTCAACTAGTAGTTATTTCAGAATAAGATAACTGCTAAATCGAATTATTTGGATGTATTAGAAAGGGATAGTTAATTCATTGCTAAGTGTGATCAGCCATATGATTCGTGAATAACCCTGGGTGTCTAGAATTTATAAAATCGTCTCCTCTGGAGTTCAGTTCTATTCACACTAGTTCTTCGCCTGCATGAGCATCGTGGTTGTGTTTGCCCCAATCTTTGCTGTCATTCTCCTGTTGCTATGAAGCCTATATTCTTTGAAAACATCTACGCAGTTCAATGGTGTCGCTAATTTTCTTTCAATAGCTATATAACCAGACTTAGGCTGCCATCCTACCATATCCATCTATATAAAATCTAATATGATTACTGACCAACTTCAGCATTTATGTGGTTTTCCCATATTTCTTTATCACAAATTTCTCCTGCATCTCAACAAGCAAAGTTGTTGGGAAATATAGTAGCAAGTGGTTTCTTTGTTGATAAGGACAGAAGTTTTGAAATATGTGCCTCGCTAAGCGGATACACGTCTACCAGATCAACATCCAAGAGGTTGTAACCTGCAATGGCTTTATGGCTACGTACCGGATTCTAAGGTAGTAGGACCCACGTTATGAATCGTCATTGGCGTCTCCTGGCGAAACTTAAATACTGTAAATATATGATATGATACATCCCAATGTACAGAACCATGTTCAACCATTTACAGCCGGCTATGATCAGTGTGCAGTTAACCCTTTAACAGCAGGAAGATGCCTCCAGGCATTCCCCTGGCTACGGCAGGAAGATGCCTCCAGGTATTCCCCTGGCTATGGCAGGAAGATGCCTCCAGGTATTCCCCTGGCTATGTCAGGAAGATGCCTCATGGCATCTTAGAGGAATCATTGATACTTATAAACAAAATTCAATAGATAAAAAGATAATTGTTTGATTTAAAAGAAATTCTGACATTTTATAAGAGGCATGTTGACCTTTGATTTGGTATAATGATATATGATCAGTCACCAAGGTAAATTACTTAAATCACATGACACATTACATGACATTGCTATTTCCCAAAAAAGGTGCCTGCCGTAGCAGGGTCATTTGGGGAGGCAATGCCTGCCGTGTAGAGGTGAGCAGGGGAATTGGGGGCTGCAGGGAAAGGGTTAAACTACATACATGTTATTATCTATGATAATCCAGGTACTGTAATGGTTTATTGAAACTTGCTCAAGTCTTTGATTATGAACAATCGATAAATTATCAAACTCCTTGTAAATGTATTACAATATGTACCCTTCCTCTCTGGTAGGTCCAGGAATCCGTAACCCAGCAAGGAGGGTTAGGGTAGATGCAGGGACTAAAGCCAGTCTAGTGTTTATGATTAGCAACAGTCCTTTGATTGATACTACACGAAATCATAAATACACAAAGATTGTAAGTGTAAACTTGCTCAAGTCTTTGATTATGAACAATCGATAAATTATCAAACTACTTGTAAATGTATTACAATATGTACCCTTCCTCTCTGGTAGGTCCAGGGGGAAGTTTCATAATCTAGAATCGTACATGAAGAACCTTTTCTGTACCTCGTAGAAGGGATATCGTCTAATAATATCTAAGTCTGATGACTAAGACAGTAGTGGCCGTCCATAAGGTCGTCCATAAGTGTTGAATGAAATTGATCCGCATTGTTCTTGGGTCTCTATGGCGTACAGAAAAGTATCTACATTTACGATCCTGGATTATGAAACGGGACTAAATGATGCAGGGACTAAAGCCAGTCTAGTGTTTATGATTAGCAGCAGTCCTTTGATTGATACTACACGAAATCATAAATACACAAAGATTGTAAGTGTGTTTGCCTTGTCATAACCTGTAGTATCGGCTCGTAAACTGAGACCTGTGCAGGTTTACCTGGCCGCCGATTTGTTGATACTATCTGGCTGCCTCAACAATCATCACCTACCGGTCGATGTGCTCAATGGACGCTGGGCCCTTTGTTTACCCGAGTGGACGTAATTAAATGGCAAGTGCCGCCCCATGGTGCCTTAATGACGGTGTTAAAATCCCTCCCTGATGACTTAATGACGGGTGTCCGCTCTACCGGTCCCTACCACCCTACCGGACCAAAGCCTTTCGTGTTCTGATGTGTATAACCGTTTAGAACTATTTATAATGCCTGTAGTAACACCAGTCTTATGGCAGGCAACATATTCCCAGAAAAACAATATCACATGACTTTGATACTGTACTACGGTAATCGAAGGTATTGCGTTGTACTACATTAAACATCTATACACTACGTTTACTTTGTCAAAGTATTATGGAATGATAATGTTTGTATCCTTGGAATTAAATAATCATTATATATGATTCCGGAAAACATGATGCTATTAATGAAGAAGCAGAAATATCCGTCGATGAATTGGGGCTACTCGTGTACTTATAAATATTCGTCTTCTCTCTATGGATAAGAAGTTTGAGCCTGTGTATTTCAAAATTCAATGTAAATCACCTCAAATCGTTTCCTTATCTCATTGGTTCTTTGATGGGAGTATATTCGGCATATTCTACATTTTTACCGGAAATTCAATAAATGGTTACGTGGAGCCGAAATATTGGTATCTAATTTTGTATTGCATCAGATTTGAAAAAAGATTCTTTTCGACATAAAATTCAAATGAGGAAACAGTTGTTTTCCCCAAGTACTTCTACCAATATACCAGAGCGACGTGTTTATGGTAGACAGGAGTGGGTGTTTGTGTTACATTATTGATAGTCAGAGGGGTTGTTACGGAACACGTGTCAAATTAAAGATAACTGCCAAAGGCATCAGAAGCTGACAGTAGGTGTTAAATTATTAGTAGGGCGAGTGCAAAACATTAAGTCACACTGGTCCAGCGTACGATCCCAATGACTGTATCTTTTATTATGGACACTTTTCACTTACACTGTGTATGTTTTTAGTTTCTCTGAGTACTAAGATCTACTTACTTGAGGAAATTAATATATACGGTATACATATATTCATTTCCTCAAATAGAATGTAGTGTACCATTATGGGGTCTAATAAGTTCGTCCAATTGCTTCATTGTTCCAAGCTTTCGTCCTTATAGATGTCCAAATAAATCCATCAATGATCACAACTTTCACATTCACATATGTCTGTTCGATATAAGTCTCAATCGTAATTTCTTGGTATTAGGAGTCCGAAATATCCTCTCCATGTTCTCTCCTCATGAGAGATAGTTCATTGAGTTTCGGTATTCAAGTTTCTCACGGAGTAGGAAAGTTTTCACGCGATAACATTCACCACAAGGCGACCTCACTCCAGGGAGACTGATGGCTCTGGTGCCTATGAAGAAACCCGCTCTCTGGAGAGAAGTGGCTTCCCTCACCTATACCTCATCTAGGTCTTATCCTCTTACTCACTGATGCTCCGCGTAGGCAACACAGAGGTATACCCCTCTGCTATTATGTCAGAATCTCACATAATCATACCGTTCCTTATAAAGAATATCTATGCTACATGTTACCGCCAGCCACAATCGTCTCACTACATATGACTAACTTCGTTTAAAAATTATTAAGTCATTGAACCACATCCACATTATTCATTAGATGTATTAACTACGAAATACCTACATAACTTCGGATGAGCGTGTAGTGCAGTAGTTCTATCAACAATATATTTGTTTTATCAAGTAAAGAGTGTCACTCTTGTAGGTGAGTCTTTTTTTAGACCACTCAAGAATATCTTTGGTATCCTATCTGTAGTATACACCAGAAAATAACATTTTGCCATGGGTATACCTAGAAGCACGTAGAAGCGATGCGACCGGACAGTGTCGTTTATTAGAGCCCAGTGCACGTACTTAAAAAAGTTACGTACTGCTACACCTCACACTGTATGTATATAGAATACGTTGAGATATCGGTCGAATGTTTTTTTTGTTTTTTTTGGTTCAGTTGGTTTTATTGAGCAATATTATACATTCATGTATACATGTTCTTTTTCGTTTATACATTCAATAAAACCTGTTTAAGGGAGCCTTATCAGCACATCAATGTCGGCTGGTTTTCATAAGGCAACCTATCAAATATTAATGTTTATGCAAAAGCACAAGTATTTGTCTCGGTTCCACCAAAGTTAACTATACTGATTTTTCGTTACATTGAGTAATATCAGTTTACATCATATAACCTCAGATAACTTCATGTTATATCATCATATAGGGATTGAACTTAACATTGTCATCTTGGTAATCTCTTTATATGTTGGGGTCTGTCTCAACTTCTGTTGACTTCTGACATGGCCCCTTCACTAATTACTATAAGACATTATTAATTTCGGGTATTTCAGTAAATGTAGAGGCATAGCGATATTTACGGCACGGGACCGATTTCCGTAAATAGCGCCAATGTCAACGAGTCATGTATAATGTATGACTATGGTAAGGTTATTCTGTATAAAAATTTACGGCTCGATATGACATTTTTAATCATTACGGTATTAAACAGGGAGCACTGGTGAATATGAAAAGTACATGCACCGATGGATACATTGACTGACGAGTTGGAGTCAGGAGTTTGGGGTCCACTATCAACAGACGGGAGAATCACTGATCGTATTATTTCATTTGATTACTTAAGGCCAGTTAGGTATCATATTACACAATAATGTAATATACTATTTGTTCCTGTCGTAATGAAATAAGTAACACATTAATAATCAATGTGGATAGGAATAATAATCAGAAATATTATATCAATAAGTTAAGCTGATTATTCAACAGAGGGTCTGGTCTGAAATCATGACATAGATCAAAGGTATCCGAAAATCACTATACAGCTATGTTCTTTGTGTGATATGCTGTCTAACGAATTGAAAATATACCAAAGAAATATCAAGTAAGTGACCTGCATGTACTTATTTCTAAAGCGGTTCATTGAAAAGACCCCGTTTTGAGGTCGTTAGAAACATATCGAATACGCTTCTACAACGATTATAATTATGCCAAATTGGACCGACTGAAATACAGCTATTTACGAGACACAACTTAAATTGAGACTCAAATGCTTAATATATGTTAGGTTTGATGTGTTGATGTTGTTATTAGCTTGGGTTCTCAAACACTGCGAAGCGTACTTTTATCATTGCCGTCTCAACATAAAGTTAAACTAAATTGCAAAAAGAGGTTTTCATGGAATAAAAAGCGACAATTCAAAGATTTGAGAACGAGACTTATATTCTAGAATCACAAATTATCAACGATTTTTGTGCCTGTCCCCGGAAGTTGTCTTTGTTTATCGTGAGTTACGGGTAGCTTGCGTTTCAGTATGTTCACCTTTACTCCCTATTTCTATCTTTCTTATTACAAGTAGAAAAAAAGATGGTGGTGGAGGAATCGCCAATGTTTCCAGCAGCTCCCTCATTTAGCTGTGACATGACGTCATGACCAGCTGACGCCGTGACGACGTCATTGACGTCCATTTACAAGACTGACGTTGAGAACCATCCACCGTGGTGCCGGCTCGGCATCTGAGCGTCCTTGAACTTGTGTGTTCGGGAAGTGTCCTAATGGAGTGCCCGAGGTTAAGCCTGCGCCATTTAGAGGTAGATCTAGCACTTTACTGTTTAAGTTATTCTATTCTCCACCAGTTGCTCTATACTTTACCTTAAGAGTGGGCATAATCTAGCGGAGGGAGGTGTCTTTTAATGATATTCAAAACACATGGAGTATTAATGTGTAGAACCTGACCGCAAACGGCACATCCTAGATTTAGATCATATTTATTCGAAATGACAGTGTATGGTATATGTATTATTCTTGTATATGATGCTACATGTTTAGATAAAGTGGAAATTCAGATACAAAACAGATGATATAAATTGCAAGAAATTCTAGTGAGAGAAGATCTACTACAGACATTATATATAAGCCTCGTACACCAGATTTATTGTAAATTCCAATTTGCTAGATCCCCGCCTGTTAAAGACTATTTAATATAGGGATCATAGCGATACACGAAAACAGGGTTTCATTTTAGGGAACGTAGACAAACTGATTTTGAAAGTAGATCTGTGCAAAAAAAGACATCAAGAGGCTATGCTGCATCTAATGCCACACCACTGCCTGCAGCATCGATCACTCATAAAAAGGGATGAAAATGCTGACCTCATGAACTTGGATATGCAAATCCATAATGCTCTGCATAAAACATTATGGGATCGCTGTACAGTCGCCAATTTTTAATCAGATATACGTTTAAAGTTTGCTTACGCTCCTCTTTCAATTACCAAACCACCTTGCATATGACCATATATGGCAAACTCTGTTTCCATGTATTGTGTTATGTAAGCAGCCATCTTGACCCTCACACCGAAATTTGTTCCCGATTCATCCCGACCATCGGCTCGGTGAAAGTCGAGAACAAAATTTCGGTGTCTTATCCCTATAAGACAGCGACATCTACACTGTTCCCGATCACAGTTCCTCCTTTTATAACCTCGTAAATTACCCGGGATGAGATCAGAGAGAGCCGCCGGTAGCCAAGCCGGGGTGAGCCACGGGCCGCTGGTGTGGAATCATAGAAATTAATTCAAAGTTTGATAACTTCAGATCCAATTGAGATATCGGGAAACGGTTTTCAGATTTATCATTGCCTCTCTCTACCGTACGAATCGCTATAAGGCACTTGTAAATCGGACTGAGTAATAAGTAGTATTGCTATCTAAATGGCCAGCTCAGAATCGGGGACAATCGGTGAATGTGCGTACACCGAAGTCTTAAGGTTTGGGAAAAGCAATAAAATCGGGTCGGTGAAGTGCGTACGTCGACCCGATTGATGCAGATTGTCACAGACCCGACGGATCCGTCGGGCAAAGGTAGAATCGGGCACAGCAGTAGGGTCAGTGTCTTAAAGGCTTAACACTAACAGTGCACCCTTATGGTAAAGTTCTAAAACTAAAAAAGAGAGATAGTATATTACAAAGAACGAATATGTATGTATGTATGTATGTATGTATGTATGTATGTATGTATGTATGTATGTATGTATGTATGTATATATATATATATATATACATATATATACAACCTGATTGCCTGAAGAAGTCCCATCAATAGGGACGAAACGTTGCAAAATAATTTATGAATCTCCCCTCCCCATTTCGATGTCAAATGAATCCCACAATAAAGTTTTAATACCCAAATCAGCTTGTCTGTTTTTTTGTGGACCGTGAACCAATTTGAATATATATATATATATATATACTTAATCAGGTTTGACCTTTGCCCTCGCTTGGCTCCAAAAGTGGTCGTCCTATCCCAATTCAATTCCTCATTATGACTGTTTATGTTCGCGCATACGCATGGCGCACGTCACGTGACTGAACCAGGAGACAGAACTCTGTATAAGCAATGCGCGGGAAGCAGGTGCCATTTGGCACGCGTCCGTTCGGGAAAGCACCAATCCCTCACCAGTGCTTCGCGCTTGGGCTGGTCAGACATGATGCCACCCGGCAATCATGACGCCAGCGCCCACGTGGTCACATCTGACCAACCGCAGAGCAAACAAAAGCCACTTGAGAGCCCCCTGGTGGTTGTGATGTGTCATAAGTGACGGTGCCTTTAAAGAGGCACTCAGACGCCCGGGGCGCGGCTCCGACTGCGCACTGGTGCCGCTGCCCGGTCGAATGTCCGCATTGGAAATAGAGGTAAGTGCTATATGGTCCATGCCAGGTGAAACACAAGCGCAGCATGAATCAATTGTACATACAACTCAGACCGTTAAACAGCCACTAGTAGTAATCTATTACATCCACAGTGTTTGGAATACTGGGAAACGTACTGGGTAACGCATTGATCCTAGAAAATGTTTCAAGTGTAGGTACACTATATGTGCTACTTGTCGACATGTGGGGTTTCGAAAGAACATGTACTTCTATAGTTTTCTACTTAACTTCTATAGTTTTCCTGAAGTACTATTCTATTTGATATTAAAATTTCGTAAGGTCATTCTCTCGTTATAGATGAGAGGTTTAATAACGATGTGGTATACTTTAGTACAGTCCTTGTCATAACAGGATTCGAGCTACATGCAAAAGGCGTTCATGATATACATAGTGTATTTGGTATCTGTTTATATTCCTCATTTGTTTTTGGCCCATTGTTTTCACCTGCATCGGTTTGTAAATCACTTAAAATATTCCTTGTTTCTTCCAGCAGCACTTCACAGGACTATTGGTTGTGCAATGATAGGAAACGCACATAGTTAGCCATCGAGCTGTCTTATCAGAAAGAGCAACTCACCATCCCCCATTGACTTTAAATACATACACCCCGCGTCAATAGCATTTTCCATACATAATCTCCATATATAATCACCACCATGCCGAGTCTCCAGCAAGCCGTGCATCGGATGCACCTTCTCCTCATCTTCCTCAACGCACTCTCCGTCGCACTTCCAGCGTCGAGACTTTACAAAACTGGATATCCGGCAAAGCGACCAGCGTCCAGAGGCCGTGGTGGTGCGGTGTCGGGGCCGGCGGCAGCGGCGGCGGGGTTGTCGGCATCGGGGTCTGGTGGGGGCAGTGCGGCCCTCCGGTATGACACCACTCTGGACTCAGCCGGCACCCTACACTTGTTCTGGGACATAGACGACGTGGCGGAGGTCATCACGTTCCGGCTGGAGGCGGCGCTCAACCCGTACTCCTCCTGGCTCGGCGTCGGGTTTTCTGACTACGGAGACCCGACGGACGCAGATCTCGTCCTGTTCTGGACGGACGCCGAGGGGAGGCGTCACTTTCAGGTAGGATAACTATTAATTAGCATCTCAGAAAGGCCTCACTGTGCTTCAAAACAATTTTTTTTTATTGATTAGGGTTAATTTCGAACTGAGACCCATGTAGCCAATGTAAATGGTGTTCGAGACCCAGTACTCGAAGTAGGGCCCAGGATAGAGAGACATGAGGGTGTGTTGTTCCACTATCTATAGAAATTAGAGGGAAATAGCTCCAGTCTCTCTACCATCTATGCCGGGGTATCTTTAGAGAAGAACGAGAATCATCTGATCAATGAGTTGACTCTCTCTATACCCAAGCCATAACGCTGCAAGAGAAGGCCAATCTATAATGATACTCGTGGGCTTTCAGGAAGTTGATAATAAAATCAACATTCTGAAAGGCATTTCATTTATTTAAGCATATTCATATTTCCAGTGATTTGAATAAGTGTGAATCGGCCATAGCTGTTCTATAAAAGATTTCTAAAATCTTCCATGATTATGAACGTTAAAAAAAAACACTACCATCAGTTACCAACTTTCTGGGTACTGGCCATGAGCACAACAAATCTTATCATCGGCAAAGTATATTCTTATATGTATTTCCGGAAGCTCTGTTTGATTAGAGAAAAACTATGGTCCGTGGCTGTTCAAAGTTGTCTCAACCATTAGTCGATATGTGCGTTGGTTGTTATTTAGAACTGTTAAGAGCCTGGCTTGTATGATACGTTTTTGATAGGAAACGGGGGGCCGTTGAATAATAGTTTGACGTACCCTAGGCTGGACGATAAGATAGATTGAAAGATAAACGACATCCTGGACAACCTTTTCATTCAGGGTAGCATAAAAGGTGTCATGAATGTCAGCACTACCGTCCGTAAAAAATGTCGTACGATTGACCTACATGTATTTCCTAATGCTTATATATTTCCTATATACATGCCGATGCACACCGATACACATAGAGCCATGCAGTGGTATGTCTGAGACAAACAGCCCGACTGGTCAAATTTTAAAAGAAAATTGATTTAATCATTAACAAATGATAAATTTTGGTATACATGTATACATATGGATAGAATTCATTGTTGTAAATATATTTTAATTTGAGTCAGATTTAGAGCATGAAAAATAAGTTTGATATCGGCTACGAAACCTCTAGAGTGGTCCTCCTCGATGACAAATTGACCACAAATGAAAGAAATTTACAAACGTGAATGATTTCTTATGCTACACCAGCTACGATGTTTATGCTTCTCGTATCGTCAAAAACTCCGATTTGACACCAACGAGACTTGTACAATACATTTTTTATCGTAGAATTATTTTTCAACGGAACGCAGTGATGTAGCATAATGTCTCAGGGGAAGTATTATGTATCTCAATCCTAAAGAAGAAAGCATAGCCTCCCAAGGAAAATATCTCTTGAAGCGTTTAATGAATGGCTTAATCTTATATTCAAGTTAAAAGAACATTTTTTATCTATCAAGGTTCTGAAATTAGTTTTAACTCAAACTCAGTTGAAGTTTAAACCATCGATGTTTTACTCCGTTTTGTATTTTCATGAAATCATACCGATAGTATCCAGCGTGTAGTAGGAAGGTCCACCTTCGACCCTAGTCTTTTATTTACCCTACCCACCGCTCCCATTACCGGGAGTGATGTAATTGCAAGAACATGTTTCTCCCTCCTGGCTTCGGGTGGCCTTTTTATTTGGACTAACAATGGGAGAAATTGTAAAAAAAGCTATAAAGAGTTGAAAATGGAGCACTTCGTATTATGTCAAATACTCCTCATCCGAGTGCTCCGAGAATCATTATATTTCACAGATGTGCCATTCAAAGTCTTGTGCATAGAAGAGATGAACATCTGTTTTCTAGAATGTTCCTAATATTATTAGATAGGCGAGTTAGAGGTGACAACAGAATCCCTTTTTCAGAATATAGATTTAAATGTGAATCTTATAAAGAGTCATCTATGTACCGTGGACTCCAGTTATGGAATAACTTTTCCCCAGTATTACAAAAATCAGAAAGTAAAGATTCATTTTAAAAAAATGTGTGAATGATTCCCTGAAATGATGCCTCATATTAGTGAACTATGAGAGCACAATAATTCGATTCAATTCTCCGTTTAGTTCTGCAAGATAGAGAACTTTAAGGGAATACCAAGCATCCCTCCTATGGAAATCCCAGGTGCGGTCAAAACGTTATACGCAGTTCCTTAGACTATAAGCTTTATATTTCGGCACTTAGGATTTTGATTTCTGACTTCTCAAGAATCCATCCTGAAGAAGATACATGTATTCTTTATCGATTCATATGATGTAATCAATACGATGTTAAGGGAGATTCAAAGATACCACACGTATGGTTGCCTGCATTGACATCTACATTTTCTGTACGGCCTGCATAGATATCTAAAATGGATGCAATGATTGTGACGATCGCGGCTTTTTTTCCCAATTTTCGTTTGCTTAAAAGGGCACTGCCTTGGAGTTGAATCTACAACTCTTGTAAAAGTTTTAAAACATCGTAGTTAATCTGATACAGGAGTATCTATTTGTAAAGCCTGTCAAAGTCCCTTACTGCCTTGCAGCAGAACTCATATAGAATATAGCCATGTGACTATACCATAGCTGTACACAGAAACGTCAAACAGCAGGGTACTGGATGAGATATCCATAGAAATATATTATGACGACTTAAGAACTTTAAATATTGTTAAGACAACCCTGAATTAGTATGTCTACCATCGTAATAGTTTAAATATCACTTCGTCGCTGGCAATTCCATGTATAATTTCATCATCTATTAGAATCGTTCAACATTGTAGCAACTGCCAGGATCATAGTACGGTGAGAGGGAATAATGGCACATGAATAATATGAGATAAGAATGGCACACATATTGAAATACACCATAAATCATAATATGCACGTGATCGCGCAACAAACATACCACAAAGCGCCCTCAGGTTCATTTGAGGCTGGTCATCGTGATAAAGATCCTAAGCTGTGTCACTATGGATCGTAGTAAGAGAAATGTGGTTATTAAACTGGTAGGGATGGCCATTTGAGGTCTTTTGTCCCACAAAATACGTCCCAAAGCCAGAGGTGGAGGAACATAGTTTATGGGACAAAAGACCAAGAATGGCAATCACTACGGCTCAGTCGCTACGTTTTCTCATTACTATAACCTGAATATCAAGAAAAAACGCCTTTTGTACTTATGGAGTACACTACGGGCATAATATGCCCGAACATTCATTACGGGCTCAGTGCGCACAAACATTGATTTTACTGCATCCCCAGTAGCGAGTGGTATTTCATAGACATTCGACCACAGGCATATGATAATAAGAGAAAATGACCAGACTGTGGGCGAACTATGTCTTGATTCGAGGTCACCTATCGCCGACATTCACCCCGACACCACATTCGATGGGATTCCAAATATATTGGGATCTCTTACCCCAAAACATATTTTGCCTTCCTATTCGTATAGAACAATACATATTGACCATCCATCATTTCCTATACCTATAGCCGAGAATTCTATCTTTACCGCTGCTTCAGTTTTCATACCAAGGTTCCCGTTGTCATACCTAAACTGACGTTTTCATAACAAGGTTGGCCATGAGACGCCGTCTAGACCAATCAAATCTAAGCTTAGATGCCTGAAGAAAACATACAGATCTAAGTTACTCAACAATGGTGACTAAGACAATCGGAGGTCAATAAATCACAATTTTTATCAATATTTCAAGGAATATAGGAATAGAGAAACAAATTCCCGGTAAAAGTATCCCAAAGTTACTTGATGAGTATAACTACAGTTTAACCTTGGCATTCTCTCACCGGGAGCCAGTTCACTCTAGTAGGTTCAACAATAATAGGCAGATAAAAGGTTATAGCAATAGCAACGATTCCTTGTGACGGTTTATGAACATGGGAACATATATGAGCGAAACAAAAGTACCCTCCAAATGGAGACCAACACCCTATGCGTGAAAGAATACGAGCGACATGTTATGAATATGCGTAGAGGTAAAAAGCAAACCCATGGAGCAGACTGTGTGGGTGTTATTTGTTGTGTTATGCATTTGCATGTACGATCTTTATGTTACTTATCACCCACCTGCAGTGTACAGCTGCAGATTGTACCGCACACCTCCTATGAGGTGGTTATAATTGCTGTTTTAGTACACCATATAAATATTCTTACCAACGCGAAATTGAAATGCATTACAATTTCCTCATGGCAACTTAGATAAATTTTGTCATCATGATTCGTGAGGCGTTAACATGTTAAATCAGTTGTCAACCACTTTCTACGCAAGTGACTATCCTTCTAAGAGAGAAAACCACATTATAAGTCCCTATATGTTTGATTGAATCGTTAATAAAGCGTCTATACTATAACAACTTCATACACAAAAATATATACTATGAAGTATAGTTAGTACAGGCCTTATTGCCCACCTAGTGTTCTCGTCCATTGACGTGGTCTTAAGCTCTATGGCGTCATTAGGGCTACAGAAAACAGGACGTCATTGATGACGTAACATTGACCAGGACTCGAGCCATCACACGACCCACTTAGTTAATCAATCGGCGGCGTTTACTCTTTACCATGCTGACACCCGTCCGGGAAAATTATTATTTAGAACTACCGTTGATTTCCATGAATTCTAGTATGGTGGTGATTAGATACAAGTAGCTTTCCTTTTGTTTATATGTGTCTCTAACTCCTTCTCCACTCTACAGTTACACTTAGACACGAGGGGCCATCATAAAGTACGTATGCACTCAGGGAGGAGTAGGGGTAAAACAATTTTTGAAATATTGCGTATGCTCCGTCTCCGTGAGAGCAGGGAGAGTTGTTCCAAAAAATAAAAAAAGGAGCAATGAGAAGGGACCACCATGTTAAAATGGTTAAGATATGGTGTGAAAAGTACACGGAAAGTTACTTTACAGAGCTGTAAATTGTATGATGTATGGATATGTGGAAAGATGAATAAAAGATTGCTTTATAAAAATAAATATAAAAAAAGAGCAGGGAGAGTCAACATTTTCAGAAATTTTGCGTGCATTTTTTATGGTAGCCCTATTTCTATTTGGTTTTCTCTGCGCTTGAATCTGTCTCTCTATTAGAGGCACATACGAACAACTTCTTGCTTGTTTCTACCCTAATTCTGTAGAACAGATACACACAACCTCTCTATTTGGCTATTTCAACGGACTCCTTCCCTCTCTTTTTGATCATCTCTTTCCCTCTCTATTTTGTTCGCTTTCTCTCACTGTCTTTTTTTATATTTTAAATGCATAAATTCTTTCATTATCTACTGATCCTTTATTATCTCTGACACTTGCCTCAATGTCACCTTTAGGATTGATACGAAATGGTTCTTGGCTGATTAACAATTGCGATTTCGTCTCCTCAAGTTCATTTGTAATATCTACGATCAGGATGGAGCAAGCATGCATTCCCACAGAGTGATCCATAACACTTTATGTGTTTGTAAGACTCATAATTGCTTTTGTACTCAGTTATAGATCCTCCAAATATAGTTCTTTGATACCAAACCGCCCCTTTAGCCCATAAATAAATTACGTAGCAAATTACGACCGATGACGTAGGTAGCAGTCCGCACAGTTAGTTCTGTCGTTCCGGATCAATAGTCATACATTTCTACAGTCCCCACCACATTGTCACGTGGTTTCAGCGTCTCACGTGACCGATCACAGACATGCGCAGTGCAGCCACACGGTGTAGATCACAGACGCGCCATTAACGTCCATTTCCGCTTCCGGCGAAAAGGGTGAAGGATAATTGCCGATGCATATCTGTGAATACTTTGTTAGCGGGGTCATTACTGTTCTAAATTGCTGCATTTCCAGCCAAACATACCACTGATAATGTCTTTTATCTGGAATAGATTTAATGGCCGCGTACATCTTCAATTCAGTCCAGGTCACATGGATTCTTTTTCTCCTTTTTTGGATACCAGTAACCTTAAATACTATACTGTAGAGCCTTCTAACACATTCTTTGTATGTTCTTACCTATTATCTTACTCCTGGCGAACTGTTTGGCGAACTGAATCACAATCAGCAATTTAGGTATACCTTTTGAAGTTAAGGACACCACCAGACAATGATTTATTGGTGAACGGTTTACTGTTATTCATTTACAGTTTGTTAATTACAGTTGCCTAGAATGCGATACGTTAGAGTAATGAGTTTGACTGGTTTGGCGCCATGTACAAGAATGCACTTCAACACGAGCATAAATAGTGTTGATTGCCTCAAATGACGATAATTGCTGGGTCATGACACGGCAGAAAAAACTGGGCAGCACCCCAACGCCTCACCCAAACGTTAGCCAAGCCCAATCGTTGGGTGGTTATGACAAGGTTATAAATAAAACAGATGGTCTATGTTTAGTTTCTCGGCTTAGGAAATTATCATGTTTCACTTTTCGATTTTAAGCTTTCAGTGCTATTTCTGTCCAGACACTGTAAACCGTTACATAGTTCGACTTGGGACATGAATATCGGATTTGACATTGATTCAAAGAAAGTTTCCTATAAGCAGGAATATCAAGTATGACTTCAAATGAAAGCCCAAACCCGACACTACCAGATGGATCGTAATTGCCACACGCGTCCATACAATTTATCATACTAATCTAACCAACCAATGACCTTGCACCATTTTCGCTGCTGCTGAGGCTTGACTGCCACCTGGTTGCAAGTGCTAAACGAACTAATATCAGACGCCGCCCTTGACTTGGGGGCCGCCATAAGCGTCTGTCAAACCACGAGGATCTGTTTGCTTTCGCGCTCAAGAGGTAAGCTAAATAAAGGCGGGGTCTTATCGCTTCTCCTGGGTGGAGTAGGGGTGGCAGGCGTACGGAGGGGCGGGCGAGTGTGTAGGCGGTTTCCAGTCGCTATCTGTATCCAGGCCGAACTACAAGCGACCAAATTCCACACTGCTGGACACTCGGTCAAGCCCCTTAGGACGATAAATTGCATCGTAGCCTTTGCTCGCTTCTGCAATGATGTTTTGTTTTCTTAGTATTAGATGCTGATATGGTTTAACATATTTAACCAGTTTGATCAAGTGGACGATTCGCTCAAACAGCCCTTGACCCTGTTTGAGTAGTGGTAACTTCAGTTCTCTTTCTCATATAGATTATTAGATATAACTGGCTTCAGAAATTAGAACTTAACACCAATCTATATTTTAACCCTTTCCATATGGTCCCAAACAGCCTCATTATATGTACTCGATTTGAAGGACTAAGGTTTCTCAAACGTGGGCCACACGCTCATATACGCTGGCTAGGTTAGAAAGTGGTTATGTAGATATAACTTATCCCTTCACTCTCAGCTTGTCAACTCTGTGAAAGGGAAAGGTGCAGAGGACCAGTCTCTTAATACCTTATGTACGTGCTCAGCTAACGATGACCAATCACTAGAGACCGAAATATCTCGTTTAACCACTGGTGCTTGATATAGTTGGGCCACACAGGAGACAGTTATAGAAATGACAAGTTTACTGGGTGAAAGTGGGTTAAAGAAAATGAACGGAGACTGAATCTAACCCAAACCTTTTAATTGTCCCACACTTATTTATCAATGCTGACCATGACGCTTTACATAAGGCCCGGCGTCCACCTACTACGATATGGCTCCGATATGGTCTACATTGCACCTCCCGATGAAAAAAACAAATTCGTGTCGGAAGGTCACGTAATATCGGGCCACGTTTCAGCGATTAGACACCGATAAAATCCCATACAATGTGTGGTGGATTGGCATATCTAGACATATGTCTACGATTTTGTACCTTCCCAATATGTCTCCGATATTTGCTTTTTGTATTGGAGCCATATCGGTAGGTCTAAATTTCTGTCGTAGTAGGTGAACGCCAGGCCTAACGCGGTGACAAAACCAGCGTTCAAGAATATATACTAACGAATGGTAAATTATTGCATCACATATGTGCTGATTTTTCTTATATTCAATAAACTTAAATTCAATGACCTAAATGTGATCGCCGTAATTGGCGTTCTTCCGCACATCAATCACACAATACAGGCATAGAACGTATACATCTAATGGTACCTTCGTGCATGTAATATACTCTATAATGTCAAAGATATGCAAAGAAATATTGATTACAGCTATATATAAAGATAACGCCTGCTTGGCAACATTCCGCATAAGGTTAAGTTCATTTAAGACGATGTGCCAAACTCCAAACGGCAGGAGCCTGAAGATGCTGGTTTTGCAAGTAGTATAGGAAAAGTTGATATTGTACCAGGAGATGATTTCGAACCAAAGAACAGTTAACCCGATTGAAATTGATCGTGTACTTGATGATTCATTCATTAGCTGTGCTATGCCTTTTAGGAATGATATTAATCTTATAAGGATGTCCTATTAGAGATTGTCTGCAAAGACAATAATCGATGGTTTTGAGGGCAGGCGGCCGTAAACCGCGAGGGATCGACGCATATAATACATGAGCTTGATGCTCTAGTCTCACTGACATAAAAAGGGGGTTTCCGTGTACGAACGTCTACGGTTCTTGAGAAGTCTGAAAATACATAGTAAAACGCGGGAAAACGCAGAGTTAAATCAACGTAAGTCGGAATGCATTAACGTATATTAACAGAACGTGGAAAAAAAACACGGTGTCAGAAACAGCTTTAAAAATTTTAATGTTATCTTAAATTAACGCAATAATACGCCACGTTACTCACAGAAGCGTAAATATATAATGATGAACATTGAGAAACGTAATAGAATGTACAGCAAAATAGATCAATACGTAGACAATACGCAGTGGTATACACCGTCTTCTGATCCATAGGAAATGCGCGGAATTTAACGCCAGTGTGACTGGATTACATAATAAAGTATGAAACAGTTGGATTTGCGAAGTTAATACGCGAAGATCATTTTCTTTCTGATATGTTGAAGTGTTGCCAAGTTAATGGGTACATCAATAGGGACTATTTTTGCTCTATAGCAAAAGGGACTATTTTCCCGTATACAATACAACGGCTTTGAGGCCGTTTACAATGGATTTGAAATCCGTGTATAATGATTATGGTATCTCGCAGTTTTTGTGGCACCCCTCTCACACTCTCTAAGTGGTATTCTGTATCCCAGCCCAAATAAAGCCACTATGGCGCTAAGTACACAGTATTCCCGCTATGTGGCATCATTGAGATTATAGGAATCTTTGGGTTGCATTGATGTACGTGTTTAGCACGGGAGGCAGGCCAATGGATTCACAAGGCTCTAAGCCTAGTTCGTTAAGAATTCATCTCACATAGAGCATAGTGAGAACCTTGTACAGAATACCACTTAGAGAGGGTGAGATCTTATTAGAGGGGTGCACTCAACAATGGGTAGTGGTTTACTGAGTCACCCTACATTTTCAGTGTGGCCTTTGAACACGATGGATTATAAATGATGTGATTGTACTACTGCAGGATGCTCACACGGACCATCGAGGTCTTCTACATGCTGACCAGTCACAGGACTACACACTGGACGCTGCCTGGGTGTCGCCGTCCCACGTCTCCCTCACCTTTCATCGGGATTATGACACATGTGACGATGACGACTATATCATAGACGTACGTCAACCACATGTCAACCTCACATCAAAGACTACATCCACTCTCTCACTGTATAAATCCGTACCTGTCAGTCCCTTCAGCAATGTAACTTACAACTTATTTCACAAATATATAAGAAATTAAAATATATCACAAGGAAATGCTATTTAAGTTGTATATTATCTGCAGTTACATAATACTTAATTAGTCATTATAGTGAATATCATAGAGTTTAAATGAAGGGCTGTGTATGGTTGGTCATGAATAAGCATCATTAAAGTTCTTCTCAACATTTCCACAGAACCCAATTGTGCACACTTCGTATCTGAATACTATTAGGAAAAGAATCATGCTTCATGAACCAAATTCAGGTTTCTGGTACATAGTGGCAGATATTCTGTGCACATTAACTACAATATGTCACCAAGAAGGGTGTCATCTGTATATATGTTCGCATTTCTCTCTTCCATCCATAACCTAGCGGGGTACGACGCACATTGTATTCTTCAAATCTCACGGGCGGCGCTTTGGTAATCAACGTATCAACGTGACATCACTTCAACCCGGGTTGCAGCGGGTACAACTTTTACGTAGTCAACAACCGGATCCGGAATTCCCGGATGACACACAAACGTTTGTCGTGCACGTTGATGAGGTAACGTTTCCAATATTTTTGAAAATGCAAATGTACTAATCTTTCGTTATCCTGCTAGTTGTATTCCTAATCATTGAATTCAAATCCCTTTCATCCCCTTATGCCTTTACTGCCAGTCATATTGAACACAGGTAAACACCGTCAAGTGGACACCATCTGTTCTGAGGCAGTGGGGTCCAAGTTGCAGGGTGACCTCCTTAAAAGGGTTTAATAAATGAAGAGAATCCTTATCATAAACAATATCAGAAGGCATTTCCCCAATTATATACTAGCAAAAGTACGCTTCTGCTTCTTAAGTTAGAAATGATTACAAGTAATTTATGGTTGGTGGATGTAACATGACTTATCTAGTACCTTGTGATCATTCCGATATAAAGTAGATGCCTAAATTCTTAAATAAATAGGTACCTAAATTCTAACACACACCCCAAACCCAAGGACCTGAGATATCAGATTGTACCATTACACAGAATGTTCCTCATGCACTTACGAAGTCTGCAATAATTACTATTTATTACAGAGACATTGTATTGTCTAGATGTGAGAATTTTGAGCAGGTTGGTTGGTTATTGAGCAAGCAAAGAATAAAACATGTATTTCATATGACCAGTATGCCTAAAGAGTGCTAAACTCATTTGCAAAAAAGTGAAATGAACAAGAAAATGAGGATCTATTCTAAGCAAATTGGTTCTATTGAAAACGTCGGATTTTGGTTCATACTTGCAAACCGCAAAATGTTGTTTGAAATATTAATGGTACACCTCATCCCCGCAGTTATTCAGAATATTGATATGGCGTATGAATCTGTATGCCATGTATCTATTCAACATAGATATTTTAAAGCTGAAATCAATTAACGATATCATACCAAGAGATATTAGATAAATAGAGACAAAAGGGTGACAACTTCATTAAAGGCTAGGGACTGGATAAGTTAGGCTGATTAGATAAGATAGATCTAAAAATTAGTTCCAAAACTAAAAAAGGAGCAATAAGAAGAGACCACAAGGTTAAAATGGCGAAGATATGGTGTGAAAATGCACGGAAAGTTATTTTACAGAGCTGCAAATTGTATGATGTATGGATATGTGGACAGATTAATAAAAGATTATTTTAAATAATAAAAAATTAATTAATGATAACAGGTGGAGATACCTGCACAGGAAACAACGTACTGGTGCAAATTGAAGAAGCTGCCAGACATCGCCGAGAAGCACCATATTATACAGGTAGGTTATGGGATCAATGGCGAATTACCTACCGTTGTCTGTAATGGTCTTTAGAGCAGATGATCGACAGAGAATCTTACCGCCGAAGAAAACCATTTTAATTAATTAGAAAATATCTAAGAAGTTATTCACCCTCACTGGATACTCTTACATGCTTCTGTTGAAATACAAAGAACAGGAAAAACAACCTATTGACTAGTTTTTAATCAACACTGCGTGACACTTAACCTATACAGAACACTATATATAACATTTAGCTTTGCCATTTCAGATTTGTATATAGTATCCTTAAATTGTACATTTGTGAAGCTTTTGGCTACTAAAGCACATTCTTTTAATGCATAGTTTCCTTTAAGTGTGATTGAAGAAGTACACAAACTTTGGAGAAATACATATATAGATATTTACAATTACAGAAGATACTATAGTGATTTTGTCACCATTTTTATGTATCGCCCATGAAAAAATGAACATGTTAAATTGCGTCTCTGTTTCAGTTTGAGGGGGTGATCTCACGTGCATCACAGGGTATTGTTCACCACATGGAGGTGTTTCACTGTGACGTTCCCAACAACCAGGATCTGCCCGCATACAACGCCCCCTGCCGGACTATGGGGGCAGAGCGGCCCCCTGGGCTAGAGGCGTGCCGTAAGGTGATAGGAGCCTGGGCCATGGGTGCGCGGGTAGGTAGTAAAATACATACTTTCAGAATAGGTCAGTGCTTTGGATCTATTCTATTTGGAATTCTGGGGGTTTAAGCCACGAAGGTAGACATCAAAATGAAAAAATTCAATATGATCCGTGTCTCCAAAATGTTGCTGCAAAAGAAATATAGATAAACACAAATTTAAGAAATATGATGTCATTTATAATCATCACATTATATTTAAATACAACTAATATTGCTGGTTATTCTTCTGAATTTTGTGCTAGTGAACCAATATACAGCATGACACCTGAAAACAGGAGGAGCTGATGTACCATCAGCTTTTGCCAAAGAATATATCTAAATATTTATAAAATAATGTATACACTGTGTTTGAAAATATAATTTCGACTCCAGTTTCTATGTATCCATGAGGATATCCAATTACTCCACGTCGCGATTACTTAGCTAACAAACGTTACTAGGTTATGGCGTAATATATTTGTGACCGTTTTGCTAGCCGCCAACTTCACTTGAACATTATATTTCACCTAATACAAAATGTCTATAAAACATATAAGGAGTGTTTACACAAAGCCGGAGCATACAGATATGTTGTATAATCGGGTTCCAAAAGCCGGCGCATGCGGGAAAATAGTGCCTATGAAAAGATTATGCATACCTAAATGCACTAAAATCAGTAGCCCACTTGTCAGGAAAAGGTGGATGATAATAAATACGTTATTGACTAGTTTCAGACTAAAGCGGCAGTATAGCCTACTCCTTGGAGTTGCCTCTGCGCAATATCTTCGCATGCGCTCGGATATTACTACGCGTCAAATCCTGGGAGCATGCGACCGCTTGTATCTGAAACCAGTCATGTTTTGTATTTATCCTACCCCAAATATAAAATCCCGAATTGTTATCACGTAATATTCCAAAATCCAGGAGATAGGGTAGGATAAAATCAAAACCTGATTCGTTTTAATCTTGGCCACCGCATGCCACTCCTGGAGTTTTGGCTCCGGACTTCACTCGGCTTCGCCTCGTGAAATCACTATGCCAAACTCCAGTCGTGGCATACGGTGGCGAAGAATAAAACTCATCCAGTTTTACGATAATATGCGCTCAGCATAACACTGATTGAGAACGGCGTGTTTCTGTCCCCAGCCTCTGACGTATCCAGCGGAGGCAGGCGTGCCGGTAGGGGGAGCGGGGTTCTCCAGATACGTCATGATGGAGGTTCACTACAATAACCCTAACATTGTCAGTGGTACGTATACACAGTGTTCAATTACACGTAGACTTCTTTACTATATACCCATGCCGTATATATACTGTAAATACGCACCGTTTCGCCATATGACGTAAAAATACTGTACGGACCACTGGTCCGTACATTAAAATACGGACCACCTTGCCATAAACTTTTATTAACATATCGGTTGTTAAAAATTAAATTAATGATTTTTTTTTAGATTCCGGGTATATAGTAAATATATAACGTCCAACCATGCTTGTACAAGTCACAGAACTCAATGATAATTAACGGTTTATACGGAACTCAGCATAAATGCCTCGTTCCGTACAAACCGTAAATTACCATCTCGTTCTGTGACTTGTACAGCATGGTCAGGACGTTCTATATAATTACCTCTTCATGCCCTGCTAAATATCCATCAGCGAGGTATCTGCCGTTTCAGTAGGTTCTCTTTGGTTTTCTCTACCCTGAAAGTCTATCCTGAAAGGAATACTTTACATCTTTAATAAAATATGTTTGTTACTTTAGCATTGTAATCATTTATGTTATTCTAATCCCACATCATGATTACCACCCATGAAACACACTTTTAATTATCTTTGATTCCAACCCCCATATAGCAGGCGCTCCAATCCGCTGTATTTATTCATGCATGACTGTAAACCCTTATATTTCCTAATTAGTAATGTAATATTCTCAAGACTGGTGGTAGAACGTAGAATTCCTCTGGTTTATCTATGTTTCGAGGATGATGTCTACAGTTTTGGAAAATTTGTTTGGAGTCCCTTTGCTTTCCCCTCTGTCAAGCCGTATCCATGCATGAACAATAATTTCAAAATTATAAAGTCATTTACTTTTATAATAGTAATTTTTCGTCTTTGGACCGTGTACGGTAGAGAGTTATATCTCAGATCATTTCTTACGTGTTTCTAATTTAGAATAGTGGGTAGAAATGTAAATACTTTATCAATCTACACCTAACGCTTTAATACGACCACGGAATGAGGAGAGTGGGGTGGTGGCCGCGCTTTCTCGAGCATGCTACCTGCCTGCCCATGTATCGACCTCTCCTATTGGTTGGAACCTGTACAGTTTGTGTATGAAAGTCTCTCATATATAAAAATTAAAAATTCCAAAGAGCATTCATTCCGTCTGTCCTGACGAAAATATTTTTATACATATGTATTAGAATTATTCTCTAATACGGATTCACTTTCTGTAACGTCAGGTGTGAAGGATAGCTCGGGCATCCGGTTCTATGTGACGTCATCTTTACGTCCTCATGACGCGGCCATCATGGAGTTGGGACAGGAGTACACAGATAAATTCGCGCTTCCCCCAGGTCAACCAGCATGGCCACTGACTGGATACTGCTTACCCGAGTGTACCACAGTAGTAAGTAAATACATCATAGGACAATATTTATGAAACCCAGATCTCAGACATGTAAATCCTGAGATAACTGTGACAATAGATTTTCTACACTCTGTTAAAAACGAGTCCCTTAGAAAGGTCTCGCGAATACCAGGGTCGCTTCAATGTAGGTTGATTTGTATTCCATTAAACTGTGCAGAGAAACGGCTTTGTTTTTCAGTGTAATGATAAAGAGGCCACTGTAGTATTGTTGCCTGTGTGGTTTTATGTGGAACGGAATATAGCACGTATGAAATCGGCACACATGTAATTTACCTAATGACTTATCTAACTCAATGATAAGGAACCACCCGTGTTACCATAACCAGACATTTCCTATCTGACACTCCACATTGCATAACCTTGCTACTTCTATATCAGAGGGATTAACATCACGTTCCTTTGATTCTAAAGGCCCTACCAGATGAAGGGATTAAGGTTTTCGCATCCCAGCTTCACACACATCTCACGGGCAAGAAGGTGGTCACGAAACATTTCCGTAACGGAGTCGAACTCCCGGAGCTGAATGAAGATGAGCATTACTCCCCGCATTACCAGGAGATCCGCCGCCTGCCCCGCCCAGTGACCGTCCTGCCGGTAAGATACTATCAGGAAACGTCACACATTTGAGTTTGAGTTCATTTATGTCACACATTTTGTTCGCTCCGTAATCTCAAAGTCGAGTGAGATTACGGAGCCAACTCAAACGAGTGGCGTCTATATTTTTTATCCTACCTCGTTTCCATGATTTTTGAATATTAGAAGTTGGTGACATAAACAACACTTTATGCCACACCCATGACATAAACTAATCCCATGTTGAGCATATGGCGTTTTTGTATTAGGGGTAGGATAATCAGAAATATATGCATATACTCAAATGAGACTTCTCTCCAATTACATCCTCCACTCCATGCGATATGGACCACATGGAGTATAGACCATTGATACATGATAGATTGTATTGGTACTACTAATTTGGCACTATCCACTAAATCGAATTCGAAGAAAAGCACACACAGGATTGGCTGGAATCCGTTCCCGCTACCAGATGGGGATATAGTGGTCACATGCCAGAATGGACCAATAGAGCCCTAGTTAACTACAGAGCCTGAATAGATTAGCTCAATGTAGACACAAACGAGTTCTAGTCACATACCAGCAGTCGCTCAAGCCGATTTATTACAACGTCGATTCCATCTAATATATATATACTTTTTGGTAATGTAGATGACAAAATATACAACAACGAGAACAGATAATAATGAACTAACTTTTCTTAGAAGGCCTACATGATACATCAGCTTTTAAGCTTATCAACCTGTCTGATCGAAATTTATCTAAAGAATAGCGAACAAAGTAAATTACAATTTTCTCGCCAGTGAATATCTAAAGATATTCTGTTTGAATCGTTCTGTACCAATACCCATGTATTCTAATCAATATTAGTATTATTTAATTTTCCTCATTATTTCGATGTAAAGAGTAGCGTTCCCATCTCCCAGTGATAAGTACATAAGGTATATTGTCTCGATCGTTACCATTATTAACCGCCTCGTGTTTGTCATACCGTTCTGTACATGGCCTTCCAGCTGCTCACTACGGGGCCTAGTGAGGATTAGGAGAAAACGCCCTTACTGTGGGCGAACCATGGGTTAGTTCGAGGTCACCTATCGCGGACATTCGTCCCGACGCCGCAGGCGGAGGGACGAATGTCCGCGATAGGTGACCGAGAACTAACCCAATGGTTCTGCCCACTGTCAGGACGTTTTCTTATTATTACATACCTTAATTCGATCAGAAACACGCCATTTATTGAGTTCCTAAGTCACAACCGCTCCATGTTGACACTGTCTGCTACGAACCGGAAGTTGCGGAGGATCTGTGTTTCGCGCATGCGCGATAGGCCGTCACTCGCCCAGCGGATGTTTTGTCTCTATTTGGTATGCGTGCGGTTAGCAGAAGATACGATTGGAGAGGGTTAGACGTGTGTGGAGGCGGACAAACCGGGAACCAGCGTAAGCGTGTCTGTGCGTCCCCCGCTGCGGATTGTGTTGTTATTATCGATGAATTTCGCATATTTGAGCAGTTTAAACGGTGTCTGGTGAATCCAAATCGTTAGCTACTTCGATATTTGGTCAGTATGCACTTGTAGTTGTAACGGGGGGCGTGTATTGCGAGTTTAAAGTCGCGATTCGACGTCCTCCGACATGTTGTTTTTGGTCGCGATGACGTTGAATACGCACGCCTAGCGCGGTGCGGCGAGTTAGTTACATACACGTTAGAATCGTGCAGTGCGACAAAGCGCAGTGTAGTGGGCCGTAGTCGCGATATACTACACCCCCGTGAGCGGGTAGTATTTCACTGACGTTCGGCTATAGGTATGTAATAATAGTTGTACCTTTTTTCATCAGCTCTATGCAGCTCATATGCTCCTCTATATCGGGTAGAATGGGGAAAAAGATCATGGTATCAGCGAATTTTGTTTCGTTGAAGTGATACATCAGAGCCACCAGGATATTCTAAAAAGCGAGAAAAAGTCTGAGAAATTCCAATCTAAAAACGCATTTCAGATTTTTATATTCCATCTAGTACGCAGTTTATATATGATATGCATCTGAAATATGCACCTTTTGCAGGGAGACCTACTCACAACAACCTGCATAGACTCCACAATGGGCAAGAATAAAACCACGCTGGTAAGTGTTTGACTGATACAGGTTCTTTACGCCCCTTGTATTTCTACTTAGGATAGTTATTCTCTTATGCACAGTAGGTATGTAATTTAAAGACGTGTCAATATTTGTCAACATCGTACGAGTATGGGCCATCCATAAAGTATGTACGCACTGAAGGGGGTGGGGTTTAAAACTTTGTAAATTTTGCGTATGCTCCTTCTTTGTTCTATTGTGTACAAAATTGAGAGGGAATTGGGGGTTCAACATTTCCAGAAATTGTTCGTATATACTTTATGGCTGGCCCCTACATTATATTATATGCATATAACAATACCATGATTTTGATAATTTCTTTTTTTGTCCCATCGTCATTATTCCTGTATTCTGTGACAGCTAAAACACCCAATCTGGCTAATTTCTTACCTGACAGACAGGATTTTCCATATCAGACGAGATGTGTGTAAACTATATTCACTACTATCCGGCAACTGCACTGGAAGTCTGCAAGAGTTCTATCACCACCAAGTCACTGAATGGGTTCTTCAAATTCCTACACGAGTAAGTATCAATGAACATCACCTTTATTCAAATAAGGTAGCATGTTGGGATTATTCGCTTGGGTACGGTTATGTTAGCGTGTCAACATTATAATCCTTTCTAGTATGGCTGTTGATATATAATAAAGCGGAAATCCCCCTAAAGTGTATATATATATATATATATATATATATATATATATATATATATATATATATATATATATATATATATATATATATATATATATATATAATATACATGTATCCCTACATAATGATGCTTGAATTTTCAAAATCAACAAGATAGAAGGCAGTTGTGGCGACGTTTTCTCTATAGATAATTTAGGCAAAATACTTGTTTTAATCACCCAAAGACATATGAGGTATTGAATGTTTTTGCATTGAAGCTACCCTGAAACAGACCTAACAATCAAAATCAATTAATGTTCTTGCTGAGTTACTTGAAGTTAATGATGCTATTAAATTTCCTAGGTACGTGGAAGAGAACACTTCCGTAGATAAAGGCATCTCGGACAACTACCGCTCCATACACTGGACACCGCTGAACGTCCATCTCCTGCGGACCTTCTACGAGAGGGCGCCCCTCTCTATGCAATGTAACCAATCAGATGGTTCACGCTTCCCGGTCAGTGTCACATCATTAGTCCCCAATCTCCTTACGCAGTTTTAGTCTTATACAATGCGAATAAGTAAACGGTGGGTATGATGGGAATGATTGGTCATAGATTAGCGTCCCTATCCCCCCCTCCCGAATAAGTACATCTGCTGCACGGTTTTCTTGGTCCAGAAACATTTTTGCTCTGTATAGGCATGGACCTGTGGTATAAGATATATGTTTTATTGTTAGTGGGTATAGACAGTCAAAAGCACCATTCATAACTGCCAATAATATGGAGAAACCAAACTGGAGTTAGTCATGTTGTTGTTTATCGCACGACGGCAAGATCGCGTATTACTGCGCGAGGCAAAGCCAAGAGCAGTAATACGCGATCTTGCTGGAGTGCGATGAACAATACCACAACTAACTTGAGTTTGGTTTAGAATTTATCCTACCTTGCCCATCTAAATTACTTCTACATTAACAAATGACATCATTTGTCAAGTGTATCCCACTAGAGCAATATTTTTCATTTTTCTGAACGCCAGACTGAATACAGTGACCCAATGTTAAGCCTAAAGAGTTTTTTATTAGGGGTAGGATAAAGATATAACACAATTCCTGTCGACCTGTATGTATACAACTGCTTGAGATCCAAACTACATTATATGTTTTCTTCTTTTTAAGGGTAATTGGGAAGACATGCCAGTGCCCACAGTTCTATTTCCCCTACCACCCAAGGAACGGCCATGCCTACAGTGAATATTGCCTCGGAATATCTGGAATCAGCTTGAGAACAGCCGAAATGGAACATACACGTTTTTAGCATTCAACTCTATGTCAAACAGTCCTGGGTGGGTTCAATAACGATAACTATATAATCCTAAGAAAAAGTGGAAATCAAATCATCAACTCCAGGGCTGATTCTTGTGAGGATTTTACTTTTTTTAGTTTTCTACACGCAGTCCAGATGAGCTAAGCTTTAATGCTCATAACTGAGATAACGTAGAGTGGTGCTACTGCAATATTGATATACAACAGTCCGTGTTTAAAAATATCGATGATACAGTGCACTACGATGCACTATTTGTGTGGAGTAGGATGACAAGAGATAGTGCATTACTTTATTTCTATAAATAGCAGTATGATTCTGAATGACCAAGCCAGGTAAACTAGTGACGCTACATATAAAGTCACCCATAGCCTAATCATAATCAGTAAATGGTAATTGAAATGATATACCCAGAGATCCGGTATGTATATTGGTATTCTAATTGTACAGATATATATATTTCTGAAATCCGGTGGTAGTGCTAAGAAATGATCTGCGGTATCTTGACTATGAATGACATTAGAATCACTAATCGTATAAGGGATGGTGTAATTAGGCACAAATTGTATGTTTGTGATAAACCTGATAATATAGCAATGTAGTTATCGAGGTCGTGATAAGGTTATTTTATGGTTAGACAGGAGTATCTAACTACTAGGTAAAGATATATCACATTAGGATGCTTGCGGCAAGCGACAACTGTGGCATTAATACCATTTGGTATAACAATCATCGGTATGTCTTCCACTGTGAGACACGTGTAACACGGTTAACAATGGAGCTGAAATAAATTGAAATATTATAGCTATCGTTATTCTTGCTGAAACCATTGTGTGTATGTGCATGTCTTTCATGATATTTCATTTTCAAGGGTCCTGTTTCGATTTAAGGGTTTCAGGTAGCAATTGGTCCATTGGACGACTTTTATGCCAAAATCTCGAATCTTATTTTTCATTATTTCATTATCGTAAATCCATAAAAAATTCTGCTAGGTCGCAATGAGTTTCGATAAAATTGAGTTTGGGTAAAAATTGTAAAATTTAGGGATGAAAGTTTATATTCAGGGTTCATATTGTAGATTGATTACGTAGATCGATTACGTAGAATTAGGTAGGATCAAAATGCTGTTAAACGATTATTGTAGTACACTAGTACCCAGTTAAACGGTTCCAAGTCAAAGTGGACCAGATTGTGAAGTGCAATCCCTAACGGGGTATGACAAACAAGATAAAAGTAGGATTCTGTTCCATGCAAGATAGTCTGAGGTATGCCTATCAACTTGGATTCTGCTGTAATCAACATATATTTCACAAAAGCAGCACTCCATATCAGTCTGGATCTCCATTTTAAGGTTCCTTCGACATGCTATGAGAAGAGCACAGACCTTTGACTTTTGTTTTCAGCACGGCTAGAAATGAATCATAAGAGATGAAGTACGTCGACTCTAAAAAAAACATTTGACAGTATTCATCACGGTCTACTCCTCTTGAAGATAAGAAGTCTCTTTAAAATGCCAAAGATTCTAGTATATTGGTTGTAGAGCTACTTATAGAACCGCTGCTAATACGTGTTAATCAAAAATCCTCTTCTGGCTTATCTAATATAGATTTCGGTGTACCCAACGGGTCTGTTCTAGGACCACTGCTATTTGCATTGCCATAAATTAACTTGGAAGCTGTCTTAAATTCTGAAAGCACATACAAAATGCTGACGACCTTGTAATCCTTGCATAGACCTAGGAGTGAAGGTGGACTTACCTTTGTCCAATCACGTTAACATTATGTCGAAGAACATCGGTGCACTATTGATTGAATTGAATAAACTCAGGATATGTCTAACAGTTAATGCTGCAAAATTAATCTATACCCGCAATATACTGCAAAAAATACAGAGGAACTACCCAATCCTGTCCTAAGAATTACAACAACCGCAATACTAGACTTTCTCACGTCTTTGATTATGGACATAATTAAGAAATAGAACTGACAGGCCCAGGAGGAGGGGTGGAATAGGTGGAGAAGTAGGAGGGGTAAGTATAGCTAGGAGACGGAGACTGAAGCCCGTATACCGCAATACAGACACAGGCTAAGCAAAAAGAAGGTTCGGTGATAAAATATCTATGAATATATAATGTACTTTCCTCATTTGACAGATATCGAAATAGATTCGAGCTAAGAGATGCGTATAACTTGTAAAAAATCCTGAAAATTAAGAAACATTGTGGTCATGCGCGAATGACGCCAGTATCTATTGTGGTGTTTCCACCTGCCGACGAAAAGGCCACCGATTATATGCACACTGTACAAACGTCGGATGGGAAAATATCGGTGCGCACAATCGGTACCGGTCAGTGAATATTCTGTTTTCAGATGATAATTAAGGTAGTCGCCGACCGGCTTTTGACCCTCAATTTCAATCCGCCACGATGAACATAGCTTATCGTTTCTATTAGGTAGGGGGGTAGGGGGGGGGGGGGGGGGCTGTGGGTAGCTCCCAGAAGATGATGTCAAAAAGGCACCTCTCAAGATATGTACTAGCGACTTCGTCGTGTCATATTACACACGGGTCCCACCCACTCATCCACAGACACACCTCTGTTGCTCTGCTGTCTTTTACATGTATCAACTTTGGCATTGAATAAAAATAGAGTAAAATTGGTCCACCCGCTCGCAGGTAAGAGACGTTTCTAGTCCGTCAACAACCGTTCCCAGCTTCAAATTCAAGGTGTCAACAGGACATACTACAGATGTACTAGACTCTAGTACAGTCTGTTATCGCCAGGGCCAGGGCACACAGGCTCAAACTGAGACTGTTATGCGCTGCCATTTTAAGGTGGGAATTCCTGCCTCTGCTGGTACTCAGCTACCCTGAGTGATTTGCCAGTAACCAGTGTGTTACTCTTCAAGCAAAGGTCCTAGAGTATCTTTTAATGGGCATGTACTTAATAGATCAACTTGGAGAGTTATAACTCTACCTCGACAGCCTCACAGATTTCTACTTGTCAAACTGATACTTTGAATAGAACAGCCAACCCCGATATTCCTCTCACTGAAGGGGACTGGCCAATAGTGGCCATGCTCTGTTAGACCTTCACGTACCGTAACCCGAAGGCGGCGCGATGCGTGAACGGACTACAGATGTACCTGATAGTGGCGCCCTCTGACAGCTGTTGCACCTTAATGTCCTAGACTGGTTCCCTGCCCTAATGAAATAAGGGGCAGGTAACGGGTTCCTACGTCCTTCACCTAGACTGTAGTATATCTCCGCCGAGCCCCCTAGTGGATACCCCTGGAACCAGTGTATCTGGTGGTCTGCCAATGGAGGTGTTACCAATAATGCACCACGAAACTGGAACCCGTTACCTGGCCTATAGTCTAACTAGGCCAGGCTTCCAGGTTACTTAAGGTCCTTAGAGCTTCTAAAAAGACTGGTTCCCTGCCCAAATGAAACAAGGGACTGGTAACTGGTTCCTACATAACACTCGCGCACGACCATGTACTGTCAGTCGCGCCAGTTCTCACGAGAACAGGCTAGGCTATTTTTACTCTGTGGTAGGTCTGCCACCTTGAGCCATGAACATGCCGTCTGGTGAATAGTGGGCATACTATAGGCGCAACCCCACAATGCAACAAAAAATATGAAGGCTACTTACAGCTTCTAATATTTCGTGTGACACAGGTAATTTTGCCAGCAACCAGTGCTATTTAGTAAGGAGATTGGAAAACTACAGTTCTAAATTATGTTCGGCATAAACACCTCGTTCCATACAAACTGTAAATTACCATCTCATTCTGTGAATTGTACAGCATGGTCAGGATGTTCTATATAAGTACAAATAAAATCTGAAACCAAAGTGCTTTCAGGGGTTTTTCCTCCTGGACCTCCCAGAGATGCCATGCTATTAGTCCTCTAGCAACATTCCAGGTAGTCTCAGGTGAGTAACAATCCCTGGATACAGCTGTATAAAATCTAAAACCCAAGTGAATCTTGAGGCTTTGCCTCCTGGATCCCTAGCAGGGGCCTTTCTGTTGTACCCCTGGCAAGCTACTCATGTAATCTCTGTTGTATGGCCCCCCTTCCCCATAACACAATCCTAAGGTGTATAATCTATAAAAATTCAAATTCTTCCTGGAGCTTTGACCCCTGGACCCCCCTCCCAACTAGGGCTTTGATACTGGACCCATAGCAATCCTGGTATGCCCCTGGTGAATGCTGCTTTAGGGGAATGTGGTTTAGGTAGTACCAATTGTACCCCCTCCCCTATTCAAGCACATGACTGATGGACCCCTTCTAATCTTCCCAAGTAATGTCAGGTCTGTGACGACCCCATTCACTGAAAAAAATGCTGGATACAAATTGTATAATGTATAAAGTCCTTCTAAGGGTTTTGTCACAAGGACCCCAGAAGGGACTTTGCCACTGGACACCCACTGACATTCCCAGGTAGTTTCAGGTATGTAAGCCCCTCCCTGAACCTAAATCCTGGGAACAGTTTGTATTGTATAATATATAAAATCTAAGTGTTTCCAGGGTTTGCCCCCTGGACTACCAGATGGGATTTGCCACTGGACCCCCGACAATCTCCCCAGGTAGTCTCAGGTGTGTAGATCTCCCCAAGACATAACCCTGGGCATAGCTTTTATAAGTATAAGATCCAAGTATTTCCCTTCACCCCCTTCACCCCCATGAGGGCTTTACTGCTGGATCCCTGGTACCTGGTTTTTTCCCGTGTAGAATTAAGTTATTACCTCTGTTGCATAGACTTAGTTGATATTCATACTCTTATGTATAATATTATTTTGATAGTTTCTCATGAAAGGAGTGGATGAGTTAAAGTCTGAGAAGGGTTTCAGAGTATGTCATTTAAATACTGCTAGTTTATTCGGTAAATTGAATGTGATTAAGTTACAACTTCCTAATTTATTTGACATAATTTGCATAACAGAGAGTAAGCTAAATGACAGAATCCCGGATTGCCTAGTTGACATTGAAGGCTATTCTTTGACACGTCTAGACCGTGAGTGGTTAGACCCTGTCACAAACGAGTTAAAAGGAGGAGGTGGTATTGCTGTGTATGTGTCTCAGAAATACGCGTTTAATATTCTAAATGAGAATAACCAAAGTTCATCTGTTATTCATCTTGAAAGTTTATGGTTGAAGATTAAGAGAGACGGTTTAAAAGATGTTGTATTAGCAATAGTTTATAGACCTTGGGAAGGTAGGATAGAAGAAGCTTTATCATTATTTAAAGAAAAAGTGGAAAATATTGATATGCAAAGGTATGAGTGTATATTCACTGGTGACTTCAATCTTAACTGGTTAGATCATAAGAATTATCATGTAAAAGATCTGAAAAACTGGTTAAAATCAAAAGGACTTGGGCAATTGATTAATGAGCATACAAGATCGACTGAAAACACACAGTCTTGTTTGGACTACGTAATAACAAATGCTAAGAATATAAAAAATCATGGAACTCTGGACTTTAATATAAGTGACCATCTCCTAGTTTATAGTCTCAGGACAATCCAAGAAAACCAAAGAAAAATTGACGTTTACTGGTAGATCCTCACGTAAATATAACAAAGACTTATTTCAAAAAGACTTGGAGAATACAAATTGGCATGATTATTACCAATCGGGGGACCCAGAAATATGTTGGCAAATGTTATACGATAGAATAATTCTTAATCTAGATAAATATTGCCCCGAAAGAAATTTTATTATTAATAAGCCTAAAGAAGAATGGATAACGAATGAAATCTTGGAAATTTTGATTGATAAAGATAGGGCATTAAAAAAAGCTAAACGTACAAGAGATCCCCTAGATTGGATTATTGCCAAAAACATCCGAAATGAGGCCCACAAAATTGTATTAAAAGCCAAAGCGACCTTTATTAAAGACAACCTAAAAAGTTTTTCTAGCGATAGCAAAAAATTCTGGAAAGAAATTGATAAGATTTTGCTAAAAAAAGTTTCCGAGAGTAATATAGAATTAATAGATAGTGATACTAAAGAGAAGGTCCCAAAGGAAGAGACAGCTGATTTTATTAACAAATTTTTTACTAGTAAAGGCCCGAAATTGGCTGATGGTCTTGACAAACCTTGGGTTAATTACATCGACGAAGGAGATCCTGATGAAAACGGGTATATGAGAAATGATCTATATAGTATAAACTGTGAAGTTGATGAGGTAATTAAATGTATTCGGAAAATAGAAATTTGGAAATGTTCTAACGTGACTAAAATTTCTTCAAGATTTTTAAAAGACGCTCTTCTAGCACTTCTTACCCAAGTTACCCATTTATTTAACCTCTCCCTGTCTACTGGTATTTTTCCTGAAGGATGGAAACAGGCAACTGTGATACCTCTAAAGAAAGCAGGGAATTCTCCTTTAGTATCAAATTTGAGACCAGTATCGACACTTCCTCTGATGGGTAAGCTACTTGAGAGACTTGTACATGAAAAGTTATATGTCTTTTGTGAAGAAAATGAGATTATAGATAAGAAACAAGGTGGATTTCGTAAGAATCATTCCACAGTCAATACTTGTGTTGGTATTACCGAAGATATTCTTCTCTCTATTAATGATGGAGTGTTGTCAATGGTCTGCTCTACTTATGCTCGACTTATGCAAGGCATTTGATACGGTGAACCATGAGATTTTAATAAATAAATTGGAAGTATATGGTATAAAGGGAATTTTACTTAAATGGATTAAGAATTATTTGGGAAATAGGTCTCAACGAACATTAGCAAATGGCATATTATCTAGTAGTTTATCAGTAAAGTGTGGTACCACAGGGTTCTATTTTAGGCCCACTATTTTTCCTCCTATATATAAATGATATTTCAAAACCTCTTAAGAAAGCATCAGTTCATTTATACGCAGATGACACTGCTTTATACATCCATGGTCAAAACCCGATATCAATGTATGAATGTTTGCAAAATGAATTAGTTATTGTTTCCAGATGGTGTAATGAGAATAAATTAACGGTAAATGTAAAAAAGACTAAATACATATTTTTTGGCTCTCCTCATAGAATTGCCAATATACAAACTCAACCTTTATTATTAAATACCGAGAACCTTGAGAGAGTATATCATTTTAAATACCTAGGTTTTATTATGGATCAATATTTGAATTTTAATAAACATGTCGAATTTACATTGAAGAAAGTTTCATCAAAATTGTATGTCTTAAACAAGATTCGGAAATACTTGGATAAGCATACGGCCATTGTTTTATACAAGACCATGGTTTTACCCTTTTTTGATTATGGGGATGTTTTTCGAACGGGCTGTAACCAACATTTAAAAAGTCAACTTCAAATAAAACAAAATATGGGATTGCGGGCTTGTCTTAAGCGAGATAGTAGATCAAATGTTACTTTATTACACAAGGACGTTAGGACTCCTTTATTGAAGGATCGAGAGGAAATGCATATACTAAACTATATGTTTAAACAAAAAGGTAATGCTAACTTGATTGAACATAGACGAAGGATGACCAGACAATCGGAAGCTGTTAAATTTAAAATTATTAGACCCAAATGCGAGAAGTATAAAACTGGGACACTCTATCGTGGTGCCACCTTGTGGAATTCTCTATCCAGTGAACTTAGGAATATTGAAAATTATGATGCATTCAAATTATCTATGAAAAAGAGGGCAATTGCTAAGTTATATGATTTTCATCAGGCTCAAGTATAATTTTAGAATGTGCAGACAGAGTGAAAGATAGTCGCTGGTCAATGGGCAATGGGTTCTTCATCATACATATATGTGAAGACGCCCTTCTGGCTCCAGATTGTATAACTCAATATTGAGTATTGATAATGTATGACTTTCTGTTGTTTGATGTACATAAGAGAGTAGGATGTCTGTTTATTTGATACTTTTTTACCCATCATATGTTAACAAACTACATAACACAGTAAGTTCCTGTCTTTTTCTTTGATGGGATGTGATGATGAGAGGAAATGTTAAATAGTAAGCAACAGATTGAAATTATCTGTAATTTGTTAAATTTAGGTGTTATCACCAATAACTGGACAAATTTGTATTGATACTTCATGGTATCTTGAGCTAGTCTGTTACTAGCACTATACGGTTATCTTATACAAATTGTGTTGAAATTGTAATACTATTCGGTTTACACAAATTTTATAGTGTTATGATCAACTGGAGAACTGAGTCTGTATGCAAACAAGTCAACTTGACTAAGCAGATTCAGTATAAATAAAGAACATAAAAAAAAAAAAAAAGCTTGTGTAATTTATGAAATCCAAATATTTCTGTGTGGCTTTGTCCCCCTGGGCCCCATTATGGGCTTTCCTAAACCTCTGGCTATATTCCCAAAGTGATCCTGGGGGCTTTGCCCTTGGACCACCAGGAGGGGCCTTGCTGCTAGACCTCTGACAATATTCCAAGATAGCTTAACATATGTAACCCCTTCCCTGAAACAAAATCCTGGGGCAGCTTGTTGAATGTTTATGATACAAGGTCTTCTAGGGGCTTCACCCACCTGGACCACCAGGAGGGGGTTTCCTGCTTGAAACAGATTGCAAATAATCCAAGTTCTTTCAAGGGCTTTGCCCCCTGGACCCCCAGAAGGGGCTTTCTCTTAGACCCTGGAAATATTCACAGATAACCTAAGATGTGTACCCCCCATTCAAAGAAAATCCTGGGGACAGCTTCTACAATTGATAAAATCTGAATGTTTTCTGGGACTTTGCTCCCTGGACACCCAGAGGGGGTTTTGCAGTCCGACCCCTGGTAATAATCCCAGATAGCTGAAGATACATAACCCCTGTCCCTAAAAAAATCCTCAGTGCTGGTTGTATAATCCATGAAATTCAAGTTCTTCTGAGGACATTGCCCCATGGAGCTGGATTCCTTGCCACATTCCCCCTGATACACCTTAAGTTATATAATCTATAAAATTCAAGTGTGTCCAGCTTTGCCCCAGTACCCCACAGGAGGGTCTTCTTAGCTGGACCATTGTCAATCTTCAGAGGTGTGCCCCCCCCCCCCTCGAAACAAAATTCTGGGTACGCCCCTTGTGTTGCACGAGAATCTCACTCTTGTGGCCCTTTAGTCTCCAGGCCTAGGTCTGGTTCACTTTGTCTCTATGTGCGGGAGAATCTCCAAGTGAATCCGACCAAAATCATATTTTTTTAGATATGGTAGGTAAATAATGATTACTAAATACTCGGGGAAAAGCTTGAACCTTGGAAGAATACTAGACAACTGGCATTCCAGTCTTAGGGGGCACAATTCGCTACCCTATGTCTGAGCCAGTTGGGTATCTAGACGCCATCAGGTACAGAAGGTCGTGCGTACCCCTTTGTGGCCCCCATCAGCAGCTCTGCAGCGCCCCTTCCCTTGTAAATTGGCATTAATTGTGGGGCGGGTGATTTATCTCACCCCAGATATTTTTTCTCCATAGACTTAACATTGGGAACTCGTATCTAATGCCTATTAGATATTTATGAAAAATATCCAACGGGGGATAATGTCACGAATGTTAGCCCATTAGTCAATATTAAGGGTGAGATAAATTCAGAAACCCATTCAAGTTTAGGGTCAGAGCTCGATCTCATCTCATTTGAATCACGTAGTAATTCACTCGGCTTTGCCTTGTGAATTACTACATGATTCAAACTCGATGGGATACGGGCTCAGACCCTAAACTTTCATGGGTTTCCTCTATAGTATGTTACGCCACCTGACGCTCCCGGACAAACAACATACTGAGACATCCGCTTACCAGAGGGCGCCACCAGCGGTCAGCGCAACGCCCGCTAAGATTTGTACCTGCCCATCCCACACCGATACCCCCACACCAATCATACAGCCATTGACTGTCAGGGCTTTATGCTCACTTACAAAATTTAATCAATAACTGTTTGAAGCTAATCACACGCCTCCTCATGATTATACATATTCTGGACTACACTGGTAACCAGAGCTACACAAAGTTACAGAGCTAAATAAAGTAAGCTCTGGTCGGGTTAGATAAGCGGCCGCCTTGACCCAGTAGTGGGACCTGTTAGTTACTCTCCTACCAGATCTTTTGCACTGTTTGGAGAGTGTGGTCTGTCATAACCTCGAAGCCAATTTTCCATTTTCTTCTTTCCTTTCCTGTGTATTTTTTTCAAAATACAATGAACAAAAATCTTCGTTCCTCTATCGATTTTTAGCTATGAATATTTTATATTAGTTATGTCTGCTTTGAGAGTATACATAGAACAAAATTATTTGGTTTGAGGGGCACCGCGAGTGACCCCGTATGGGATTTAACCTGACCAACCCCTATATCGTATCTGGGGTTGGTTGCCAGACTAATTCTAGACCCGCTCTAGTGAGTGGGTTTCACTTGAAACATCAAATTCAAATTATAGATTGAACTTAGTGAAGCATGCTCGGGCTTCGTGAATCCAACTTTGAGATGGGAAAAGAGGGTTTATTGTAGCTTTAAAATTAGCTTTTGACTTAATGTTGTAAAGTGAATGAATAACGGGAGATTTATGTTAATAATCAAATAAATTACGAGAATATATGTACACAGAGTCAACCCACGGGCCTTCATAATAATCTACATCTACTACCGTTCGGCTAATCCTTTATTAGGTTCTCTCTTAACAGACACACTTTAATTGAAACTTGTCATGCATGTTGGACATTGAGACTTGAACTTATCCCTGACCCGAGATTTCAAATATGTACACTACACACAACGGCGGGTTTGAAATACACAGTTTGTGTACGGAAACGATAGTCTGCAGGCATCAATACACACAATAATCACATCATCATATTTCAGTTTCTTTAGCTTATATGTAATAGTCTCATTCTATAACACATGTAATCATAGACAATTGCAATGGAGGTCACTAATCAAAATGTCAGTAAATGGTAAGCTGGGGTTACAAAATTGTCGTACGAATGTCTTCCGCTTTTGGCAATTGAGACCTTTGTCTTTTTCAACAGCAATCAATGACGTTCATGTTCCATTTGCATAGAAAATGAAAGAGTGGCCCATTTGCAATGGTTTGAAAACGAACACAGTGCATATTGCTACAATTTGCAGTGGCTGTTCCATTTTTGGGCCACATCAAAGGATGTTCCTTAACTGCTTTTTGCAGCTTTACTGTTTATTGGTCCCAGGGAAACCTATGTGTGCTCTGTCGTATATATAGGTCTCCTCATTATTATAATTGTCCAGTCTTTGATCTTAGGAGAGAGAATCGAATATGTGCCTAAAATATGCCTAAAACACATCGTAGTCATAAGGTACCCATACCATTGGTAGTCTCCACCAGACAGCAGGTCGACTGCAGTTAGTCCATTTGTGTATAGATGGCGTGAAGTGTTATAACAGTGCACCGCACCGAATGGCCGGTGGTGAGACAATTCTTAAGATGTAAATGTCATATAATCCAATGCAATATACTGTTCTGCCTCCATATTTTCTATTATCTTAAGAACATAGTATGCAGAATAGTTTGCCCGCATTGGTTTGAGTTCTACCAGGGGGGTCATTTCCAAAGTCAACGATAGACGGTTGCAGACAGCGAAATGAGGAATATCACTTACATGTACTTATTTTCAATAAGAACTTTTTTTCATATGACCAACCTAGGTATGAGATAGAGTAGAACCTGTTGAATAGACCACACTTCGTTCTGGAGGTCCCTGTTGCAAAGTGGTGCGCTTAATGGAGTAGAGTACACATAAAATAGGAATTCCATTCCGGTCTAAATTACACTAAGTAGCGGGATGTCCCCCACCCTCAACGGGGAGCCCCGCAAGTTCTTTACAGTGTCACGATGTCAAAGGGTATACGTAATAACTTTCTGACATATGCATTTGTACTTTTATGTTCTATAAACAAAATATTTTCAGTAACGAAATGTGCGTTTGGTTGGCCAGCAATTTCTCTAGGTAGATCGAAATTTTGAAAAAGAAGGTATGTAATTGACGACTGGGTCTGTATCTTAATGCTCTTATTATGCTATATTATATGGACAAATATGCACCAATAACTAGGTTTTACAAGAATAAAGTGAAATGTTGAAATGTTGAAATTGGGATGATTGAGTAATAATACAATATCTTAAGAATTTAGTAAGCAATCGATGACATAGTGTATTTCCTTAAGACATTGGCATTTCTCTTTATGGTGTGAATTCAAGAACATATGAATTTGGAGTCACACGCTACGATTTAAGTCCCCTCATTCTCTCTCTCTCTCTCTCTCTCTCTCTCTCTCTCTCTCTCTCTCTCTCTCTCTCTCTCTCTCTCTCTCTCTCTCCTCTCTCTCGCTCTGTCCCGAAGAACAGTGCTTTGTACTGATCCCCGAGGAAATTATACTGATAAAGACAACCATTTTAGGGGGTTTATATCAAAGTCAAACAAAATACATAAAATAATCAACAAATGTAACATAGTAATTTCAGTAGCCATCTGTACATCCCATCCCATTGAGAAATCTACCCGATAAGCACTCGGATAACATAGCGAAAAGGTGAACAGTGAAATTGTGTCATGGAACCTCTACCAATAGAAATCACTAAAGTTACACAGGCTCTTTCAACCTGGTGTGTCACTAAATCAAGTGTATCAAAATAAGTCCAAGACTATATGTATCCTGTGTATATTCTTGAATTGTGCTATAATAATAGAGAACCTCCTTTTGTAAAATCACCCCCAATACACATTCTAGTTGTAAACATTCTGAAATTATATATTATATGTGAACAAACCCTGTGTTATGAAACTAAAAAAGGGTACTTCTTTTGCAAGACACCTTTGTCTACATACGGCAAAGATGAAATAAGAAACATGTGAGCTAAAGACAGGCCAAATGAACAGTAGTAATATTTGAGTGATTTCTTCACCTTAACCAAGAACATATAAATGGAGTTTGTTCTGTTACAAGTATGATTTTAATCACCAGTAATTATGACATTCCAAACGCCACCAGGTACCGACAACCATCTTCATTATTCTTTTTTCAACACAAGCATCTGCCTTCAGTAAATATATGCAGTTCCTCTTAAGCCCTGCCACCACCTACGCCAATGGTCTACGACATACTTTCCGATGGCTACGATTTGAAATGGCCAGATCGTAGCCTATCTGGAGGTCCCAGGGGGCTGTTCAATAAAGTTCATTCTGCTGTTGCTGGACGATACGATAACTCCAACGATAAACGACATCCTGGACAATGCTTTCCATTCAGTGTTGTATGACAAAAGAGAAGATATTCTATAAATGAAAGTATTTGTATATAGCACCTTATAAGACCTTTAGGTTACTCTTATGATCAATACATCTCATGCTTACAGCACATTATTTTATACAACACTATGGCCCCAAAGTCAATCTAAGATCCTTTTTTTGTCATTCGTAGTTTATTCAACGGCCCCAATCGTACACCTGTGTCGTGATTCAATCTGTGAATCATACTCGATGGCCACGATATCTTCCCGAGTGGCTATAATACCCTATAACAGGCTACGAAAAATCCAAGATGTTGTATTTTCTCGGGACCTCTACGATTGGCGTTTCCATTTGCAGCCTATCGTTAGGTGTCATAGACGGAATCGCAGAAACCTGTTCCACTGCCACAATATTTACTGACCTCATGATAGAATCGGTATAGTGTCGGGAAGTCAATTGTAAGGCCTATCGGGACCAGAATCGGCGTTGGTGGGGGCAGGGCTTTATAGTAGTGTTCATCCGGACGTAGCCAGGACCAGTCCTTAGATGGCATACAAACAAAAACAATTGTGGGTGATTGTCTTTCAACTGAGAGATTAAACTCGTTTTGTCCTGGGCTTTTTGTACAGCGCCTCTAATGGCAGCATTTTGGTCCCCACGACAGATAGGAAGAAAAGTGCCTCTGGATACCATGACGTTTTCCAGAATACATAGAGAAGTTCCAGTATTGCGTTATCCTTGTGAGCTTTGTGCTCTGCAGAGCCATGTGTCGTGTACTGAAAACCTCTCCTAAAAACAAATCAATAACCAATCACTTATTGTTAAAGCGACCGGGCTCCCAGCACGTCGAGACAATTTGCATGAAGAATGCCCCGGACGATCAGTCAAATGCTTACTATTTAGTATGTATACACAAACTGGATAACTCCATATTATATATGAGTAAGTAGACGACAGCGTAATCCCATTATATACTATGCCAGGTCCTAGCTATGTATATTTAGCTTTAGTTCGGAGCAGAGTTCTTGATAAGTATCCGATTTGAGAAATCGCGGGTACGAGTCTTTCTCCATGAGTCCCTGAATCCGCTTCTGTGATTGGTCAAACGTATGTTTGCTGGGATTCGCCATATTGTTCCTGCACGCCATCCGGGTCTTCGAGTCCAAGTTAATCTGCGAATAGGAAACGTGATTACAATCAATATAACAACATTCCTCCTTGATACCTTTCTGTGAATAACTTTGTATACCTGTGGAAATGCCATTAATTCAATAGCGCATATCTAGGAGACGATTAATGTGTTGAACTTTCTTTAAAAAAAATCTCTTGTTTGCAAAGACTACATATATAATATGTTTCAGGAAGGTTTAGATCATCAAACATTTGAAAGCACCTATGATCAAACTAGGGATATTTTGATTTCAAAAAGGGCCTTAAGGCTTTTAATGAGATAACATACGCCAAACTGGACATACTTCATACTTTTTCAGTATTCAATGAGGCCGCCACTTTTCCTGACTCAGTATATCATATCATATTTTGCTGTGAATCCATGGCATATCCGATTCTGTACAATGGCAATATAGACTCTGAAATACCTGAGATCAGTGAATGGATTTCTAAAGACTATTTTAACCCTCTCAATCTGACACATTTATCAATACAAACTTCCTAAAGGACTACACCAGAACCTTTTATTACTTTTTAGAGCATGCTCATATGCCCTACATACGTTGCCTATAAAAGACTAGGAGCTGATGGTATTTTCATTTACGATGGAAGAGCGCAGTATACTTAAATTACTTCATCAAAGTAAGAGAATATCATAAGAAATTATGTATTTGAGCCATCTGTATTTGATCGAAAATTAAGTATCAAGAATGTTTCAATAAACCTAGAGAATTGATTTGATAGTCATTCTCAAGTGTCATGAACAGAATTACTTAATGAAACTAATTTCTGGTATTAGAAGCAGTGTATACAACCTAATGCATTAAAAATGTCTCTGAATCAAGTCCTAAATGGGTCTGAGTATGACAGGTCCAATAACCTGGTCAGTGGATAGAGGTAAGGAGTGTTGGAGGGGGAGTGGGGGAGAGGTGCTAATATGGAGTGGCTGGGTTGAGATAGAGTCATATGCCTACCCTTCCACCAACCTCATACCTCCTTACTGGGTCTGTGTTTCTTTGAAGAGCATAGTGAATGGTCTGTCCCTTCAGATGTGGAAGTTCCAACACTATACAGTCAAGTGTGTCCCATCAGATTTAAAATATACATGCATTGTAAAGTGGTAGGATAGCAGTGAGCCAGAAAAAACAGGCTCTTGAGTGTAGCTAGTTGGTCAGTAAAGTAGATGTAGTGGTTGTGGGAGGGGAGGGGGTGAGGGTTATTCTAGCATGACTGTATATAGGCTTCAGGTCCAGTATGTTATCCTTAAATCTTCATCTGTCCCTGTCTGTTAGTAAATATGTCTATTTCTCTTTGTTTATGTCTGTTTTCTGTCTCCAGCTGTCTGCTTCTCTGTCTGTCTCCCTGGCACTATATCCCTGTCTATATATAACTCTCTCAGTTTATATCTTTGTCTCTGTTCCTGTCTGTCCATATGTATATGTCATACTACATCTTTGTCTCTGTCCCCGTTTTTTGGCATATATATGTTTGACTATTTCGCTTTGTATGTGTCTTTCTGTATCTCTGTCTCATTGTCTCTGTCCCTATCTGTATATATGTCTGACTCTCTGACCTGTCCCTGTGCAAGTCTCCCTTCTGTCTCTGTTATTATCTGCATCATTATCTGTTTCTCTGTGTCTCCCTCCTTGTCTTCATGAAAATCAATGATCAAAGGTTTCAGCAAGTCTATGGTCAAGTCTCAGACTTGATGACAGGGTTGAAGGGAGTAAAATTGGTTTGTCAGGTCTGTACAAAGTGGGTCTGAATACAGTGTATTTAGATGTGTCCCAACAGATTTGAAATGTAGATGCCACATTTAGACAATATTATCATCTAATAGTTTCCTTTTCTAGTAGCAGATTACAGTAGCCATAACTAAGTGTTTATCTTTTCATTGAATCCTTTTGTCTTCAAAAAGACTAGAAATAATTTTAAATGTCTATTTTTAAGAACCAAGTCAGTAGTGGGGTAGGGGGTATGGTAAGGCTCGATACTGGACCCCTGGTCATTTAACCAGGCCTTTATAGATGGGACATTGATAGTCAAGTGTTAGATTCTCTGCAGCAAGCTGGAAGCGTGTGTGAGCATTCTAACCTCTAGACGACATATATGAGTGTGTTTTCCCGCACTCAATTAGAGTGGTCACATACACTTTCAGTGTACTGAGAATAATCTATCCCTTCACTATCTGCATGCTATGCGCTGTGCTATTGGATAAGGAGCAGGGTGCCAGTGTCTGAGGGTTTTAGAGGCATGCCCAGCTGACCATGACCAATCACCCAAGAACAAAATACCTCATTGACCTACTGCTGCTTGATATGTTTTGATCCTAGACTCAGGCAGTTAAAGAAAAGGCAAGTTGACTGGGTGCAAGTGGTTTACAGAACACAATCCATAGACTGAATGTAACCCAAACCTTTTTGTTGTTATTCATTTAAAATTGCGCGCTCATTCATCAATGATGAGCATACCATTTGATCCTAGTATAATGTGTTGCCGTAGAGATAAGGATATCAAAATCATTAAGAGCTATATAAAAGCTGGAAGTTGGTACCTCTCTAGGTGCCTGAACGGCGACGAAGTCGGTGTAGATCCTCTGTGCCTGTGTTGTCAGCTTGCCGTCCTTCAAGCTCTTGTATTCCTCACAGGCAATCCAGAATTCGAGATTCTCGTCACTGAACTCTGACTGCAGGAACTCCCGGAACAGAGAGAGGCCAACTGCAATGTCCAGTACCACACTGTATAGTAATCTGACATACGAAATACATACAATTTCTCTGTTTTAACTGAACTACCAGAGCTAGATTATGTCAGTTAGTATATTTAGACCCCAGGAACACAGTCAATCAGATATGCACAGTCTAGAACCGACAGAGTTAGATTATGATAAGACGATGAGTCTGCCGAAAAAAAATTAAACTGAAGATTAAACGACCGAATTTTGAATGATTCAGGAGGTCAACAATATATGTGGGCAATACGTTATGGGATAGATTAGATTTTGAAATCCAGAATCTGAATATGGGAAACTCTTTTAAAAACAAAGTGAAAGAGGAGATATTGAAGATCTGTTAATGTACCGCATCCCCTGTTACCTGTTTTCTGTATTTTTTTTGTTCTGTCTATTGGTATTGTTCTGTAGTGAGACTGATGAATGTACATGTCTTTGTATATTTTTGTTAGACCCATGATATGAAAGATCGATGCAATACGTATCGAATATCATTGTGGAGGTCAATAAACATTGTGTAAACGTTTATTTGTATTTGAATTAATCAGCATCACTATTCTAACCTTGTTGTTTATATGCAAGAGCTACCCTCTTCCATTGATAATCACCATGAAGAAAACTAACTATAGTACATATGAACCTTATGAAATATAAACAAGGACTAAAAATATAGAGAGTGTTCGATTAGAGTGGTCTCTATTTCTATGCCTACCCGACAGCCGCCATATAGGATAACTTATACGAAATCTACCACATACACCTGGGTAGTAAAGCCACTTTAAAAAACTCTATTCGAAGTGAACAGCACTGATGCATTGAACTATTTCTCTCTTATCAGGCACAACGATTACTAGGCAGACACTTATTCAAATAGGCTGACATCTATCAATTCTGTCTTTGATATGATCGGCATTCTAGTTGAGTTCGATTAAAATGCTAGTCCACTCGGCCTGTCTGTTTAAAGGTCTGGCCTTTTTAGGCTTGGTCCCCCAAACTAAAAGAATTTATTCTACAAATGCATAATATTTTACAGCTGCTATTCATGCGTTTTATGCATACTTCACCGTAACAACCGCCAGAGGCACATTTTAATATTTGATGCGTAGGTACAGCTTATGTCTGTAATATAATGTCTGACGTGTCCTGTGTGTCATTAATATGATTTTGTATCCATGATTAACTTTATAAAGCAAAGATTCAAGATTTAGAAATAATCTGTCATGTGAGCTTAGAGAAACACTACATGGGATATATGAAGATAAATCATCCCCGCTAGCTAAGATACCGTCAAGGTAAACTATAATTGACTGTAGTTGAAGGATTCAGAGTAATGCATGGTCTTGAAAAGAGTACGTATACACACTTTTTTGTTAAAAAAATATATGTCAAGCAATTGAGAAGGTATCTTTTCTTATTGCAGATATCATTCTTCTTTAAGTAATATGAATATGTATTTAGAATATATGCAGTTTTTGTCTCCATAAAATCTTTCTACCAATTTTAGTTACAACCCATATAATCATAGTATAGAACCCACTATATAATTAAATGCCACAACAGATTTCATTGGGACAATAAAATCTGTCATTGATATGAATAAAATCTGTCATTGATTACGTGGAATTAGTCGGGTCTGATATAAACTAACCTTTGTCAAATAATAGGTGTTCAAAGTCTGTGCTCCAACTCGTTACTTGTTCCGGCGTGAGACGCTGAGATTTGGGGTCCGTCATTTTGCTGGCAAGGGCTGTGTCTGTATGACGACGTCGCAGGAACGCCATCTTGTCTTTCAGGTCACGTGCTCTGTATAAAATACAATGAGAATTTGTCATGGGGTTTGAAATACACAATGTGGCAGAGTCTGTATACCTCCAACCTCTACTGCGGCTCTATACAAACCTTGGTTATTTCAGAGGTTGCAGTATCTATATAGGTTAGTGAAGCCGGAGACACTCCAAGCGAGAAACGCGGCGATTCCCGGAATCGCCAACACAAAATGGCATATATGTGAGATATTATTTCATATTTCACCTAAGCATTGCTTCCGAAATGCTAAATTATTGATGGAGGATATTACTATGAAATAATATGTCACATACGTGCCATTTTGTGTTGCCGATTCTAGAGATCGCCACCTTGACTCGCTTGGTGTGTCCCCGGTATAAAGCTGGAGACACACCAAGCGAGTAACGGCAGCGATTTCTAGAATCGGCAACCGAAATTTGCGTGTATGTATGATATTATTTCATAGTAATATCTCCCACCGATAATTTAGCGTCTCTGAAGCAATACTCAAGTTAAATATGAAATAATAGCTCACATACACGCCGTTTTGTGTTGGCAATTCTGGAAATCGCCATGTTTCTCGCTTGGTGTGTCTCCAGCATAATACCGGAGACACACCAAGCGAGTCAAGGTGGCGATCTCTGGAATCGCCAATACAAAATAGTATATATCTGAGATATTTGTTCATAATACTATCTCCCACCGATAATTTATCGTATCAGAAGCAATAATTGTAAGGAGGCGTGTGATGGCTGAAAACATTTATTTATTAAATTTTTGTAAGTGGTACTGTATATCAGGAATATAATGAAAAATGCCAACGGGCATAAGGCATAAAGCCCTGACAGTCAATGTCTATATGATTGGTGTGGGACGGGCGGGTACAAATCTTAGCGGGCGTTGGTTTGACCGCTGGTGGCGCCCTCTGGTAAGTGGACGTCTCAGTACCAACGTGCGTCCGGGAGCCGTCAGATGGCGTGGCATACATCACCCGCCCCACAATTAATGCCAATTTCCAATTACCTCCAATTGTAAGGAGGCGTGTGATGGCTGAAAACATTTATTTATTAAATTTTTGTAAGTGGTACTGTATATCAGGAATATAATGAAAAATGCCAACGGGCATAAGGCATAAATGCCAAAAAGAAAGGCCAGGAAGGGGTCGACGTCCTTCTCTGGCATGAAATATGATCTTATGCCCGAGGGCATGATGGTGAGGTCCAGCGAGGTGAGCTGGCGGTCGTTATGGCTAAAAGTGCAGAAGGACTGGAAGGGTCGTCCTGTATGCGGGAGGGAGCCGTGGCCGGTGATCCTTGACGTCGGGGTAAATCTCGGAAAGTGTCATCGCAGACGGGGAGACGTGACGTGTCGTGGTGTGAGGTGTTTTTAGAGCTCCCACCTCGAAATGTGTGGTGAGGGGAGCTGAAGCCTCGGTGAAGTGTGGCTCGGGAGCCGAACAAAATCCCGGGCGTGCATGAGAGCCCTGGAGAAAAATGTTTGTTTCTGAATTATGCCAATGGGCATAAGGGATAAATGCCAAAATCAGGATTGCCAGGAAGGGGTCGACGTCCTTCTCTGGCATGGAATGATCTTAAGCCGGAGGGCATTGAAGGTGATGTCCGACGATGTGAGTCGGGGCCTTTATGGCTAAAAATGCAGAGGAACTAGAAGCGTCGTCCTGTGAGCGGGAGGGAGCTGTGGCCGTATGACTGCATCTTGGAGGCCCATGAGCTGTCATCTTAGGGGGGCGAGGCGAGGTCCAGGGGGGGGGGGAGGGGGCGGCGTAGGGGCACAACCCAAGGAAGCGCCACCCCCCTCACGACACTGCGAGAAATCTGTGTCCTGGCGCCATCTGGCGACTCATCTCAGTACCGACGTGCCGGACGTCATCTCTGTATGTCGTGAGGATACAGTTAATTATATCGTGTAAGGATTGCATGTTGAGACAAATCACATACCTGCATCATCCAAACGAATATGACCAAGTCGCGAGCTGCATTTCCAGTCGTGAGCTGCATCGGTAGGTGTCTGAGTGACTGTTGTCAGGCATTTGGTCCCTGGGCGCCCGTCGCCAAGTGCCTGGATCGCGGGATCCGCCGCTTGTGAGTACCGCAAATTCCGATGAATCGTCCTCCATTCTTATTTGTATCGCTAACAAACTGTCTCATGCGGGTCTTGAGCTCAAGACGTCCGGTCTTTGCGGTTTTGGTAGTCTTACTCTGATCTTGCACGCATCTTTATCGGGTTTTCTGAGGAGCTACCTAAAACGGCTACAAATCTTAGCGGGCGTTGGTTTGACCGCTGGTGGCGCCCTCTGGTAAGTGGACGTCTCAGTACCAACGTGCGTCCGGGAGCCGTCAGATGGCGTGGCATACATCACCCGCCCCACAATTAATGCCAATTTCCAATTACCTCCAATCAGGTGAAATATGAAATAACACCTCACATACACGCCATTTCGTGTTGGCGATTCCAAGAATCGCTGCCTCTCTCGCTTGGTGTGTCTCCGACATAACCCAGTGTATTCCACCTGCGCGATTTCTCTAGACTTCCCATTAGCGGAATGATATCACCAACGGTTCCTTTCTACTATAAATGACATTTTCACTCGTAACAGGTAAGCATTTTGACGGTAAAAATGCAATTCGAACATCACGACACTACAGCAGACAAGTAACTGTACACGATGAAACATTCAGGGCATGACCAAATAACAAAGTAGTGTGTTTGTGTCTTCCGGTGACTTAAGTTAAATCCCGGACTGGTAAATTTTAAAAGCGATAGGAATAGCCTAAAAAGGAGTATTGCCTACCGTTGAAAACAAATAACCAATTATCCACCCAAAAGCCTTGTTACACGGAGTTACGAGCTGGTTCGAATATTAGTCTTCGGAAGGTTCCTCACAACCCCTCACTGCTAGAAGTATGAGGTATGACAACTACTGAGATTTCCCTAAACATGAATAAGGCAACAACAGTTTATGATGATTGAAGGATTGCCTGTTATCCATAGGCAATAATTCAATTGAAACAGTGATTATTAGCAAAACTGTTGTATAGTGAACAGTTTGAGGTTCAGAACTTGCCCTTAGTATGCTATATGCCTCTTTGAGTTATTCCAACCATCAGAACAATAGACGAAATAGACGCCTGCACTTCCACTTTAATGCCCTGTCTGTGTTCTGGCGTTAATAGAGAGGATTAGCATCCACGTGTAACCCTAATCGTGTACACCCCCCTAATACAGCACTTAATGACGTCTTGGCCAGGTCAATACATGGTCAACAACATAAAAGGACAGTACAAAGGCCTAATGCTCCTAGGTAAGGACTTCCTACCGATATATCGGTGGTAGTATTAGGAGGACACGACCTTATTGAGGACGATATGGTTTTCGTGAAAAGAATTATAAAATCACTCCCCATTTTTATTGCATGAATGCTAGCGGCCATTCACTACGGACTTAGGGCGTGAATATTATCAATGAAGCTGCCTTTGCAGCGGGTAGTATTTCATAGAGGCTCGGCCATAGTTATATGATACTAGAATATGGTACTCAAAGTCATCATTAATAATTATACTTTTGCGGGAGCCAACCTGTGGCATATTATTAGGAGACGGATATTACAAAACCACTAGTAAATTACCCATCCCAAAGTACTACTCTATCAAGGTGTTGACGCTGGAACAACAAAAAACATGATCAAGAGTCTGTATTTCGTACTTCAGTATGCACTAAGCGATTCGATGGAACGTCCCTCTTGCCGATACAGGCACTAGTTCAATAGCAACATAGGTCGATGCAACATTACAACGTGATCAATGTTTAATATAAAGATGATTAGTGTTATGTCTACACATACAGCTGTCACACTGGACTAAATGCAGACTTAGAGGAACAGCATGTGTCTAAACGTATATACTATTAAGACATTCTATTCACATCTATATGACGGGAACATGTACCAACCATGCAAGGCATGGAGAGAGTCTTTATTGGATATTCCTACCCGATACTACCATTAGTTTCCTCTGGACTGTTGGTTTGCGGCGATACCATTATGCTTCAAGAAACCCTAAATGCTCCAAGTCTCTTACAACTGCCATTAGGTTAGGAATTTATGCTAGTATCCATTTCATAATCATATACATGTATATGCATCTAAGGACCATATCTGCCGGCAAAATTATGTCGAAGTAGTACTTGTACATGTTTAGTAGAGAAATGAAGAGAGAAAGAAACTTTAACATTTGGGGCCTCTTGAAGCATAACGCTGACACAGTACTAGTCTAGTAGGGTGTTATTTGTCATGTTTATATAAATACACATTGTTATGTGCGCAGGTATACTCTTCTGGATCTGTGACCCGTGATGGTTATGACCTGCTCATGGGAACTGTAGAACATACCAACATCAGAAGGCTGCGTAACCTCCTAGTTAAAACAGTCTTCCAAAAGTCTTTGGGATGGACGTATAATTCACGAGGGAACCTATGAAGGAGACCCCCTCACAATCTAAGTGTATGATATAAATTGCCGGAGCCTTGATAATTTAAAAATTAAATGAGACTAACCTTGGTAAAAGGTGATATTTGACCTAAAGTCTACGATGTTACTAGGTTGTTGGATGGAAAAATGGAGATGTAGCACTCACAAGGTTCCAGCAGTATTTAACATCCATTGGAGCATAAGGTGCTTTACGCCCTTAAGAGCAACTCAAAATTGCGGGTGGCAAGACAACAGTTGCCCCATGATACGCCAGAGTGCCCTATATATAGTTAAGTCTATATAGTTAAGTCATGTCTAACGTGGTAAGGTGAAGGTCGTATTAAATACACTTTGATATTAAACAAAACTGAGTAGGAAGGGATCAGACTAACTTCGACATTTTCACTTACAGGCTCTTCTTTTTGGATTTAGACGACTTCCGGTCAGTATCGTCACCCTCTGAATCACTTCCGGGTCGCCCTGCATCGGGGCCCGGCGACTGTTTGTCTACCGACTTCTGGGAAGACTGAAAGACACAACAAATAACTAGGTTTTATATAAGTTTTTCCTATTAATTGAAGGATGTGGGAACGTTCAAGGCGCACCTCATAAATACCAGAAATGTGCAATAAAGGTCAAATCTGTGGTCACATGTTGTTGTGGATTCACAAAGGAACATTTTCCCAGCTTTAATGATAACTAAGTGAATTTCGTTTGTTTGGGTAGTTTAACGTCCAATTTGTTCAATTAGACTTGCAAGTGAATACATGAATAGAACAGTACAATGTGGCGCGCAATGTATTACTGACGTCATTCTTCTGTGTGGGTAAAAGATAACATCTACAAAGGGATTCAAAAGAGGATTGATATATAATATAAAGATGTGAGAAGAAAAGACCTATCTGCTCATTATAACTTTTCTTTGTATCCGAAAACCAGAACGTTGTATTTTCTTTCCGCTTTTTTTTTTAAATTCATAATTTGCACCTCTAATCCGAGGTATATGCAAACCGGTATAGAAGAGTACGAGAAAAATGTTCTTTGAATACCCGAGTTCTATGACTTACGCCACGCCATGATTTACTTTTAATATGGCTAGAATACTGTGTCTCCCATTTGTCTGTGCCCATCCCTTCTATTCCAATGTTTTATATGTCCGTAGCTAGAGAATAATGAGATAAACATTCACTACAATGGACAGCCAGACAGAAACTCCTTAAAGGCAAGAGCCAACTGAAATATTCTAAAATACTTCAAACGTAGATAGCATACTAATTTCTGAATTTGTATCTGATTGATATGGCATTGATATGATTGATATGGCAAATATCAGCCGTTGATTAAACCTGACTAGACATATATAGGGTGTTCAGCTGCCCACACGTATGTCTCAGGGTGACGACTGGCTAACAAGCATTTAACAATCAGTAGGTAGGAAGCCAGTACGATTAGAGATAATTTGCACCATGGTTATTCTGGATCCGGAAAGGCGAAGGTTTCAGCTATTCAGTTTTTATGGATGTTTGTAGTATTTGTATTTAAGTTGCACATTATGAAGAGAATATTCTCCCTCTCATAATCATGAATTGTCATAAAATCATAAGAAACGTTTTTATCGATCTACTAACAGTTCTTAACCAGCTATTTTGCTGCTGATGTTTCTACTTGTCCTCCGAAAATGTTTAGAGATGGAATGGAAAAAATTGAATGGCCAAAGTTCAATATGTATACTCATTGCACAATGAAATACGAAACATGGTTAGTTTTTTTAATCTAATATTCAATAACAAATATCCTACACCCAAGTGCCACACCCACCTTCCGTGTTTGTAGGTGTAAACTATATGAGACATTTTTTTTATGCTCCTTTAAAACATGTGCGTGATGGCTTTCTTACGTTCCCAAACATATAGGGACACATTTTGGTGCTGCATCCATCAGCATGTCTATGTTGGGGATATCGACACCAGGCCTGGCAATATGACACCACATCACGACGTAGACCTCAGTCACACCAAACCCGAGAGGCTAGTGTGTGCAGAAGCTCTGACAGAAGCTCTACTACCCTGTGTGAGCTGCTCTCTAAATTGACAACATGACCACAATGCCGAAACACTATGAAGAGAACCTTAAGCAATATCTGGGTTATATGCCTGCGATTATGTCACAATTATAACCGCTGCTGCTACAAGTTCTCTCCCGCCCGCTGTCCCCGACAAAACCTTAAAAAATAATTATTTCATCAAAATATCAATTATCATAATAGGGCTCAATAATTTGTATCTAGCTCTCGACAATTTTAAGAGCCTATTTACTCTGTTTTATCACCTACTATCTTTATCTACACATTGTAAAAAAACCTCATTTTAAATGCCTATGCGTGTCATGTTAATTACCGGCGGCAGGTCACTCTGGTTAGAATAGAATAGGCTGGGATTCTGGACGTATAGAATGACGCTCTAACACACTATCTGTAATAAAATTATATTATGTTGAGCAAAATGACAAACCAGGAGACAATGTATCTGAATACCCCAAGACACCGTCTCATCTATCTATCTGTTGAATAACGATGACCTTATCATGTGAATCGAGAAGTAAAAAAGTACCTGGATTTAGCTTTTATTAGCGGATATATTGATATTTTTGCCGGTTTTGTGGTGACTATTATATCAGTAATGTGGTCCCGTCTCACCGAGATAGCTAACATTGTCTGACGTCAAGGTAAATATCGTCATGCTATCTATTTCTAGATGGCAGAAATGTTTTGTATCCATGCCTGAACTACGAAAATAAACTCTTTATAAGTCTACTGAATCAAAATATCTTGAAAAACTGACATTGACACTGCAAGATATCTCTACACACTCTCGGTTCAATAAAGATACACTACACAGCTATCAAGTCGTGCATATTACTTTGACCTTCCAGAATATCCTAAGTAAATATATATATATATATATATATATATATATATATATATATATATATATATATATATATATACATATATCAGTAAAAACGGAAACTAAACTTAAAAAACAAGAATGTCAAGTATATGCACATTCCCGCACTACAAGAGAGGCATATATATTGAGCGGAATGTTATCATATATATGTGAGGATGTGGTGTGATATTATTGGTGGGTATTTTTTTCGTTTACAATACAGCGCATACGGGCCAGGTCGCCGCGTGACCACAACTACAACAACCGGCCGCCTTCATCATCGTCCCTCTACATCCCCATCAGAATGACTTACATTTGGTTGTTCAATATGCGAATTGGTGGTCAATCCAGGAAGAACGAGATACGTTTGTAAAGTACCAGGTATATAGGCCTTTGTATTGTACATACTTCCATACGCATATGCGAACCCAATAAGGGGGTATGTAATCTGGCCAATTTGCAACTCATAAAAATGACTTTGGCATGGAATAAGGAAATTATCCTACCATGCACCAGAATCGTTGATGAGCCGCAATAATCCTCTGTTTTATGGTTGCCATGGTTATATCCAGTACGTATAAGCTGGCCCTGTATAAGGTGTATATATGTAGCTGTGCCGTGTGCCAGGCACATATAGGAGGGTAAAGTGCTCGACCCAGTGATAGGGTCCTGGAGAGGGATCCTCCATAACCGCCCCCTACTTAATGAGGTCAGACTGTAATATGCTATCAAGTACAGTGCCCTCTAGTAATGGTGACACCCCTGACACTTCACAGGCTATTTGCTGCTTCTCATTACCCATCACCATATATGGACTTCTGATTGGGGGTGTATTTCGTACCCAATGCATTTTGGTCTCATTCTCCAAACAGAGTAGCAATTCTTACAATAAATGACGCTGTAGTGGGAAGCACAATGCATCTGCTTGAAGAGGGAGGCTGGGGATTATTCTCTTACTCATCGACAGACCATGATGGCCATTATTACAGAGCAACCATGCTTTGTTTAGTTGGGTTTTTTTCAGTCTGGCCCAGAGCTAGTGGCATAGAGACCATTTTTACCAGTAGGAATGTGCCTAGCTTGCCCTTTTCCGAACATGAAAATACTCGGTACATGTATTGACCAAAAACAGAAACTGGGGCTTCACGCATACGTTCTAATTACCTGAAGTACTGATTGCTTTCTGAATATAATTTCATTCCATTTCGCAATATCTAACGCCCGATTCACGACCATTATTCAAAGAATTGCCGAACATGATCCGTTATTCATTTAAGAAATATAAACCCAGTAATGTCTCTAGCTGAATAACATTGAAAAGGTAATCAATCAATTTGTATGCTAGAAGAGGTCTTTGATGGCTAACCATAGTTCCACTGATTTAACGGTGACTTCGTTGGCTTCCATTTCTTTCTGATGTTAACAAAATAGCCATAGGGGGGGTGAAGTAATTACGTTGTTGGTCTGACAGTTGATTGACTTATCAATAGTAAATTAAATATAAAACCCTCAGCTGCAGATCTTTCTTCTTCAGCCTAGAATGACACGCTCACATTCACATATCAACTTTAGAGAAATAGAAGGGATCGCGAAGGGAATAGAGGTGGTACCTTGATGTAAACTGGGTCCATCAATGAAGTTACCATATCTGGTTTCGTATTGTGTGTAAAAACTACTTAAAGAGAGTGATTTTTTATGACCCGTATTAAATGACTGGGTAGCCCTAGAAGAAAGGATAGATGATTCTCATGAAGCCGCAAAAACAAATTCCGAACTGTTTCCCCCTTGTCAACATCAATTTGGGCAATACACGGAATTGCTCTAAATGAAGTGTTTCAAGCAATCTATTAAAGACTCAAAACATCACAAGAAACGATCCTAAAGTGGAGCCACTTCTTTTGGCGGGGAAATAAAACAAGAGAGACACTCTTATCATAAAGAAACCGATGCACATCATCATCTCTTGGTGGTTTATAGCCCGAGATATGCAGATATTGAAGAATCTCTGTGTACTGTCGTATACACATTCTATAAAAGCAAGACGCGAGCGCAAGAAAATTACATTACTCCGTTGTGCATCCCAGAATCGCGTGATTGTCGACCTCTGTCAACTTCCTGGTGACCAAACAACATGCGTCAACGGTGTCAGTGATGGCATTGTAACGGAACCGGACGAATTCTGACGCGCATGCGCATAAACGGAGCCAGGATGGTTGTGGTTGGGGTAGGACGCTTTGGTCAGACCCTGTCTCATCAACACAGGAAATCCTGAGAAATGGCAGGGAAGGCCTGGGAGTGCCCTTAGAAGAGGCCCATACTGTGAATACTGGATTGCCCGCGGGGAATATCGTTCTTGTTTTTTCAGCTATATAATACATGCTCCAGCTATACAGCATAGAGAGCAGTCATATGTATACCAAGCTGACCTGGCCTGTCCATGCCCCACTTGTCTTAACCCATCCCTTATCCATAAAATTTACCGATTCATACTTTCTGTAATTCACGGGATTAGAAGGATGATTACAATTCTAATGTTGCCATGCAAACTTTTTTGATTCTATAAGAAGCCCATTAAGAGAAGCACCCTCAGTTCTGAGCCAACGATGGCGTGTTGTGAGGTGCCCAGCAGAATGAAAACATTCTGTTCCCATCAGATTGATCGGAGCTGCCGGGTGCTCCCCTTAATGGGAAGCTCCACTGCTGCGCTTCTATTGTTTTTTTTTGTTTTTTTTTAAAGAATTTGAAATCCCTGCCTAAGAAAGCTGCATAGAGAGTGTAATAAGGACCACTGCTAAATCCCAGTCTCTTTTCTATGCCCTTGTCTGACCACGCCCAACAAACACGTCCGTTCCGAGAATCAATCTTGGGCTTTCCTTCCACTTAAACGGGCCTCCGCTTGAGAGGAAACCCCTCTGAACAATAATATTCAGCATACGGGTAATTTTATACCATTGACATCCATACTGCATAATCTAAATATCAAAATCGGAATGGCTGGAAATAACCATTCCAGTGGCATCATTTGACAATTTAGGCTCATAATTCGTGAAATACTCAATACTATAGCACCATTTCTTCACAAAATATGTATTGAGATATAACCAATATGATTATTGAAAAAAAAATGAAATGGTTGCCGTAGCGACACAAATCACGTCAGATAACACCACTTTTTGAAAATTGTTGTTTGGCGTTACTGCCCATACATGTGAGTTGGCATCGTTGCCTTCACGATGCAATACAAAATTCGTTCGTAAGGATCGGGTTAATAACGAAATTTTCATTCGCTGCTAGTGCCACTGTGGTGCCACTGTCACGAGAGGGTTTACCCTGTCCTACTAATCAAAACAACATATACTATCAGATACTATAATATACTTAAGTGAATACTGCAGCTGCGTATGTTTTACCTGTAGCTTCATTTTCATAATTTTCTAGTGGTCAACTCGTTTGTGAGAAACGTTACACTATTCGAACCAAGATCTGCATTCACTGCATTACTCAGCCAACCACCGCACAACCTACTGCCTTGCTCGATCCTGGCTATCAAAAGCTTCCGTGAAGCTCTGCAATAACGTCGTGGCTAGTCCAGAGTCTGTGGCTAGTCTATTCAAGAACCACCATACTAGGCATATATTTTCTCATAACTGAGCCAAAAATGACTTTAAAGAAGAACTGGAACGTGGGAGAAGACACGAGCAGTATACATCCATTAGTATAAAAGGTGGCTATTCGCCAGTGTCTATGGTATACAATACATGAATAGCGAATGGAAAACACAGTGGAGACTTCCGCTTTTCCGTTCACTATTCTGGAATCAGCGAATGGAAAAGGGTTCCCAAGAACGATGGAGATATTGAAATGAGAGGTCAATACGTCCACTGATTCTTGCATTGATTATAATTTTCTTTCATGGCTCCCTTTATGGTGCCGCAGCTAGCGAAACGGGTCCCAGGAGACTTAGAGACTGAACGTGATAGAAATAGAGTGGGAAAGGTAGAGAGATGTTCAACGAAAGTAAGTGAGAGTGGGGGAGGGACTGAGTAATAGAGACATCAGACAAAACCGCCATATCGACATCCAAGGATTAAGAGCATGATGAAACTAAAGGATCCGTCTAAAGCTGAGACACTGACGTCATTCACTGCGTCAGCGATAACGCAGCTCTTCTGATCAATTTTCTTTTTGTCACCAGCATTCCAGTACTGCTTTATATATATATATATATATATATATATATATATATATATATATATATATATATATATATATATATATATATATATATATCCTGTGTGAAATGTAAGATCTGGATTTACGAATAAACAATAACCCTAAGACAACATGGTAAGTTTGCACGTATTTATAAAACGACACACATCTATCTATAGCACTTAACTATTAATAAAAATGATGACTCCTTTTCACAGGATCCCTATAGGGGCAGTGAATATGAAACCACTAAAGTATCACAAATTATCCTCATTGCAAAAGAAGAATGTCGAGTCTGGTCAAATTAGAACACGTTTTCTATTTTAGTTCATCACGTGCAAACAATCTGTCTATATCAATAAAGAAAAAATAACCAAAAAAAAGCCCACGCACTATTACAGCTATGATTCAATTATTCAGTCGCGGACCACGTATATATATATATATATATATATATATATATATATATATATATATATATATATACATATATATATATAAGTGAGCAGGTCGGAGGCTGGAACAGAGGTGGCAATAACGGTTAGAGCAGCTCAGACCCTGGGGGAAAGGAATCGTAACCATGGTATGAGCATTATACATATCAACTAGCCTCACAACGGTTGCCAAGAGATACCGCAGTGAATAATAAATACGTTGTCATTCGGTATTTATATTTATATATAATATATATAATAATATAATATATATATATATGAGCGGGATAATGACGCCGGATCACCGGATGTTATCCCGGTAAATCACCGGATGCCGCTCTCCACCACTCTCAACGGTCACTCCAATACCGCTCTTTGAACGGGCAAGACCGAGAATATATATACCGTCACTAACAATTAAGAGATGTATATGCATGAAATGTACATGTATTTAATATTGATACAATCCTATATTCTGATACCGGAATGTTGTGGAAAAGAGACGTTATCTCATTTTCACGTAATTAGAGATCAGTAGACAAACTAGGTGGCAGAATCTATTGTTATTCAGACAGACTGGAAGCCTCAATGACATGATCATTAAAATACCATCTCAGATTCAATCAACAAATAAGAAGCAAATGAAGGCCTACTGAAATTCACTGAAATAGAACACGGCAAAGCATTCATTCAATAAGGTTTGAAAATGAATCGAGTATTTTCTTGTGCTGTGATTTTGAAATGGACACACGAGGTAAAAAGTCTGTGTTGACTGTTGGTGGGTTCCTCTACATAAATGTGCACGGGTTCTAGGGCTGGTTAGATGTGTGATTTAGGCGTCCCACCCACAATTATCATCAGGAAGGACTAGGAGGTGGGCGCATGTGGTTACCGCTGGGTGTCGCTGATCGTTAGTAGACGCGGCGCGTGCCTGCCTCAGTCTCCCTTCGCCAATCACCAGGCCGACCACATTCTCCCACCACCATCCCAAGCTTCGCCGTACCCTCAGCTTACACAGATGCAACTAGGCCTCGGCTTGGCGTTTCTTCCTGGTCGAAGACCATGTCTCTCCGGAAGAGATTTCTATTTATTCGACACGCGTGCGCCTTCGGAAGACATTTTCGGTTACTTTGGCTGGTACCCCTGTCCCCTCTCTCTGACGTCACTGGCCCTGTACTCCACACCTGCCAGCTACCAGCATGGAACGCCTTGTCAGTGGATTAAAACGGAAGCCATGAATGAAATGTTTAAAGAGTTGTTTAAAAAACATTACCCAAAGTTTCGGAAAAGTAGACCTACCAATCAAGACTCCAGAGTGAACAGGGCCTATAGAGTACCTTTTGGACCAGTTCTTCCTTTATATATATATATATACTCTTATTTGGCATACTGGAAATTGTTACATATATATCAAACCATCAGTTATCATTACCTAGTCAGATTGTATCTGGAGTAGTACGGACGGTCTAGAATTCTGATGTCAGATATTCAATACATATCATATATCATAGTCTGATGCCATAGTCATAATCTAAACTACTAGATACGCTAATATTAGATGTACATATTACGGAACATTGGGTGAGTTAAGAACTGCTAATACGGAATGGGTTCGAATGTAGGCGTTGGCATATCAAGGCTCACCTTTTGACAATGTGCGGCGTTCTCAGTGTTGAAAACAGTTGTAACTACGATTTCGTCACATAATCGTCGAAATACATTATGTATAATCGTAAGAAGATGATAGTACTTCATTGATTGTCCAGGTAAAGGAATTCTTTTTACAACCTAGGGAAATAACGAGTTGGTAAGATTTGCCACATTATTTTCTAATCAAATTGATAAATAAAAATCTCCAATTTCCATGATATAGAGGAGAAAATAACAATCAAACGTAAATTTATGTATCTCATCATGCTACTAATCCTACATTCCGGCCAAATATTCACATAAGAGCAGGCAAATCTCTGCTGGATATATAGCTACGAGGGTGGCGTTGGAGGACTATACATTTGAAGTGTACGGGGTGGAGGATGGGTGGTTATCAACAATCCAGGCAGAAGCGTGGAGTTAAGATGTTTATTGATTGTAAGATGTTTTAGAGGAGAAGCAACCTTGCAGCCACCTGTAGTGAGAGGAATGCCCTACCTGTTTACCTGAGTGAACAGAAGGCATCCGGTTGAATTCATAGAAAATATATCTGGCTCGAAGGTTGTTCACCTCATCGTGAACTAACAGGTGACATACATACACCTAGAACCTGGCGATCAGGAAATCCCTGTCGTAAATCTCTCCCTGTATAGATTTATAAACACTGGGGATATTTAAAGGTAGCACGACGGTTCTCGTTTGATGCAGTGCTATACTCTACAAAATAACCTAATTATCTAACAATCTGTGATTGCATGATCCAGCAGTATTCATAATGGAACAACTCGAATGCAATAACGAATTTATTGCAGTATTCAATTAGTTGGTATACTTTCGTTACAATATAGTCTTGCCCAGTCTATCATACGTAGAAAATATCCGGGTTTTTTTTCTTTGTATATCCGTAGGTAATGTACTGGCATTTTATCAAACCTACTGCCGTCACACTCAACTATGAAACTCTGTTGCTTAAAAAGGACTAGGAGCAAATGGTATGTTCATTATTGATGTATCAGCGTGGAATTAGAAATAAATAATAAGGGTTTGGATATATTCAGTCTATGGATCATTCTCTGTAACCCACTTTCACCCATCCGACTTGCTATTTCTACAATTGTCTTACTAGGATCCAAACATATCACGACCCTGAGAAACTGGCACTCTGCTCCTTTCCAAATATCACAGTGAGTAGCACGCAGACAGTGAAGGGGTAGATTTTTTGCAGCAGGCTGGAAGTCTATGTGAATAGTCTAACCTTGAGGCACCGTAAATAGAGCATACGAGCACGCTCTAAAAAAAGGACATTGACATTAGCACCTGGTACGCCTTCATATAAAGACCAAATACTGAACCCCTAAGACCATGCTACTAGCCCATCTGCACAAATGTATCGCCAAATGTAGTGATAATAGAATGGAATATCAGTACTTTGAACTTTAACCTGTCCTCCTATAGTTCCATAGAAAGACAGATCATTCTTTCAGTTTAAGGCCCAGGTCTGCCCAGGTCTAAAGCACATTCTACGGATTATAGTATAGATTGGTCTAGGTCAATGCGCTACGGTCCAAACTATAACGGTTTCTTATCCTGTAAGACCTTCACAAAGAAAACATTCTACACAGCGTTGCCCTCTAGAGACCCTACCAATCAGAAAGCTAATAGAGGTCAGTATGGAGCCTCCAACCCACAATGGCACTAAACCTATACTTAGGTCATCTGAGGCATCAAAACGCCTCACAAGTTAACTCTGAGTGAGGGTTAGCAGTAACTGAGACTGTGCCAGCAATAACAAAGGGCCCCCAACTGAGCGCGTGACCTGGCGGTTTTTGTAGTGGGTCAGGACTGCAGCAGCCACTGTTTACCTGACCCAAGATCCTCACTCAAAACGGGGCGAGGTCTCATAGAGGACAGCAGTTACCCGCTAAGAGCACGGAATCCAACAAACTGCATCACTGCAGATCATTAGATCACGCACCGATATGGGACTTGGTTAGTGAGGAATACGCTTTTTTGCATGTCCTCCTGCACACTTCTAATATATATATACGTCTAAATGTGTTCTTGTTTAGGGCAGGTTACAACCTTATATATAGGCGGAATCATACATCATATATATCTATATATATCTATATATATATCTATATATATCTATATATATCTCTCTCTCTCTATATATATATCTATATATAGCTAGCTATATATATATATATATATATATATATATATATATATATATATATATATATATATATACACACACATACATAATATATAATTCGCCATTGGCCGTAGACTTTATACAATGTGACAACGCCCGAGACAGGTTTTTGTGGCGTGTTCAATGATAATCTAGTGTACTTGCCATTCGTTTGGTTCAAGCAGGGTCATATGCTTACTCATGGTGTATTTATTGCATGTAGCCAACTATTCCTATGATATGTGTATATAATAAACATGGCATTCGTATTGTACATAATCAAGACAGAACTATTCATGACATATAATGGACATGTGAGGGCCATGGTGCGGAGAGTAAGGCATGTGACTATATTTCTCTTACAAAGACCTCCACATCCGAGGAGCAAATAGTATATTCACCATCGATGAATGGGTTAGGAGTTATAAAAGCAAATTAAACAATTAAAATGCTTGGGTTATGTATTCAGTATATGGGTCATTCTCTGTAACCCATTTGCACCTAACGAACTTGCCACTAGTAAAAATTCTATGGTTCACATATATATATATATCAATCGACTGTGGGTCAATGAGGTATTTGTGACTAAGACTAAGAGCCTGGGCCTCTGCACCCTACCAATGTCGGAGAGTTGGCACGCGGATAGTGAAGGGTTAGTGGTATTACCTCATCTGTGAATGTAATCACTATAGCTATAGCTCACATTGATACCATCACTGCTCCTTGTGGGACACTTATATAAAGCTCGCAGAATAAGAACTAGAGAAAATGAGAAAATAGCAAACCTGTCAATGTGCCGCAGAACAAATGATGAGATAAATATTCCGGGTAATATGTCCGGATGAAGAACCAGTTCCACCTTTCTGCATCCTGCGTATTGTGCATCTACGTGACTCCTCATAATATACAGCCCTGCTTAGAGCTCGGCACTTCAGGCAGGAACCCTACATATGCGACTTCTGATTCCATTACCTACCAATTTACCGCATCGCCTCTGGGTGCCGACAGATTGAATGCTCCCAGTGGCATCACCTGCCGAGAACTAGTTATTGATCACCAGGAAAGGTGGGAGGAGCGTTCATTGATTAGCATGTCTCGCTGCTCGCCAGAGGGAGCCTTCATTCTGTCCTATTGATTGTCAGTGGCTCACTCTCCATGCCGAGCTGCTCGCCCTCCTTATCCTACCGAAACGGCTAAGACTCCACTAGGAGAGTTATAGGGAAGGCTTCACGCTAGAGGCTCTATGTAATGGCACAATGGGGAGGGAGGAAGGTAAACATGCTTGATTTGCTTGACAAGATGATTACTATCTATGTCAGCGTCTCATCCGTTTTGCTCTAGATTCCGGACCACACGTAAACAGGTGCCCAATGGTGTCTTGATGGCGATGGACCCCGATTGATAATGTGGCCTCACAAGTTCGACATATATCCAATTTAACACAATCCAGGTCAGCACATAATAAACGATATTTTATACCAATAAGAAGGTAGCTGGACTCCTTTCCATTGGGAGCAACTCAGGGGAGCAGGTCTGATCTGCAGTACTACCACCACCCCGCCATCTAGATGGGTATGACTCAATATTACAGATATTACAGATGAATGGGAGAAACGGGATATTGATTGGATTATCAAAAGCACAAAATTTCTTTCTGAATAATTGTAATTTATGTCATGGGTCTTGAATCAGAAGGTAGGAAGGCTAGAACCTGTGTGATCCCAAAAAGACACCCAAAGCACCATTCTATAAAAAAAAAACACCCATATATTAATTACCTAAGGTAGTTACCTAAGTATTAATGGAAATTAATTTTCCAACAAACATTGGGGACTGCAGCGGCCGATTACCCAAGGATTATAGGGGCTCTATTGTATCCACTTCGCCTATTATATAAACTGTCCTGATCCTTTGCTTCAGGTTCCAGTATTTTGTCTAAGACAGGGTCATTGTATAAAGTGTTCCCATAGAATGGCTTACACCTGGCATTTTCCTTGCTACAAATAAAGATCGTGTTACAATGCATTCCCTTGCGTTGGTTATGTCAGGTTTTGCAGGAGCTCACACATATTCTAGATACCGGATTAGGCTGGTTCGTATCGCACAACTCAACCAATCCCGAGCTGAAAGCTTGCTGACCTCCAAATGCTTGCTGACCTTTGGTATTGTATGACGTGGGAGGCCTCGGGGCTAATGTCTCGCAGGTGATGTTATTGAGGGGGCAAACATTCCTGACCCTAATAACAATATTACACGCTGGCTTATGGGAGAATGTCATAGTGTGGAACCCAAACAATATTGGAGTCTATAGGTTAATGTGTCTTCCTGTCTTACTACATACACAGAGTAGGGTAATCATCAAGGATTTAGTACCACTGAGCCGCTTACAGCCGGCAGATTATGGGCATCATTATCTATGATGGAAAATAGTAAACAGGTGCATCATCGCGATGCAGCATCACTGATAGTAGAATCCTGGAGGTACCAATGGCGTTGGATCAACTATCAGGGCAAATGCTTTTAAAGGTAACCAAATCAATGTGTTCCGTTCATAAATGTGATAATGTTCGGCATTGCAGGGCAGTGACCACAAATTCAATAGGAATACCATGCCCGGGATATCCTTTATGATAAAAGGGGGGAAAGTAGGAAGGCTTTGTTAGAGAATATCAACACCAACTACAGCCGCTTTCCTCCTGTTCTTAGCAATAGCAAATATTTAGCAGGACTGGGAAAATATCAGTACCAACTTTTGCTGTTGTAACTATGGCATAGGCGGATAACCTTATGTTTGTTTAACAAGTGTACTTCATTAGTTAGAAAAGAGCAGAATAACCTTGTGCTATTGCACTCTCATAGTTAGCGGGTAGTTTAATACGGTAAACTATAGATAGGTTTGGGCATATTATCAGTGATCAATATAACTTTACTACGTTGATATGCCAAAATGAAATAAATGTATAGTGTGTATTTGCCAGGAACATTATCAACAGTCCTTTTCAAGGGAGCAGGCTAGAGGAATTAACTAGAGCGGTTCTGTGTTACCCCTCGGATGGCCATATCTTGATATTAGATGTGTTATGTCAAGGGAATGCACCGAGTCTTTTGAAATGTTAAGAAAGTCCAGGCTTCCTACTTTCCTCCACAACTGGATATTATGTTTGTGACACCCTTACGGGGTCGGCATGCTGCAATTTCTTTCATTTCCTTTTATTTAAAGACTTCACCTTTAGGTAAAAGCAGACATTGTTTTATAATTCTTAGGAACTGTTTCTTTTACTGAGAATACGGGAGTTGTGTGATGTCTGTCAGAGGCAGTTCCTTTATTTCTCCATCTTTATTTAGACGTTTTTTAAATGCCTGCTCTGCGTTTGGCATCCCTAGAAGGCCGACGTCGAATAGATATTTTTAGGCGTCGCAACTGACTCTAGATCTACCTCAGAGAACTAAATGTAGACACCCTCCTATCAATAAATCGATATTGTCGCCTCGCCATTATCGTTGATGCTGTAAAAAGATGGAACTCGCGAAAGAAAATATTGTCTTCCTCGCGATGATGAACAGTAAACATGTAATCATTCTAAATGAACCATTCCTAGAGTACAGTCGTTTCTTAAGCAGACCACTCCAAATATAGCTACCGATGTAATGGTCCCTAAGTATTTCTTGCTATAACTAGACAGCACAGTAGTTCTATTCTGAATTTCTGAAATAAATGGAACCAAGGAACGACGCTTTGATAGCTAGCATTATATATAGTATAAAGTGTTTGAGTATAATATCTAGCTGATACATATATGTCACAAATTAGGTGAATCATTCTGTGTGTGTCCTCATTGTATGTATTTGTGAGGACTAGTGTGTAACTGCAGCTGTTGTGGTATAGATCATAATGAGAGTGGTAGTTATAGACAATAATGGATGGTTTTGTGGATAGGAGGCCGTAAACCAAGAGAGGGAGATGCGTAGTAGTACACAAACGTTAGTGACCGTATTACGGCGTCACCCTCGAGTGGTTTAGAGCGCCGCCTGTTCACAGAACAACCCTTTTTTATTTCGCTATTTATTAACTCTCTTCTCGAGTAAACCCAAGAATTTCCATATCATAGGTGTATCAATATGGACCTCTTTTTGGCCCTCCAGCTCAAAGGGACTTTTTTTTTTCGGTAACCAATGGTTTTGATGTCATATTCCATGGATATGAAATCCATATACAATGGTCATGGTATTTGACATGTTCTTTTAAAATGAGTCCCCCTATAAGGGACTTTATACACAATGGATGCTAGCTACCAATATTTCCTTCTTACATCCTGTCTATTTGATACGGTCTTACAAATGGAGTACAGCCTCAAGATAGGAGAGTCTCACCATTGCTTTTTACACCACTATCGTCAAACTAAAACACACTGTATGCCCCCTCCTTCGGTAGAATTCCGCAAGCGGTCCGGTCCAGACCATCCCGGTCGGTGGACAATCCTCACCTGGAATGGACCCCTTCTTCATGGTTACTTTACCCCGACATGACCCGATCGACCCGCAGTGTGGTCCACTCATGTCCGAAACAGCGAGTCGTCCGCCAAGCAAAATTTCACTATATTTCTATTCTTTCTCATTGTGAAATGGATCCATGCCTTGCAGTGCGATACAAGTAGCATTTGCTTTTCTACTTCTGGGATGTACAAGATATATTCTTACATGCATGGTTTCCCATGCTGGTGTACATTACACGTCTAAAGTAGAGATCCGACATCAGATCCAGTTCGTAGTCAGAGAGCTAAGGACTGATCAATGATTTTTCTGTGTAATAAACCTTCCGTCCATTGTCCTCTTATACCATATACTGTACATTGCTATATAAGCTTCCGTACAGGATTTTAGTATACGTCTGTATACATACAGGATACTATTATGCATTTAGCGTACATACACATCGACACACTCACCTCTATAAATCTCATTGTCAGAATCGCCCGGTTCTTCATAGAGAGTGACACTCCAAGTCTGTTGTTCAGTGGTAGAGAAATCAATAAATCCAGCACTGGGAGATTCAATTACAACTCTTATGTGTTTCCTTTGTGTAGTCTTCCCAGCATTGCACGACTGACGGCATTAACATCGTGCTCCTTATGAATGCTGGCTGTATAGCGCTGGCTCTAGAGAATAGGAAGTGCCTGTAGCTCCCACTCACGATCCTTGTTTATACACATAGAACACGAGGTATACCGAGTGTCATGACCTTTTCCGACGGCCACACTAGACACGAACGTCAACTTCTAGCAATGCGGATAAAGGAGCGACATCGTGACTCGCCTAGAGCGCCCCTTAATTTAATAGAACAGAGAAAAAAATGACACCACAGCATACAGCGGTACATTCCCTGATCTATTTGGATTTACCGTATAGTAATATCCTGTCAGAATCAGTTTAACTAGGCATGTAGGACGTGGTGGTTTTATAATCCAGGGAATGACTTAAGTCAGAGGGAATGTTGTCATTCTATTGTGTAGTTACTAAAATCAGTCTAAATTAAGGATAAGAATACTTTTAAGTAGGTTTATTTCTGTTATATCTATATATCCATGATCAGATTTTCACAAAATGTATAGACACCTGAAATACAAAGAATGAAACTGATGTCTGTATACATCATATACATGTCTTACGTTGCATCTGTAATTGTTAAAATAACTAAAGCAATGCAGCCTTATTATGTATCATCTCTATGGTTCTTCAAGAATCAACCAGTACTAAATAAATGATACACCATGCTGATAAAGGTTATCTTCCTACGTCTGGAATCGCTATATCATTACTCTGTGGTTGATTGATACCATAAACTGTATCTACCCTATCCAATCCCAGAGCCCGATCTACACGCGCTCAACCAATGACGGCTTGATAACGATGTCACCATCATTCATAAGTCGATCGCTAACGGTGTACATTTCTCTCCACCTACCAATCGCCATCATTGGTTGTCCTACATGCACTTATAAATTGCAATCTCGATGATTAATCTTTCCAGGCTACACATATATACCATCAGTCTACGGTCATATAACTTTGAAGCTCATACAACAGAATTGTGCCACAACAATCTAAAAGAAAAAAACCAGACTGTTGTCTCGATATTTAATACAATCTAAATATGTTTATTAGATTCTCATGTTACTTCGAGGTTTCTCAGGTAAATGCCATGCAATGGGGAAGCCATACACAGAACCAAACTCTATGTTTTTTTAATACCCGTCAGGGGTGAGTGGGTACATGTCAGCTCAAACAGGCTCCCCTTCATAGGACCATTCTAGGTTAGGTCCTAAGGTTTCCCTTCTTTTTGGATTCCTATGACTGTATAGCGTATATATCGGCCAAAAATATAAATTGAGAGGTAAATTAGGTGGGTTATACGTTCAGACACATGATTCATCCTCCCCCAAAGCCAATTATAGATTAAGACTCCGCGTTCAGATCTCGAGGATGTCCAATGATCGATCCGATAAGATCCAAGATAGAGCGCCTTAGAATAATTGGTCTGAATGATAGAGACAACATTGCGACTATTCCCCAGGCCTGACACTTCATTTTAGATTGTGGTAGATTCCAGATTATTTGATGGGAGTGCCATATTTGACCTGGACTTAGTCTATATTGCAGTACTTTTACAAGCCAGTGCACGATGGAACTCCAAAGCATAGTTTACCTGACACTATGAATCTGCAGGCTGATAACGCCAGTTACACTAAGTTACACGCTTTATCTCTGGTCATTGATATCAAATGAAGACACGGTGCTCCACTAAATCGTTATCTCTAGACCTAGCTCTAACGCTATAAGTAGTATTAGTACCTGATTCACACAGTGTACATCTGAGAACGTGTCCGTGCCTACAACGCGATACATAAGTGTACCACTCAGTGTAGACTGCCCTCAGTCCCTATGTCCTACCCCTCTCCATGTGCTGCCATCGCTTCCCCCACCCCTCCCCTTACACTCCATCCTAGTCATTGAGCACAGATTCCTGGGACTGTCAAGCGTTAGGGGAAGTCCAAAAGTTGCAAAGTAGTTTTATTTCCTGATGGAGTCCCATAATCAAAGACCTCAGCAAATCTACACTCGGTTATAAGTACATGTACATCCTGGGACCGAGGATCTATTCTAAACAATAGATTATATGCTTGATCAGTGTTATAGTGCTAGAGTTGTGTCATATAAAGGCGCTATTATAAACCGTTATACAGCGTCGGTCCTACGACTGTTACAACTAGTGTTCTGTGCATGGATTGTGCATATTGAAAGCATAAAGCTGCGGCAGATCTCATTTGTCTTAAATTATATATTGCATATTCCAGGAACATTTTCTTCCTCAATATCTACTGAAAATAATTGTATATATGTCCGATAGTGTATATTTACACACTTTTATTATCCACCTAATACAAAGTGTCCATAGAAAACACATAGGGAGTGTGTATGGACATACCCGGTGCATACAGATATGTTGTATGCTCCGGGTGGCGCCTACAGAAAAATAGTCCGTAAGGGAAAATAGTGCATAACTAGAACGAACTGATATCGACATGCCACTTGTCCAGAAAAGGTGGATAATAAATACAATATAGACTGGTTTCGGATAAAAGCGGTTGTATGCTCCTCAGAGTTGACTCTACGCAATATCCTCGCATACGCTCGAATATTACTACGCGTCAACTCCTCGGAGCATACAGCCGCTTGTATCTGAAACCAGTCAATATTGTGTATGTATCTCCCAGTACGTTGGTCGTATGTCCGATTTCTCTTCTATAATGAATTATCTAGTTAAGACTCCGTTTATATTTCTCATATAAAACGTAGGCTTCCCCTTCAATTTGTTTACCTACTTTTAGTAATTCAACTTTGAAAGTGAAAATGCATCTTTTAAGCTCTATGAATCACCGTTTGCGATGGATAAAAACAGAGTTTAATATATATTAGAGATATCATTGGATATAGGGTATGGATTGTGCATCAACAGGACACTAAGCCATGTGGAGAGATGTCAATAGCTCACATGTATGTGCCACTTATCTCAGCTATGACCTCCTCACTGTTATCTCTGGACAACAGCCCTGTTATCTAGTACAGCTATCTTGTGGGTCATATTCCACACAACTCTTAGTCAGTGAGGATGTGTTTATTATACAGTAGAACCCTGTAGTGCGCTAGCTTCCTTTCAGGATGTTAGAGGTCTGTTATTCGGGGTGGTACACTTGATGGGGAAAATATAAACATGAACTCAGGGACTACTTTCTGGGCTAAAGAGTCCAAAGTATGGGTTGTACTCCGCAATGGGGTACAACACAACCCGGGTTCTACTGTATTTATGAGTAAGATACTGTTAATTGAGAAATAGGATTGTGCCCTGGTTTCCATTTAAGCCTATCCGTATCTAGTTCATATACACTGCCTAGATTAGAGAGATTTTTATATACTTTCAGCATCCTACAAAAACTATCCCTTCACTATCTTCGCGCCAACTCCGTGACATTGAGAAAGGTGCAGAGGCCCACTGTCTCAGTGTGTTAAAAGCGTGCTCAGCTAACCATGGCAAATCATAGAACCAAAGGCTCATTGATCTACTGATGCTTGATGTATTTGGATCCCAGGAATGGCAAGTAGACTGGGTGCAAGTCCGTTACAGAAAAATGACAAAGATACTTAATACAACCCACACATTTTAATAGTTATTTGTTTTCTATAATTCCACGCTCATTCATTAATCATGAACATACTATTTGTTTCTAGTATTCTCTATAAGGCCTCAACACTTTGCGTGATTTGGAAGATGAAGAGTATGATTTATGATTCTAATGACTGCATTGAAACTCTACTAGCTATACATTCCTTTTCAATATTTACAGCGAGAAGGAAAGTATATTAATATGAGTAGGTCATATTAATATAATGGACTTCCTATTTCACAGATTACTTATATACATTTATAAGGGTACGCCCACATGTTTTCTTCAATTGAACATGAATTGAAACGGACACCACTCCAAAATTGAGTTTGATGTTAATGCAAGAATTTGTACCTTCCTCATTTTCCGAAATTCCCCCTTACTTCTCATTTCCTTCAAAAACATATGGAATCCTGTTTTCCCTTGGAGTATTAACGACGGAAGCAAATCATTGACCAGAATTGCATATGTAATTGGAGCATTGAAGAAATTGTCAGTGTTTTTAACCTGGTACGGGTAATGTAGTGTGACCTGCCTTCTTCTCAAATTGTTACTTAACTTGCAAGAGGTATGCTTCTTCTTTTTTTTTTTTGGGGGGGGGGGGTATTAATCATATATATTGTGCTTAAATTATAAATAATGAATATTCCCAACTTGTGTCATTACATAAGTTGGGCTTGAGGCCGCACCGCCTTATTTATCTAAAATCCATTCAGAAATCCTTCTTTCGACCAACCTTGTATCAAAACATATCTGGATTATCCGAGCTAGTAGTTGGTTTCCACACTGCAAGAGCTACTTTCCCTCACTAATTTATCGAATTTTCCCTGGGCAAAGAAGTGACAAACAAAAGCTGTAACTCGTTCTTTTCTTACTTTTTTTTTTTTACTGATTTTGCACAAATATGGATAGAGACTTTGACGTCAGAGAAAAACGGCCATAGAATAAGCATTCATGTGATAGCGATGGTCATGCCTGACACCATGTACCCTGGCACCGATACAGAAAGGCAAATATCGGAGACATATCGGGGACGTGCAATATCATAGACATATGTCTAGACATGCCAATCCACCACGCATCTCAATGGGTTTTTTTCCGGTGCCTAATCGCAGAAACATCAACTGCCCCAATATTAGGTGACCTTGCGACGCGATTTTCATTTTGTATCGGCAGGTGCATCGTAGACCATAACGGAGTCATATCGTAGTAGATGGACGCCGGGTCTTACTGTACCAGAAAAGTACTTGACCAATATATGGCTATGGTGGAAAACCAAATGTATAATTAAACTCATGACCAATTGAAAAAGCAAAAAAACAACAACAAAAAAACAACATTTGCAAGCATTTTCACAACACTATCATAACACCACATTCGTAACAGTTGCTTGATATATGGGCATCATAATCGCACAAGGTGACATTTATGATTAGCCTCAGGGACCATAATCTGCTAGGAAACTAGTCTGCGCCATAATAAAAAGTAAATAACCCGCATTATTACATAGCTCAATGATGGCTCTAATAACCACATAACGACACCATGAACCCAGTATATATGTTAAATACCTCCACTCTTTTAGTCACATAAATTGAATAGCCTCTAGAAAATGAATCAATCTAAAACATGAACTTGGGCATCCTCTAAAACACTGTGCTGGATTCCTGGTAAGAGTTCATAAACTCATTTTAACTCATACAATCTCTTATATTACACTTTCTCCCCTGGCAGAAAAATTCCTATCATCATAGTCAATAGATTTGACAGAACATTGAATGATGTTGCCAGCAGCTATGCTACTTTTAAAGTGGTTTTCCTATCTAGTATAACAATAGCAAATATAACACATTTCTGGCCCAAAAGCTTGTGTTTATCAAGAACTCACGCTGCATATGGGCAGTATATTCAAATTCCTTCTTTCGGCACATTCACAACACACCCAGGATGAAGGGTATACATGCATCTTTATATTCCAGGTTTGTTGTATGTTTTCTGGACATACTCAGAACAGGTTTAGCAATTTGCACTACACACATGCCTGTGGCTGTGTGTCGGAGAAATAGCGACGCACACAACTATCGCACAGACACAGCGTGGCTAGCACACAGTCAGTACCAGGGTGCATCTTAAAAGCCCATAAGACACCGACATCTTTTCCCGATTCATCCCGACCATCGGCTCGGTGAGAGTCGGGAATAAAATGTCGATGTCTTATACCTATAAGACACCGACACGATGACTCTTCCCGACGACACCTCCTGCCTTTATCACCTCGTAAAACAAGCCGATTGAAATCAAAGAGAGCGGCCGGGTGCCGGGCCCGGCTGGGCCCCGGGCCGGGTGATAAGTATATATAGGCAATAATGCAAAGTTTAATAACTTCTGGTCTATTTAAAATATCCGGAAACGGTTTTCAGATCTATGATCGCGTGTTTCTCACCTACACACCGATATAAGACACTTGTAAATCGGACTGAGGGATAGCTGGCAACGCTTTTCAAATGGCATGCTTAGAATCGGTAACGATCGGTGAAAGTGCGTACACCGGAATCTTAAGGTCGGGCAGAGTCGGTCATATCTGACATGGTAGTAATGCCCGACGCGTCGGAAAAAGCAATAAAATCGGGTCGGTGAAGTGCGTACACCGACCCGATTGATGCAGATTGTCACAGACCCGACGGATCCGTCGGGCAAAGGTAGAATCGGGCACAGCGGACGGGTCGGTGTCTTATAGGCTTTAGACATTCTGCATTGAAGGTGTGTTGCACTGCATCATAAGCGTGTCATGCTATAACTTATCTCACCCCGGTATTTTTCCCCATAGGCTTAACATTAGGAACTCGTACTCCACGGCCGTGAAGTTCGTGTACCCAATACTCAATGGCCAATTCGGTGATTCATTTTATCAATAAAAAATGTTATACTGGGTGAGATAAAATCAGAAACCCACTCGATGAAAATAACTTGGTCCGCAATACACCTCGTTTGACCGCTACATAATTCACTCAGCTTCGCTTCATGAACTACTCTGCAGTCAAACTCGGTGGAGTACGGACCAAGCTATTTTCATCTCGTGGATTTCCTTCTAATTGCTTCACCGTTTAAGGCCTGGCGTCCACCTACTACGATAGAAATTTAGACCTATCGATATGGCACCGATACAAAAAGCGAATAAGGGAAGGTGCAAAATCGTAGGCATATGTCTAGACATGCCAATCCACCACGCATTGTAAAGGGTTTTTATCGGTGTCTAATCGCAGAAACGTGGTCAACTGCCCCGATATTAGGGACCCTTCCGACGCGATTTTGCACAGATTTTCTATCGGGAGGTGCATCGTAGACCGTATCGGAGCCATATCGTAGTAGGTGGACGCCGGGACTAAGACTCCAGATTAATTTAGGGTAGTACATGAAAACCCTTTTCTGTACGCCAACAAGACCAAGGGACAATGTGGATTAACTTTACCCAACACTTTTAGACGACCTTCCATCGGCTAGAACTGCCTTAGCGACCAAGTTTGAATAATATTTAACGATAATTCTCGTACACGGTCTCCTTGTACCCCGTATTTCCATCGGCAAACTTCATTCCACAGTTCCCAGATCACGACCATTTCTCATGAGTCTGGCCTGTGAAATGTTTTATCTATGGGTCCCGCAATAGATAGGACTACATTTTATATAGGGAGGAATACTGGCTGTAATGACATGGTCTGCACGCATAGCTGAGCAAAGGTCTGGGGTTCACATGTTTGACGGATTTAAGTTGGAGGAAACACGACTGACACCAATAGGAGACTCCCTTAATCAGAACCACCTGATATCAGTCATGAAGTCGTCCTTATGGTGTCCTCTGACTGTGAATCATGCATATTCTAATACCACCACTGCACACAGTGAGGTACCAACGGGAACCACATGTCCACAACAGCAGTCGTCCCTATGGAAGCATTAAAACGTTGCCAAATTGAAAGAATTCGAATAAAGCTGAAATAGTCTGATTTGTAATATTTGCAATCTGTATTTCATACACATGAAGAGAAATATGCAGAAAATACTGGTCTTTTTATGGTCACATGATAGATGGCACATGGTAGATGTCATGATAGGGTATTCCATAATCATCTAAACTGCCAGTTTGCCAGGTGAATGTGAGACCTGCAACTATGGATTTGGAAGATCTTAGTAAATAAGAAATGCTGACTATATATAAAGTGATTATTTTTCAAACTTTTGTGTTACAAACTTTTCCATGGCACTACATTGTAGGGTCGAAGCATATAAGCCGAAGTTGTCACGAACTTTAAGCTCAGACCTAATGTGATATTCCACGAATGACCACACGTCTGTGGAAGCACTCCTAGGAAGGTGAGGTAGGCCATAGACTACCTGTCAGCTATGTGCCACAGTACCTGTCCACTGTTCATAAGCCCAAGGTCCAATCTCATCCGTGACAAAATTCTAAAATAGGATGTGCAGGTTTCCAGTGTCAGAAACAGGATGACATAATTAAACGTGACCTACAAACTGTATCCGCTCTGCTCCACTAAGTTTCTGTGTCAATGTCGAGGTCGAAAGGGGGTGCTGTGTTTATATGCAGGGGGTGGGAAAGGATCAGTTAGGTGACGAACCGTTCCGGACGTCTGGGTGACTGCCAGAGCAGTTGTTGTATACATTATATGGTGAAAGCGTGACTATGTTGTCTACCCACCGTGTACAGAAATTCTGAAAATAACACGATTGTATGAGATAGAACCAAAGAGTATGGCATCTAACCCCGTTCAAAAACCAAACGGAATCTTACATATCTACATTTAAAAAAAATTGAAAACGTACAATGTGGTTTTGTATGATTGATATATGCTATTTTCTTGGTTGCGTTTGCCCTGTATGTTATATTCATACACACAACTTGAACCTCCAAATCAGAAATGAGAAAATTTATATATGTTACATAGTCCTTGTGTGAGACGTGTGTATTCATTTCTTCTGGTAATAGAGACCCTTGAAGGCCTTTAATGCGCCATGCTGACTTGTTTCATGAATACGAGGATGCAATAAATGTAGAACTCGCTGCAAATACGGTATGGTATAGTATATATTAACTGGTCTAACATTACTAAGCAAATAGTCTCATATATTTGCATCTACAGGAACTAAAAATATCCTGTATCTTATATCACCATCACAACGACTATAGACACACTTACCACAAAGGATTAATATGTAAATCAAAGTCAGGATATATCTCCATAACCAGTGTAACCAGCACTACCCCAACAGGATCTACACTGACAACTATACACTCCTATCTATATACTATCCAATTGACTTCCAATTGCTCACAGTAGAACCTCATTAAGCGGGACACCTTCTATTCTGTGCCAAGGTAGTCCGAGTTGTTTTTTGGGTGGTCAACTGAACAGGGCACAATAAATGTAAAAAAGATCCATTCCAAGTGACTGGTGCTATCGCGAGTTCCGGTACCGTCCCCCGAGAGGAAAGCCCTGCTGACGGGGTTCAAGTGTATAAGTCCGGTCCCACACTGACACTCCTAATCTATTTCCTAACCTCTATCTCCCAACCACAGTTCCGCTATATCCTCCCCCAGTACGCAGTACTCACCCTGCCCTTCGCTACATGTAATTAGTCGCACTCGCGCTCAGATCAGTATATATTCTCGGTTAGGAATAAATATCCACACCAAATGACTCACCTAGATTTAAGGGCACTCAGAAAGAATTTGTTGTCTCCTGCTCCTGTGTCCACGGTCCGGTACCTCCAGTGTGTGTGGCGTCGTCTTCTGCCGACTCGCCTCCTCCAGTGCCCAACCGCCTGATGTCCGCCCGTCACGGCGCCCGGCTGTCCCCGCCTCCCCCTGGCCCTCCACCCCGTGTAAACACGCGCTCCTCCCGGGCTCCCACGCCTCTAGGTCCGGCTCCAGCCACGTCGTCCAGGGAGGCGTGCTGTGGTGGTGATAGTGTTGGAGTTGATGTTGGGTCAGAGGAACAAGTACACAGTGTGGTGATGTATGGTTGTGTGAGTATACCGTCGGAAGGGGTGAAGGATGTGTGTGTGTTGTAGAGGCACAAAACTGCAAAAACAACGCCCCGTTAGGAACATTTATCCACGTTAACACCTTCCTCTGTGTGTGTCTGCTGGGTGGATCTCTACTCTCTCCCCCCACTTTTCCAGGGTAACCACAGCTGTCGATGTCCCCTGTCGTTGTAGATCTCCAAGCTGATGTTTTGTATCTGTATGGAGAGTGGTGTGTACGGTACGGGGAGCGCGCGCCGAGTGAGGCGTGCACATCCACGGCACGGTCCCCGGCCACCCGGACTATCCTCGTCCAACCTCCGCCCACTCACACCCACCCTCCTCCTCGTCTTTGAAGGCCAATGTATTCTCTCCGGGAGAGAAGACAGGATAATGTCAGTGCTCCTTCGTACGGGGTTTTACCCTGGAAGAGTACACACACACTCTCTGAAAAGCGGCTAGAGGGCAGCAGAGAACAACAACAATAACAACACCGACCCTCTCCTGATCGTGACGAACCCAGTGACACGGTCCAGTTAGTGATAGTGGTGCGGTAGTGGTGCTGGTGGTGGTGCTGGTGTGACACCCTCTTCCTCCCCCTCTCCCTTTCTGCGTCTCTGTACTCGATTATATCTTTCTTTTTTTCTTTCGTTTTTCTTTCTTTCTCCCTCTCTCTCTCTCTCTCTCTCTCTCTCTCTCTCTCTCTCTCTCTCTCTCTCTGTCTCTCTCTCTCTCTCTGTCTCTCTCTCTCTCTCTCTCTCTCTCTCTCTCTCTTTATCTCTATCTCTATCTTGCTCTTTCATTTCTTTCTCTGTGTTTCGCCTTTCTCCCTGTCTTTCCTGCCCTTCGCTTTCTCCTATCATTGTTTGTCCCCCCTCTCTAATATCCTTAGCATCTCTCCTTGTCTTCATTTGTCTATCCTGCTTTCTTTTTTTCACAGTCTGAATATGCTGTATATATATATATATATATATATATATATATATATATATATATATATATATATATATATATATATATATATATGATCAAATAGTCTAACCATACCAGCCTAACAGTAACATGCTGTCAAGACACACTGATGTTATTTGAAATGCTGGAGGCGTGTTCGCATCCCCGTGGTTTGGATCCCTGGATCCCTGATGTGGATCCGCGTGGAATGACTGGTTCAGGCCTGGTGGTGACCGACCTCAGTGTTCTGACTGACAGCGGCCTCGTTCCTCAGTCCGTGTCAGTCACCTATCTATCGGTCTCAAAACCATCTCCTCCACGGTTAGCTCCTGTCTTTCTGGTGTGTCCGGGCCCGCTCCAGGGAGCCTTGGTGTATTTGTGTGCTCAGGACCCGGTCCAGGAGAATTTGGACGGTCGATTAGAATTGCATCTCTCCTATTGCAGATTCTGTCTCACCCTCTCACTTTTACACACTGGTTTGCACAAGTATCATGTCATGTCCTCTATGCTCTTTCCTATATGACTCTTCTATCCTTGGTGTCTAGTTTTGCCCCCTCCCCCTTTCCCCTCACCCCTACCTTCTTTCACCCGTTTTCCATCCCCCCTAACCTAACTAATATCATATACAAATAGAAGAGATAAATGTTTGTATGCAACTAGCTTATATATATATTCAAAAGAACACTGGGTACAAGTTTCTCGTGATAAGTCCATGGTGAAATATATGCCTCATAAAATTACTTTGCAATCAAACGCAATATATTACTCAATCCTACACTATGGGTCCCCCTTCACCAGTTTTCTCTCCTTTTACTAAAATATAATGCACACCGACCGATTCGACCAGCATCCATCCCAGCGGAATACCAGAGAGAGGGTAGTGGGTGATAGTCATAGGCAAAGCAGTCTACACTTAGGCCGGGCATCCACCTACTAGATATGGCTCAGATATGGTCTACGATGCACCTCCCGATAAAAACAAATCAAAATTGCGTCGGAAGGTCACCTAATATCGGGCCAGTTGACCACGCCTCTGCGATTAAGCACTGAAAAAAAATCACCTTAGAATGCGTGGTCGATTGGCATGTCATATGTCTACAATTTTGCACATTCCCGATATGTCTCCAATATTTGCTATTTGTATCGGTGCCATATCAGTAGGTCTAAATTTCTATTGCAGTAGGTGGACAACAGGCCTAACGGCAGAGGTACGACTATGTACGCAGGCAATGAAGTTAGTATTCCGGAACAGTCCCCTGAGTCGTAGGTATTGCAGTACATAGAATAGTTTTATCAATGGTGTAAATTCGACAAAAAAAATCGAAAAAAGAGGAATAAAGTGTTCAGACTTTTGTTCACCATGATAGATACACCGAAGATGGCCTCTCCCTACCCTAAAATCCCCCACCTCGGCCGCACCTCCCAACACAAGCACTGGGTCACGAATAGACAGTTCAGAGTACAATTATGATGGGGCTCCATACCAGTGGATGGCTGAGTAGCAATTATGTTAACATCTTTTTATTTTTGTTTTTTTATGGATAAATTCAGAAATTTGCTTGAAACTTTGCGAGCCGTGGCTAACTACAATGGGGGAGGGGGTGTCCCTCATACATCTGCACCACGAAATAAAATTTAAATAATTTGTAAAACTTAACGAAGCAGTCATACACATGTAGATACATACGATCTATTCTTTGACATCTACAATAAATTTCACAACATCACATTATCATCCCATACCTATGATTACAATTGTACTGTTGATCCATCGTGTCATAAAGTAAGCCCGTACGAATTGTGATTTACTCGTGATTTACTATCTTCAATGTTTTTTATGTAGAAAAACTTATAGATCTGCTTCTGAATGTTAAACAGCACTTTCATTGTATTGGCTGTAAGGAAGACAGGCCTGTGAGTCTAATGCAAGTCCAGATAAAATAAATAAACTGAAAAAAAGATTGATTACATACTCTTGGAAGGACGGTAAATATAGAGCAAATATTATAGCATTCCATCATCTAGTCATAAGTGTGTTGAATATGACACGACCAATCTTATCGCAGTTACATCACGGACAATTCCCTTGCCACCTAGATCGTGGTATAGCTAATACAAATAACGGGATTATTGTAGAGGTTAGACCATCTAATACTGGGTCTTATCAGGTTTTATCTAATAGGGACAGCAAGATCATATCCGCATGTATGACATCCATGTCGGTAAACAACGGATGAGCTATTCATCATAATCCAAAAGTGGTCTGAACCACAAAGATAAATTACATAAATGCATCTATATCCACGAATAGTTAGTGGGCCAGCCCCTGGAAATGTGGCCTCTTGTTCCATGGAAGTATAGCAGCAATTCTATTAGATCAAATGAAAGCTAACACCTCGGCCATTCCAGATATGGTAGCTGTTTTTTTCTGTAGATGTGTCCATTTGACCTATTATTAGAGGTCAAAGGTTAAAGGTCAGCAAATTTCAGAGGGTTTTGAAATTGAGACATATTTTGTCATTTCTCCAGAAATATTAAGTTGATTTCTTAGATATTTTTCAAATATATTGAGACACTATAGAGTCATCAGCCTTTGTCAGCAACTTGATTTTCATCAAGGTCAAGATCACCGAATGGAATGTTTCCACTTAGAATTTCACTAAATTTCCCATTAGGACTTACAATAGTTTTGATAACTTATTCTAATATACCTGTATTTCAATTTGAATGATATATTTAAACACCTGACACCATACTCTAGTAAAACCCTAGAGATAGAACTATCATTATGCACCATTAAGCCACAGCGAGGTCAAAGGTCAGGGTATTTGCTTATACAAATAACCAACATAGGTTACTCAAATTGGACATATTCTTTCATTTCCTTTAAAGGATTGGGTGGATTTCTTATATATCTAGCATAACTATTGGAACACCATAGAGCTATCAGCCTGTGCCACCATCTTGATTTTTTTCAACGTCAATGTCACCAAATGGAGTTTTCCTTCCAAAATGTCACAATATGTTTGTGTATATCCATGGGGGGGTGGGCGGCAAAGTTTTCCCAGGGGTCGATGACAATGAGGCAGACTCCAATATTTGTGTTCAATAAATAGAATTAATATTTGTAAAATGCATTCATATCAGATCACAAGAAATCAGCTAAATTGTACTACTATAGTAATGATTAACGCACAAGGTAACTATAGTTGTGGTATTCCCTAGAGTTCAGTGTCTATGGTTAAAGTCGCATTTCTCTACTGGGAGGTGTCTGACAGACTAGTGTGGAGGGAGAAAACAATGGACAAACACTTGTACATTTTCCCCAGAATCAATGCAATCTCACAAAATCATTATTTTTTTCTTCAACATTGGTGAATTAGAAGCATTTACTACATCAAGTGTTACAAAACACCCCTGTTGCTTATTAGAGTGTGCTTGCACATGCTATTTACATCATCTGGAGGTTAGAGTGGTCACATTGAACTTCCAGCATGCTTCCAGAAAACTATCCCTTCCCTATTGCATGCTATTCACTGTGATAGTGAGAACAGAACAGGGAGCCAGTGTCCCAGGGTCTTAGAGGCAAGCCCAGCTGACCATGACCAATTACTCAAGACCAAAATACATCAACACCCACTGGTGCTTGATATATTTGAATCCAAAATATGCAGTTGCAGAAATGGCAAGTTTACTGGGTGCAAGTGGATTACAGAAGATTATCCATTGAATGAATGTAACCCAAACCTTTTAATTGTTATCTATTTATGATTGTGTACACATTTATCAATGATGAACATACTATTTGCTCCTAGTTTCAATAAGATTACCATATTTATGGGGGAGCACTATGATCAAAGAGAACCCTTCATTGAGAACTCTTCATTGAGTTCCTGAAGGGGTTCTGACTTTAAAAAAATGGGACTTTGTCTTCCTTCTGTAGTGCCACACCATGGGTTGATCCACTCATACCAAGGATTCCACACACCTTGCAAGACTATAACAAATTGCCAGAATGTCTGTATTTGCATGTCAATGATACTGCTACCAGAAACAGTGTAGGTCCTGCAGGATCCTGCAAGGGAGCCTGATGACTACGAACCAATGGCACAAATCAAGAAAGCAGTTGCAGCTGGATATTTGAATGTGAACAACCAAGAGTCAATAAGTGACTTCACTGAGAATTAGGTTCTAGGTAGTCAAGCTTTATGATTGATTATATTGGTACGTGCGCGATAGGGGCTTCCAGCATGTTTGCTAGGTGCCAACTACACCATTGACTGGGAAAAGCAACATGGTGAAGGCAAGCTTGACAAACTTTCAGTAGCAGCACTGTCTATATATATATATATACTTGGAACACCATAAGTTACCTACAACTACTACAAGAATGTTTTCAGAAGATGATCATTCCTCATCAGATGAAGAGAGTGTGTTTATACCGTGAATAGCACATCAAATGACAAGATATAGGCAGTGTTCCGAAAGAGCAAATTTCAGTTGCAATTACACATCGGAAGTGGGACCACTACCATATACTTTTTTTTCATTTAACCAATTTTTGTGGGGAGAATATTGTGTGTGCAATCACCAACTTCAGCAATACAGCCGTTCTTACACTCAGGGCCTAGCCCCATACCCCTCATTCTGATGGCAGGTGTTAAGCCAAATGGGTAACATTTTTGTGTAAGTCTTTAGTATAACCCAACCAGGATTTGAACCCATGACCTCCCATGCTTGAGGTGAACACCCCTACCACTTAGCCACCAAGCTTGGTCAAGATTTTGTCAAATGACTGACTGTAACTGAGTTTGTTCCAAGGTAAAGAAGGAAAGCCTTGTTGGAAAAAGGCCACACCATTTTAGCCTCCCATGTCCTTTTACCCTATTCCTATGGGGGGGGGGGGGAGCGTGACTTTTTTCTGTATTCCAAGGGAGGGGGGGGGGGCAAATTTCTTTGGGTATTCCTATGGGGGGCCAACTCTTTTTTGGGTATTCCCATGAGGAGGGGCACTTTTCTTTCCGGTGCTGAACGCTCTCTAAACCACCGATATTGAAACATATTTTGTCTTGCACCAATCCCTTAGGAATTGGACTCATACTAACATAAGATAGGAAAATACGCCTTGAGAGATATTGCTCGAAGTAGTCCAAATGAGAATTTGTACGTGAGATTGCGTGTTGAGGGTCTCTAATATCGGAATGTAATGATCAGTTCTCAGCCAAGATGAGGGCAAATTACCGATGTATTTGTCGAATTATCTCAGATTTCCATCGAACAATTCTTATCAAGGAAGCTCATGGCCGTTAGGGACCTTGTATAAACTGTCATGTACATATATATTTCTTAACTTATTTGTATGAAGACCAGAGGTGAAGTGAATGATTAATGGAGGCATAGATGACAAGTGCGGTGCAGGCAGTGTATGTGTGGTGCCAGCCTTAGCTGGATAACTTCTTAGTATCCTGTAAAATCATCCCGCCCATAAACTAAAGTCCAATTATATTCAATACACTCTTTACTCCGCTACTTACCTTGTTATTCACGTCACATGTTTTCCACGATAGTTACCGGGTAACGCAAGGTATTGATCAATTACCTGGTTACCAAGGTCCCTAACGGCCATTTTGCTGTCGCACCTTGAACTCTCAAAACATTTTAATCTTACTTCAATGTGTAATCTTTGGTGATTTTCCTCTTAGCTTGCTTGTATATCTTGCTGTTCAGGCTAGAGTGAGTCCCACTGTTTATCCTACCCCTCATAGACCTAACATGGTGTGACTGTATGCCACGGTTATGCCATAAAATATTTATATGCCACCATCATATATGCAATTAAAAACATGTGACAGAGTAGGATAAAATCTAAACATCACTCAAATTCATATAATTGTTTACATGGCATTCGTTTACTTCTGCTACAGATATCACTCAGCTCCGCTTCGTGATATCATTCTGTGAAGACAACTCACGCCATATAAACAATCATATGAAATTTTGTGACGTTTCTTGATATTACTTCAATAAAGCCTGGTTTTGTATTTATATTTCCGCCATACACGCCTTCCGAGTCATTATTCATAGAAATCTACTAATCTATCTTTTCTAAAATATGATTATCATCGCATTCTGTATGATACAGATCTTCCATAGCTTCAAACCACAAAACACAGGTGACTTTCAGCAGGCCTGTTACTTAAGCCTATACCAATAGCTACTTAATCATTCTTTCATTTGCAATCCCATTACAAAACTCATGTCACCCCCGCCTCTTTTGCTCTCTCTTTCCCTTTCTTTCTTTTTATCTCTCTCATTATCATCTCTGCAGAATATAATATCACGGCTATGTTTCTCACATCATATAATACAATGTATTACTCCCTTCAAGGAAATGGGTCATGATAGTAAAAACGGGGGGGGGGGGGGGGATTTTAATTTCAAGGATTCACATTTTTCTATTCACCTACATACGGGGATCTAGAACTGTGTATTTGGATAATCTATTACAATTTTAAGGTCAATAGTGTCTGATCTCTTCTAATAGAATAAGGAAATATACATATATAGTGTGGCAATTGTGGCAGAGAAGATAATGTGTGAGGTTATGTAAAACCTGGCAATGCCATGGCTGTGTAGTGGGAGCCCATCGTACTTAGACTTCTAGTGATCTGCCACACAAGAGCTTTTCATGCTAAACCTAGCAGCAGAATCGCTGGCCTATTGCAGCCGATACTATCACAGGGTTATTGCACACCCTTATTTTGTCATTTAAATGTCCTGAGTAACCTGTAATGTCACCATAAGGCCCGGCGTCCACCTATTACGATAGAATCGTAAACCTCCCGATATGGCACCGATACAAAATGTCAAAATCGGTGCCATATCGGGAAGGTGCAAAATCGTAGACATATGTCTAGACAAGCCAATCCACCATGCATTGTATGGGGTTTTTATCGGTGTCTAATCTCAGAAACGTGGTCAACTGCCCCGATATTTAGTAACCTCCAGACGCGATTTTGATTTTTGTATCGGGAGGTGCATTGTAGACCATATCGGAGCCATATCGTAGTAGGTGGACGCCAGACCTAAAGGTGCATCTTTTCAACAATGAACCCCTGATGAAACAACAGTTGCATGAAGTAAATGAAAGGTATATGACAGTTGCTGTGATGAATGTATTTTTAATGAAATTCACTCAACAATCTCCCAAATCACCGCAGTAATTTTACCCAGATGATGATACCTGCAATCACCTATTCATGACTCTCACTGTGCTAGCAATTTATTTTGAGAGTGTGGTATAACTTAACTGTCAAGATATCCTCAGAAAACAGCAAAACCTGCATTCTGCCAATGTTGTAACTGGTATCAGAACCAGTGATTTTTTAACCTTCGCAACACCTAAAAAACACTTGTGGGTTCTGTGGCAGTTTCTGTGATAAGTATGAGAAAGCTACTATCCCTGCTGTGGTAAAAACAAGTTCTGTATTAGCTCAAAGATGATTCTATGGTTAGTATAAAAGTGGTGTTCCATTGGCGTCCATACATTTGATGATATTACACATATTTATAGTACACATACCAAGGACGTCTAACAAAATATCAATGTTTAATGTATTCTCCACTTTCTTTAATTTTGTTGGTATATTAAGTGGGATTCCTCGTGTGACACCTCCAGGTCTCAATTTCCTGAGGCAAATATGGAGAAGGGGAAATAATCACCATCAATTTCCCTTGCCAAAGTTCATAGTCTCTAGCAATTTGGATTTTAAACCTGTTTACAACTTTTGGGGTCATTTTTATGAGAATGGTGTACCTCCCGCTGGAAGTGAGGGTCACGTAGTCTCGTTGGTACATCTCCTTAAGGGCGGAGGGGGAGGAGGGGGCCAATGGATATCTGGTTTTTTTGCCTGAGGGGGCGCTTCATTTGGAGGTATTTGCCTATGGGGGATATCATTTGAGATATTCCAGGGGGCGCTTCATTTTCAGGGATTCACTAAGCAAAACCCACACACCCCTGTCATAAATGATGGACGCTCCCTTATAGGAGAAAGAATTAAAGGAGGTGAGCAGAGTTCAGCTATCAGTAGTTAGAGTGTTTATCAGGTGGCCACTCTATTTCGTAGACTCTGTGGTAGTCTTTGAATATGGGCACTGTTGCCTACTTTGCAACATGTGGACTTTCTCTAACATCTAGTTTGTATTTTATATATTATATGTCAGTGGTTGGGGTGGAGTGTCAGAGGAGGGGTAAAGGAGGCGCATAGGGAGTTAGAAGAGAAGGGGCAGGGCACAGGCGCTGAGGCCAGTCTAATTCTTTAATACACTAGATGTGGGAAAACGGAGAATCATACATCATACAAGGAGAGTTGCCTACAAGTTCAATCAGCCATAAGGGCTTCATCTGTCATCTATTCGCAAAGTTCAAATCACCTCTAGAGGAAACAATCAGATACACTGCTTTCGTAGGCAAGGTTAATATATACCAAAGGAACAATCAAGTGTATCCAATGAGTTGTATCTGTTAGTTGCAATACAGATTTGAAATGGACCCGAGCTACGATTACTGGAGTAGGCTCTACCAACCTATTCCGCACTGCAAACAGCTAGAACAGGATCCTCCGGGATATGAGACGTTGACAGTATTTACTTTGGATAGGTACACGTCTATCATGTACACGTCTGACCACACTACATGAAAGGTCCTCCTTCCGTCACCATACATACAAAGTCTCTGCGATATTCACTTTGATGTTAGTTGTTCAGCTATTGGGACATAAATATCTTGATGAGGTGAACCCTATAATTACTGACAATGAGGAATTTATAGTACGAGTGAATCCTATCCCCATTCAAAAGCTTGGTATCACTGGATCACTCGAAAACTATACTAGCGTGACAGTGGCGACATCTAGCGTTTCATAAGCGAGTCAACAGTGAGCTGCTCATGACCGCCGGGAGAAAGCCAGCATTAGACACTACCACCAGGACGAGCTGCCTATGTCGAACCAGAAAAAACCCCAATAATATTAATCCTGCTATTCTTATTCAATTGTTTTACCGCTCGGCCACAGTCTCCTCTCCTTCAACTGCCATTAAAGTGTGTTCTATAAACATTTGAACTTGTGGTGACTTGCTCTATCAATACCATTCACTTATCCTCCATGTCTTTGGTGGGCCTATTCATTTGGTATGTTTGCCCCCATAGACGTAACATTGGGAACTCATACTCAATGTCCATGGAGTATTGTAGAAGAAAACTCAAGGGGGATTATGAAACAAATGTTAACCAATTAGTCAGTGATAGGGGTGAGATAAAATCTGAACTGCACTCGCTCCATAGCTATTGACATTACGCCAAAAATTTAGGTTTGCTAAGTAATCCCATTCACTTGTTATGGATCTTGATGCTGTTCCCTAATTCAAGGCCATGGGAACCTTTGGGGGTGAAATAGTGGAGTCTTCAGTAAAACATATTGAATATAAAAAAATGGAATGTGACAGGGACTTATCAAAGATGATGGTACTGTAATATTACTACGTACTGACGTAAAGTATTATTTTGGTGGGGGGAGGGGGGAGGTCACAACATAGGTGGAAAGGCGTGAAATGCTTTAACATATGTAGGACGAACATTAATATTTATTAGATCTCACTTACCGAGAGCTTCTTCCTTTCAGACTCATGTTTCAGGAACAGCGCATGTGCGGGTACATCCTGGTCACAACCTGCGCTGTGTGACCTGCGCAATGGATTCAGCATCCGCCGGAATCGGCCCTTCCCTTTGGCCTCGCGCACCTCGCGACCGCCAGTGGTGGCAGACGACTTTTGTGACGAACGCCGACTGCTTCTTCCGCTTCCGCCACTGGCTTCGTCCTCCGAGTCGGATCCGATATGAAAACTGGCCTTGTGGCTTTCCGAGCACTTGGAGGCAGAACCGGAGGCGGAGGAGGAGGACGAAGAACTCACGGTTCGGGAGACGGACTCCTTCAGGGCGGAGAAGATACCTCCTGGGCTGTGGGCGGCGTGCGGCGGCGGGGACGGGGCACCGTGCACGTCCGGGGACCCGCCGCCAGCGCGTGTCCGGCCGCCCTCCACCGAGCCCACGATGTGAATCGCCCGTGTCTGGTGGGCATGGTGCCGTGTCACTGCCGTCTGCTCCGACATAAATGTCATCGCAGAAAAAGAGTCCGAACCCGTCCCACCGGCAGAAGCTGGTGCGCTTTTCGGGGACGACACCAGCGTCTTCTTTTTGCCAGAAGGGGGCGTGGCAAGGACCTTGAGGGCAGAGTCAACGTGGAGAGCGTCGTCTAGACCGATACCCTGTCGACAAAGAAAGAGTGGGTTTTGATCAGAAATCAGTGGAATCAAATTGGAAGTATTTTTATAATCTGATATCATGAACTAATAACCCCCATCTCTCCATCTTAAAACATTCGATAAGGCCACAGAATTATCAAGCATGGCGGTTATTTCATGTAGACCTACGCCAGTGTTACAGTTCACTTTCATTCCGTGTTTTTAACATGCACAACGTTTTATGACAGAGAGTTCTGATGATAACTGAGATTATTATGACTTATTCTGAATAACTAATTTTGTATTAAGATTTTGGAAACATATTTCGAAGTGTATTATGTTTTGATTTCATTATGCATGGGATTTTGGTCAGATTCTCCAGGTAGCGAATTCAAAGGCCAAATTGCCTAAACAGGGTGAATTGCCATAAACTCATGTTAGCCATGACCTTATCGCTCTATGCACTTTTGGTCTACATAAATATATCCCAGCATAGTATAGTTTAGAGAAGGTAATTTTTTTAATTGGACATACTTAATAGACAACGATGTTCGCTTTCATAAGCAACAATGTTCGCTCTCTGCTAGTATGCCACCAAATACTATGGACAAGAATGTATGTAGTATCATGTCTGGGCGTACATGGAAACCAGTCATTGACTGAGTACGTTTCCCAGATAAAATAAAAGTTTAAGAAAAAGAAAGCCATCTCCCTCATTGAAGTTGTGAGACAATACAGGACGCAATTACAGTATAGGCAATAAGCATACATGCAGACAATAAACTGAGGCAAAAATACATTAATTGTACAAAAGCTCATGCCCAAACGAGCAAATATTACACATTAGAGTAAAAAGGCCAAAGTCTCATAATTTCTTTAATCTGGCTGGTAATATTGCCTTTTAACGAGTTATTGGTCCATGGGAATCGTGTGTATTATCTCTTCTATATTCATTTTAAATTTGTCAGGTTAATGAATAACTTGGATATCATGCGCTTGAGTATCCCACAGCATACCTCCTACATATAAGGGAGACTTTCTACACTTTAATTACAGTTTTAATTTAATTTTGTTGAACTTCTCGTTCGATCGTTTTCATCCAAGAAAATGTTTTTGTTTTATCTGCTCCACCATTCTATAGAAATCAGTAAGTGATCTGCTTTACTTATATGCACACTGCGCGAAAACCACCAGTTTATTGCTATATACGCCATCACGGAAGTGCATGTATCGGTTGTAAATTGACTTGTTTTCATATATATATATATACGCCGATATTTCACGCCAGCATATGAGGCGTATACAAGACTGTTTCCTCTTGTATACGGACGTGACTTGGCTGTATTTCATACCAGGCGTATACGAGAGGAAATATCCTCTGCGCAACATGTATACGCCGGGCTTATACATTTTATATACCTTTGGCGTATATGTATACTGATAAAAAAGGTACCCCCTCCCCCCCTTTTTTTCTAATTAGAAAATTGTTTACACAATCAAACGGCTTTTGAAAAAATCTATAAACACTATTGCTTGTGTTTTCATCTTATCCAGACCTGGTCAAACATAATTGATTAATATGAACATAGCTTGGTTCGTGGATCTGCCCGGTAGAAAACCATGTTGTTCATCGCCCACTCACACCAATCAACACCTACACCCACATCTTCACGACCAACCCTCATCAACACAAACATCCACCAGCACTCACACCCACCAACACCCACCACACCAACAACCATCAACCGCCATACCCACTACCAGCAATATCCACCAAAACCAACCCCCATGAACACCTATACCCAACAGCCACCAACAACCACACCAACACCAATCAATACCTCTATCATGCCAACATCCACACCCTTCAACGCCTAAAACACCTACACTCATCAACACCCACTCGCATGTGCCAACATGCACCTAACCAACAACCATCAAAACCCACACCTGCCAACACCAACATACAAAAATACCATCAACACCTACAACGACTACAATAACAACCTTCAACACCGAAGCCAATACCAAGCAACACCCAACCATCAACACTTACACCATATCAACACCTAAATATTACCAATACCCATCAACAACCACATCTACCAACACCTATAACACCTATACCCATCAACACCCACATCCACCCCTGGATATATAAACTGGATATATGATGTCATAGACCATGGAGAACGGAACGTAATACCCGTAGGGGCATGGAGAATGAGTTACTGGTGTTAAACCTATGGGATAAAAATACCAGAGGTGAGGTGAATTACCACTCTCCTCCCAGATCTTTCGCGGCACTAGCGCTTGCTAATCTCTGCCTCAACCCAACGCTGGTTCCCTGGTATCTAAAAAAGGACAGGGGAACCAGCTAAAATTTCAGATTCAAAACAAGGCAACTGTCAAAAGTTTTGAAACTCAAAGAACTCATATATTATGAGTTGTGAAATATGGGAATTGTTAAATGAGCTATACAGACATTAAAGCTGTTTCTTTTTCAGCTTTAAACCACTTTATAATGTGAATACATAGTTGATTAGGCTGCCCCTTCGAGTGGGCACATGTGTCTTGTTGACAAAACAAAACCCTGCAACACATGAGGTTCTTTCCACTGAAGAAAGTAATCCCAGAGGCTGTGTCGGGTTTGAAATAACAAATAACAAAAATGAGTGTAAATCATTAACCATATAAATATGTGTATCTGTATGTACAAGTAGAATACAAATACTGCCCAAACCATGACAAATTTAGGATATTTAAAAAACTGGCGGATGGGACAGATTCTGTCCCAAACAGGCAGGTCGGTGCAGAGATACAAGCGGCCGCAGGAAGTAGAGCGTAGGATATCTGCTAGGAGAGTGGTGAATTACCATCATCAAAATAGGGTATGATACACGTCTTATAAATAGGTAACGCTACTGAAGTTGTAAGATAAGGACGCATCTTTGATGATTGATGAATCCTAGATATGACATTCTATTAAGATGGGTCTTATCATCAAGGTGAAAATTTAGTTTTATTCCAAGGCAGTTAAAGTTGACTACCGATTGTATATGTGAGGTACCAATTGTAAACGGTAAATCAGGTAGTGGTCTGCGTCATGTAGTCTAGAACGATTTCAAACACATGCTTTTGTCTTTATTTTGTTCATTGATTGTAAGTTTGTTTTCTTGACGCCATTTTTTCACTGGCACATACTATTTCATAGAAAAGAAGCACATTTGGATTCCTCGAAACAAGGCATTCCAATTTAGTGAACTCCTTCCCGTGCATTATTATTGACCAATCAGGGGACAGATAGACCGCGAAACCGGGCCACTTCCTATCACGGGCATGGAGGTTACTTCCGGGTAGTGCTGTCCACTCATAACACTCAAGTAGCTCAATGCCAGTAGGCCATATGTTAGAGTACTTTGGGATATCTATCATGAATTGAACACGGTTTCCTGTACAGTATCTTTCCCAGCACTTCTTCGTATATTATATATGACTTAGGCCTGCGTTACGAACATGTTACCCACCACGATCAGTGTCAATTAAATGTAGACAATAAAGTAAAGATGAAAACAAGGACTGGAATATCGGAGATGAAAGAAATGATGATAGTGTTAATAAGATGTCGTTCAATATCTTTTAGACTCATCATCTTGAAGTTGAAACTAACCCCCTTGCATTTATTCATCGGACCAGTTTGACTTAAGAAAGTTTTAATTCCTCTAAGAATGAATATTTGATTCCTGTCCTACTGGCTCTTAGGTTTACAAAGAAGGTAGTTCCAAAATAGCCTTTTTCCGTATTGACTTCAATTAAACATAATGGATTTTGAATATCCTGTTTGAAGTATAATAGTTTAACACAACACTGAAAAGATACACAAATGGTATGGAGATAACCCTAACCTTCCTATTGGAAGGAGTCACTATTTACTTTTCGAATCACTTCAATGGAGAGAAAATGATATCAAAATTAAAGAGTATTGTGCTTATGAATCCATCTGTTTAACAGTGTTTTGCCAGCTGCTCTGAATCAATTCTGACCTGATGAAACCGATAAGCAGATGCTTCTGTGGTGTTTTCCTTGGGCGATAAATCCAGGCCTAGCTCTGATGAGCCAGATATTTCAGCATACTGCTATAGTTTAACCAAACGTTGAAGCCATAAACTTCCCATATAGTGGTAACGCGATGTACTAGTTGAGAGCGGGTCACACGCTCAGATATTCTGCCAAAAGTTTAGGTAGAGATTATAGACTTTCAGCTTGCTACAGAAACTATCCACTGTGTTATGGGTTTAGGCAGAGGACCAGTGTCTTAGTCTTAGAGGCGTGTCCAGATGACCATGACCAGTCACCAAAGACCGAAATACCTCGTTGACCTACTAGTGATTGATGTAAAAGAGTTGAAGAAGTAGCTGGTTGGCTGGATGCCAAATTGGGATATACAAAAATGGACCGATTGAAGACATTATATTTGCTTTTTGTTTTCAATAATTCCACGCTCTTCATCAATGATGAAAATACGATTTGCTCCTAGTCTTTCAATGTGCTGTTGCAATAACTGCGGTCAAAGTTAATGGCGGCTGCACAATGTGATATATAAGATCGTAGGTTGAATGGCATATCCTTCGTAAAACTGATCCCACATTTGACATAGTTCCGATAGGTCATCATACTTACACAGTGAAAGGTGGCCATATTTAATGTTCCTAGATTATCAAACAGGTCTATATATTCACTTTAGCAACAATTGTTCTTGCAGACCCAACGCAACCCGACCAGACAAGAACATACACATGGAGACTCCTCTAAACCCAAAGACACAGGGGCATAATTGAGACTCGTACCTGAAAAGCACTGCATGAAACTAACCACTTTACATATGAATGTGCCCGGCGTATTTAGGGTATGCTTTTGCGTATACAAGTTGACCTTTTTGCCGTTGTGTATACGCCTCATCTCTAGGCGTATATATATGCGTCCATGATACGCTCATATGTATACGTCATATATACACCTGATTCTGTTGTATTTACACCACTATCGAATAGTTCTGCCTCTGCCACTTGGGGACACCACTGTAGTATATATCTCATTTGCCATTTACCATCGATATCTGTCTGTATATGAAAGATTCAATCTTATATTGCCAATTTATTTTTTATAAAACCTTTGTAAAACCTCATTAATTATAAATTGATTAATTACACATAATAAACCCTGCATTCTTTGGTTTTTCTAATAGAGTTTACTTTCAGACACCACTCTCCTGTAGAGGTCGTACATTGTTCGATAGATCATCCAGGCCTGAAATCGTACATAACTGCTGAAACGCCCCCAGGTCCGTGCAAATTATCCCCGGCCTGTAACAGTGAAACGAATATGTTGATACTAAAAATATTCGTATGGAAAGCGCCTGACTCTGGGATATGTGACTCGTATTGGGGCGGGAAAAAATGGAAAGTGCGTAATCAGAATCGCATTGACGTCATAATGCCGTCCCATTAGACCCTTTGGCGCCACATGAGATTTCGCTCCGTTTTTGCGGCTCCCTTATGGCCTTAAAGTAATAGAGGAACATCAACTTTCACAAATGAATTCTCGATGGCTACTTCCATTGCGCGACTATTATAATACTGGACCCATTTTTGACGTCCACAATCACCATCATTAGGCATCCGTTAAATGCCCTCAATACACACATACTTTAGTATAAACCCACTTGAAGGACAAACCGTGTAGGGTAATACCCTCTATTTGGCGCGGAACGGAATTTTCCCCTCTATTGAGGGTTTATTTTATCCCCGTAGTCTTGTCTTTTCTTGTTTAGGAATGATGCTTTGAGGCATCATCCAGCCCAGGGCGAATGATGCCTTGAGGCATCATTTCTCAAAAATCTACAAAATCGTTTTGAACAAAAATTAATGGCTGAACATTAATGAAATTTTCACAGCATGTATGTATAATACCATTATTAGTATTTATATTAAAAAGAAATAAAATATCTAAGATTATATATCATATCACGTGATTAAAGAATTGAATTCTGGGTTTTAAGGACTGTGTGCCCGTCCCCTAGCGGTATAAAGTGCCACTAGCACCCGTCCTCCAGGCAGTAGCTTGGCCACAGGCACCCGTCCTTAAAGGGTTAAGGTAACGAATAATTAAATGAAAATAATGGCTATTAAAAGATTGGCATAACACTGTTGATCTACTTCCAGAAAGAAGAGTTGCCCACATAGAGATCAAAAACATTTGCTGCCCCCCCCCCCCCCCTTTCTCATGGAAATACAAAATAAAGACCCCTCCCGCCCATTGAGATACTGAAAAAGGTTTCTCCATGCCTTTGGATATATACTGAAAACAAAATTCACACCTCCTTACAGAATAGTGATGGAATGTTAATTTTTGGAAGATGACCCAAGGGTCAGTTTGTATTTTTTCCTTCCCCTTCTAGATTTCTACAGTTTCTACAAACCTTCATTTTTAACTGTTTAAAGTGCAAAATACTCCTCATGAACATTCATTTTTCATATGAGTAAATTTCACAAGGCAAAATACCAAGAGAGAAATGAGTAAAGCCCATAAGACAGCTATATCTACCGCAGATCCTAACCGACCCGATCGACGATTATCATCAGGAATAATAATGTCGATGTCTTATACCCTCATACAGTAACATAACGACGCTTGCCGATCACATTTCTCCAATTTATGGCCTTGTACAGCGACCCGAGTGAGATCATGATGCCTGCGGTATGGCCATAACGTCCCTAGGAATGTTCAATTGTTCTTCTTAAGCTTTATGACCCTTTATATAATGGTGTGGATGGGTGGGATCAAACTTCGAGGAGACTTGTAGCTAGTGCGATGCCCGGATGCTGCGATGCCCGGAAAATGTCTTCTCATTCCGACGTTTACCGATAGACAGCGGCACCGTCTGATTCAGTGAATTATTATCAGTTGTTGAATTAACTCCAAATACTGCACTTTTGATATATCTATAGCAAAGGAGGTAAACCACACTGCTCACTGAGCCTGACCTCTAGACTAGTCGAAAGACGTTAGATCCACCCTAAAAAGAAGGATAAATTTATGTTGGGATCAAGAAAATTGAGGGCATGCAGGAGATGGCAGCAAACCTTTGAAAATGCAACATATTGAAAAAAAAGTTACCAGCTTACGTATCAAACCGAAAATGCTCCAGTGAGAAATAGCAGAAAATGCATCCTTAACCCATTTAGGGCGAATGATGCTTCAATGCATTCTCCAGCATAGGGCGAATGATACCTCACGGTATCGTTTACTATATTTGCAATAACATTTCTCTTAATATGATATGATCATGAAACATATATGTATAACATCACCCTGGAGATGTTCAGGTAAAACATATGATAACACTGAGGATGAAGAGTCACATCACGTGATCCAACAATCCAATATTAGAGTACTATGACTTGCTCCCAAACGTTATGCTTGTCAATGGTAACCGTCCCGTAGGATGTGGCTCTGTAAAGGGCTATTTAAAGAGTGAAAAGGAATTTGGCTTCCACTATGGATGTGCAATATATATGGATATTGATGTCCAATATCGATATGGATGTCCAACATGGATATTGCAATCAAAATCTGCCCCCTCACCCGCATAAATACAAGAAGAAGGTGTATGGTAACGGTGCCCCCCCCCCCCCCTCCACATAGTTATAAATAATGAATGGTCCCTTACGATCTAAGATTGTCGCCTCCAATGCTTGAACCCCTGGCTCGAACCTGTGTAGCCATTGCCATTAGCCCCAGCGGTATGAGTCCTAACTATAACACACAGACAACGACCCCAGTTTTCCGCCCCAGTTTCCCAGAATATGATGTACATCATGTGTTAACAGGGAAACTCACTGACTATAGAGACTCGTGAGTAGAGGGACTGAACGTCTCGTCTTGACAAATGAACATCTAGACAGCTTCACACACCGGGCTTTCCTCATGACGTCACCGTGACGTCAGGGCCGCTGTCTGGCGGGGCGTTTGCGGGGGAGGAGTGTGGATTGAGGGTGGGGGTAAATAGGGGGAAAGTTCCCCGGGGAAAGGCTGTAGGAAAGTGAGGAAACCGGTGCATGTAGGTGTGGCCTGGTAAGGAAGGTGCAAGGCGAGCAGGAGGTGGGGGTGGAGGTATGTGAAAAAGGACCAGGGAGTAACGGGTTGAGACCAGGTATCAGGTGGTAGGCGGGAAGAGTATGAATATAATATAGAAGGATACGTGTCATATGGAGTTTTATGGATGAAAGGCATGCATATTGGATAGTGATTTTATGAAGGGCATAATGAATGTGCTGGAGCGAAGTGTGAAGGGAGAGAGAGGTTTTGCAACAGGAAACGTATCATATCAGGAAGGCATTTTACAGGGTTAGATGTAACCCGCCAAGTGTAAGACATCTATGCTCTGTGTGTAATTCTATTTCTGAGTCAGTCTTTTTATCCTACCCCGCATATTAATCTCCATAGACTTAACATGGTGGGCCTGTATGCCACGGTTATGCCATAAAATATTGATATGCCACTGGTGACATATGAAGTAAAAAACACATGACAGGGTAGGATAAACATCACTCAATTTCATATAACTGTTTAGATGCCATTCGTTGTCTTCTGCTACAGATATCACTCAGCCCCGCTTCGTGATATCATTCCGCGAAGACAACTCATAAGAAATTTTGTGATGTTTCATGATAATATATTTTTTTCTTTCTGATCCAGATCAAAATATTCTTTTAGTGTGTACAGGGGTGAGATAAATACAGAAAGGAACTCGTTTTTGTCAAAGATGTCAATCTGCAACTCGTTTGAACGCTGTGTGATATTCACTCGGCTGTCGCCTCGTTCATATCACGCCACATCAAACTCGTGGAGAACGACGACTTAGACCAAAACTTGTTGGTTTCTTCTTGAGTAGTATGTGAAACCATAGTTATGGTGTCAATACAGGCTAGATTTATGAGTTGTTTCAGAGAATTTCGTTCCGAACGAGCTCTTAAGAGCGAGTTCTGAACGAGTTCTGAACGAAAGACTTGTGAACGTATCAAAATCGATTGATCTTGGATATCTAAGCTATCTAATGTGTATCACATGAATCCTACATGTTTGCTACCTCGATGTTTGATAAATGTACACACTAACTCGTTCCATTGATTCTGTACGACGCCACAGAACTCACGAAGTGAAGCGGTCCACCATTTTTAAAATCTTGCGCCTAGTATTCTGTTGTCGGCTTCTCGGACTATCAGATTGCGTTATTTTTTCAAAGGATGCAGTCTGTCAGCCAAAGCGTGCAGTCTGTCAGTATCCAAAGACACCTGTACATAGTTTCATGGCGTACAGTGCAATCTGTGTACAATAACTATACCCCTAGGCGCAGTAAGTATTTACACTGAGTTTGTGCATAGGTATATAATAATGAGCAGTCTGGATGTACTTGCTTTTGTGACCCCTGCTTGCTTGTGTATTGTGACTCCTGCACAGAGGAGGTTATCAAAATATGTGTTGAGAGACAAGATTAGGTGTATGGATCAAACGATGGAGAATGAAAGGTGGCTACTGAATAGAGGTATCCTGTTACTGGCTTTATCATTGGAGTATTGAGAGTAGGATTAAATTGTTAGAAGTCAGGTTAGAAGTAGGCGAAGATGTCAGTGGTAAACGAGTGTGTTTCATGGGTGATTGATAGGGGAAAGTAAAAGTGAGTGGCAGAAATAGGGTTATGGAGTAACGTGAAGGGCCATCTGTCTGATGGGACAGGGGGAGGGGTGAGCAGGGTATATGACAGAGTGGTGACCCCAGCTAGCACGACACTTGATTATCCATCGTACAAAATCTCCATTGAAAATATATTGGGACTCGACAAACCACTTCACATTGTTATCAGGGGCGTCAGATCATTTTGAAAGACTCTTTTCTTAGTATGAAGTCAGACTTTGACATTGCCCTGTTCCACTGGATTTACCATAAATCTTTGGAAATTCTGAGAAAAGTCAAGTCAAAGCCTTCATTACACGTGAAAAAATCAGACTTTGACATTTTACCACAGTGAAAAGTTGTGGCTCAGCCATCATTGCATGGTAAAAGGTCAGACCTTGACATGGTGAAAAGTCAGGGCTTAGCCATCATTGCAAGCTAAAAAGGCATAATTTGACACTTTTCCATAGTGAAAATAAGGGCTTAGCCATCATTGCATGCTAAAGAGTCAGACTCTGACACTTCTCCACAGGGAAAAGTCATGTCTTAGCCGTCATTGCATGCTAAAAAGTCAGACTTTGACATTTTACCATGGTGAAAAGTCAGGGCTTAGCCATCATTGCATGCTAAAAAGACTTTCACATATTTTTGTGAAGGAAAGCCAAGGCCTAGCCATTGATACACACTAAAAAGTCAGACTTTGACGCTAATCCACAGTGAAAAGTCAAGGCTTAGCCATAGTTGCATGCTAAAAATGTTAGATTTAGACATTTTTCGATGTTGAAAAATCAAGACAATTTTTACACTTGATTGAGTTAAATTTGAAGTTGCTGTCTTTTTTTGGGGCTAGCAAAATAGTGGGAGGGGGTGGCAGCTGCACCCCTGCCCCCCCCCCCCCTATGCTGACTCCACTGGTTATAAAATATTGTATATGGATTCATATCCATCTTATATGGGAAAACAGTCACTCTCCTAGAACAGATCCTGTACTCTACTTCCTGCGGCCGCTTGTATTTCTGCAGCGACCTGCTTGTTTGGGACAGAATCTGTCCCATCCGCCAGTTTTTCAAATATCCCAAATTCTTAGCGCTTTGGGGAGTATTTTGTGTTCTACTTGTAAAAAGGAATGCTCATATCTATATGTGAATGATGTACACTCCTTTCTGATATCTGTTATATCAAATCAGACATAGTCTTTGGCATTACTGTCCTTAGTGGGCAGCACCTCATGTGTTGCAGTGTTTTGTTTGTCAACATAACACATTGATGTGCCCACTCAAAGGGGCAGTCTAATCAGATGTGGATTCCCATTATAAAGTGGTTCAAAGCTGAAAAGGAAACAACTGGAATGTCTATGAATACCTATATTTCACTTCTCATAATAGATAAGTTGTTTATGTTTCATTACTTTTGACAGTTGCCCTGTTTTGAATCTGAAATGTTGGCTAGTTCCCCTTGTCCTTAGTGTATACTTGGGGAACCAGCGTTAGGTTGAGACAGAGATTCTACACGCGCTAGCTCCGCGAAAGATCTGGGAGGAGAGTGGAAAAGAGACCATTGGCGCTATAGAGCAAAAGAATAGTCCCTATTAATGATACCCTTTAGTATGGCAAATCCTGGGTTCAATTTACATGAGAAGATGGATGATACATGCAACAAACCACAAACCACTCAACTGTAAACCTCTCGTAGTTGACGTCATAATACACTCGCTAGCACTCCTATATTACTACGGGTCAACCTCTTATGGTTTACGGCTGCCTGTCCACAAAATCATCGATTGTCTATTTCTACGTCCATACGTTGTGTCAGTGCACATCGTTGACGCGATAGATGCGCTATGCGTCATGAGTGTGTCGTGTGCTCACTGACAACAGTGCCACAATAAGACAGGCCTCCGACACACTACGACACACAATTTTCAATCCTTTGACATGGCTCCGATGCGGGAATTTAGTGTCATACTCTGTCACATTACCACACAGCATTGTTTAACCTTCCGACACTTCTATAGTGCATGAATTCTAATTTGTAACCATGTTGTAGCCGTGTTGGAGTGTGTGGCAATGAGTGGGCGACCGGAATTAACCTGTTAAAACATCATACAACACACGTATATCAAAGAGGTTCTGACACAACTACGAAACAGGCATAGTGTATCATAAGTGTGTCGTGCTAGTTGGGTTCATGACATGAGTGTGAGGTGGAAGGTTCTGGAGGGCCAGGGTACAAGGTGGAGTAGAGAGATCGTGTAGATGTGGGTGCGTGTATAGTGGAGGTCAGCCAGGTCGAGTCCCTCTCACTTCTATTCCTGACGTGCTTAGCCGTCTTACAAACTGCTCACAGGCCTCGCCAAAAGTGTATGCTCCATTAATGTGGACCCACTTGTGGAATGAGCCCAATGAACTAGGAGATTACAATTATTTATGCAACTAACTCAAGGAAGGGTACACAGCTTTGTTTACTGTTATTCCATTCAATGCCTATTGGTACTTAAACTAGGTTTCTATTGTTTTTTTTGTCGTTGTTCTTGTCTTTGTTTATCAAATATGAACTGGCATGAATTCAGGCCAGTAGACACTACTTGACAGGTAACGATATTAATCGTCAAACAATATTCTAACGGTAAGATTTGTCTACCTTGCTTGCCTTTTGAATTTTGTCTACCTATCGCGGCATCATAAACTCAGGATTGTGAGAAGTACATGATCCCTTAGGACTAAACAGGATCGATTCATAAACTTTTCACTTGTCTATAAAGTCCATGTATAATATCTCTTTTGTCTCGTTTCCAGTTGTCTTGACCTGGGGATTTCAAACATATCGTAAATCTAGATCAGAGAGATTGTCTTGCCTCTCCTGGAGGTGCTATGTGTCATACTTCTCGGTTTTGCTATTAAGTTGTACTGTTGTCAGGTCTTAATGATGTTACCTAAAAGTTGGGGGATATTAATTGTTGAATCGCACGAAGACCTAATAATTTCTTGATTACTTCGCTGTCTCACTATGAATTCAGGAGACTCACTCGCTGTGAAATAGCCATGAATGTATGGTAACCTCACACTTTCATAACCTGAGGCACATATAACAAACAATAAGTTCTTATTAAATTGCTTTAATAAACTGAGACAATCCACACAAGCATTGAATAGCCAACGTTGCAGCAATTCCAGATGATTACAAAATACTAACCACTTCCTTCTTTAAACCTTCAGCATAAACTACAATTCTTTCTGTTTTCTCCTTTCAATGTTCCTGTCAGTCTCATCATCCCAATTAGTCCGATTTCACTCAGCACAATTCACATTGGTCCATCGTTTCATTGTTTCTAATATCCAATTGCACTATAACATAATTCAAATCACTAACACCACAATCCTCCTTACTGATCGTTCAGTCTGATGTAAACCATTTCCGTGTAAAAAGTCCTGGCATGTTCCCTCCATGTGCTCTCTCTAGATATGAGAGCGTGTTTCATGAAAGTCAGTTTTCTAGGCACTCATGGAGTAGAACTGTTCTCATGCATACACCAGCTATTGAGGCGACCTCTCTCCAGGTAGACAGAGGCCTCTGGCGCCTGCTGAGTGCTCTAGTTGCTGTGAAGCAATGAGTCACCCTCACTTGTCTATCGTCTAGGTGTTATCCTCCTACTCTGCTGCTCAATCGCCTGAACATCACATGACCAACCACTCTCCTTATAGTGAACACCTGTGGTTCTTATATCTTCTGACTAATGCAATGTCTTACCATCTTGTTTTAACTTAGCACACACTACTCTATGTTATAACACATACATAATCATTACAATTCCTTAGTAATTTTCGTACAAGCACATAGTGCAAAGTCCTAAATGACTGACCAATCATGAAATGCTATAATCATGTTACCACATTTCAATACTTAATTGTAAGCGGGAGTTCATATGATACCAACCAGACATTTTTTGTCTGTTCAATAAAGTTTTATGACAAAGGTAATCGCCATTTGGCGTTCTTTCTTACAATCTCAATGGACGGTACAATACAGCAAACAACACAATCTTTCATACACACAAAAACAGATTGTTTTCAACAAAATCAATCTTGATCTAGTGGATATCATAGATGAAAAAGTGTAAATATATATTATAGAATAAGTACAAAGAATGACCTTACGATCATAATCTAGTGCTTAGTAACAACTCATGAATCAACCTGCTCTGCCTTGTTTCATACCCATGAGCGAGAGATGAAACCCATCTAGAGTTGTCTGAACTTTTCTCGTCCCGTCCTTTGTGTTGGCGTTTCAAGAGCCTAAGATAATAATGGTTTTTTTTCACATCTGAAGACTATTTGGTTTCTATTGTAATTGCTGATGCTGTTTTGTTACTACTATCGTTGCTACTGTTTGATATGAACTGGCATGAACTCAAGACAGTATTCAATAGTAAACGGGTGTGGAAATGGTGATTCAACACCCTAGGATGATCAATATTTGATAAATGTATGGAAATAACTCACATTGACAACATTGATCATAAGCCCATTTCTTACCAAGGTTTCCCTGTGACGTGAAGTAGGTTCAATAAACGGTCAATGAGTCACGGGAACGTAGGATCTACCGTTGTAATGCAAAGGAAAGCCCGATAATTATCGACTTCGGCTTCACTACACTTTGGAAGCCGTGTCCCCGACTACATCTACAGATCTAAGGTCACGCGCAACGTAAGCAGGCATTGAAAGGAGGGCATTTAATCAGAAGTGAATCCGTCATTAAGGAGTACAAAATGTATTTCACATGAGTTGTTCCCTTAACAACCTAAAAGCAAAGATTGCTGAGAATGAAAAACTCTTGTTAGTTATTCCCAATTCAGAATGTATGCATCCTTCAGAGGTATTATACAAACAATAGAGGCGATCGAACTGTAAAGTCTTTTATCATGAACGATAGGATGTGTAAGATTGTAATGAGATAAGGCGGCATGATTTGCTTGAACTGGAAAATGAGATTATCAACTCGGGTTATAGTTATACAAAGTGTAAACTGTGTGCAAGATACATTGTTGTTAAACATCAGCTGGAAAAACAAGCATGTGCTTCAATGTATTCTAAATATTTAGTAGCCTACGATCTTCGAAAAGATATTGCAGTTAGTCATAAATGATCTGAGTCGACATGGACAGAGTTAAATATATATGTTGTGACGCGTTTACACATGTCTGCCATGCAAGCTTTGAGAACGCGCTGACTTCTCATAAGCTACACTTACAATTATTTGTTATATCACTTGTGCCTGCTAGTTATCAGAACAAGTCATTGTTCTTGATGACATAGGATCTCAAAAGGTACGATATATATAAAACCCATCTTTAAATTATCGGTTGTGTTACCGACATTACTATTCATAGATATAAGTTGTATTAAACGAAACTCGACACCAGGGCTATCTATCTAGCATTTGCCTTGTGATAATTTAGAATTATCATCGGCACCGGGTAACGAAATACAGAGAACATTTATAGACGTCAATACTGTTTCAAATGAGTATCTTCTTCCTGTCTGGAATTATGTTAAACTTGTGTATCCTATACCCAGCAGAATAAGCAAATCTCTAATGGTTTAACATGAATTATTCTTTATATGTCAGAGAAATACAAAATATAAATATATACATTTTCTGGTCTATTCACACTTATCTATGGCGTAAACCAAGTCAGTTACTTCCCTTTTAAAAACCAATCAATATATCTGGACACTGTAGCAATATCAGAATATATAAGCGCGTAACTAATATGCATTTATATATTTATCATCTTTTCCCTTGCTTCTCGGTTAACCTAAGCTACTAGGTTATTCGAGCAGCCAGATTTGTTTTTGTCATATTTACATTTTTTTTTTTTTTTTTTTTTTTTTTATTCAAGAAAATATTTAACGACTGCACCACGTTCACTAGTTACCTAGCGATCTTCCACGCGATAGTCACATATATATTTACAGAGCATTTTGACATCACATCAATGTACAGAGACAAGTATACAGGACAAAATACAAAAAAAACAAGTCAATAGACACCACATTCATTTACACATTCCAACTTTCACGAATGGCTTCCATTGGTGGTTTTGAGACCACTTTAAAGGTTGTCGCAAGGTCTCATGTCCATTTTAGTCAATATCTATGTTGTGTAACTCTGATTTAACCTTGTTTTTAAAACCATAACCGTATGCTGTTCGTTGGGTTTCCTCAGTTAATCTATTCCAGAAATTACTTCCTATGTATACAGGTGAGTGTCTATATTTTTCAATATTGGGTTTTAACAACTTAAATTTTATTTTCTTCGCTCCCCTTGTTCTTACATCATCATCAAAAACATGATCACGGTCTACATGTTGCACATTGTGGTTGTACCATGAGCTATAGGGTACAGAGGCATTGATAGTTCTATCATAAGCTGTTAGAGGTTTCACCAGGAGTTCCAGTCTCCAAGCAAATAGTTGTTCCTTTCTGGAAGCCAAGTGGTACCAAGGAGCTGCCAAGAGAGTGGACGTGTTTCAGCATGACCAGTGAAGATGACGCCATTAGTCTCTGACCAGGGTCTATTGATATCCATTGTAAACTGCACCCACCAACTGGTGTTTGTTTTGGCATCGGGGGCAATATGTTGGAGCCCGGGTGACAATACCTCTGTGCTGTATAAATGGTACAAAAGCAAAGCACAGGTGAGAAACTCTCTATAGAACAAACCCCTGGTGAGTTATACCCCCCCCCCCCATTCTACCACTATGCCTAACCTCTGGCTCTTGTAGAATATAGAAGTAGTCCAACATCACAGGAATATGCGATATATGCAAAAAAAACAACTTCAGATAAAAGCAAACACACAGGTTATTGGCAAATAAATGACAACTAAATGAGATATCTGACAGAGATATGATACTTGGAGCCTCTACAGGTTTGTTGGAGGCCATGTCATGCAACAAATAGTGAGTCTTGACGTTGACACAATCAAAGCATTTCTCTGGTGGTTCTATATCCGTTCAACTTTTGCGAGGCAGCGTACTCCTTCTGGCTCGCGAGTAGCTATTTCTGGGCACGTTCTGTGTACATGCGAACACTGGGGCCAGCCGACTGCCAACAACACTGTGCCTAGGGGAAGTAGGCCTCCATGCGTCCAAATAACCAAACATCTCAGGCCAGTCAGTGGTGCCAGGACATGTGAGCACCCCGACCCAGTCAATGGCAGGCCAAGTGTGAACAACTCAACCCAGTCAATGTCAGGCCAAGTGTGAGTAGCTCAACCCAGTCTATGCCATTGCAAGTATGAGCATTTAGACCCAGTTAATGCCAGACTAGGCATCGGAAGCTAGATCCAGTCAATGCCAGAGCTAGTATGAGCAGTTATAGGCCCAGTCAATGCCAAGAAGAATAGGAGCAGTTAGACCCAGTCAATTTCAGGATAAGCGTGAACAGACCGACCTAGTTAATGCCAGGGCGAAAGTGAAAACCTCAGCCAAGTGAGGAGCTACTCGTATCTGCTGAGTACCAGAGACGCAGGCATTAAGATTGATACAGTGACAAAGATGGGAAGATTGAGAGAGACAGATATATAAGGACAAAAACAGACAGAGCAGAGAGTAAGTGACTGAGGCATGTACTGCAACAATCTTAAGCGCTAGTACCAGTGATTCATCGATACATCTTGATATATATTTTAGAAGCTTCATAGAATGAAGTGAATACCATGAAGTGCAAAGCATAGTGAGAGATATTGTACCGGTATGCCATCTAACCCCGTTAACACTTTTGTCGTAAAATTTGTTGTAAAAATCCATCAATTAGAATTGATAGTAGCGTATACCATTGGAAAACTGATCAAGGCATTATTACCTGGTTGATCATGAAAAGGGAAGCCTGCCCTTGTTAATCCCCTGATTAACACCTTCTGACGGGCCTTACAATGTGATGCCAGCTCTGATATTTTAGAGTATTGATATATACAGACATCAAGCCATGCAAAGGCTGTCACCTACTAATTATCCCGCTTCGGAAAGAATTATCCTTGAGGTGTTGTAATGCTAAAGAAATCCAATTATAGTTTTCGCATTTATATCTATATTGAAAACACCCAGATTCTGCAGCCACCCAAATAGGTGGAGCTTTTTATACGGTGTAACCATAATTCTTTAGTTAAACGTATTTACTAAGTGAAATTCCTTGCATGCGCATGCTCTACATCTAAATGTTTTCAAATGAGAAACTACATTGCTCCAATATGTCGCCTGTGTTAAGTGCCTAGCACGAACACATATGAGCAGCTCTACTTGTTTAATTTCAGAGTCGTAGACCGCCGGGGTAACAGATGTGTTACTGTAAGGAGGCCCCCGCGGTCACTGTGGTTATATGCGGCTTGTTTATATCGGTGTGATGTGACACAGCTGTAGGCAGTGAATAAATCAAATCAAGATCAGGGGCCCAATTCCTAAACATAAAACGGCCTTGAGATTTCCCTCTGCTCCGTTTTAGATTATCCACCGGTGACGGAAGGCCTTTCTGAACAATACAATGTGCAGCAGATTATTAGATTTCTTAACCCAGGAATGTTCTCAGATAATATTCACTGGTATCCCTGGCAGCAGAAACGTGCATTATGGAACAGCTGAGATAAATAGCCTTCTCTTAATTTCTTGGGATTGAATTTTAGGAACAGGCCCCATGCTTTCGGGGAGCTTACCCTGCTGGTGGTGGCTAGGCCTGCCTGGCATATATTCTCCAGTGTGCTATACCGGCCAGCATGTAAGAGGCTGGCCTTATACCCGTCTGACCGACTTCCCGACTTCTCAATGGTTCTCTAATGGTGACTGATGGAGAAACTTTCTAGCTACACCAGTCTCCCCTGAATCATCTCTAAGTTTGCTCCTTTGCAGGATTTACGACCACGATGGAAATTTAAGGATGGAACAACTGTTGCTAGTGTGATATAAGAATGTAGATTATGAGATAGAGTCAATTTGATTCAAACGCGTGTGAAAATGGGATTTTATATTTGAGATGTTTAGGATAGAGATCCTAATCGATAGATAATCCTAATAGATAGAGATAATAACAACATTCAGGATCTACATTCTAAATACTCGGAATATGGGATTTTAGCCTGTGAGTAATTCTATGGAACAATCAATATAAGAATATCTTTAGATACAATTGATTATCATACATTTATATACAAATACCACCGTTAGCTCTTCCGATAGTACCTGCAATATAACTTCATTATTCAAAATCAATTTATTTCACTCAGTGCACAAAGGTGAGTGTTTCGATTTCTCGTTGCTCATAAACTCTAAAATCGAAAGCAGAGTGTGGAAAAGATGTAGAACGTGATCGTCGTCACGTGCGATTGGCGTGGCTGATGTTTCACAGTCAGTAACAGGGGTCTCGACGCTTACCGCCGAACATAACACAAAGTGGTGTTTTACCGGGGAGTGTAATCTATGGCAGGCCGTACTATGAATAATTAGCACTAATGTAAGCCGCCCATTCTGCGTATTACTGGAATAAAAGGCAAATGCCACAAAGAAGGTAGGTCCCGAATTTCCCACGGGTCATGTTACGGTGAAAAGGAGTAGATGAAAAACAAGGAAGTTTTGTCCCTTGATCTCCTAACTGTATCTGGCTATTTTAAATTCTGTTCAGGTATTCTTGAAACGGAACGTTTTTATATTTATTACATATAATGAAGTATATTCAGTTAATACTCACCGTTTGGCTATATAGCGTAAAAGAAAATAAACGGCAAAATAGGGAACCCTGTTCTGTACGGTCGACTAAAACATTAGTTATTCGGCCAATTACGGTAATACTATATCAATTTCAGGTATATAATGAATATAGAACGACCTGACCAAGCTGTACAAACTACAAAACTCGATGGGAATTTACAACATGGTCATGTCGTTCTATATGATTACTCTCCCGGAGTCAAACATTATGATCCTCTTAATATGGAAAACAAAGAATACGTTGGCCCAGCATAGTCCATATCACACTGCCGCAGACGGCGCCTATTTGTTGGTAGCGTATTGAGCTGCTCCAGAGCTGCTCCCTAGAGCCGTAGGCGTAAGCCGTACACCGTTCTACCATTACCAACACCCCGTCTCGGAGCAGGTTAGTCACGACAAATCACCATCATCCACATCTACAACGTTTACCGCTGGGAACTCAAGGCAACTGACGACAGAGCCTCAGCTGTCAGTCTCCACGCGTTTAGAATAACATTAACCACTAGTCGTTGATTTCAGCGGATATCCAATTTGTGTGAGAAATTAGAATTCCTCCGTGTTTTGGTGAGGGATCTTAGGACTCGTATGTAACTTTGGTAAATGTGATTGGCCATTGTGAGGGATGCTATGGCCCTAATTGATATGTAGATTAGTGACGTCCAATAGAGGAAAGTGTGTAATTATTGTTACTTGTGAGTCAGTTGTTATATATATATTAGTCTTGCTACATATTCTTTTATATTTCTGTTGGGCAGGGATATCACTTTTGTCGCAATAACCTTACTGTTCGCCTCAATGATTGCAGCCATTCACAATAGTAATGCATGGCTATACAGTTCTATCGAGTGAGAAAGCATTGACCTGATTTATCTCGCAGTACCGAAATGAGGGCTCCATATATCAACAAAGTGTAGAAATGGCATTGCAAAATATATCAAATGAGCTGGAAACAGATTGCTTTTCGCAGTGCAGTGAGGAACTGACCACCAATAGAAGCCCATGTATTGCCCCAAATGGAAAGGGACTGAAATCAATGTATTTTGCGATCAATTTAAGAGAGGTTTTTAGAAGTCACAAAGCTTAGCGCTGACATTAGATTTTATGTCCTGGAAATGGGATTCCTCCCAAACGAATGTAGATCATGATTGTGAACACCCGTCTACATCCCTTCCAATTTGCATCTCTCCGACACTCTCCATAGTTGTTTTTGCACTCTGTGCCTCTCTGTGCCTCCCTCTTTCATGCTCTGTTTCTGACCAGGGACCTGTTTCAGTAGTTTCGTGACATGTCTAGATGGCGTCTCTGACACCATACGGACAGATCACAAGATTGCAGTCGATGACACACAGAGTGTCACTCACTTCTCGTAGGAATTAAGCAATGACACTTTAACATGAGTAGGGGATACATATAATCTATAATCGTTCCAAATATGAAGAAAATTGGCCACTTCGATCTTCAGATATTTGCTAGTCTTTTTCTGCTGTTGCTTGCACTGTTGGTGCCGCTGTTGATGTCTGTCTAGGCCTAATGTCACAAGACTACTGAAACAGGTCCCAGATCGTTGTTTGCCTCTCTCTCTCTCTCTCTCTCTCTGTTTCTCTCTCTCTCTCTCTCTCTCTCTCTCGTTGAATGGCTATACAAAGGTCAATTTCCGAGACGCTTTTAACTGATAAGAAGTTGTTTTCGCTTTCGCCAGTTGACGACCTTCCCCTACTTTAGGACAGAATCGATTTCATGTCATATCTTCTAGAAGATTCAATTTCATTTTAGATCTCCTGCGGGAAAGTCTCGATGTCATCGCACAAGCTATACACACAACTCTGGTGCTCACTCAGATGTGGACACTTGTTAGAACTTCTTATCATACCATGTCCAGTGCTCAGGAACATTATATAGGTCGTATCTGTATCAACCCTCCCTCTTTAGTGAATAAATCTGCAAAGGACACAGGTGTTGAGTGGTAGTTTGTTTCTTCTTTTAAAGCCAGAGGAGAGCCAGTAATAGAGTAATATATAGAGACATAGTTAGTGTGACTGAATAGAATATGTTCCTCAATATTTTGGTCAGAAATATTCACCGAGTTCCAAGAACGAGGTAAGTATTTCTAACCAAAATATTGAGGAACATATGGTATTCAGTCACACTCACTGTGTCTCTTAATTAATATATACCTAAGATCATTAGGGATGCCATTCTACAACTCATTAAATAGTAGAATTACAGTGATTAATGGTACCAAGGGACGTATGAATATTATTTTGTCACTCTGAGACGAACGGAATTTGTCGGCCTGGTCAATAAAATTAAGGTATCTAGTAATAGAGCCAAATCCATGCACGAAAGTACGCCCTTTGTTACACAACCCATATACTAGGATCAAATGCTATTTCCATTTATAATGGAAGAGCGCGGTATACCTAAATTACTCCATGAAAGAAAAGTAAGAATGTTTCAATAAACCCAGAGAATGGATTTAATAGTTTTTTCCAAAGTATCACCAACAGGAATATTTATCATATTATAGAAATTTACTTTGCTGTATGCTTTTATTCACATCTTTCCATGAGGAAAGCTCTTCCTGTGAATACAATTGGTCAGTTCTCTAAATTAATTACATTCGCCAGTTTATAAGATGATGATGAGTTGATGCTTCTACATTTACATAGTGTTACAATATAGGTATACAATGACAAAAATACAAGGCTTACGTTAAGCAATATAGTACAGACATATATATATCACATGTATCAACAGATGGCAACTGATTACTTAATCAAAATAGGGGTATCCTAATACAGTGAAAATGTTTCATAATCAAGTCATAAATACATTGGCATATTTCTTTTGAGGTGTTTGTCGTATGTTGGCTAACTTTTGATTTCAACTTGTGCCTGGTCTAGCATACCACAAATCCCAACCCACTGTCACCCTGACTCGTCATGGTTGTGACTGAATTTTTCATTGAAGGTCTTGGTCAACTGCCCAATCACTCAAGACCAAAATACCTGATTGACCTACTGGTGTTTGATATATTTGAATCGTAGACACAGGCAGACACTGAATGTAAACCTTTCAATTGTTATTCATTTATAATTGAATGCTCATTCATCAGTGATGAACATACTATTTGCTCCTAGTTTGTACACTTATCACACTCAAAATACCATAATTGTCATTTCTCTGTGATCTTGCATTGAAAATATGTGATTTCTGTTGATTTCCTAGACTGCAGCGCACACACAATCACAAGGTCACTCAGCCATGAAAGTTCTATTAAAAGGAACCAAGTCAGTAGTGGGGCAGGGGGTATGGTAAGGCTTGATACTGGACCCCTGCTCATTTAACCAGGCCTTTATAGTAGGGACATTGATAGTGAAGTGTTAGATTCTCTGCAGTAAGCTGAAACCCTGTGTGAGCTTTCTAATCTCTAGATGACGTATATGAGCGCGATTTCCCGCGCTCAATAAGGCAGGGGGGGCAGTAGGTTGACAAGTCTCTGGTCACGTTTCATCTCCGGGAAAGAACTGCTTGTGATGTCACTAGAATGGGGTTTCCGTACTCTCTCAGTGGTTGAACCTGGGCTACTCAACTTAGATTGTTTGTGCACGGTTCCCCCATGATACTATACTTAGCATTGGCCCTCACGTTGAATTTAGATAACTAGTAACTAAGCATTGCATTTTAACTCAGACCAACCTACATAATTTCGTAGGGTAGCTCCTACAGCGTCTGACACTATCTCACTATGATTTAGGCCTAATGTAATTGACGGCGAAGGATGGATGGATGGATATTATACCAGCGAATTCGCATAGCCCGATGACTAAATCTAAGGTTTGTACAATATGAATGTTCACTAGAATAGCCGTGAGATCTGGAAGCTGAATAGTATATGTTCTGGTATAAGTACCACCATTACTATATTGCATAATTGTCGTCATTACTTCATTTAATCTGATTCCGATTGCTGTGGTTATTTCTTATACAATACTGCATAATCATGTTTCCCAAACCTATAATTTCGTCCTAGCAGCAAATAGCACGTCCGAAATCAACTATCCACAGTCGCATGCTAGTTACAAACGAACAAAAACAATCATATTAGAATTCAGAGGATATGATATTCTTAATCAAACCATCATAGGGAATTTTCTTTTGTCTTTGACTAACCTTGTTTCGACGAAATATCTACAAGAATATCCTAGGCAGATATTTGATTGATTCTTCAGATTTTCCCTATCGGGAGTGCCTGGATTGAGCTATATCCATGTCCTATATCCTATAACGAGATACTTCCAGGAATTTCTAGGGTTTGAGAGACGTGAGCCATTGCAGGTGCCCCTAGGAGGGTGAGGAGACCGTCCCATGTGACAAACGTGAATCCACCCCTACTGGGTGCGAGACAGGTGGGGCTAGTTAGGTTGCGGGGCTCACTCAGGCGTTCAGTGGGGCCTCCCCACCTGTCACACCCTATCCCCGGGGGGTGCGTATCGCTCATGTTGAGGACTGACACACTCGGGGACCTATACACAACCATGGCTAACCAAGATAACATACTCTAGGATATAAAAAGCCCTGTGTGAACCAAGGTAAAGGTCCCTCACCTAAGACACTGGTGGTGGCCCTGCCTACCTCGTACAACTATAGTTTGTTGTGTGCGATGTATATTGTCCTATATAAGAATTTCACAATTTGATAACAACGGTAGACGTTCTATTTGAAATGTATCTGATCTTTAAACTTACCTTTTAAATCTACAGCTTCATTTGCTGAATAATTCACGTTAGCTTCGCCATTGATTATCATCGGAAACTGGGAGAATGACATTCATTCTCTTTTAACTTTTAGATGTATGAAATAATATGTTTTGAGTACTGTATAACTGTTTAAAATCGGACGGTAAGGATCAAAGGCAACCTAGGTAATATAAAAAGTATACTAATCTAAAGAAAAAGTGATAACAATCATTCGATGATTTAGAAAAAAAGGTTAACACACTGATGATAACAACGTTATGAGTATTGGTGTGAATCCACGGTCTGCCCCATATATCCTCGCATATAATTGACTAGGAGTTAGAATCTGTTGCAATTACAGAAGCATACAAATTATTCACTTTTATGTCAACGCTGAACACTGGGCTATAATTCTGGATGATAGCTTTACCCCATCAACCAAACGCTGGAAACTCTGTCATTACGTGTTACTTATGTCTAGCATTTTGTCAGTGGGTGATTCATGTAAAACGTTGATGTTGTTATCATATTTTCTCATCCTAATTGTCAAGAATTATGTCGTCTGCGTGGCATCATGTGGTTTGTTATTAAGCGAGTGTAGTTTTTAATTCAGTCTGTATCAAGTGCAGTCTCGCTACAATAGATGTAGTTAGACCTGAATAGATTGTGCATAGGCCGTCGTCAAATTTTACGTCCACGTTGCTGGGATTTCCTTATAAGTGGAGTATCTCAACAGTACCAGAGAAGCAAAGTAACGTTGTCCTACCATTTCCAATGTGGCATTATATCTATGATTTCTAGATATTGGCCTCTACCCACCTTGGTATCACGGACTATGGCTCGGTACTATATACCGTCCCTATGTAAATCGCTCTAATTTCTAATTGAACAATTCCTGATAACTATTAGAATCATAAACCACCCATAGATGGCATCAATTACTCCATACAATGAGACCCGCATCCTTTAAAAGGGCGTTTGTGTTTCTCATGCTATTAAAACTTACGTAAGGGAGATGGAAATATTATAAGCAGTTGGCTCCTGTCACTAGTAAGCAGACAGCCCAGTTTAAACACAATTGTGGTTTTATATATACATAGTAAATTCCGCACTTTTCTCCTTCTCCACTTCAACTCTATCCCTGTTACTGCATTATGTCTCCAGGAATTCTCCGAGGTACATGATGTCCCAAGGATTATATTGTATGTGTAAATGTATATAAGGTTGCTTTTCCATTTTTTTAAATTTGGACAAAGTAAGGCTTTGGCTTGGTTCCATGAAATATCTTACCTTATCATGATAACATTCCGAGATCACTAACCTTACCATATTTAGATTTGATGTGTGGGATATTTGCTGTTGCTGCAGGCAAGGCCTGTGGTTGGATGCCGTTCAAGAGAATTGAGTGCTGCCGGGAAAGAGTCAATATCAGTAACTGTGTTACCATTACTCGAAAAGGGAACGCCGACAAGAAGTCTCCTCCTCATAAAACGATACGTAATTACTCAATATTTATCCACATTAATCAAGAGGCTTCCACACATAGCTATTCCGTACAGAGATTAATTGCAAAACCAGGGTACCGTTGACCATCGCAAGAAGGGACCATTATATTGTCCGAGGAGGGTCCTAATATAGCTCCCGTTGTTAGAAAGGATCATCTGTATCTACCATGCAAGCATTGTATGTAATTACTGGAATAAGATTAAATCTGATAAAATAATTTTAATGGGCTGAACATGGACCATCTGATTATCTGACTTGCTCGCCAAACGTCACAGGATGACTATCAGTATGATTTATCCTACATAAGGATAGAGGTCATGGAAAGGACTGATATCACCACATTCCAAAAGACTCCATTTTAATGAGAGTGACCCTCGATCGTCCAAGATGTCCTCGCAAATGTATTCGGCATGTTCGAGTCATACCCATAAAGAAAGCGCTCTTGAAATGTATCGGTAGTATTTTCCCTAGAAGAACCTTTTATAGAATAATTATTATGACAGAGGGCAATGTCATCTTCATAGCAGAAATGCCTTTGCAACTTCCAATATTCATGAATATGTGCTACAAAGCACATATGCATTTCTTGTATCTAGAATTATTAATGGTATTTTGTATTCAATCTAATGTTTTTTGTATTTGATTATCTCAAATAGAGGTTCAGTGACTAGGGTTCGCAATCCATGATTTTACAGGGGTCATGCCAAGTAGTGATGTCATCAACCCAATGGTTTTATTCTTTTCACTTTAATTTGTCTCATCAATTCCAGCAGTTCTATATTCAACACGTTTACCGACGATGTCACATTCCCTGAATGATTGTTCTTGCCAGGCAGGCATCAGAGTGTAATTAGGAAATCTCCGGAGTTACTTGTCCAGATACGGAATTACATTATTGTGAGAATGTACGTTAACTCTTTTTAACTAGCTGAATTTTTATTGTCTCAAAAAGCTGAATTTCTAACAACAGTTTTTTTGTATTCTTTTGGAGATGCTTTTTGTGAAACCACCCAGAAAATATGGAAAAGAATCAGAACCGTTGTCATCTAAGCTTTGCCCCCTAGAATATATGTTAATCCAAGCATATAATATCAATCCATCCTTTGCACCAGTGTCCTCTTGCTTTAAGGTTAAATTCAACGTGCTCAGACACGTGTTCAGACCTGTTGCCATAGAACAGGAGTGCAGTATACATTGTTTAATTGTATTCTAAAGCATGCAAATAACAGTTGTCCCCTATCATTTTATTCAGCTCACCTACAATTGTGAACCATCTAGCGACACATGTTACAGTATGCAAGCCATTATATTTCTGGGAAAAAATCAACGATTCTTGGAACCTATAGTGTTAGATTCACAGCATTGAATAATAAGTACCAAAGTCGTTCGTCGTTCGTCATCGAGTTAACGATATGATTTACTTGGAATCGAGCGAAGATTAGTGCGAAGACAAAAGAAAATGCGTGAACACTCAAAAGATCATCACGTGCTACACCTTGAATAACACCTGCACCGACTAAGCCGAGTACTAGGCTTATGGGAGGATGGCGGCTGAGGTGGGTGGTGGAGGCAGGAAGGGTGTGTGTAGAGTGGAGGGCGGGGGGAGGGGGGTGAACTCAGGACACCTACCGAGTCTTCAAACTGCTCTCCAGCTGCCTGGTCCTTAGACACGATGTGGAGATGCAGGTCCCGCGCCGACTTCTCGCGCCCGGCGCCGACCGTTCTAGCCCCCGGTCTGTCGGCCCGGGCGTCCCGCCCTGCCGGCACGGCCGCCGCCATGCCCTCCCCGTGCACCCTTCACCAGCCTCCAGGGAGCTGCAGGAAGCCCACAGGAGGAAGGGCCATAGTCTGGCTACTCCAGTGGGGGTTACGTAGGTTAGTAGAATGGAACACTCCTAGGGAATATGACCCTCAGGTGCACCCTTCTTTCAAGATGGATTATGTTGTAAAGCCACTGGAGCGTCGTTGTGGCTATTAATCCAGCCTGAGACAGTGTTAATCCAATCGTACCCTTCTCGCTATAGGAGAGGCGGATGCTGGTAGTGCGACGTGAGGAGGAGAATGTCTAGGTCCTGTGTGGTTGTTGCTTACTGCTGGCTACGCGGTGTGCACACTGCTGCCGCTCGACGTTCACGGCGCTCGGGCCTGGGCGTCGAGATGTTGTAGTGGCGGAGGAAGGGAGTTCACTACCGAGCTACTACCACCACCGCTGGGACAGAGCAATGACTGGATTCCCCGGGACCCGGTACTGCTCTGCTCTGATGTGCTTCACACACGACCGAGCTGCTCACATTGAGACTCTCACTCAGAGCTGCTCTCTCACACTGAGACTTACCCTGAACACAACTCTCACTCAGAGCTGCTCTCTCATTCTGAGGACCTGAACACAAGTTTCACCCAGAGCTGCTCTCTCACAGTGAAACTTACCCTGAGCACAACTCTCACTCAGAGCTGCTCTCTCACACCGACACTTACCCTGAACACAACTCTCACTCAGAGCTGCTCTCTAACACCGAGACTTACCCTGAACACAACTCTCACTCAGAGCTGCTCTCTCACACCGAGACTTACCCTGAACACAACTCTCCCTCAGAGCTGCTCTCTCACACCGAGACTTACCCTGAACACAACTCTCACTCAGAGCTGCTCTCTCACGCTGAAACCTGTCCCTCACGATGAGACTTAGCCTGAGAACGACTCTCACTAAGAGCTGATCAGACTGCATGGAGTTGTCCCCCTGCATTAACTGCCATATAAGGAATAGAGTAGACCCAGTAGCCAATGACTTCATGTGGAGAAAACCACGACCTTCACCCTGACCTTTTTACATGATATTTATAGCGCCTTGGGATGGTTCTACAGTCTATAGTTGACCTAAAATCTAGTGGGCCACAACCACCTTCCAGATAGAGATTCGCTCAAACTAAACACAATTCTCAGACAGAACTGCTCAGATGCACCCACTTGCCTGGTAATATCTAAAAGCACCTATCAGTTCATACTACAGAAGTTCCAGCAACGGTAGAGGAGAACCACTTCTCTATTCCAGAATATTTTATCGAATAGAGCCCCAGGATGGTTACACTAGACGATCACATGAATTCGCAAAATAGTACACAAGATTTCACAAGTTGAGGTCAGATAATCATTCACCACAATATAATCTAATCCAAGTCTAATTAGATGAGGCAAAGACATATAGTATTCCAGTCGATGAACACTTAATTCTGGTTTCGTAAAGTTCTGATATAAACAAGTCCATAACCAATAAAGTTCAATGTCCATGATCAAATGTTACCCTATCAGTCAGAATGATGCCAGGAGGCACTCCCACTCAGAGGACGAGCAGTGCCTAGATGTCCTCCCAATTTAGGGGATGAAGGATGCCCCCAGGTACCTTTTAACTACAAATGCAGTTTTCATATGAAATAAATCATAGATGTTCAGAATTTCTTCACAATTAATGGAAAACACTATAGGCAAAAGGCCTAACAAACCAGGGACTGATCGAAGAATGGACGGCGTTCATTAATTTATTTCTTTTATATGTAGGAAGGTTTGGTGGAATATTTCTTTGAAATAGGTCGTGACGTCATCAGAGTCATGAGAATGCGCTAGGTGGCGTAGTAGATGTCACTTCTCGGTAGGGTACGTGGCGGATAGGTGAAATATCCCGGAGTTCGCGCCATTACCCCTCTCCCAGTTCACCAGTTATTCAAAGCAAATATTGTGTGTGTACCTAAGATAATGTGTATCGAACGCCTATGTCGAATAACTTCCAATATCACTGCCACAGTGGCATCGTTCCCTGGAAGTGTATTTTTTACATTATCTGCCGTATCTGGTAGCTGGGCCTCTCGTTAAGGGGTCGGACTGAAGGTTTTGTGCCCGGCTAGAACAGTAGGTTTGCCATTCACTACAACCTAGTCATGAGAGCAATTCGATTGAGGCATGTTATATAGTGGTCCATAGATCCATTGCAGATCTTTAGATTTAAAGGAATAGCCTCTATTCTCACTGTGGTCTGGTTATAGATACATAGAGCAGTCCTCTAGTGAGCTTTTATGGAGTTTCATCTAGAATTGTAAGTTAATACATTAACAATGACGCTCATTGAGAATTGCCCATTTTGAACCGCTGAAACCGAAGATAGCATTGCGCAAAAGATATTCCATATATGGGTCAGATTTTCTCAAAACGTAGAATTCAGACTTATGGGCCAACCAAAACATTTCAGATAATCAATTAAACAACTTTTATTTCTTTTAGAGCAATATCTCAGCTGTAAGTAGGTAACAATTATACTGACTTTCTCGAAGCGATTCAGTTTTATTCTTGTTACAGTAAAAGTTGATTTTTCCTATGGAATGCCCGACAGATTTGAAACATGATGTCAAGGAAATGCAGTCCAGTCTCTTTTATTTAAAGTACTTTTTAGGTAACAGTGGGCTGTTCCTCCCAGGGTCGACTGGGTCCTCTGTCGATGCAGCGGTTGCAGTGCTCAGTTGCAGAAGCCTGCTCCCAGAGCTGGCAGTGGTACCTCTGCTTCCTCCGGTTAGCCTGTAGCCACTTCAACTGCTGCGTAGCCGCATCTTGGGAGGCTTTCAGTCTAGCCTGGCATTCTCTCTTCCTCAACCACTCCTTATGCAGCCATGTGGGGTCCAGGCACTTGCGTTGCTGCCATTGTCGCACTGACTCCTTGTTGGGTTTGAGGGGCCTCATCCTACTGGCGTTGGGTAGAGGGGGAGGGGTTAGATATTAGTGGGGTGATGATGTTTGGTGTTAGGTCTGGAAAAGAGAAAAAAAGAAAATCTTAAGTCTAAGAATGGAAACATGAGAAATAATGTGAAATAGAACAAGCCAGGAAAAAAGTTGAATTTTTTTTTTTTAATTAAAACACTGTGCTATATTATTGTGTAATATGATAGTGCGCACCTCCATACATATTTTGGTTTTGGCTAGAATGTCTGAAATGTTGCGCCGGAACAGGCGTAAAACATATTTGTGAAAACCTCAATTAAAAATTAAAATCTGAAAAAAAGGAACGGGCAAAACCTTGTCAAACCCATGTAGCCAAAACCCTGTCTCCCCAAATGGCGAAATAGCAACATCTAAATGTGAAAAGGCACAAGTGTTTTCACAATATTAGACCTCTGGATATGTCATACCATGCACACAGAAAGAAGCAAACTAGATTAGATAAAGCCATTCACAAATTTTCGCCCGTTTCGCCCGTTATCACACACTAGTAACAGCCTTGACATCTATCATCAAAGTCATTATAATGCACATATCCTGAACCCAACTCACAACCGAATCAGTATTTATAATCGTGATTAATATCTTTGGGTGATGCATAAATACTTGTAAGAAAGGTTCAAGCTTTACGTACAAGACTCCTCATGTCTATCAATAAGAAAGCACATCAGTTAATGGTCTGAAAGTGGACTCTTTTGAGGTCGGGCTGTGTATACATGCATGATAGGAACTGAGCTTCTGCTGAGACGAGTACAGCCCATCCTAATGAGGATAACACAGCAGTCGCGCAATCTGACGGGCAACATTGGCAACTGCACTGCTACTGGCGACTTCTGTGGTTTCATCCACACATTCAAAACGTTAAATCTGTATACCATTGATGCGACACAACCTCTGTCTTCATTCTGCCCCGACTAGCTCTGGTGGCCAGTGTACGATACAAGGTAGAATTGGTAGTTTTGCCTTGATTATTACCCACCTGATACGGGGTCTCCATACTAAGCCTATGGAGATTACAGATCGCTACTGAGGAGGATACGGAGCTCCGTACCCTCCTAGGAGGATACGGATTTTTGAGATGAAAGTAGTCCCAAACATAACTTCTTAATTACGTTGAAAAGTTTTCTAATGATCATATTTGTTGCTTAAATCTAAAAATAAGTGAGTAATAAATACAACATTACCATAATTTCGATCTGTGTGGCAGTATTCTCCTTGTAGTTGACGCTACGCAATACTACGCGGAGAATACGGCCACTCAGATCGAAATCATGGTAATATTGTGTATTTATACAACCTCTTTAAATGGTATCTTCTTCTAATTTTCGTCACCTTTTTTTTATTTTAGAGACAGATGCATTCACTGATTTTTGTTCCACATATGATCTTGAACATACATAAAAAGCATATATTACAACGAGACCAGGCCAATACAGCAAATCATCAACACACAGAAGTTTTTAACTCAAATGCTTCAAGGGTTGCCAAATATGCATCGATAGAAAAACCATGTGGAAATATGATCTCTAGTGTACTTGTGAGTTGTCTTAACTTCTTTAAAAATGTTTGATGAGCTATCTACAAGAGGTCTTCCAAGGAGCACGAATATATATATATATATATATATATATATATATATATATATATATATATATATATATATATATATATCAAGAAAATGAATTGGATACTCTATGTTAGTTGGTGCCCATAGCAAAGATTGTGATTGATGGAGTAATAGTATATAGTGAGTATAAAGAAAGTCCTCCGGCAGAGGCAATTTGAATCCAGCCCTTCCAATTGGATTGTATTTACATCATGAACTAGCAGTTCATGATGAATATACAAATTATCAGGTATGTGCATGAAGTATTAACCAGCTAGCTTTCACCTTCCCTACCTCCCACGTGGAGTATATCTTGTATGTGTTAGTGTCGAGAAGCGGAATTGCTTTCTCCAAAGTTATCCTTCAGTGATGTCTTGGAGGCAGCAGATCTGTAGACAGGTATCGGCTATTTGCAGTCAGATCACCTTGGCTCCCTACTAAAGTAGTATAGGGAAAGGAATAGCTGCTCGGTAATAGCTGCCACAGTGTCACCCCAAACCACAAGTAATTGCCTCCGAGAGCGAGGAATACACCAGGGATCAGGGAATCCCTCCGCGAGTCTGCTGCACGAATGTAATAAAGACGATTTACGACCACATCCCAATGAGCTAGTGGTAGGATGAATATCCAGGGGACAGTGAATGGGAGTTTGTCCATCAGTTATAGATATATGCAAAATCAAAAGGAATATATTTCATAACACCCAATTCATTCTATAGGAACATACGTGTCATAAAACGTTATATCCTTCCTCGTGTGACAAAACTTAATATTGTTTCTCTTCCATGTCATGGAAGGTAAATTTCAAAATAGACTCGTACTTAATATTCTTCCCACTTCTTCGAGGTGGGATTAAAATGAATAATACATTGAGAAGCTTCGTAATGGCGGATATAGTTCTATGTACTTGTCTGTATGTATTTTGAGACGGATAATTATATTATATAGAAAAATTAGCGGTAGAAATTTAATGTAATATTTTGACTGGGTATTTGGAGAACAGGAATTAGAGAAAATAAACCTGTCCATGTAAGGTTGTTGATGCCGGTCAAGAGGTGAGGGGATGCGTAGGAGAAACATGGTTTGATTGTGTGTTTGTTTTTCCTTTATCATGAATACTGATATTCTAGGAATGTCGAAATGTGAAAAGGATAACATAAACATATTCCCTGCACTTGTACTTGTTACTACTTAACGAATGGTAATGAAATACAGAATAGAACTAGCTGATGTCTATTATAGCTTATACAACGTCGAATAGACAATACGGATACGCCTTTAGTAAGATCATCGTGGAATAAAAGTAAAACAAAATTACTGATGTTTTGATATCTCGCCCTCATCCATTTCTGTAAACAAAATTCCAGTCTCTTTTCTTACAATTCATGTTCTTGGTGTGATGTCCATTTTACATATCTTAGAGCTTTAGTACATCAAAACCTGATATCTCGAGATGTTTTGGGACATGTATACATGAAAGCATACACTGTCGAAAGATTCATGATAAGATAAAGTACTTGTTGTAGTTGCTGCTTTGTTTTTGTTTGGCTAGGACCCCTAAAAAATCAGAAAAAAAATCAGAATAGATTTGAATGTACTTGAGATTCCGACAAAGAGACTTAAGGTGGCAATCGTTGATCATAATAAGTTAGGTAGTTACCAAAAAAGACAAGTTCAGTTCTATCAACCCCCAAAAAGGGAGCAAAAGAAAGCAGATCACATGGAATATATGCAGTGTAAAAAATTAAGTATTTGGTGTATACTTGATGCTGCCAAACTGGATTGTTCCTATGTCATGAAACAAAGAGAAAAGGGAATGAAATGGTCTTTGCTCAATCAAAAAAAAGTACAATGGAACCTGATTCTGATCAAGATAACACGCGTCTAATTCTAATTCCACGTCACACACAGGTCTTCTATGGTACACGTCATGGAATATAAGTTTCAAAAAGGACTCGTACTAAAATATCAAACGTTCATGCATGGTTTCCTATGAATGGGAGGCGACCTCACCAACCCCCAGCACTACAGTCAACAGAAATATAGGAAAGACCTTTATAGAGGAAACCCATGAAAGTTTAGGGTCTGAGCTCGTATCCCATCGAGTTTGAATCACATAGTAATTCACAAGGCGAAGCCGCGTGAATTGCTATGTGATTCAAATGAGATGGGATCGAGCCATATCCAATCTGACCCTAAACTTGAATGGGTTTCTGAATTTATCTCACCCTTAATATTGACTAATGGGCTAACATTTGTGACATTATCCCCCATTGGATATTTTTTCTAAATATCTAATGGGTGTTAGATACGAGTTTCCAATGTTAAGTCTATGAGGAAAAAATATCTGGGGTGAGATAAAGGCATATATCGCATAGGCATCATTTCGTGATGGACTAAAGCCCATTTAACCATAGCTATAGCATAGTTGTACACCACAGTAATATATCATTTGAAAAACGTTTATAGTTACATTTTAAGTTATGGTAATTAATTCCATCCTTTACGAGTTCCCAGGATGAGATTCTCGGTTAATGTATAGATCACGACATAGAAATTCACTGTATCTAGAACTTTCTAATGAAGGTTATTTTAATGTAACTTTTTCGTTCCAATGGAATCCCCGTCGGGTTCCGCGGTGGGAAAAGAACTCTCTTCAAGCTAAGCCTCGTGATACAACATATTTCTAATGAAGGTTATCTTAATTTACTAGCCTTTAATCATCGGCGAACCAAGAATAAGGATTTATGAATATGTTTATATATAATGCAAAAGCATCAGTGTGTGTGCAGCAGAAGAAAAAATATATACCGTATATCATAACACGGAAACCAAATCCGTCTGTTCACATGCTTCACCGTATAATATTTAAGATGGTATTAATAAAACATTGGTGGTAATTGAGAGTATAGTCTCATCATGTCCGATGACCTTTGCTGAGCGCGTTGTGTCTTCCTTGGGCGCCAGATGCCACCTGGCGGCATGGAGGGGAACCGCATCCCCAAACCGCCTGCATCTTTGGAGAACTGTTTGTGGCGCCATCTGTGCTATTTCTTTCTAGATATGTATGTGAGAATTTCAATGATATTCTACCCACACAGTATGTGTACTAAAGACCATAACACTGTTTCGTGCATATATATATATATATATATATATATATATATATATATATATATATATATATATATATATATATATCTGAGGTGTAAATCAGAAATAGGAGTAAATATATGGGCATCTGAGTTATTCCAACCATATATATCTGTGGAAAAAATGTTTTTACCGGGGGAAAATGTTAAAGCATGACTTTTTAGCGTGGAATGATGGCTAAGCCCTAACCTTTCACTGAGGAAAAATGTCAAATCTGACTTTTTAGCATGCAATGACGGCTAAGCTCTGACTTTTCACCGTGGAAAAGTGTCAAAGTCTGACTTTTCAGCATGCAATGATGGCTAAGCCCTGACTTTTCACCATGGAAAACTGTCAAAGACTGACTTTTTAGCACGCAATGAATGCTAAGCCCTGACTTTTCACAGGTTCATAGTAAACCCAAGGAAATAGGCAAATCTCAAGCAAGTCTGACGTCATACGGAGAAAAAAGTCAGCAATTCTTTAGTTCAACCCCCGACATTCAAAATTTTCTGACGCCCCTGGAATCTGTGAGTACAGTTTCTGGGAGGGACTATTTCCTTCAATTAAACAAATTCAATTCAATAACCCATGCCGAGATAACACTTTTCCCAAGTCTCTGTTTTCATAGATAATTTGAATCTAGCGTATACATGTGTAAATATTGCGTTTTTCAAGGCTCAAATTATTCCATATAGTAGCACCTCGATGCTTGACAGTCCTCTGCATTTTAGCCTAATCTGGGAATAAATATGTCTTGCAATAGAGTCTCGTTTTATTGCAATTCAAAAGTGACTGGTGTTGTGTACCTAGGCTGTAATTCCTTTGTAGTTGATGAAGTTGACGACGTAATATGCGTCAACTAATCGGAGATTACGGTCACTCGTACACAAAACCACTCATTAAGTTTTGTGTATGGTTTCAGGAAATACTGGTATAACGTAGGTATATTAAACGGACGGCCACCTGCTCGATTTGTCGTTATCATGCCCATATCTAGCACACCGATACTAAAAGAAAGAATTGCATCAGGATCCAGAACAGCAGAAAACACGAGGTTGTAAGTGTCTTCCGTCATGATGGAATTGTAAGAATGAGATGGTAATGACTGGAAAGAAATATATCAAAGCAACTAGACCGGTAGTCAAACACAATTCGCATGCATTAGATACCTGCGTCTTACCTACGTCTCCGATCTTTGATCTGTGATCTTGGCATGATGGGATCGATAGAGCCTTCCCACAAAATGGGATGGGCGCCATTGATAAGTTGGGGGGGAGGGGAGTTCTAGAAAATTGTTTATTAAAGAAGCCGGCTACGAGGCTGGGTTTAGTCAATCACGTCAATCCCACCGAGTCGTGTATGATGTGCGACTATGGTATGGTCCTCAAGGTGATATCACAAACCTGAAGTTCAGTAGAAATCAATGTCAAAGTGAACGTCCACTTTCCGCTGATATATCGATGCGCTATGCTGTGAGAGAAATCGTGGTTACTAAGAGAAAACGTGGTTACTAAGCCCGTTGGCATCGCCATTCGAGGTAATTTGTTCCATGAGGCAAAAGGCAAAGAATGGCACCCCTATGGGCTCAGTTGCTAAGTTTTCTTATTATATACCTAAATATCATAAAATATTTATTCCATGTATTTACGAAGTACACAACGGGCGCAGTGTTCAATACGGGCTCAGTGCGCCCGAACATTGATACTGCACCCCTAGCAGCGGGAAGTATTTCATTGACGTTCGGCCATAGGTGTATACTAAAACAGTGTACGGCACAGGGTCACAGTAGCCATGTGTACTTAACTTTTGATATTAAGTGCACGGGTGTATAATAATGTTTGTATTTAACAAGATTCCTCATTCCGCTCAGACATATGACAATTCTGCGAAGAGTAGATGATTCTGATCGTAAAGTAGATAAAAGAGCTTAAGGATGAATGAGAGGATACTAATACAAGAGTTCCTCTTTTGAAAGGTGAAATCATATCTTGAATTCGATTTATAATGTGATAGAACAGCTATGATCATATCATAACAGGAACTCATCTGAGATATAATACACTATTGTACGAACCACTACGCCGGCTGCTGAAGCATTGATCACTACCCTTCCGTTGAATCATCACAGATAAGACATTGAAAGTTAATCATTGTTTTATACCTGTGTGCGAATGTCTATGAAATACTGCCCGCTGGTAGGGGTGCAGTATTGATAATGTTAATGCCCGCTGTGAGTGTGGCTTAATAAGTCATCAAAATGTCGTTTTTTTTCATCGATTTAAGGTATATAATAATAAGCAAACGTCCTTACTGTGGACGAAACGTTTCTCGTTCTCGGTCAGTCTTTGTTTTCATACTGCCTTCCGCCTATGGCGTCAGGCAGTATGAAATCAAAGACTGACCTCGAACAGGAGCCGTTTCGGCCACAGTAAGGACGTTTCCTAATATTGCATCTTGATAATTGGTATCTTCCTTCAGCCCTGACAATGCTGCTGTGACCTGATTGTCACACATGGTTTATAGAAATCTTTTTACCATTGTTATAAAAAATATCAAATAAAGGAGTGAATTTTATCACGTTTTTATGGCCATCAAAATAATTAATGATCAGTAATCATTCCATAAGACATATATATATATGTGCTTTTTATGGAAATGTCGTTATCTTCGGGTCGAACTGATTCTAAAAGAACTTTATTTCTAGATTGAGACACTACTTAAGACTTGGAAGGATTGGTTGAGTAGCGATTCAAATGCGTGTTATCATTACTATTTTATTGCTTATTGCTATAAAAACAACGGCTTATCAGAGTCACTAGAATGAGACGCCGTAGGGGGGAGGCGAAACATTCGCGTCTCTTCGGTGTGATGCCAACTTCACTACATATACGTTCGGTTATACATGGCAGGACGTCACAGTTGTGGACATTGCCTATGGGACTGTCAGATCTTTGAGCTGCAGTATGGACAGAGGCGAAAACCTCAAGAAACCAGTCCTTTAATCTCACTGAGGATCGACTCACATTTAAGATAAAAACAGGGAAGCTAATATCAATCAAGACTTTTGTCAAATATGCTATCAAGACTTATCATTTGTTGGAATTACCCGTCCTTATCACATCATATCGATGTCTGAACTTTCGAAGACTCCTCCAGATTAGTATTGAGGTCAGTGACGTGTATATAGTCTAGAGGCACAGAGGCAACAGGACCAGAATATCTTCGTCAGACCAGAGAAATCTGCTTCCGGAGAAGGATATAAGTTCCGGAGGTAAATAGGCTTCGTTTTTTAGCTTTCTGCCATTTTATTTACTTCCTATAGCAAACAAACGATTTTTCTATTGGGCGCCGTATATATAGTTGGCCAACTACTTCAAACTTCTATTTAAGTCGTCCAACCTCTGCGAAGTTCTGGGACACTTAGGACAATTCTTTGATGAACGCCCATCGTACTTGTATTGGCATATACCACATACCACGAACACCAGAAATGCAACCAGAGGAAACCGCGAGCTGAAGTGTACGTGTTCACAGGTAAAATATTACAGGTGAATGGGACCGATGCGATGTGTATTTTTCCCACCAGTACGGTGTAGTATGTACATCCGATACCAGAAGGGGTGGCGGTAGTATATTTATAGTAGAATATATATATGTATATATATATATATATATATATATATATATATATATATATATATATATAGTCTCAGACAATTATCCGTTGGTACAAAATTCTCATGGCAAAGTGCTTTTATCAGTCTTGGATTTGATTCACATAGGGGGACACACCTGGTACATAATCTCAGGTCTAAAATCTCAGAAGAATCACCCTGAGACTCAAGTACCCCTGAGGTGAGGGTTGTTACAAACATGTAATCATGCTTGCTGGCCTCCTATTGGCTAGGGCAGGTACATAGTCGCAGCAGGTCCATTTGTCTGACCGAAATGATACTATAGATTTTAAACCTGTTTTGAATCAAAATCTCAAAGGTACCTAAAGTGGGATTCACACGATGAGATTCATGTACCTCACAGGGTGTCTTTCTGAGACAAATCCTGCTGAGATTCTGTTCCTGAACACAATTTTTTCATATAGGTTATAGGGATTAATATCAATGAGACATGTTTACCTCCTTGTAATTGTTAAAGATATTTCCCCCTAAAAATGAACAAAATCGCATGAGATTTTGAGCCCTGTGAGGTACATGAATCCCACCATGTGAATCCCACTTTATTAGGAGTAATTGTCGCCGACAATTGCAGGAGAACTAACTTGTCTCAGGGAATGGAACCCTACAATTCAGACGAGGAGATTGTGTTGCAGTACTAATCTCAATAGGATTTGCCTCAGACAAACACCCTGTGAGGTACGTGAATCCCACCGTGTGAATCCTACTTTAGCTTCAATCGACGTACAGAGAATGTTTTCCCATATATTTCAGGTAATATGCAGATATATTACATTATGATAACAGGTGAGCATGTGAACACGAAGGACACAAATGGTCACACAAGTACTAATATGGGTCAAGTGAATCATGACTCACTAGATACGGCAGTTGGTTTTGCTTTATCATTTATCATTATCATTCCAAACTTATCTTCCAGTGCTGCCATACTAATTTAAAATGCTATATATCATGTAAGAAAAAGTAATGTATTCATCATTACTCATCATTCATGATCCTTATGGCCGGGGGTCGGGGGGGGGGGTTTGGGGGGCGTTACCTCCAGTCTCAGAGGTACCGTCGGCTTCCTTGACACTGGGCGTACAACATGTGCCTCCAGTCACATAGAAATGCAGTTCACACTGTGCGCTGCATTCCTTGTGCTTCTACCCTTGCGACTTGCAGTACCTGCTCGCACCCCCCCCCCCCCTCCTCCCCAGACGCACAGTGTGAACTGGCCTTGAGCTACCCGCCCTTGCGACTGGGGCACTTGGTTTCTAGTTACACAGGTACCTCCAGTCTCATACTAACGGTACCAAATATAAAAAGTGTTTGATATTGCGATTGGGCGTACATGAGGTACCTTAGACTGGGCGTTCCTATGTACCAAAATACGCAGAGTGTGAACTGGCCATTACTTATCATTCCAAGGAGTTAATAACTGAGGCCTCCTAGTTTGATAGAAAGTCATAATTGGTGGGGCTTTTCTGGTATCTTGTGGCTTCGAGCTCTGTGATGGATAAGCTCAGCTTCTGGCCTTGGCCCGCTTCCCTTGCAGCAGATATACTTTTAGCTATATTTAATAGGAATTCTTAAGTTCCGGGGGTGACCCCTTGAGCCTGTTGATGTAAATGTTTCTGTGAATACAAAAATGAACGCTTGTGCACTTTACTTGCTCTCTAAGTCTTTATTGACGTTACAGTATTCCTTAAGGTAACTGGACCGATGGCACCACGGACCGATGGCACCTGGACCGATCGCACCTCTTTTCAGTGTTACCTGGACTGATGGCACCCGTGCCTGGACTGATGGCACCAATTGCCTAAACTGATGGCACCACCTCATTTTTTTTACCTGGACGTGGGAACCACTTGATAGATATAGTATTGATGTGCAATAGTCATGTAATAACAGTGTTTCCAGTCTAGGTTTCAGGTTTTTTTCTGATTTCTGAAAGAAAACCTCATTGATTTCAAGAGACCACCACTGCTACCGTGACCGGTACCGAGGCGGCCGCTACCGGCACCGGGTTGGCCACGGCCGCGGCTCTGGAAGACTCTTAATTAAGCGATATATACCATATGAACCTTTGTTCTTATAGGTATCTTCTTATAATGCGATATCCACTCTAACTGTTACTGCTAAAGGTCAGGGGTAAATCAGGGTTTGCCTGCCGTGTGGTTTTCCGGGACCATGGGTGGCCGGCCGGGGCCGCGGGTACCCGGCCGGGAAAACCGGCTGCCGATGCCGAGGGGCCCGCAGCCGTTTTTTTGTTTATTTAAATCATCACGTAAATTCTTCTATATGCGAATATAATATACTTGATAGTTGAAAAGTGGTGTACACAATATAATCTGGCAATAACCATCAGTCTAGTTGAGTGGTGCCATCAGTCTAGGTAGTGGTGCCATCAGTCTAGGAAAAATGTTGCCATCGGTCCGAAGAGGTGCCATCAGTCCAGGTGCCATCGGTCCGTAGTGCCATCGGTCTAGTAATCTTTCTTAATAAAGAGAAAAAGGTCCATTCAATCATTACATTTTAGCCTAATTATGTACACTGTACGGAGCACCGCAGAATGTTGACGATAATAGGCTTCAATTGTCTAAAACCTCAACAAGATACCAAAGACACTATATAAGGGTAAAGAGACTAATAAGATTATATATGTACCCCAATTCTATCAGAAATAAATCAGACCTGCTAATTAATGTGGTAAAGTTGTTTTGAATATATATCAGCATTTAATTTTGACGCATAATTTCGGTGTTGAGAGATTGTGGTAATTGTCCAGATTGTATCTAAAGTTTCCAATATATATGTTGTAATATAAACAACAAAAACATTGAGTCGTGGGCTATTCAAAGATGTGCATAAGGGTGGGGGTATTAGTAGATACAGAACTACCAGGCTCTGGCTGATTTAATTATCCATGTGTTTTTTTTATTTTGCTCCAGTGTGCAGTTTTAAATCAGCATGGCTACTCAAACAACTGGCCGACCGGGGCGATTCAAAGGTGACACACTGGATCGGATTGCTCTGGAGAAGCTTAAAGTTGGACTTTTGTGTCCCAAGTGTAAGGGCGTCTTACGGAACCCTCGTGTCCTAGACTGCAATCACTCCTTCTGCCTGGAATGCCTTCAACTTATCTACGAAGAGTTCTCTCCGCGCACAATAAAGGTACACGAGACTCCCGTTCATCGGGGCGCACTCTATTCCTTATCGGAAACAAAAAGAGAAGTCACTTCCAAGCAAATTTGTTTTTAAGGGGCAGGATCGTCTCCCTGCTTTTATACATAAAGAAATTCGACATGACATCAATTTTACTGCGTATTTATCATGTACAGACACAGTAACCTGTTTCTGTGCATTATCCTACCCCTAATAAAACACCATCATAGGCAGATTTTATGTGGCGTTCCATGACACAAAGACAAATTTATGTACCTAGAGAAATAAAATAAATTGACCAATCAGCGATCAGATATTATTCACCTGTGTAAATAGTTCCGGCTGCAGAGCAGGAATTCTGACAGCTGTCAAACACGGATGGAATCGAGTCAGACTTTTCTAATATCATAAAGTCGTGGAAATGGGGTAGGATAAATACGAAACGGTACTCGAGTCAGACTTGTCAGTGTCTATGCCACTCTGGTCAGATCCGTTCCCCACTACGCTTAGCTAACGCTTCGCGTCATAATACATGACCTTCCCATCGTGGCATAAAGACCGACAAGTCTAACTCTCGTTCAGTTTCTACTAAATACACACCACTGCTGGGGGTGTACTAACTCTGTACAAAATGAGTAGTACGCCATGTAGCTTTGTACTCAGATACAAATTTGTGTAGAACTGCATCGAGAATCGTATAAATACACAATACGCCACAAGTTTGGATGGGCCCCAATCGTCATCGAGGCGAAGCGGAGTGACGATTATGGCCCATCCAAACGAGTGGAATATTGTGTATTTTACAATACGAGTGCGGTTCTGGATTTATTTCACCCCTTTCTATGACATTAAATAGCATCAGAATATCAGACTAATTAGAATATACTTAGCAAATCCATACGACGTCATCTCACATTTACTATGCCACGGCCATGCGGTAGTATTGTCACTTTACAGGGGTGATTGTTGAGTATTTTTTCTAATGTTATTTTTATGGCTAAACTTGAGATAATGTGTACTTTGACACCCACTACCGTGTGCTTTGACTCTACTACCGCGTGCTTTGACACCCCGTTGTGTTTAGTATATACTCTTGCGAACCAAAACGTTTGTAAAAGAAGTCACAAAATGTGTCAATGCTACGTAAAGCAAAGATCTGACCTGCACATGCGTATTTGACTTCTGTTTTATCCTTGTAATGTACACCCTGCGCTACCGGACAGTGGTATAATTATATCATAGTCAGGTTACGGTTACTATTCTCCATTTGCAGACAATCTAAGGTACATAAATATCATAATATAAATCACGTAGGGACGATGCCGATATACCCATACTTGTTTCGGTGTAGCCGATGAATTTGTTCGGAACTCTTCCCGAGTGAAATTATCGGCTATACCTCAATAGATATGTGAGTATTGGCATTATTATTATATTTCTACATAATATTTACTCATCATTGCCATCGCTTGAAGTTGGTTGAATTACCTTTTCAGTGCCCGAAATGCTGTAAGACGACAAAGGTATATGGAGGCGTGGAAAAGTTGAAACCTGACTTTAAAGCAAATGCTATTCTGGAAATAACACCACGGGATGATACGGCGGAGGTGATCCCAAACTCCGCGAATTCCAATGCCCCAGCTCCAAACCGAACAGGACAAGCACTTCAGTACGTATCTTTGATTTATAATAATTTGAAGAGTGAAAATGAACTTAATTTGCTGATTAGAAATTGATATATTTCTTAGATTAAACAGAAGTATTTGTTTCTTCGTAGCCACCATGCTGGTTGGTATTTTAGCTGGAAATGGACATCAATATTTCATTGTTCCCTCTTCCTCGGTGAAGTAGGTGGAGAAGGCATGAGTTATTGATATGTATGCATACATGCATTCATATGATACATATATATTCATTTGTAAGGTCTCGCTTAGGGTTGGACGGCGATAGTACTTACCTGTGAAACTTCATGGGCGGATTCTTTATTATCCTTTATTATCCTTTATCATCCTTTATTATCCCTGCCACCATTCCCTTGAAACAGGCAACCCGAATCAGCAATATAAGTAAATTGCACTGCTCGCAATAAATGATCTCTGACAAAAGTATGCACCTCTCTATCACTAAGTGTATTTATCACTCATGAAACCTGATTTCCTTCTTTCCGTTGCAGATCTCGTGACAAGATCTGGACAAGAATAAGCTGCCCATTATGTAAACACATATGTGAAGACCCTCGGCTGCTGCATTGCGGCCACTCATGTTGCACTTCTTGTTTGAGGCAATGGAAATTAACTATTGCAAATGCAATTAATTGTCCACGGTGTGAAATAAACACGGACCTTTCACGGGGCATAGATAATCTTTCACAGAATCTCGACCTTTCACGCTACATCAACACGATTTCTGACGATGTTCCACTACAGGAGGGGCAGTTAGGTCAAGCCGAAAGAGTGCAGCTAGACATCAACACGATTTCTGACGATGTTCCAATACAGGAGGGGCAGTTAGGTCAAGCCGAAAGAGTGCAGCTAGACATAGACGAAACTTCTGCAACTAGTTCATGGAGTAAGATTTTCTGTTGTTGTGGATCCGAATATGATTGATATTCTATCTATTCTTTTGTCCGACGAAGGCGTTTAATGTTATTGGAATATCCTAATTGCTTAATAGAATTCGATAGATTATATTGTCCTGTAAACACTCGTCTTTACCAGATTATTGTACAAATTATGAAAAATTGGAAGATTAAAAGGTAAAACTTCACGCCCTTTTGTGATAGGTCCATCAAAGGGAAATGTAAACGATAGAAATTATTTAGTTTCCTAAGATTCAACTTAAGTTTTGAATGAAAACAGACTGAAGTCGTATTATGATATGATATATATACTTTAAGAAAAGAAACCCTTCTAGGACTATGGGATGTTATCATTAAGTCTTCTTCCTGTAGTTTATAGTTTCGCCATAGGTATACAATGATATAATTTCTATCTTTAAAATTTTTATTCATTTTAATGATATTGTCCTGTCTAGGACTAGACACACATGGCATGTTCATAATTGATGTAGTAAATTATACGAAAAATCAACAATCAAAAGGTTTGGGCCTTATTCAGTCAATGGGTAAATTTCTCTAACCTTCTCAATTACTTTTTGATCATGAGGTATTTCGATCTGTGGTAAATGTTCATGTTCAGCTGGGCACGACTGGATACTGGCCATCCCCACCTTTCCCTGTGTCACAGAGTTGGCACGCAGATAGTGAAGGGCTGTTTTCTTTGTACCACGTTGAGAGTCTATGTAACTTTCCCTATTAGACCTGGGCGGTGTATATATTAGCGTGTGGCCCACACTCAATAAGTAACCCATTCTAGAATTTAAAACATTATTCTTTTATAAGTGTTTATCAGACGTATTGGCTAGTGATACAGTTGTGACTTTCAGCCTTGTCACTACGGAAACTTACGATGGCAAAATGTAACGTTTGTGCTGGGGGCACTGAATACTGCACAAAATAAGAAATACTTGTAAATAACATGTTGGTAATTTGTACTCAATGTCCCGAAAAATCCACAAAAATAAAAAAATAATTCTGGTTAAGAAACGATATTACGTATTCTGTATTTCGAAAGTGAATTTAAGCTAAACATAGACAGGATAAAGAGAGCTTTGTATAAGCTTATAAGACATGGTACTAACAGCACAAATATAGGCGAATGTGCTATTAATACATAACCGTTTTGTTGCATTTATAGGTTGGTTTGACATTAATTAGTTTATATATGGAAATTTGACAATGTTATATTAGTACTCAAGCTCTCTTTGTGAAATGTCAGAGGGAAAAGGTAAAGTCACTTAAAGCCTAAGTTCAAGAGGTAGTTCTAATATGGTAGGGTGCACATATGGTATGGTATGCTGAACACAAATTTACAAAGCATAGTTTATGTTGAATGATGTATTACTCGAGGGAAATGCTAGGGGGCACTGTAGTTCTAGAACCTAATATTACTTCTGATCAATAACAAAAAACTTGACACATTGGATGATAATAATCATAAAGGATTTTGATAGATATGGTGCTTACATGGCATCCATAAGCACACACCTTGGGATTCACAACCCTTTATGCCACCCCTAGTACAAGTTTAGCCAGAGGAATACCACCGCTGAGCTGGGGACAGATAAGATTACGAGGCTGCTGGGTGTAGTGCCTGAGCCTTGGATACCCACCTGGTGGGGTTTCCGGGAACTACCCTGTTGTTGATCCGTGCGTCACCTGGAGTGTTTGCGGCGAACCTTGTGTTCTGCTGGATCAGATGATTTCCTTCAGGTCCTCTCTTAACTGGACGTCAGAGCTACACTACGTTAGATCTACTTATGTTCAGTCTGGTTCCCTTCCCAAATGAAATAAGGGACTGGTAACTACTTCTTACGTAATACTACAGAGTAGAGAGAGCTACTAGAGAAAGACCTTGAACTGACAGTCACGCCACCTCTCTTGGCTCAACATAGACTTGCACTAGTCTTTTTTTATCTTCTATACTAACGATTTACTACATTCAGTGCTTCATTCTGAAGAAATACTGCTGAATGTTTTACAGCAGTCCTGTTGTACTGGCTGTAAGGCCTGCAGGCCTATTACAAGTCCAGATAAAATAAGTGAAATAAAAAGTAAAGGATACAGGGCGTTACCCATAGTGCACCATAAAAATTTAACCCGTTACCTGGCCTATAATGTGACTAGGCCAGGCTTCCAGGCTATGCTTGTGTTGAATCTGGGGCACCTTGACCCACTAGCTGCCAGTGTCTGTTATTCTCCAAGCATATTGAGGTTAGGTAACTAGGTATTTAGGTACATAAAATAATTCATTTTGAAGATGTATCGATTTATAGTCCTGATCAGTCACTTATAGATTCAGCAATTTGGGTGAAACATGTTAATATTTTCTCCGTGGGTGTGGTTCGATCAGGTTGCTGATCTAGTACACTGTGGGATAAACGTGTGATAAACGATACTTTCACATCCTACACATCATGGTGGTCGCTTTTGTTGAAATGCATTGGTACCTCTCTTGTACCTTTGTTCTGGTCTATTGACCTAAGGTATTGGAACTATATCGCAGGATAGTTTGTCCTTGCATGGCTGTGTTGTGCCTTTGGCTTTGGATTTTACCCTGCATGTGTTTTTTGAGGAGCAGGCAAAACCTGCACCTTTTGTCTTTTTACAGGTATTTTCCATTGTGTAGGGGTCGGGTTAGTCAAGCAGTGGTTTGTACAGTTTGCGTCAGAGGCTGCGGGTGCTGATTCCTGCTGTATGGTGGTCCCGGAGAGTCCGTGTATGAGAGGCTACTTACCTGGATTACATAACTTGATCTGTATATATTAAGGCTGCAGCAGGTTGACAGGTTACTTGTGTGTTCCTCCATGTAGAGCGAACAACTTGGAGCCTCACAAATTGGTAAGGTTTTTCCAGAACCTTTCAGTTGTTGAGTGTGGGAAACTGCTTCGGCTCGTGGACTCACTTGCCCAGCTCTACTTAGCACATTCCGTGCTAAGGTACTGTATCGAAGAGAGAGAAAAAAGGTATAATATAGAAAGACATGGTTAATGTGGCCGAATGGAATCTGTTCAGAGATATTTCTGACCAAAATATCTCTGAACAGATTCCATTCGGCCACACTCACTATGTCTTTTTATTACTATATACCGAAATTCGATTAAAATACCACTTTTTGTACTTAAGTTATCAACCTATTTCAACCTCCGAAATAAGCAAGGCAGGTATGAATCCCGGAACATTCACCTTGATGGATAGTTCACGGGTGCGATGACGTCAGAACGTTGTTATGGAGAGTGATAGCGGGGGTTGTAGCAGAGATTAAAGTAAGCGCTAGCGCCACGAAAGTCCTGCTGGGAGAGTGAGCGGTAGTAATGACGTCATATAGTAACTTTTGCTACGAATTCAAGTGTACTGACGGGGCGTTTTTATATATATTCTCGGGTGATAATGTCTTCATTGGGTATGTACTTGCAATGGTTACTACTAGTTTGTTTATTTTATGTTGATTTCGGGTGAGTGTGTAATGCTGGGCGACCTTACTTTGCAAATATATTTCCGAATGGGAAACGTCCGCCATTTTGTTTGTTTACTTTTTGTTCCGATAATGTCAACAGATCACGTGGTACAGTGTGGCGTAAAAATATTTTACGCCATGGTGCGGCCGAACGGAATTTTTTCTACTATTGCGTAAAAGTGAGACATTCGTGCACTGGTATATAGTAATAAAAAGACTGATATACCGAAGATCTCGGAGTCTGGTTTTGTGTGAGTAGGTTTAGCGATAGTAGGCCTAGATCTAGCATCTTCTTGACTTACTGAAAAACATACCAAACCAACATATGTGATAGGATCCACATAAGATAGCACCGTCTCACTCCACCGTAACATACTAATCTAATTCTTGGGAAGTGATCCGAGAAAGACCCAGAACCGGCAGACCGCTACAATATCTTTGACCTTTTTTTGCTTTTCTACTTTGTAGATTATTCTTGGAGGTGGTCTTTTAGGTTCTTGAGAAATGTTTAGCCTTTTATTAGCTTCCCCTGGAATATCGACTTTGTAGTGGTCGATTTTCCAAGGATGCCCATCAGTCACCTTTTTTGGTTTGGGCCTTAGGGTTTCTTCCCTCTCTATGGATTCCATCCGTTTTTGCAGCCATCCAATAGAGACATAGGGTAACCCCTGTAATTGAACTCTTTGATTTTTGGGGCAGCATGTTTCTTATAGTATGTCTCCGAAATACAGATCCTTTTCACACATAATAGTTGTGAGTAAGGGATGTTTTTATCTTCTGTGAGGGTGGATGGGCTGAGTCATATCTGAGATATGTTCTCATCCGTGGGCTTATTGTATAAGTCTGTGTACAATAGTCCATTACTCTCCACTTTCACCCTTGTGTCCAAGAAATTCACAATGGACTTCCCATTGTGAACTTTATGGACTCATGTGCACCGTTCAGGTGGTTGAACCAGACCTTAGGTTGGAGGTGGTATCCCTTCAGGAGAAAGTCTGTTCTCACAGAGATTTTTCCTCTTATTTTGAGATATTGGGTTTGGTTTTCAATTTATGCAGAGTTTTGATTGAAATGTTTAGTTTCTTAACTTCCATGAACCCCTCTAGATTGAAGGAGCCCTGTGGTGATGAGAAGTTAGTTTTCCCTTTAAGGTATCACTTCTTCTACCGTAGTCTCAAAACGTACATTCACTTCACTAGACAAATATATGGGCCAACATTTACAAAGTAGCCGTTCATGACCTCTGGCACCTGTTCATTTCCAATCTATCTCCTATCTATTTTATTGATATAGATATGGGCAAACTTTCGACTACGATCCTGACAGCTCAATACTGGCACAAGGCACAATTAGATATCTCAGTTTTACTTACCCAGATAGAACGAAAGAGCAGAAAGAAAAATGTCCTGGAAACAATTTTTAGAAAATGGTAGACCCAAACTGATTATGGGACTGATGAAATGACTCCCTACTAGTATGCCAGTCGGGACATTAGAGCCCATTCATTGGGACGTTAGGACCCAACCAGGGCCTACTGGCCAAAATCAACCTAGGGCCCACCTCTCATAACATTGACATATTTCATTGAAATATGCATACATGTTGAATCTTTACATTTAATGAACTTTGTGAAAACTTTGTCATTTTCGCATCATATGTGCCGCTTTTAGCACTAACAAATGATTTCCCAAAGAACAATTCTGCAAAAATAGGTGGGCCTGCTATCTCTCCCTCCCGGTGCCATAGGTGTGAACGCGACTGAGGCTTTCTCACCACCGGTCTTGGCTGGGCCCTCAGGTTCCGACATTTGCCTGCTGGACCCTAACGTTGTGCAATCATGCCAGTGCATGTCTTCAGGGAGCCGTTTAATATTTTGGGACAGTTTTTTCTTGGTTTTTTTTAAAGAATTATTATTAGGGTACTAGCATTTGTTACAAATCACCAGATTCGGCATCACTGCCGTTCTTCCATTTGGGCCCAACAGTGAGAAGGGTAAGGACGATGATATTAGAATCAGAAAGGACACCCTTTGAGATATCCCTCCAAAAGGAAAGATTTAAGGATCAAGGTCAGGACATTGACGGATTTATGAAACAGCCTAGAAGGACATTCCAAGCCTCCATCCTTTTCCCTGTCCTTTGAAAGGACAATCCATGTTTATCAAAAGCAGTTCTTCCTATGACAGTTCTAGGACTAGAATATGACAGTCATAGAAGAATCCTTCCAGATATCAAACGGCCCCTTGAATTCATGATGACTTATAGCGTCAGTGAGTCAGAATCTTTATGTCCTGTTGCTAAAGTCCCAATCTTCCATCATGCAGAACAAATGTACCTACCATAAGTGCAGTAATTTTCTCCAGGCAGTGGAACCTAATCAAACTACACAGGCCCCGCCCGAATATCCACCGCTCAGACTGTGCTTTCTTTCACAAGGTGGCGCTTGTGGGGGTACTGCTTAAAGGTGGTAGCCACTTACACCACCTCTTTCTGCATTGATCCATAAATCCATGCACTCAAGGCTTCTATGAGGCTACGCCTTTTTCTCAGCCATAACAACCAAAATCCGTTTCCTTTATGCGTTACGAGCGTTGCACTGAGACGCCTATTATTGAGCAACTCTAATCTAATCTAAGCTGAAATTTGTTAATCCCTCTCTTGATGCTTTCAATGGGGGTGGCATGACATGTAGATGACAAGAACTGTCATTGCTGGTCCCCCCCCCCCCCCCGCCACATAGTGGATCTGTCTATACCTACACACTATCCCGACCTGCCAACCACCAATAAAACATCATCCCCTTCTCTTCCTTCTTCTCCAAATCCACCACCGTTACACATTTATTCTTAAGGTTACCAATTGTTTTATCAATAAAACTTGATAATTTGCTTTTACCAGTTACGGGAGATATTCAGTAATGATTTTCCAGTAGACAGTAATTACATGTTGTATGCTATCCCTTTAGCGCCGGGTGCCGGTGGCAAGGAAGTGCCCATAAGGCTGGGTAGAAGCATCAGTATACCGCCAGAGGACGGGTCTTACAGGCTGATTGTAACATATTTTTTATTGGATCACATGATATAACACGTGATCTTTAATATTATTTTATGATCATTTCAAAATATTTAATTAATATTATACCTATAGTTTAATTTCCTCAATCCATTATATGATGAATTGTTTCATATAAACTATGATTTTGTAGTCTCCGAAAATGATGCTTTAAGGCATCACCCGGTCACGCTCGGCGCCAATGGTAAACATCGTTTGTATTTCACTCTCATAGATTACAGCCAGATAAGCCTTTCTTTAGAAAGGAATGAGAAAGGTGGTAATATCCGATAGACTGTTTCCCTAAAGCACCACAGCTTTAATCATATTCAGAAGGAGAAAGTCCAAGAAAAGTCTCGGAAATCCCAGTACACAAACACCCGCTGGTAGACCTGATTTCACTGGAATAATACCAGGCACGGAGATGTTAACCCCGCAGCTATGACAGCAGACTTGACCAACATAACCCTACAGTGATGTGCCCTGTATGCGCACCTTGACATTTCCTTCTCTGCAGAGATTCACTGGCCAGGTGACTCTGATAAACAAGGGCGACAGAGATGACCTTAAACTGTCTAGTAAAGGATATGAGGTGCTCTGAATTCCACCGATTTCATTATCTTGTCCTGCATCGACATCTATATGGAAATGATGAACACGCAAATTATTTCATTAGAGATTGAATATGCCAGGAGGGATTGAGGAGTGATCTCCCTGTATGACATTAAAGTAATGAGGAAGCAAAGTGCTGTTGCGCACCTGTAAGATCATTAGTGAAATAGCCGGATTGAGTCTTTTTTTGTTGAATGAAAATCTTATTTTGGAATGTGCCTCATATGAATTATAAATAGATAATTATGAAATTATTTAAAGATAGAGGGGGCGAAACTTGATAATATCAACCATACGCCAGTTTATGAAATATCCTAATTCTGAGGGCTTTTGGGGGTATTTTGTGTTCTACTTATAAATAGAAATGAACATATTTATATGGTTATAATATACACTCATTTCTATTATTTGTTATGTCAAATCAGACATATATAGTCACAGGGATTATTTTCTTCAGTGGAAGGCCCCTCATGTGTTGCAGGGTTTTGTTTGTAATCATAACACATGTGCTCACTCCAGGGGGCAGTCTAATCAACTGTGGATTCACTTAATAAAATGGTTTAAGTCTGAAAAAGAAACAGCTGGATTGTCTGTGAAGCTCCTATAACAATTCTCATATTTCCATACTCATGATATGTGAATTGTTTGACTTGTATAACTTTTGACAGTTGCCTTGTTTGAATCTGAAATGTTCACTGGTCTCCCCTGTCTTTAGAGGATACCCAGGGAACAGGCGGAAAGTATCAAGAATGTTTCAATAAACCTAGGGAATGGATTGAATAGTTGTCCAGTGCCATCAACAGGAATATTTATTATGGTATAAAAATCTACATGTGTGAACAGATGGTAGCTTAATTAAAATCAGTGTATCCTAATGCATTAGAAATGTTTCTTAATCAAGTGAATATATGGATCTAAGTGTGATAGATTCAATAATCTCATCAGTGGAAGAAGGTGCAACCCTCTCATAAGATCTCACACTCTCTAAGTGGTATTCTGTATTCAAGTCCAAATAAAGCCACTGGGGCACCAAGCACACAGTATTCCCGCTAGGTGGCATCATTGAGATTACGTCAAATTACCAATAATTACCTATCGTTCTACAGACACTTGTGTTTACTGGGAGGAGAGTCTGTGTGATTCTAATATTGAGTGACTGTATCTGGAATACTTATGGTTTGAATGATATGTAATAAATCTGTCCTATCAGATATGATGTCATAGAGAATGGTCAGTCCCATATGGACATTCCAATGCTACACAGTCAGGTCTGTCCCATCAGTTTGAGATGGGATCATTCTAATGTGAGGTAAATGAGCGAGTTTTCCTACGCTCAATAAACGCAGTGTCTCAGAATTTTTTGATAATTTACAATTATTAGCCAATGTTTTGATTATGGTACAGGTCCGTTTTACAAATACACTAGATTGAATGGTAAGGTCTCATGTACCTTAGGCCGTATTGGTTGTATACATCTACACTCTCACAATTCCCAACCAAGTTTTTCTGATGTATTTCTTTCTTTTTAATGGACTCCTTTTTAATCCCGGCTGTTATGAGAAGACCAGCGCTGTTATGGAGGAGCAGAGACTGCGTTGTCTCGGGAAATTTTAGGGCTAGATGTATATACATGTGATGCCGTAGCACAAACTGTGAGGCAAGTACTGCCATGGGAAATGCGGGGGTCGATGCTGTGATGTTATGGGGCAACAGCTGTAATATTATGGGGTGCTTGCGGCGTCGTGAGGTTAGCTGGGATGGCAGTCATGGGGGAAACTGTGACCTTGCTGACATGTGGACAGACAGGACTGCACCGTCATAGAGTAACGTGTAGAAAACATTTGTATTTAGTGACTTTGGTGTTTAGAGGGGAGCAACAGGGACAACATTTTCATAAGATTAGCATGTGCCATGGTGTCATGTAAGTAACAAGGATTGCTCTGTCATCGGAAAATGCGTGACTGTGCTGTCATTGAACCTGTGATTGTGTTTCCATGTGGTAAGCAGGGGTCGTGTTGTCATGGGGGAAGCGGTGACGGAAGATGCTGGTTAACATGATTAATATCCAGTTTTTAATGGAAAGGTTTATTGGTGCCTCCTAAACCTGAAATGCGTCTTTTTGTGAAAAAATATCTCTGGCTTTAGTGTCAGCAAACCAGTTTTTTCTATCTGTAAGCATTGATTAATCAAAATGAAGGTGATCGCTGTAATTGTATTTCTGTCAGTGTCTGGCAGGTCCTAATTGAATTCATTCCACCAACAGCTGCAGAAATCGTGATCAGAATTCTGTGAGTGAAACTCGTGGATCGACCCATTGTAGTAGGTAGCCTCATTTCCCATCAGATGGGTGATTTATTAAATATCCTACTCTCCAAACATATTTCGGGCTCAAGAAGCCGAAAGAAGATATGAAATATTCAAGTAATACTAAATATATTGACACTATTATCACCTGCCCAGAATAGATGTACGTACTTCTATTTTTCTCAACTGTAAAATAATATTGGGTACTTTTATTATAGATTACCGTTATCACAGATAGTTTTAGAAAATCTGATCTTAGGAGAATAGACAAAATACATTATCAAGTGATCAATGTAGGAGTAGTGGGGAGAAGACAATTTGATAATTTATATGGGGGCACAATGTAACATTAAATATCTTTATAGTGGGCGATCAAAATAATCATGTTGTATTGTGTATAAAAACAGAAACCGTAGTGTGAGTCGATTGAATTTATCAGAATAACGACTTTGGAATATAATCACTGTAGACGGACAAACGCGGATTTTGGATGATTTTCATCTCATCTTCATCACATATATCTTCATGATGTTTAATAATGTTAAGTCCTTCTTGGACGGTATGAGTCCATTTATTGTATCATTGTAAAACAAAATACCTGCATAAAAACTCACTTATATTTTCAATTAAAAAAAAAGGATGTTCGGCACGTTATAGTACTTTCTCATTAAAACTGCCAGTGTATCGCCTGGGTGCTATCGGAATATTGCCTGGGTTCTGCCCGTGCACTGCCTGCGTGCTATTACAATATTCTTTGATGCGGCAGGAGCATTGCTCGGTGTTACCAAAGAGTTGCCATCAGGAGACATATATACGGAAACTGGCTTACCGTCTTCGTATACGTCAAAAATACGCGGTGAAATTATTGACCACATACATCCCGATGCCGTAGGCAGAGGGGCGTATGTGATCAATGATTTTACCAAGTATTTTGACGTACGAAGACAGTCAGCCTGTTTTCGTATTATTATATACCTGAAAATGGCGAAATTTTACCTAGTCACGTGATCACATACCCCGTACGTCACAGTGTGGCGTACGGGTATAGATACGCCATGGGTAGGAGCGGGCAGTATACTTAGTTCATACAGCCACAGGTATATAATAATAGAGGCAACGGAAGTGCATCACTATACATCCGGCGGACCGCGCACCTAGACCCAAGCAAGAGCATGGAACAAGAGGACATAAGTTATCCCCACCCTCTCTCTCACTTGAGATCGCTAGAGTAAATCCTACCACCGCATCTTTCCCTCTACAGCTCACAAATACTGAATTCTAAGACACTGGGTTCTTGGCTGTCTACACAATTCCTATATACCTATGAGCGAACAACTTATGATTACTTAACGCTGCTGGGGGTGGAATAACTTTTGTTTACTGCCCAGGTTGAAGTTACTGCCCAGGTTGACATTTACTGCCCAGGTTGACGTTTAATGCCCAGGTTGACGTTCAGATACATTCAGTTTTTATCGATATTAGCCAACAATTGAAGGTATATAGGAATAGGGAAACCATGTACCAGTGGAAATAAGTCAAAGTTACTCGGGAAGGCTTGGAAAAATTACTATTACTAGTAATATTTCCAAGCCTTACCTCGTAACTTTGACTTATTCCCACCGGAACATAGTTTCCCTCTATTCCACATAGATGGTCAAGCCTATCATGTACATAGGCCTATCATGTACATAGGCCTATCGTGTACATAGGCCTATCATGTACATAGGCCTATCATGTACATAGGCCTATCATGTACATAGGCCTATCATGCCTATCATGTAAGGCTTGGAAAAATTACTGCCCAAGGCGTAGCCGCGGGCAGTAATTTTTCCAAGCCTTACCTCGTAACTTTGACTTATTCCCACCGGAACATAGTTTCCCTCTAATACTGTTTGCGACTGCACGATAATCTTCCCGGCTATACACACTAAGTTCTCACTTAATTCCTCAGTTCCTTTTTGTGGATGTCCGCGGGCGCTTCTATCCCTTGTGTTATAAATTTTTTGGAAGCGGTGGGTAGAGAGACAGTCCACGTCCCCCCTACGGATAGAGGAGCGCCCTGGGGAGGCCACATGAAGCGTTGGTCACATTTATTAAGTGTGCGCTGATGCTGATGGCTCTTTGTTCCGAAACACGCATTGGCTCCCACTGCCTCCGCTGGACGTACCTTGTTGGTCGCTCAAAGATCTATTGAATTCACAAAATATGTATTCACTGATTTGTTAGATAAAGGAAATTACGGTTCCCACACGTCACACATTTCTTAAACTCACAGTTAAGTGGTGATGTCTTTTAAAAAAGATCCCCGAAAACCATTCACCTAAAATGCCCCTGGCTGAAGCACACACCCCAAAGAGATCCCTACTCAACTTATTTCTATGTTGCTCATCAAATAGTACAATAGAGCCCCGCCGGGCAGGGAATCCTCTCTTCTGAGCGAAGGTAGGCCAACTAGTGGGGGCTGACTTGCAGGTTTGCTCATTTAACAGGGACCATTAAATGCAGCAAATAAAACAAGAAAGAGGATTCCGCTCTAAACTACTTTTTCCGAGTTTTTGGGCTGCTCTTCTACAGGTGATTTACTGTATTGCCAGAATAAGGTCACATAGTTCTACTTGTATAGGTTACACCTATATACTATTATACACCTCTCTGCTAGGAACAGTATCTTTTTAATGATATGATGTCACCGTGAATAAGACTTTATAACAAATATGGTAACATAAGAGAGTCGTGTTTGGCAATATCTATTACAATTTATCAGGCTTGATTCGTAGACCTCGTAGTATAACAAATATTTTCTCAAGTACATCGACAGGCTGTGGTGGCGCCCGGATTAGACTGGCGTCAGGGAAGCGTGTCTATATATAGCCAGATCCAGTTCGCTGGTTACTGGTTGTCTCCAGGGGGCCGTTTCACTAGAAGCCCGAAGTCTCACTGTTGGCAACAGTGCCACCACAGTGACAGTGTGCATTTCATGAGAAGGTGCAGTCAAGCGTGAACATGAGTCAGGTAAGGAGTGAGACCAACAGTGAGAGAGTATGTTTCACTAGAAAATTAGGTCTCACTGTACCTATCACTGTTGAGGCACTATTAGTGACAGGGTAGACCATGCCGCTGTTGGGTTTAGAGCTTTGTTTATGTCAGAGGAGGGCATGTTTTCACCCACTTCCCGTAGGAGTTAGGCAATGAAACGAGTAACGAGTAAGGTATACATTTAACCTATAACCGTACCAAATAAGGAGAAAGTCGGCTGCACCATTCCGAAGATATCGGCGTTTGAATTTTGTCATAGCACTGCTCTGCTCTGGTGGCGAGCACTTCCCACCAGCCTCCGGGGGGAGACAAAAAGAACAGCCAAATCCCCGGCGCACTACGGAGGGAGTGAAAAAGAACAGCGACCAACGCAAACACACGGAGGGAGTGAAAAATTCAAACGCCGATATCTTCGGAACGGTACGACCGGTTTTTTTCATATTTGGTACGATTAAAGGTCATATATAGTACCCCTTACTCATGTTAAAATTTCATTGCTTAATTCTTATGGGAAGCACGGGAAATCCTCTATATACACACAGTGAGGTTTGACAGCACAGCGAGACCCTGTGCTCACTAAGTGCACTATGCTGTAAAATATGCCAACAGTGAGAGTTGGTGCCACCTCAACAGTGTGAGCATTGATGAAACAGGATCTTGTCATTGTCACTGTTGGTATCGCTGTTGCTGGCACTGCTGCAGTCCTAGCTCTTGCTTTTACCACCCCACTAGTGAAACGGACCCCAGATCCTTATTGCCTCGGCGCGCCTGATTCCAATACTTCCCGAACACTTCCTGTTCAGACCTTTCATGGTGCCTAAACTCGAAGCAAATGGTATGATTATCATTGTGACCGACTGAGGAGGTTTAATGGACTCACGAGGAGAACGGAGTGGCGCCCCCTGACGATTACGAGACGCATTCCGGCCTCCCCGGATGCAGCGCCATCTAGAGGCTCGCGGCCGTTGTGACATCATCCTCGTGACGTCATGCCGCACGCCATCAAAGACGCCTTTGAACATTTTGTTTGATCCTGCTATTACGCCGACAAATTCCCTTTTTCGTGCATCTGCGACGCCTAAAGATGCCCCCGAAGAAAACTCCCGCGGGCAAGACCCAGAAAATCGTTAAAAAGACTTCGGCAGGGGAAAACAAGAACGTAAAAATGGACAAGAAAATCGAGGATTTGAGTCGCGAAGTGCGGACTATGAAATCTGCACTGATGGCATTCACTCAGGCGGCAGCCTCTAGGAATCAGGCGGCAGCCTCGCCGTCCAGGCCTATGAACGATTCCGCGATGGCAGTCTCACAAGTTCCTCCATCGACGCCTACGGGTACCCAGATGAGGGGTTTCGAGTTACATTGCCCGAATGCTAATGTGAGTACAGTACCAACGGCCGTTAATGATGGCTTCGCGGCATCCATGTTGGCGCATCCCTGGATTCCCAGGGACGCTCCTGCTCTCGGCGTCCAGTATCAAGATCAGTCCATCGACGACCAAGTGCGCCTATTACTGCAATCTACGGCTCATGTGCTACGGCCAAATAGAGGTAAATTCGTTATTCCCTGCCACTATGTATTGCTCCCCAGCCGTAAGGACCACATGAGTCTGGGCACCGTAAATTTGCAGGAACATATTTGGGGTATCCTCCGCATCGTGGACGATGCGGCGGTGCCCCCTACCGTCAAACCACATGTACTTTCACACCTCAGGGAGGTCGTGGAAGATTGTTTGGATTACGATTTCGCAGCCGTTCGCCGGTGGAGCGAGGAAATCTTCATACGAGTGGCAGAAGGTCGTTTCGCCAGGGGATGGGAGGATACCGAGCAAATCCAGCACCTACGCACGGCGATTTCTCGTTCCGAGAGTTCCCGCGTTTGCTGCGCGGTGGAGGCACCGGCGGCAAAGAAGAAAAACAAGGCGCCCGGTTTCTCCTCAGTCCACCCCCCCTGCAAGTTGTACAATAGTGAAAGGGGTTGTGCCGTCACCCCCCCGCATTCTACGAGTGGGGGAACTGTTGTTCACTGTTGCTCCTACTGTTCTGACAACTTTGGAGCCCATCACGCCCACAGTTTCGTCGATTGCAGGATAAGGGCTCGCCATGAGGCCACCGCCGGCAGTCACGCTGCTGGTATGCCCTTTCGCGGGCAGGCAGGAGGACGACCTGCCGCCGCCAACAATTCTGCTTAACTCGCTCCGGCGGGGGGAGCGTCTTCCGGGGGGTGGGGCGGACAACCCTCCCCCGGCAAGCCCTGTTGACGCACCTGCCGCCGAAGTGTGGCGCCCCCCCCCCCCTCGGACGAGTTCCGCGAGCGCTTTCCCGTGGAGGCGGCGCTCTACGACGCTGTACGTGCCTGCGGCGACTACAATTACCGAGCTGCTCGCCGCGAGGTTCCATCTGGTCTACGGGTCGACCGTTGGGCCGCACTCCTCACCAACTTCCACGACGCCGAGCTGTGCGATTTTCTCCGCTACGGCTGGCCGATTAGTTTTGATCAGTCACGTTGGCCCATCTCCACGTTCAGTAACCATGCCTCCGGGAGGGCCCAGGGCGACGCCCTTGCCGCATTCGCTGAAAAGGAACTACTTCTCGGGGGTCTGACGGGCCCCCTCACTCATCTACCGTTCGGCCAGTGGTCCCAGGTCTCCCCCCTCCTCACTCGTCCTAAGAAGGGGGGGAGGGCGTGCGAGTCATACTGGATTTGTCGTTCCCACCTGGCCAGGCGGTCAACGACGCCATCGCACCCGGTCTCTATCTGGGGTCTCCCGCCACCTACACCCTCCCCGGGGTGGGAGACCTGATCGAGGAAATTCTCGCGGCTGGCCCTACGGCTCACGTCTGGTCTGCAGACCTTTCCAGGGCGTATCGTCAACTCCGGATAGACCCCGTCGACGCCCCCCTACTGTGCTTCCGTGTAGGGGGGTCTTTCTATGTGGAGCGATGCCCTCCGTTCGGTTGCCGCACCTCCTCGATCGCGTGCCAGCGCACATCGAACGGGGTAGTCTATATGATGCGTTCCCGCGGCCGGCACTGCCTTGCGTATCTGGACGATTTCGCGGGCGTTGCCGCAGGGAAGCGCGCCGCTCAGGAGGCGTACGACCACTTCCTGTGGTTAGCGGGCCATCTGGGCCTCCAACTCGCCGCGGAGAAGTGCCAGCCCCCCACCCGCCGCCTTACCTGGTTGGGTTTCGTGCTGGACATCGACGAGGCCACTGTCTCCATTCCCCCCGGCAAGCTCGCAGACGTCCTGGAGGTGTGCCGCGAGTGGGAGGGCAGATCCCACGCATCTCGCCATCAACTCCAGTCCCTTCTGGGGCGCCTCGTCCACGTCGGCCACTGCGTCCGCTACGCCCATCGCTTTATGACACGCCTCTTCTCGGCCCTACGGGCGTCGCAAGGCGCCGCAGTTATCACCGTCGGCCGCGAGATGCACGCGGACATCGCGTGGTTCCGCGCTTACGCGACGTCCTCGAACGGGCGCCATTACTTCGGGCTGCCCGACGCCTCTACCGACCTCCACATCGACATCTCCGCGGCAGGCGTCACGGCTTCCCTGGAGGGGTCGGCCGTCAGGTGGGGGTGGGCCATCAGCGACGCGGACATCCCCTCGGACGACGCTTCTCGCCACGCTTACGCCCTGGTCGTGGCGCTTCATCTCCTCGCCCCTCACGCCCCCCCGGGCGTCGCCATCCGGGTCCACGCCTCCCATCCGGGCGTACTCGCCCCTCTCGCCTCGGGGCTCATCAGGAACAGCCAGATCGCCGCACGCGCGGCAAGTCTGGCTCGACGCCGCCCTCAGAGACACCGATGTGCTTCCGGGGGGGGTGGGGGGGCCGCCCCCCCCAACGCACGTCCCAACCCACGCCGAGGTACCCACACACGCCGAGCTCTTCAATATTGGTTTGTAAATTGCACGCCACACGATCTCCACGCCCGGATGAGGGCCTCCCACGATGCCGCGCTTGCCCCTTCCACGCACAGGAACAAGGAGGTACACGCGCGGAGGTACATCCGCTTCGCCGCCGGGCACACCGCGGTCTTCCTCCGGCCTACGGTCCTGGAGGCATGCCTCTACATCCAGCACCTGGCGGATACGTTCGCGTCGCCCGCGGCCGTGAGGAACGCCATCTCCGGCGCCCGCGCTTGGCTCTCGGACCACGGAGGGGACGCCAGCGCTTTCAGCTCACGGCAGGCCGCGGCAGTGTTGCGCGGTACGGCTCTGCAGTCGGCGCACATCCTCCGCCACGCCCCCCCTATCACCATGGATATGTTGTCGTCGATCGCCAACCAGGCGGCATCGCTCACGACCGGGGTTCTCGTCAAAGCCGTGGCGCTCGTCGCTTTTTTCTCCCTCCTTCGCGCCTCGAATCTCTTCGCCCCACCTCCGGGGAGGCGCCAATCGTCTCACGCGCTTCTGCGCGCCGACGCGGTCATCCAGGACGGACGCTTAGTGCTTACCGTGCGATCTGCTAAGACCATAGGACCCGGCCGTTCCCCGGCCGTGATTTCACTGGATCCGTCTGACGACGGGCATTATGCCCAGTGAGGGCATGGAGATCTTATATAGCGGCCGCGCCCGCGCGGCCGTTAGACCCCATGTTTCTCCAGCAGAGCCGTTTTCGGCCTCTCAGTTCACCGCGGTCGTGCGTTGCCTCTTGCAACGGGCTGGTTTTCCCCATGCGGACGAGGTGACTCCTCACTCGTTCCGGAGGGGGGGGGCCCAATTTTTTCATGCCCATGGCATGCCGGCCGCAGACTTGCAGCGTCTCGGCACTTGGTCATCTTCGGCAGCCATGGCACCTTATCTTGTATAATATTTCAGACTTTCAGCTTGGTATCTTTTTCTGACATTATACCGTTTTTACCAGTTTGAATCCCTCGATCACCCTGGTATTGTATTTTATACTGCATGATTCCGTATGTCATACTTCCAGTTTGTCGGTAATAAATTTTACCAAAATGCCTTCGACGAGTTGTTGGTCATTGTGACCGACTGAGGAGGTTTAATGGACTCACGAGGAGAACGGAGTGGCGCCCCCTGACGATTACGAGACGCATTCCGGCCTCCCCGGATGCAGTGCCATCTAGAGGCTCGCGGCCGTTGTGACATCATCCTCGTGACGTCATGCCGCACGCCATCAAAGACGCCTTTGAACATTTTCCTCCCACCCACCCCACAGTTTTTCTGCTATGGACTTTCTATGGTATCTTTTTCTGACATTATACCGTTTTTACCAGTTTGAATCCCTCGATCACCCTGGTATTGTATTTTATACTGCATGATTCCGTATGTCATACTTCCAGTTTGTCGGTAATAAATTTTACCAAAATGCCTTCGACGAGTTGTTGGTCATTGATAAATGAGCATGCAATAATGAATGAATGACAATTAGAATGTTTGGGTTACATTCTGTCGATGGATAGTTTTCTGTATCCCACTTGCACCCGGGCAAGTTGCCATTTCTACAACTGCCTGAGCCTAGGATCCAAACATATCAAGCACCAGTGGGTTTTGAGGTATTTCGGTGTTTAGGCAACATATACACGGTGTGCGAGCACGATCTTATAATATAAGCGTTGATAAACACATAGCAATGGCATAACACTTAACATAATGTATTTAGGCGCTTAAATACTACCATGCGTATCTTCTGTATCTATTGTCTCCCATTAAACTTTCATGGTAACATGTCTATGGCAATCTCACTACGTGAAAAAGCATATATTCCATGCATACGTGTACCACTGTGAAAACACTCTTATACGAAGTATTTTGACGTGTTTATATATGTAAACGCATATATTGCGCGCCAGCATATATATGAAAAGAATTATCCTGTGTGCGCCATGAATATGCAGGATGTATGTATGTATACATGTCTGGCATTTGGCATCTATGTGTTGAATATATATATAGCATACATATATATGTACATACACCCCATTATTGCAACTGAACAGGGTTACATATGTGTATAATCATACTGACCTTCCTGCCCTGGCAGATGAAATAAGATTATCCTCTGCCTACACACATTATAAGGTTATTGAGCGCGGGAAATCGCGCTCATATACGTCATCTAGAAGGGTTAGAATGCTCACACAGGCTTTCAGCTTACTGCAGAGAATCTAACCCTTCACTATCCATGCACTAATTATAAAGGCCTGGTGAAATGGACAGATGTCCAGTATCACAGTCTGACCATACCCTGCCCGACTACTGACTTGGTTCCTAAAAATAGTTCAAAACTGATGGGACACACCTAAATACATTGTATTCAAAGTGTCACATATGAGTGGGCACACTTGAGCTGTAGTAATCAGATATAAATTCCCTACACAGAGCCAGCAAACCTGTTTGACCAGTTATTAACCTTTGTGCTTTTAGTGACCAGAGGCTGATTCAAGACTGTTGTAAGACTGATACAAGACTTGTAAGACTGTTGGGAGACTGTTGTGAGACTGATGCAAGTCTGTTGCAAGACTGTTGCAAGATTGTTGCAAGACTATTGTAAGACTGTTGTAAGGCCAATACAAGACAGTTGCAAGACTGTTGCAAGACTGTTGTATGACTGTTGCAAGACTGTTGTAAGACTGTTACAAGACTTGCTAGGCTGCTATAAGACTTGTAAGACTGTTATAAGATTGTTGTAAGACTGTTGTAAGACTGTTGTAAGGCTGATACAAGACTGTTGCAAGACAGTTGCAAGACTGTTGCAAGACTGTTGTAAGACTAATACAAGGCTGTCGTAAGACTGGTACAAGACTGTTGTAAGATAGTTGTAAGGCTGATATGATACAATTCTCATATGAGACTTACAACAGTCTTACAACAGGCTGACAACAGTCTTGTATCAGTCTTACAACAGTCTTGTATCAGCCTTACAATAGTCATGTATCAGCTTTACAACAATCTTACAATAGTCTTACAAGAGTATGGCAACAATCTTACAACAGTTTGCAACAATTCTCATATAAGCCTTACAACAGTCTTAGAACAGGCTGACAACAGTCTTGTATCAAACTTATAACAATCTTACAACAGACTTGTATCAGTCTTACAACAGTCTTGTATCAGCCTTACAATAGTCTTGTATCAGCTTTACAACAATCTTACATGAGTCTTCCAACACTCTTACAACAGTCTTGTGACAGTCTTGCAACAATCTTGCAGCAGTCTTAAAACAGTCTTACAAGTCTCGCAACAGTCTTAAAACAATCTTACAACAGTCTTGCAACAGTCCTACAACAGTTTGTAACAGTCTTGCGACAATCTTACAACAGTTTGTGACAGTCTTGCAAAGTCTCATAACAATCTTACAACAGTCTTGCAACAGTCTTACAACAGTCTTTAATCAGCCATACAATAGTCATGTGTCAGCTTTACAACAATCTTACAACAGTCTGGCAACACTCTTACAACACTCTTGTAACAGTCTTACAACAATCTCGCAGCAGTCTTAAAACAGTCTTACAAGTCTGGCAACAGTGTTAAAACAGTCTTGTAAAAAATAAATGTTTAGGGTAAAGATATACAACACAAGGTGATCTCTTCCCCAGAAAAATTGGAATTATCATGTGAGAGTTTATTGTCCTTTAGAAGTACCGCGCTCATCCATTGTAAATGGAAATATCATTAGCTCCTAGTTGTCTATGGGTGGGCAGATAGGTGTGTGGCTGTGCAGACAGGAAGGCGAAGCAGCCGTGGCGGCGGAGATGGTGTTGGCAGCGGCAGTTGCCGTAGCAGTGTGGCGGTGGTTTCGGTGGTTGGGTGACCTTGTGCTATAAATACAGTACTAGGATTACAACCACAGATCAAGTTAAGTATTTCTGACCAAAATATCGAGGTACAGATTCCATTCAGACACTCACTATGTCTTTTTATTATCATATACCTAGAAATCATTAAGAATGCCATTCTACAACTCACTAAATAGAAGAATGGGTGGTCACATGGTACGGAGGGTAGTATGATATATATTACGCCACAGTGTGGACGAATGAAATCATTACTACTAGGGCGTATACATGAGGCATTCTTGCTCCGGTATATAATAATATAGAAAGACATGGTTAGTGTGGCCAAATGGAATCTGTTCAGAGATATTTTGGTCAGAAATACTCACCGAAGTCGATGACTGAGGTGAGTATTTCTGACCAAAATATCGAGGAACAGATGGAATTCGGCCACACTCACTATGTCTTTGTATTAATATATACCGTGAAATCGTTAAAAATGCCCTTTTACAACTCACTGCTGATGGTCTCACCCTATAGTAAGGCACGTATGAATCGCCGAACATTCAACTTGATCGATAGTTCTCGGGTTGTCCGCTTAGTGGCGCCTCCGCGATGACGTCAGAACGTTGTTGTGGAGAGTGATAGCTGGGGTTGTAGCAGAGATTCAAGCAAGCGCAAGCGCCACAAAAAATCTGCTGGGAGAGTGAGCGGTAGTAATGACGTCATATAGTAACTTTTGCTGCGAATTCAAGTGTACAGTCGGGGCGTCTTTTTCCCAAATTCTAAGGTGATAATGTCATTATTGGGTATGTACTACGATGCTTACTATTGTTTGTTTATTTCACGTCGATTTCGGGTGTGGTAGTAATGCTGGGCGATCATTATATATATGCAAATATACTTCCGAATGGGAAACGGCCGCCATTTTGTTTGTTTATTTCTTTTCCGATAATGTCAACAGATCACGTGGTACGGTGTGGCGTAAAAATATTTTACGCCATGGTGCGGCCGAACGGAATCTTTTCTCTTATCGCGTAAAAGTGAGACATTCGTGCACCGGTATATAGTAATATAGTGTACTGGGATTATGGCCATACAAAATAAGTATCAAAGGACGACACAATAAATAGTGAATAAAAGGTGTTTCAAGGGAGATTCATTTATCATGTAGGGGCTGCCTCCAATATCGGGGGAGGGGGACTCATCCCGAATTGCCTGCCTGATAAGTAACGTCCGTGTACTTTTGATGTGATAAATCGGAGAGATTTGTAAAGTAATGTAGTCTCTGAAGCCTATCTTCAGGGCTGTAGGAGATTCTCATCAGTCGCCAACTCTTCTTCACAGAAATCAATGTCTTCTGCATGGAGAGACTCTCTGCTTACTTGTAGCGTCATTGGTGGCTGTGTCCCGCGTCTTATCAAGTTACGCAGTGGGTTGAAGGAAAATAGGATCATTAGAGTGCACTCGGTAGAAAAGAAGCCTCTATAGTGTTTTGGATTATGATAATTAGCTTGGAGTCATCACCATGGAAACGCATAGCTGGCCTATTCTCACCAAAGCTGTGCACGGGCCAAATTGCCATTGTGTAGACCTGGTTTTTTTTTTTTTTGTTATCTTATAGAACCCAATGAGATCCCGAGGGGGACACCCATTTTTATAGGAAAAAAACATTTTTTTGGCCTGCCAGGGAGCTCCAAATGGTCAAAAATGATCAAAAAATGGGTCTTGGCATGTTTAATTTGGTGGTTTCTGCTGAATTTCTAGGAAATACCTAGGGGTATACAATTTCCGCTAGAAACCAATTACCGGGCCCAATCTTAGCCCAAAACACGGTGTCTAGCCCTATTTTCCACTTCTGAAGAACCAAAAAACCGGGAAGTTTGTGTCCGCCCGAGTAACCATGACACATAATCACTTATAAATTATTATTGAAAGCATTTAGGTTTAAATTTCTTTACCAAAACATAGTGGTATATGTGTGTCATAGAATAAAACAAGAAATTGGAGCTCTACATGTAATAGCATGGGCAGGGTGGCGGTACAGGCTGCCCAGAAGTGGGAGTCCATCTGAATAACCCATCTGCCAGAGTAACCCTGAGGAAATCACACTTGTCATCAATGAGCACCCTCTTCAGGTCATTACTCATATGACATGGGACAAACCCACTCTAGTGAGGTCCCACAGGGGACCACCCATAAAGTACGTATGCAGATCTATTTTCCTTCACCATTCTGCCCCCCACATACTGCCCCTCTACCATACTGCCCCTCTACTATATTGTCCCTCCACCATACTGCCTGACCTTCCAGGATATTGCCCCTTTAACATACTGCCCCTCTACTATGTTGTACACCATACTTTCCTTCCACCATACTGCCCCTTCTGTACTGCCCTTTTACCATACTGCTCCTTCCCCATACTGCCCCTCAACATAACTTCCCCTTTATTACTATATACCCATGCCGTTTATACTGTAAATATGCACCGTTTCGGCATATGACGTAGAAATACTGTACGGACCAGTGGTCCATACACCAAAATACGGACTACCTACCCATACACACTAGTGGCATATAAAACTCTGTATGCCAGTCAGCGTGGCATACGGAATCTCAATGGTAAGCCTATGGGATTTTATATTAGGGGTGGGATAAAGGCGTTTTCCCTATACAAAGAAAACTACGTATATATCAGGCTGTTCATCAATTTGTCCATCAGCTAAACGCTGCTTTGGAGGGTTGTCCTTTGATAATGATATGTTAAACTAATATATTTATCAAACCAGCGGATTCACATTTAACACTTTTGGCAATTGTAATAATTAACACTAGCATTGCTGCAATCATTAAGACCGATCCCCTACCTCATATACTCATACATGTCATCTAGATCTGGAACTGACATGAGAATACCATACATCTAACTCGATAGGAATCATTGTAAATAATCTATAAGCCTATCTCAGATCATTTCTATATTTTGCCGCAAACGAACTGAGCCAGCATGGTCAATGTGGCAGTTGGCACAAGTTTCCAGGGTAGCCTGTCGTATTAGGTGCTTTCCCAACCACCTACCAACTATAGGCCCCAATCCGCTCCCCTCTCCAGATGTCAAGGGCCAGTAATTCTATCAAATTCTATCAAATTCTGTCCAAGCGCCCGCGGCCAATTTTCCGGTTCAGGTGCATCATTATCGTGGACAGAAGGGGCCATTGGCAACCTGATGTCGTTATCGTGGCCCTAAGCGGCGCATGCGCATGCAACCGACGCAGACAGAGCCGTCTTATTGGCTGAGAATGACCATTGTCCGGGACCAACGTTCTTACGATGCCTAGTAGGACCTGGGAAATAAGGCCATGTCTTCACATGAAATAATACTGCCGAATCCCCGACGCCAATCATTTTCCGGACCATTGGAATCCGAAGAAACCTTTATATTTTTTATCCTTGATGAGACGTGTAAATTGCTTTCAGGCAATAAGAGAGAGGCCGAGAAATTTACCATCGCTACATTTACGATGTACATGTCGATACAATATTCCTCTTTTTTCTAGGATCACCATGAAGCCAACTGTGGATCAAGCCATCTCACACCTTAACCCATTCAACCAGGGCTGGCCGGGTGATGAGGTATCATTTATAAATTATTCGGTTTTTTTTAATAAAATTGAAAATAATGGTTCAATAAATATAAAACTTTTACAGAATGTAGATATAACATCACATTTGATATTTCTAGGTGAAATGAAAAATAGTATTGAGTACCACGTGTCATGTCGGATGATGCAAAGGAACAATATTCACAACAAGCTTATATACCCGGCCTCTAGAGGTATTCAATAGCACAGGTACCCAGCTCAATGACTGGAGCCCTGTTGTGGGCACCTACCCAGTAAACACAAGACGTAAATTTACATGTCTCACAGGTAGATTTCTTACGTATAAAAACATAGAAATGTTAAGGTTTACTTTCGTCTGTAGAAAGTTTGGTAATTTTAGGAAATATTACATAAATTCACGTAATTGATATTACATTTATTTAGGAAAATTTACATTAATGTGCATTTATTCATGTTCATGTGCATGAATTCACTACATCCATGGCAGTAATTTCTGTCTTTTTTGGGGGGAGGGTATGGCATGTATAGTTGGTTTATTTACCAAATTTACCAAACAAGCAGTTACAGTTATGTTAATCTCATTCAGGCTATCATTGGCTCATCTTTTTGTCACTGCAGTTATCCTAATTTTGGTAATTTTGGCAGTTGGGTTGGACCACAGCTCTCTGCAGGTGTGTGGTGTTGACATAAATGTAAGTTAAGTTTTTGTTAGCTGAGAAAAAATTATAAGCAAGTGATGAGGCCGATGACATAAAAAGTATAAAGAATTAACTATACCTGAGTATAATCCATTGTGATACCTATAGGTTTATTATACTAATTTCTCTCCTTCGTAGAGAAATCCCAAAATAAACATTCCCTTCCTATGTAGATAAAGCTACCAGAGACAAATATTCATATAATTATGTAGATTTCCGTTTCTAAAATACATAAAATAACCCAACCAATTACGTAAAATTACGGATTTCTCCTTTGATATATATTCACATAGATTTATGTAGTTTAAAAATGTAAAATAACATTTCTGAACTCTGATGATATTTCTTGCTCTAAAACTGTTATTGATGATGTGTTTACCACTGATGTTGTTGCTTGTGATCATGTTGACTTTGCTTGCATTTATCATCTCAAGCAGCATGGTACACAATATTTGTCGCACTCTCTTATCTTCTAGATGTGACGACTCCCCTCCACAACAGGATGGTCTAGTCATTCATCGCCGCAACAGCCCCCAGCGACAAGGCACAACAGGGGGCAACAGGCAGCGAAGTTCCTCCAGTTTTGTTGCAACCAACGAATCGCCCTCTCAGCATGACGCCACTACAAGCCTGCCTCTATGCTCAGGCTTTGGATGAATCTCTGTCTCTAGCGGCATCACGCAACTTCATCTCCGTGGCTTGCTCGTGGCTCTGCGACAACGGGGGTAATGCTGTCCCCTTTGCCTCTTCTCAACTCTCCGCTGTGCTTCACGGTGCCGCCCGGCTCACTCCACATGTCACTAGCCAGTCACCGCCCCTTTTGCCTCATCACGTCAAACTCGTCTGTGAGGCAGCACACACATCTTCGATCCACCATTTTCTCCTCAGAGCCGCTACTCTCCTCCGGTTTTTTCTCCTACCTCCGGCCTTCTAATCTTCTGGAGCCCGCATCACGCTCATGGACTGCTCCTCACACGTTACGGAGAGCAGATATCCTCTAGTCTCTGCTGGACTCCTTCTCCGTGTGACCTCATCAAAGAATACACGTGGCCCTTCAGATGCGGTCTCTCTTCTAGTTCCCTGCATCTCGGGCTCTCCTTACTGCCCAGTAGCCGCGCGAGACGCCTACACAGTATGGGCACCTCTTCATGCCTCAGAGGCGCCCACACTGCCTCTCATCTGAGAGTCCTGCTGGACCAAATCTGCACCCATGGCATGTGGGCATCACCTTCTTCTGCGGCTCCCTACCTACGACCTGCAGCCTCCTCCAAGGTTCCAGACGCCTTGTCATCAGCATTTGGCTGAATTCTGGAATTTATATCATGTATAACAATTTTATACTCGTATAAACAGTTACTCAAGGTTCATACCTTTTAATAAAATTTCATAACTGCCGCTGCGCCACTCGTCTTATTTATGACGAGTATACAAGTATGAATTCGTTTGAGCGCAGCAGCAAAACCGGGTAATGTCGGGTGGTGCCACCTCTCGGCGTGACAATGACCTAATATCTATGACACTTGATTCACACGTCACAGACTCATGCATGCGCGCCGCAAGAAGTTCAAAGAGACGTTTGACCCAGCCCACAGGTCTACACCTGTATAATCTCATCTGTTAGAGTTACACTATCTAGCCTAGGCTGAATTCTGGAATTCATACCATGTATAACCATTTTATACTCGTATAAACAGTTACTCAAGGTTCATACCTTTTAATAAACTTTCATAACTGCCGCTGGGCCTCTTTGACTTATTTATTCCATTCATGAATAAGAATTGTTTCACCAAAGCCAGTGACAACTGCTGACACTGCTCTGCTTGACTGCCTTGTTTACAACCTACTACAGAACTCAACCCTATGTTGGTGTGATGGTCTCATACTTCCGATTGGAATATTTTATTTTATGCACTTCCGCTGTATGAAATGAATCAATATTTACTGTGATGAATCATCTAGATCTCATTCCCAAATTTCATAATTTTCTGTTCAGCAATATAAATGTTTTTTTTGTTTTTTTTATGGGCCTGGGACCAATAGTGATCATAACAGCCCAACAGCGACTGGGTTTGAGGAACACTTTGCGGTCATGATCACTCTTTTCGTTTTCCAAACAGTCAGTCTTATTCGATTACAACTTGTATAGACTTCGCTGTTCGAAAAACACCTCCCTAGTCTGCCAGGCCCACGTTGGGTTTCATTTGTCAAAGTTATTCAACATTTGTTTAGGAACAAAGCAATGATCTCAAGACAGTTCGTTCGAGGCTTGTATAACGGATATCATTTAATAAAGGTTGGTCTCGAGACATGTAGGATACTGGGCTCAGATATGGCTGGTTCTCTCAAAAGGAGGTTTCCCAGCTATATAAGACACCTTGGCGGTAGGATCAATTTGTTAAAAGTCTCTTATCTATTGGATATTTAACGAAAGGTTCCATCCCTTCCATGAAATGACGATCACCATATGACCGGCTATATTAAACAACTTATGGCAGGGATCGTCCCACAGCTCGCCCCTCGCTGGCTAATTCTTTTCTTCCAGCCTTATCATCGTTCGTTCATCATTGAACAGATCTAGACCCTTTGAAACTAAACAAGCCGGACCGTGCAACAACAACCTGATTTGTACCAACATATACCCAAGTCACGGCACGGGCAGATAGGAGAATCGGTTAATCAGTACGGCCAAGGACATGGAGGATCTTCTTCAACTGGCCGACGAAGAAGAAGTTCGCCAAAAATATTATACACATCATTTATATAATACAAATAGTGACATCCACACCACTTGTAATTCCTATTTAACACATGCTTTCTAATAGGTTATCCATGCGGGGTTTTTTTCCAGGTATTTTTAGGCATTCTAGGAAATGTGTTCATGTGCACATTTATATAAACTGCCTCTTACATTGATGGACAGCACCTATTTTGTTCTACTTAACATAAAACGAACAAACCCATTACGTTGATTTTCCAGTCTGCCACTAGATTATCAATGTGACTTGATATGTAGTCATGGATGAATATCCTTGTCATTGACATAGCTTATAGTTTTTATGCTTTCTTTCCAGCAACGCAAACCACACAAATTGAACTCACAGTATGCTACATTCTCTTCTCTTTCCTCTTCTGGGGGTGTTTTTAATTTATATATAGCAGCATTTATCACATGAAGTATAACATTACATACATTATTTCATTTCAGAATCCTCATTAACCTAGACAGGCATGATAAGTGCAAAAGAATATCCTATCCCTGCTGTAGATGACAATATTCCTTCAATATTGGATTGGCAAGTTCATATATTTTTTGGAGGGCGAGTCAGACCTCTTTTTTCCTATTTTTTTCTGGTATGCATTATGATGATACAAACCTTTTTACAGGACCACATGGAGGACAGATATGTTACTTGTGAAAGGGTGTTTCAGTAAAGATATAATATGTTGGGATATAAAACAATATCCCCTTTTAACATATAGTTAGAATCGAAGTGTTTATTTCAAAACTCTGGGAATCCCCAATTCTTCCATTTGAAAACAATACAATCGCAACTGGGATTCATGGATTATTTCAAGGCTGAACAACTAGTGAAAAAAAAGGGAAAAGACAATATTCTAGCCTTTTATGGCACGTTTAAAGCAAAGGTGTGTTATCAATTGTTGTATCCCAGGGCCTAGTCCATCCCATATTAACCTAATACCTCTGTACAAAGGAGAGCACTTATATATTGCAGAATGATGCCGGGGACATTGATGATGACTCTACCTTGACTTTGGGTATACGCTATGCGCGGCGGATCTTGTCTAGATATATTGAACCATATTATCTGGAGATATGGACTATGCCATGTTGATATAAACATGTGTCTTTGAGGACATGCACGCGGCTTACATCTTTTGCAGCTATGCTCTAGATATGTCCATGCCTGTTCCGAAGCCCTCCACTTGTATTATAACTAAGTCTTCTTAAATCTAACAGTAGGTGAGGCTGGCTTATCATTAGCATACCATTTGGTTTTTGATATCTTTAATATTCCTGATATAGTGACGTCTAAGATAGAAGTGCTACAATCTTGTCCAGAGTAAATAAGGTTTTTGAATTTTTTTTTGGTATCAGAGTTCGGAGTCTCTAATACCCCCATTGCCCGTGGGAAGCTGATCGATGCGCATTTAAGTCTCATGCTATTTAGCCAGAGCATGTTCTTTCATTCAGATGGTGGGCTCTTTTAAAAACCATCCATATGCTCTTTGTGTGGTTTGATATCACATCACGTCAATTTTACCTCTTTTGCCATCAGTATCGACAATATCACATCACTATCCCCTCAATTGTTCATAGCCAGCTCTGTACTCATTCGCCATCTATAGTTCTTGTTTTATTTTTGGGGGTTGGCTTTTTTTAAATACGCTCCTCTTGATTGAGTCTTTAGGACATACAGGACATGCATGACGAAAATCAACTTAATTATGCAATTTGAGTCAATGTGATAAGACTCTTAATATTATAGTTTATGGGTGCTCCCCTCTGCGTTTTTGCAAACCATTTGCATCTGGGGACATTGACTTCTTGTCTCTCATTTCCTTCTAGTGTGACAACCCTCTGTACCACAAAACTCACATCATTCTCTTAAGGTACAGGTTGCGTTTCCATTGGGATCTGGTATTTGCCCCCTGTAACTGAAGAGTAGATTCTCTGATAGCCGAGGTTATAGCTGAACCCCTGAGAGCCCCAGCTAAGAGGACCTTCATTCTAACACTCGGTCCTTCTATTTCACATTGACCCAATAGATTTCTGTAACCTATTGGCATTTTACCATTCTATGCCTCCGCTCCTTTTTGCTGTTCACAATAACCTGTGAATACATCTGTCAACATTTTTCTTTGTTTCTATTGTAACCCATCTAGTAGAAACGAGCAGTGGCCTGCGATTGTGAGTATAGATGTCTTCGCTATTTTAGCAGTTTCTTTATTTACATCACGTCTGATTCTTATTAATACATGTTTAGTACATTTATCATTAATAGCTCTCTGCAGTTTAAAAGTCCTCATGCTTTTGTTAAGATTCAGCCCGCTATCTATAATCATCACCAGGTAGTTAATGTCTTCGCAGGATGCTATAATAATCTCCCCTCCCAGAACATGTTCCCTTGGTTCTCCCTTTCAATTGTTTTGTTCCCATGGTAAACTAACTTGGTTTTTAATGTTAATACTCAGGATTTAGAGCATGCCACAGGCTCAGAAAGGGATGATATCCAACCATTCCATGTAGGATCTCTCTATTTGAAATAGTTGACAGAAACCTTTATAAAGCTAAATTTGCTGCTTAGCCCATATACGTTCTCCATTTTCTCAGCTAAAAATCAAAGAAATTGAATAGATTATTTTCCTCATAGAGAAAAATACCTATATTTGAAATTTGAGTTATGTTGAAAGCAACATAAATCAAGATGAAGAAAATTTCACCTATTCTATATGGTATGGCGATGTAAAGATAGAATTAAGGGGTGTGTATAGAGGCGCTAGGGTGATTTGGTATGTCCCGGGTATCGCTGGCCGGCCCGAGGTAGCCGAGGGGAAAGCCGTACCGGATGAATCCGAGGAGCTCGGCCTTACCCTCCATACCCGTCAGGTATGCCTCCCATGCCCGTAGATTCAGGTCTGTGGGCAGCGTAATCTTAGCACACATGGCGTTTGGAAGCCCGGACGCCCGAACGGCCCTGTAGATATGCCCGTGCGCCGCGGACGCGTCCTCGTGGAGAGACGGCCATTCTGCACGGCAGTGATGTAGGAGGGCCTCCGGATCCGTCCGGACTCCGGGGGGAACAACTCCGGTGTGGCACACTTCCTTTAGTGTGTCGAAGTCCGGAGTGTTGTTCTGTTGTACTCGATGTGGTGCGGTAACACTAAAACTCCTCAAGTGCTGGGGGGCGACGCCCACCGGCATGGCCGCTTGCCACGTGGTGTTTGTGTTTTTGTTGTTGTCGGGTCCACGTGCGCTCCCCGTCACGTGGGGGCTGACTTCACTGGTCCTGCCCTGCCTTGTCTGCGTCTCTCGGGGGGGGCGCAGCCGTTGGGCCCATATCCGGTCCGGGCCCGCTCACCACCTGGGCCCACGTCCTGGCCCGCGGTTTATTGGGGGGCGTTACGTAAGCATCCGGGGGTACATCCTGTGTGATCTCACGTGCTGTGTACGCGGCGACCCCGGGCTCGGGGGTGCGTGCACGGGAGTATCCTGTTTGGGGGTGCGCTCCGATCACTCGCGGGGCGCACCGTAACCGTTTTTTGCAGGTGCTGGCGGTGCGTGTTGGTGTACCACTTCCTGCCTCGGGTCTACCGCCCGCAGCGTATGTCCGGCCTGGGGGGTGTATCCGGCCAGTCCGGCCCGGCAGGGGCCAGCAGGAGGAGCCGGCTGTGCATCGTACCCCATCGTGTACCCTAGCTTGCGGTTACACGCGTGGAGCGAATGCCCGCACTGCTTCCCAACGGAATCGCAGTACGAGCAGATGTGTAACCATTTTACCGGCCCGTCTTTGTGGCTGCCCCGGTGGCGGCACCCCTGGTCCGAGTTATACTGCCGGCATGGGAGATCCTTAGACCCTCCTTTCCCCACGTCCGGTCTAGCCTGGGTGGTCCCGGTCGTCATGGCCAGTCGCACTCGTTCTTCTTGGATCAGGCTTTAGTCACTCCACACGAGTCGGCCTGTCTCTATCTGGTCAAACACGTACTGCAACCACCTACGTACTCAGGCCCACGGGCGTGACTGTGCGTCGACCGAGACTTGATGTAGATGTTTAAACATGTGGTCCCGGTCCCCCGAGTCCACGGCTCGGTGGTCGCTTAAGAGCCCGATGAAGGCACTGACATACTCCATCGGTCCCAAACTCCCTCTCAACTCCAATTTCTGAGAGAGAGTGTACACTCCCTCTCGGTCTAAGAACATGTATGGCTTTGATGTAAGGCGAGCAATATTGAGGTCTAAATAAAGCTTACCAGCCGTACGGTCGTGTCGTATCGTCTCCTGGTCCAGCTCCCGTTGTACGTATGCGTCTGGGGCGTAGCGTTCTCTGAGTTGTCTCGGCAGCGGGAGTACCCGGGAGGCCTGGTCCTCGGCCCAGTCCTACGTCCTCCGTACAGCTGCCGACCGTACCGAGGGCACCCTGGAACCCAGTCACTCACACCTTAGCTCTAGGGTGCACTCCAATCCGTATAAGTTTTTTACTTTTCCTCATTCATTTTCAGTCCCACTAGCCTCTGAAGAATCAGTAGCTTTTCAAGAACCCTTTGAGCGGAGGTAATGTTACTGACCAGGCAGCACATATGGTTGCGAATATTGGGAGTTTAACCTTTTCGCCATGCATATACCCTTACTCGAGTGGTCCTCCCTAATGGCTGTTGCAAATAGTTCTATTATGAATGTAAATAGATAAGGAGAGATGCAATAGCCCTATTGTGCGCCCCTCTCTGGCCTAAACCTGCTAGTAGGAAAGCGATTGTTCGATTCACAGACCTCTGGATCCGTATATATATGCGAACCCTGACGATTTGCGGCAGCCCCCCAATTCACCGCAATTCACCTTAAGTCAAAGGGAAACTTCTGTAGTCTACCAGGCTCACAACGTAAGTTACCGGGACCAGGCAGTTCGGGGGAATCCACAGCGACTTGCAGCAACTTAAGTCACCCTAAGTCGCCGGGATAATTTGGACCGAGCAGAGCAAAGGCCATAAAAAGGTCATAAAAAGGTCATAAAAAGGTCATAAAAAGTCCACGTCGACTTAAAGCCTGCCCCCACTTACCACGATTCTGGTCCCGATTGGCCTTACGACGGCCTTCCCGACACCATTCCGATTGAAGCGTGAGGTCTGACAAAATTGTGATAGGTGGAACAGGTTTCTGCGATTCCGTCTACGACAGCTCACGATAGGCTGCGATTGTAAATGCCAATCGTAGAGGTCCCGATAACTTCCAACATGTTGGAAATTTCGTAGCCTGTCGTAGGGTATTGTAGTGTATTTGAATGGGAAAATATCTCTTGTGGGTGAAATACTAGGTGGAAAATTATGAAATTCTAGAATCAGGTAGGCCGTATACATATATATATTCGGTGAAGATATGATATCATTTGATTAAGGATAAAGGTCTGAAAATAATAGTTTCAGATCGGAATCACGATTCTATCACAGTTATCTTTTTCAATTTGATTGTATTAGAGTCTGAAAAATAACTTCAAATTATGTTGTGAATACCTCTAAAAAAACTATTCAGATTCATTTAATGTTTCCAAAATTATAATATATTTCAATATCAAAACTCATATACATTGATACATAGATTGAATCGTGACCATGGTTTATGGTTTTGGCCCTCCAAAGGCGTTTCTACGCTCTACGATTTCAAACCATGTCCACGATTTGAAACTATCGGGGACCTACCGATAGGCCACGATTGCGGCATTTCAAATCGTAGCGATCGGGAAGCATGTCGTGGCCTATCGTGGTAGGTGGGGGTCCCCTCTTACGGTTTGAGCAGAATTCACTGCCGGGACTGTCGGGGTGATGGTGCAAACTTAAGACCCTCTGCAATGAAGCCAGAGTCTACTGGTTCTAAACACTTTCCATCGACAACAACAACCAAGTCATCAGAATACATAAAATTTTAAGTTCAGCGAATCAAGATATAGGAGGCGAACAAGGGAGTCTACTGAACCCATACTAACCACGCTGATAGGCGAGGTTAGTATGGCTTCCTAAACTAAAGAGTTTAGGACCGAAATTTTGGTATACTATATTAGTATTCCCTTTATTAAATACCTAATATTATCAATATAATGTTTATATATATTGCCTTATTAGCCTCTAATTCGTTAATCCAGTCATTATCGATTCCTAAAAAAAAAACTCGAGATGTATTAGTCCTGCACGCTTTGATTTCACTAACCCTGAGGTCAATGCCCCGGGAGCAGTCACTCTTCAAGCATATCTTTGGTAGTATATACATGTATGGATAGACTTGCTCAAGTCTAGAGCTGATTATGAACATTCATGATTAAACAAAATTACGATAAAGCATGTTGCAGTGTGACTGGTCCCAGAGGGGTGGGGTAGGTGGAGGGATACAGGGACTGGGGCCAGTCTAATGTTTAGAGTGACATGACAAAACATGCTATTGGAGAATCAATCGAAACTGCTGCCAATGTTGCCATGGAAAGCGATAGCGACTTAGATCAAAAAAATTCTTATTTAGGTTAAGACGTACAATATCACCCGTATGTGGGTTTTCTTCTTTGCCGCCGTTAGTATATTAGCCCAATTGCTAAAACAAATACAGCAAATTGTACCCTCTGCCCCGCGACCGCCCGCAGTGTTGTCAAGTGCATTCTATTCTTGTTCCGATTTGCCAATCAGACAGTATCCGGTGTCGGAATTGTTATCTGAATACCAGGATTGATTAGATAAATACACGAAAATGAGTTCTATTGAAAGTAACTCTGTAATCGTAATTTAGTCTGAGACTACCAGACATTTACAGTATCCGGGTTGTATGACAAAGCATGAGAAGGGGGAGAGGAGGAGAGTAAAAAATAGTCATAAATAGCATGACATCATTTATGGATAGCCCCCCATGCGAGCTATCATGGGACGGTGTCGTGCTAGGTAGGTTCCCCACTCCACCGTCCAGCAAAACTCAGACATGCACCTGTGGCTTCTTACAACAACAAACAACATCAATGAAACTTTTCCTAAATTCCTTAGAGAAGGCATTATAAATAATAGGGTTCAGCACCGAATTGGCATAAGAAAGGCAATGCCATACCAATAATAAAGCCTGATAGGCCGGTGCTTTTGGAAGGGTTCCGTAGTACGCTACCAGAAGGTGTATGTGTAGTGGAAGCCAACAGATGGCAAAAACTGCGACCACCACAGTGACGACACGGGTCACCCGGCGTGCGCGTCTGTTCTCCAGGTTCTCAGTACCGTTAAAGGTCTGGAGGAGATTTTTACGACGACGGAGGTGCAACACGGCGTAAATATACAGTGTGCAGATGATCAGCAGTGGCAGGGCGTAGGCAAACACGAAAAATGTGGCGAATAGTTTCTGGGCATCCCTCCGGCCGCTAATGATGCATTCGACCCTGTTTGTATTTTCGTTATATGACACGCCGTGCACTATGAGCACCGGGATTTTGGCGATGAGGAAGATGATCCAAATAGCAACGATGAGTTTGACAATGTTAGCTTTACTACGGATGAACGTGGCGTTCGGCCCGTAGACGATAGTCACACAACGTACGAACGACACAGACACGAGCGTGTACATGGTGACGTAGCATGTGATGTAGAGTAGGTACTGGATGACTCGGCAGAGGATGTCACCAAAAGGCCAGACTGCGAGAGCGTAGTGCACTACTGTGAAACTCCCACAGACCACCAAGAAGGAGATATCTGCCACGGAGAGGTTCAATAACAGCAGATTAGTTACCGTCCGTAACTGCGGTTTGGAAAAGATCACGTAACACACGAGCAGATTCCCCATAATACCCAGCAGGACGACCACCGAGAACACGATGGGGACGACGATGGTGTGCAGCTGCCAGGTGTCCAGGTCAGTGCGATTCAGGAAACCATTGTCCAATGACCCGTTAAGTCCCGCTGCTCGCATGTATTTGTGCAGCTCCGCCGTTACCTGACCCGCAGCGCACATGATGGCTATACTCCACGGTCAGTCCTCATCTGGAATTTGTGCAAAAGAGTAGCATATTAGATCATTTCTATCTTGGTTATTCAGATACGTCATATAACACAATTATACAGCTGTATGGATTCTGTTCGTCAGAGTTCGATGAATTATGATTAATACCACCCTCTGTACCTTGTGGTTTGTTGAGACGATGAAAATGGCGTTTATAGATATTTACAGGTATATATATATATATGATAAAAGGGAGTATGGTGAGGGTGGCTGAATTTCATTTATTATTCCATGTTGTTCTGGCCTAATATATGCATCATGGTCTTCAAACTCGGTGGGTGTTTTTAACACAAAAGAAAACGGAGCTGATTCCATTCAGCCACCCTCACTACGTCTCCCTATATTATCCTGTTATCCTTTTTCAAATACATGAAACATCATAGTGATTAAGATTTCCTGGATATGGAGTAGACACAGAGACAGAAAATCAGTTTATCTTATAATTAACCAGTGACTAATGGGGATAAAGACATAAATAGACAGCTATATGCATCATTAATTAACCAAACGGGGCTCGGGGAGGACTGTCAGGTGGGGCAGGTGCCCGGAGGGGGTGTTAGTGGATGTCGGTTCAGTGGTTTTGGCTGAACTCCCTCGCAGTCGAGACAATCAGTTATTAGTGCACATGTATTCTTATTTCGACCGATCAGAAAATACCAATACTGTGTGACCTGTAATGTGAAATAAACAGATTTGTGCGAAGAATCGTGTTCCACACTTCTCCTATTCCTCGACACCCTCGTGTGTATTTAATCGAAAATAATCAACATATTTTTCCAACATTGGTTCGCTAGTTTTGTTGATTCATTGCACATGTCCCTCAATATGGTTGATTTTTTTTATTCTGTTATCCACAATCATGGACATAAAACTCTACTGTTCATGCCAAGATCAACTCTCCTGAGAAATTTAGTGTCGATTTACTCGTAAGAGGACATCCAAAAGCGAGGGAGTCCGTGTTTCACTTAACAAGTCATGGTCAGTATATTCGGCATACCCTACAAATATACCCAATGAAGATGGACACTGAACGATTTATTCACATCAATCATACATTTGAAAAAGGTCTTTCTTCCGAATATTTTGAACATCTCAGCTTTATTGATATAGAATTAGAATGCGACTGTGCTACTCTGTCCCTCAATTGCATTTGAAGTAAACTTGTTTGTACCAGCCCAATCTAGATTCATGGTAAATGTGTGAGGCCACTGACGCAAAAATAGCACAGGAAACCTCCTGAACGAGATCCCATTTCCAGATGAACTCCATCCGTCTCCAATTGGGGGACATCAAGGAACGGAGCGAGTGCTAAAACCAGCCAGGCATAGAGACAGAATCCATCCCCAGTTCTAGGTGTGAGACTATAACCGTAAATCATCAGAAAATCAATGAGGGCGGGTCAGAGGGTTGATGCCCATGTGCTCCAATCCATGACGGCTCTTTCACCGTATGGTCAAGGTCTGGTGGCTACTTGTGTATCTTGTGCAGAGAATTAATACCTACTGTTCCCCACTAAGTCTTCTTTTGGTAAAACCTTTTTTTCTCAATGCTTGCCCTTCATTCAGTTATGGAAATGATTCATCACAATTGTATACATGTATTTATCTCATCACAGATATTTTTTCTCCATAGACTTAACATTCAGAACTCGTATCTAACGCCTATGAGATATTTAGGAAAAATATCCAACACTGCACGAAAAGTACCGCTTTACATATGTATCCGAAACGCGTCTAACAGTAGGATTTTGCATCTAGAAGTTCGACCTGTTATCCATCTCATAGACCCCTTATCTCGTGGCATATATACATGTCCATGGTGCGGTCTTATATACGTCATATATACACCTGATTCCGTTGTATATACACCACCATCCAATAGTTTCGATTTTTGCAACTTAGGGACACTACTGGTAGCATATTTCATTTGCCATTAACCATCCAAGTCTGTATTATATGAAAATTGCAATCTTATATTACCAATTTATTTTATAAAAACCTAATTAAGTATGAATTGATTAATTACACACAGTAAACCTTGCATTATGTTGTTTTTTTAATTGTTTTTCTAATAGATCTTACTTTAAAACACTATTTCAATGTGTGGACAGTCTTGGGCTAGCATATAAGGACCCTCTTCAAGGTTACCTATAGCTGACCACTGAAATCATCTTACCCCCGTGTGAATGTGGCCGCACAGGTGTGAAAGCAGCCGCACACGTGTGAATGCGGTTGTACATGTGTACCCGGCCCCCACCCGACACCATAACACCTCGCGGCAGGCAGCGGCGGGCATGGGCGGGCGGTGGGGGGTGAGGGAGGGTTTCCCACTGAGTCAACCTGTACAAACGCGGCTGGCGGCTGGCGGCGGGCGGTGGGCGGAGGGCAGCGGGGGGCTTCATACTGAGGCTGGCTGGGGGTGGCGTGGGGTGGTGGGGTTGCGGTAGGGGGTGGGGTTGGGAGGTCGCGGGTGACGGGTCAGTGTTGGTGCATCCTCTACCAACACCCACAGGACGGGGTGGGCCGCTGGTCGCAATTCCTTTTTTTTTGGTATCATATATACGCCTGCTGTATATATATCGCACAGAGCATGTTTTATCTTGGATACGCCAGGCGTGAAATACAGCCAAGTCGTGCGTGTCTACATATGGAAACTACCTCGTAGAAGCCCGAAACACAGACGCAGATAAGAGGCGTATACAAATGTAAACAATGCACGATACAGCCGATACGTGCGTTATCGCGATGGTATAAATATGTAAAATAGTGGTTTTCGTGCAGTGCAATAAGAGATTATGTCACAAATGTTAGCCCATTAGTCAGTGTAAAGGGTGAGATAAATTCAGAAACCATTCAAGTTTAGGGTCAGAGCTCAATCCCATCTCGTTTGAATTGCTACATAATTCAAGCGGCTTCGCCTTGTGAATTACTACCCGATTCAAACTCTATGTGATACAAGCTCTGACCCTAAACTTTCATGGGTTTCCTCTACATTATGTATGTATGCATGTATGTATGTATCTATCTATCTATCTATATATATATTATTATATATGATTAATATATATATATAAATACCGAATGAAATGGTCATTATTATTCACTCCGGAGTTACTCCGTTTCCGTTGTCCAGGTAGTTGCTGTGGATAATGCGATATCCACGGTGATAATTCGTTACGCGTGGTGGTGAGCAGCTCATAACGGTAATCTCCTCATTCCTCTTCTGCTCACCGACCACCACACTTGTGTTTCTCACTTGCTGAGAAAAATTTTAAATCTGGGCGTTTTTCAAGACGGTTCTTGAAAATTATGGGTCGGAGGAGCAAGCCTAGGGCAATGTCTCCGGACATTGAGGATACTTCCCGGAATTTTTCTGGGAAAAAAGAGGAGGAATTGAGGACTTCCAGGTCGTCCCGTGTGAAGATGGGTAGACAGCAGTCTCCCTCACCCGCCACGTCTGGGTGCGATACGGTCGGCCTCGACGATAGGATGATTCAAGATGACAATAGCGCTGAGATGTCTAGGAGAATGGATCGCCTAGAATCGACGATTTTCGCGGCAATTGAACTTTTCCAGGAAAAAGGCCGGTCATCGAAGCGAGACGATTCCCCTGCGTGTAAAGAGAAATCAGATGAAAGTTCAAGCGATACAAGTGAAGCTGGAGCCCAGTCTATCGCCGATACTGATACTACACGAAAGACAAGCAAAGCTACTAAGAAAGAAAATCAAAAGGATGGTAAATATCTCTCAAAATCATATCTTGAGGAGAACGAGAAACTTTTCACTTTAGAGAAACTGACTGTAGTTAACATGAAAATCTTGAAATATATGTTAGCTGAGAGCCAGGATATTACTGGTTTCGTTGATCACATTTCCTTAATCGCTGAAAAGGCCGATACCAGAGTGTTCACCCAGGAGGCTCTTTTGAGGTATGATCAGGCAGTGAAAGAGAGGGTTGAAAAACTGGGTTTCGAAGAATTCGCTAAAATAGATCCGTCAGAAATTGTACGATATCTTTCTTATGATGGTACTATAAGTGCTAAGAAATCTAAAGCTCAGACGTTAACAAAGAAATCTGAACTTACCGGAGTTTGTAAACTATTTAATTCAGACTCAGGGGAATGCAGATTCCAAAACTGTAAATTCCGCCATGTCTGTAGCGACTGTAACTCCAAGTCTCACGCAGCCTATGACTGCAAAGTCAGTAACAAGTCTAACAAATGAAAAGTCCGCAGCGACACGCCAGAAATAGGTTGCGGTTTTGTAAATCGCTACATTGTTTCAACTCCGGAATGCACGGGGTTATCTGGGTACGAGGTCAAAGCCCCGTATGTAGATTTTGACGTGTCGCAAAGTGACTTGGATTTAACGGTTCCTGCGTTTGATTCTCCGGAGTTTGGAGAATTTCTACCTGAGAATTCTGGTGGGTGTGAATCTGACTGTTCTTGCGTTCATTATGTGGGTAATGTAAGAAGTCAGTTAAAACCTTGTCAATTTAAAAGATATGTTTTCAGCGGCAACGAAAATTCAATTTTATCAAAGGCTGATAAAACCTATATCTTTGAGGGCGTGGTCAACGGTTTTAATATAGTTGATGTAGATTGTGATGCTAGTTACGATTGTGAAAATTATTCTAGTATTCTTTCTGACCAGTTTAAGTCGGAAATGGATGATAATGTTAAATGTGAATTAAAATCCAGTAAAATAACTAAAGTAAAGTGTAAGCCTAGGTGTATCCATGCCCTAGGCGCGGTTCAAAAAAGTGATGGTAGGCTCAGACCTATAACTGATTGTTCAATGCCTAAGGAAAAAAGCATAAACAATTTCATGAAAACCACTTACGAGGAGTTTAAATACAATTCAGTATATACAGCCGCCGATACTCTTGTTGGAGGTGAATACATGTGCTTAGTAGACCTAAAAGCAGCCTATAGGTCTGTCAACGTTGCACCCACCGATACTCGTTTTCAAGGATTTAGGTGGGACCTGGGGGGGGGTGACGATTTCTTTATTGACAATCGCTTGTGTTTCGGTCTCCGATGTGCTCCGAATATTTTTAGTAGAATATCTGACTTTTTGGTTGATTCTGCCCGACAGGAAGGTATTTATGGTATCGTTAATTATTTGGATGATTTTCTAATTATTTCCGATAGCTACGAGAGTTGCCTATCTAAAAGGGATAGGTTTATTGATATAGTAATATCATTGGCTTTCGAAATCTCTATGAATAAGTTGACCCTACCCAATACAGAGTGTGTTTTTCTGGGAATTACGATAAATAGTGTGGATATGTCTTTGACCCTGCCGGAGAAAAAAGTGAAAAATCTAGAGGAAGCTATAACAAATGCTGTGGAGAAAGGTTGTGTTACTAAGAAAGATCTTGAAAGAATAGGTGGTCTCATGTCTTTCAATAGTCAAATAGTTAGGGGAGGTCGTACTTTCAGTAGAAGACTCTTTAACCTCAGTGCCAGTTTGAATAGGTATGAATCCAGAAGAATCGATGATGAAACTCAGAAGGATTTCGATTGGTGGCTAAGGTTTTGCAAGGTTTTTAATTATAGGGCTATAATCATAAAGGATTTGTGTAATATCCCATTGATCTCGGATTCCTCTATGTTGGGTTTTGGTTCATGGGCTGGGAAAGATTTCTTTTATGGAAGTTGGGAGAACAATCTCAATGCCCCGGGTCTCGAGGATCACCTGGAGTTAGGCCCCACCGAGGTAATTGATAATCCGAATATCAATGTTTATGAACTTTGGCCAGTTTTTGTTGGTGTCAGGCGTTGGGGACCTTCCCTTAGAAATTCTAGACTGCATATTATCACCGATAATATGCAGGTTCTTGCTATGATTAATTCCGGTCGAAGCTGTAATAGTGTATGTATGGGCTGGTTGAGGGATATTTTTTGGTTTTGCTTTATCAACAACCTCGACCTTCATGCCAGTTATATCAGATCTGAAGATAACACCCTGGCTGATTATTTATCCCGTTTGGGATACTCTGGTTACTCTAAGAAATGCTTTAAATTACTTGAAGACATGGATATGTGTTGCTCTTCTACTTCCAGGCCCCCCAATGTCTGAGTTACTTAGAATAAAGGAAGGTCTTATTAACTCCGGGGTATCTTCTAATACTAGGAAGGTTAGAGAATTTCAGCTCCGGAATTATCGTCAGTTCTGTGTTAAATATTCCTTAGTTCTCTTCCCATGCTCCGCGTCTCAAGCAGGAATATATGCTTCGTATTTATCGGGTTTTTTATCAGCAAGTTCGATAAGGAATTATCTCTCTGGTCTTTGGTACCATCAAAAAGTTCTGGGATTTAAGGATTTCTCAGAGGATTTCAGTTTGAAATTGTTGATCAAGGGTTTACTTAGAGTTGCTCCGAAATCGGATCCTAAATTTCCCATTTCTGTGGATATTTTGAAATCTATTCTGTCGAACCTGGATTTGTCTGTTCCAAATGATTTATCTTTTTGGTCAGCCTGCGTTTTGGGATTTCGGAGCCTTTTGAGGAAATCGCATTATACCAGTTCTCCACATACGCTGTTGGTTTCTGATTTGGTTTTTGAGTCAGATCACTTGGTAATTAATATTCGTAGTTCGAAAACAGATCAATTTTCTACCCAGAACTTCTCAGTGTTTTTGGGTGTTATCCCGGGTTCCGTTTTTTGTCTGGTTGAATTGTTGTCCAGACTTATTAGGGTTTTTTCCCTGGCCCCATCAGACCCCTTGTTTAATGTTGAATCGGTGGTGGGTAACTGTTGCATGCCTTATAATTATTTTTATTATAAGCTCCAGAGGGAAATTAAAGCCTTAGGCTTGAGTGATAAGAATATCACTCCACACTCCCTTCGTCATGGGGGAGCTTCTCTGATGGAGTCTCTTGGAGTCCCTATTGACTCCATAAAACGTAGGGGTAACTGGAGGTCTTCGATTGTTAATCGATATTTACACCCCGATTCCTCTGTTCTGCTACGATCAGATGGAATCGTCAATGAAATTTTGAAGTAGTTCCTCCTTGTAGTTGGCGGGTGGTTGGCCTGTTATTGTTAATTACTATGTAATTAATTCCACCAACTACTGCCTTGTCTCACTTATTTATGTAATGAAGGTCAATATTATATTATTATATATGATTAATATATATATATAAATACCGAATGAAATGGTCATTATTATTCACTCCGGAGTTACTCCGTTTCCGTTGTCCAGGTAGTTGCTGTGGATAATGCGATATCCACGGTGATGATTCGTTACGCGTGGTGGTGAGCAGCTCATAACGGTAATCTCCTCATTCCTCTTCTGCTCACCGACCACCACACTTGTGTTTCTCACTTGCTGAGAAAAATTTTAAATCTTATTATAGTTGGGAGTTAGCCCATTGTTATGTACTATATTGTGGCAGGTTTATGGGTTTTATACTCGTTGTATATTTACTTGAATAAAGCCTGTTATTGTTAATTACTATGTAATTAATTCCACCAACTACTGCCTTGTCTCACTTATTTATGTAATGAAGGTCAATATTATATATATATATATACATATATGATTTTACAACTCCAGGGACGAGTTTTTCTGAGAAGGTAGGGCCAACGCTCATGTGTGAGGGAAGCCTGTTGGGATTTTACCTGGATAACTGGAAACCGATTATCTCGTAAAATAAAACAAACTACTCCATGGCATAGTCGGATATCATCCCTTTGTATATCATACCTTCCAATGATATCAATTGGATATGACATATTCTGATTCTGTCCAGAAAGGGCAAAAATATGGATTTCAGTGCCAAAGTTTAATCTAATAAGCAATTGTAAAACTTTAAAGAACACAGAACCAGGTAATGATTTTCAGGTCTCAGAATCATAGGCATTCAGGCATTTTATGGGAAGGTCTCTTCAGCAGCTGTCATCATGGTAATCCGTCCACTTGCCAGAGTGACAGCAAATGGAAATGTTAACTAGAAGGATGGATCTACAAAATAGAACAATAAGGCAAATGCTTTCGTTTGGGGCAGCAGAAATATAAATTTGGGTCTTGGACCATGGACTACAAACATCACCAAAACTGACATCCAATGCAACACCTTCAGCCACCAACATGAATACCCACCAACACTAACACCCAACACCACCCAAATACACCAATATTAACACCCACATCTACAGGTGTGTCAGATAGATGGACGGTCAAGTGGATGGGCAGTCAGGTAGATGTACTGTGAGATGGGTTTGCTGTCAGCTGGATGGGTAGTCAGAGGAGTGGAAAGTCAAGGGGATGGGCAGTCAAACAAGTGGGCAGTCTGACAGTTAAATTTAAGGGTAGTCAGGCGGATGGAAAGTAAGTTGAGAGCGCAGTCAGATAGACGGGCAGTCAGAGCTGGATGGACAGTCAGTCATGTGGGTAGTCAGGTGGATGGAGACTAATATGGGTGGAAGTCAGGTAGATGGACAGCCAAGTGCTAGTTGGGGATTTGGGGCACCACATACCCCTATTCGGTGACTAGCGGGAAACATGCTGTGCCATATTAGTGATTTGGTTACAGATCAACCTGCCTATCCACCACCTTACTACCCACCAACCAGCTGACATAGCTACCTGCCTACCCACCAGTCTGCTCACATTCTATACCGCCTACCTCCACCCTAGATACCCACATTCCATCCTGCCTACAAACCACCTTACCTACGTACCAGTCTCCTTGCATTCTAGCCTGCCTACTCACCAACCTGCTTAGATTCCAACCTGCCAATCCATGAATCTAGCTTCGTAATGGTTGCAATTGATGCCAAATAGTGGTATTTGGGGGAACTCATTTCATAATATTTATAAGTAAATTTATATGAATCTGACTAAATATTTCAAATGTCTTCCCTCTAACACTACCAGTTTGTATTTCAGTCAATAATAAACATATTTCCATTTGTTTAAATTGACAGATAATGCTGACCTTGTTAATTTGATTCTCCCACGACACCCAAGAGGGTGTTGCCCGCAAGGAGAGATGAAGGCCAATTTTGTCCTCGGGTTTCCTTGCAGGTCCCCTCCGTCGGGCCTGCTGTCCTCAACTAGAGTTGAAAATAAAACAGGGGGCCCTTGAATAAACTACGAACGACAAAAAAATATCTTAGAATTGTCTTCGGGACCATAGTATAGTATGAAATAATGTGTTGTAAACATAAGATGTTTTGATAAAAGTAACATAAAGCCTGTACAAGGTGTTGTATACGAAGACTTCATTTAGAGAATATCTTCTGTCTTTTCATACAACACTAAATAGGGAAATAAACGTCCGGGATGTTGTTTATCGTTGGAGTTATCGTATCGTTCAGATCAGCAACAGCAATGAACGAACTTTATTCAAAAGCCCAACGTACGATAAATTAAGGAAGGGTTTTTATGCACCGTGATTTTTGGGGGTTTAAAAATTAACGTTCGTTGTTGGTGCATTGCATTCACTTTCGTTCTTTATGCAACACTAACGTTCGTTGTACACTTTCGTTATGGTTTTATCTATCGTTCCCGGTTTATGAAACACCCCCCAGGCTCCTAGCGCTCTCGTGGATTTGAACATTGTTCATTTTACCTCTCACCCTCAGTAAAGAGGGAAAATAAACAGGGAGCGTTATTGTCATTAAACTGTTTCTACACTGTTCAATTTGTCTTTTGTTGACCGTGAAAGATTTGTAATCGATAGATATGTTTTTGTCCACAGTCCTGCGAAATTGAGTAGCGTGTTTTGATAGTATGGTGACACTTAGAGTGTGGTATATGATATTAGGGAAGCAATTTTCCATCTGAATTCCCAGCTTCTTCGCCTTATTTTCACACAGCCCCACCCCCGACACCGATACACTGTTACCAGATGGCAGTTTCCCAATAACATGTCTATATCGAGGTATATTTGTTGAAGTAAACTGATATGGCATACATTGTAATCAGAGATGGTAGTTGAGAATTGTGTCGTGATTATTACATTGTGCAGATCTTCTAGGAAAATTTGCTGTTGAAATGATCTCACCAAACTGACTGGATTTCTTTTTGATAGCGCGAACGTTACTCTTTCTTTATCAATCATTATCTCCATTTCTATATGCTTCGCCTTATATTCCTTTGACATTTTACTGTTCATGATATTCTTCCATGAAAATGTCCTTAATAGTAATAGAAATGCAGATTTACAGAGATATACAGGGACTGCACGTTACAGAAACAGCACAATACATATAAGATATTACTCTTATACAGACATACAGTCTGTATTTCTTTCGCCTTAAATTTGAACAGTTCTTGTGACAGTCCTTGGATTTCAGATGGCAACCTTTCCTATATGCAATTTTTCTTGGTATGGAGAACCTCCCCTATATTTTACAGTATTAGGACTCTTTTTTCTCCTCTTTAAAAACTTTTTCTGACTGTCTTGTTCACCGCACATTATATTCCGGGATTTCTTTCTGGTTTTCATGACCACTATCATGTCAACGATATCAATTGACATTTCCCTTTGTACTCTAAATTTCTCTAACTCTTTCGTTGATGTCTCCCCGTTTCCTTTTACTAAATGTAGACTGTAATATATAAAAACTTGTAATTTTTTCTTCCGATTTTCCCCCATTATAAAGTCAAATACTAAGTTGAAACGTCACGAAATTTCATATAAATGTTTATGTCACGAGTTGTCTGCGCGGAGCAGAAGACAAGGAGAGACATATAAACGACATAAAAATGTTTATCCTTACAACCTGCCACACTCATCTGATGGCAGCAATGATGATGTATTATCTGTATGATCTTGCTGTTCAATGTATTAACTTTTGCTGTTTAGGTAATGTGGCGTTTCCACCTGCCGACGAAATACCCACCGATTATATGCACCCTGAACAAAGGTCGGTCGTTGGTTCTATTTGAGAAGCTATCAGTCCGCATAATCGGTGACGGCCAGCAAATATGCTGATGCCTAATGGAAACTTAGGTAGTCGTTCGGTCATTAGGTAGTCAGCCACTGATAAATGCAATTCAAAGCCAATTTCTTCGGTGGAACAAAACTTTGGTCGGTGATGTTATAGTATGTAATGTCGTCGATCATTTTTGTTTCGCTAGTTGGAAACGTCACATGACCTGTCTCATCTGATGTTAGCCACATTTTCCCGTCATTATATTTGGAATTGACTGGTGGTTTTATCTGTACGATCACATTTTTCAATGTTTTAACTTTTACTAACCCAGTAACCAGTAACCTATACTGTGATGTCCAGTCCAGTCTGGTCGAGATGTAGGATAGGACCCATCCATGTATGTGACTTGTTTTGAATATCCTGACTAGAACATAATACGATCAGACGCAACTGCCTACAGCAGTCGTTTTCTAAAGCTCTATTCATGAGCGCCAAAAAACAGGCAGCATGATCTTAAATTACAAAGTCTTGAAATTTACACCTCATTATCTCTTCTATATAACATCGATTGCTATACCATGGCACCTTTAAGTTCATCTTGGAGAAAAACATGTAAGGATTTGATATACTATGATTGTGTACACTAAGCTTTTTTAATAAAAACTGCTCCAAAAGCAAAATTACAACCACGTGCTGTGTCCAATCTATTGGAATACTGAGTCATGCAGCATTCTCTGACTTTGTTTCCGTTCAATTGACTCGGCTGTTTCTCTGAAGGAAGCCTACCGGCAGAGGCTTTATTCAGCTAAAACCTGGTAGCTCTTGATGTATTCCCACAACCTAACTGACGAGCATTTTATACACCAGCAGACGACTTAAACACGGCCGTACTCTATCATTTATTCCTACTCAAAATGAGATATTGAGTGGATTGCTGCTGCGGGGCAGTATATCATAACCGGATTTTCAACACCGCAGTTTGTGCCGCCTTTTGGGACGCCTGATTGACCGGAAATCGCATAGGCATCCCAGCGTTCGACAGACCCAGCCGGATGTAGGTCTTACATGCGCAGAGAGCGTTATGAATTCACGAGTGTACCATAGCCGCACCACCTATATATTTTCAGTCTGTATCAGAGGGCAGTAAGGATACTAGAACAGGAGCAATTGTGAAAACCACCCTTAGAGATATTGCACAACAAAGTACATTTTATAAGTAACTTGTAATTGTGGAAATCAAGAACCTGATTGTGTCCCCGGATCAATATGTACCAGGTATTCATGATTTGTGTACAGACCATGGTGTTGTTATCCCCTTTCATTTCATATTTGGACACAAAATCTAAGCTAAAATCTTAACTCCTGAATATATATATATATATAGAGAGAGAGGACTAGCCTCTGTTTCACAGATCAGCATAACCACTTAAGTCTCGATCACTGACTGAAGTGTAAACTGACGTCCTAGTACGCATAAATCATAATTATCAAAGACGCTTTTAAACCTATTTCCAAAGATGAAAGAAAATCTTTAACTGATATTAACAATCTTGACTCACTAAGGTAGTTGCGAAGTATATACACTTGACTTGTCACGGTTTCAGGTTCCCGCTCTAATGCTTTCTGGAAGGCGAGATGGCTCTTGATCTATCTACTTGACTATTTTTCTTTTATAATTTTACTCAGCTGTTAACCTGCCATTTGTGATATAAGCCCACTAGCTGGGCAGTAGCACATTGAAATCAGGCCACTGGAGCAGATGGAAGATAGGTTTTGATAGTTAAACCTCCAGTTTAAATAAAAACCTTTAAAAAAAATGTCTATTTGAGCTTTTCTAAGTGATTATTCTCAAAGCATGAATCAAAAACGATGATTGTGAATTTATGCAGTTCTCACTATTTCCAAGTATTTGATTTATGTCTTTGATATAGCTATAGACATAGAAAATGTCCATGGATAAACTTTGTAAGAGTAGATTTGGACGAATTTCATAGGGAGGCTATAGGGACATTTTTTTTTTTTTTTTTAAATAAATTTCTTTCTTGTCATCATCGTGTATAGTCATACAACAGTACAGGCATCTGTAATCATTCCTCAGCGTTATGCAATATCAGACGACAACAAAGAGGCCTTTCACATCAACTCTTACAGGAGCTGGTTTTCATCGTGGTGGCCACAGCCAATCAGTATGACAGTGTTAACTATGACACCAAAACACCACTAATGTCCTTCTTTCTATGCCACATTCGTGGTCAATACATTCAAGTTTATACTAGTAAAGATAACCATATACTACTAACATGATATACTATCTCTGTTTCTTTCCGAGTTGGTCTATAGTTGAATTAAGTCCATTTTTGACGTCAACACGGCAGTACCATCATACAAGTAACCCTAAAACCAACATCATGGAACGGCATATCAGAAAAAAACACAACCACATCATCACCTCTACTTTCTAAGGCATATTGTTGTATAGTTGATTGATCTGAGGTACAGAGTTTGCCAGACAATGTCTCGATATTTTCTTAAACATCCGGTAAGTTTCAATGTTTCTAGTTACAGGTTGTAGGTTGTTCCAGAGAACCGATCCTGAGTATAATATCGAGTTCATAAAAGCTGCACAATTTGGTCGAATGAACATGAACATTGAAAATATTGCGAATGCGGTGTAGGTGAGATGCTTGTCATGTCGACAAAGTGCCCAGATTTGACAAGCCTTTCCCGAAACACCAGGGACGTCATATATATCACTATGGTATGTGAATAGTCAAATGACAATTCGCCATTTCATGGGTGTCGACAGGATGAACCTCTCTGCGTCCTATACATGTACACTTTCACTAGTTTGCTGGAGGCATTGATTTTGTGGTTACAGCTCTCCTATATATCAGTATAGGCGTCCGCAGAAGGCGTAACCCAATAACACCTCACTGTCAGAGGGTATCTATCTCCTACATCCATGCATACCTTGCCCGCTCCTGCCACCCGACAATCCCCCTGGTAACCAAAGGGGGCGGGATGAGGGTGAATATATACCGTCCACATGGGGCGCACTGCCGACAGGCCGACAACGTATTCCTTACCGGGAAAATTGGCTAGGCGAAGGAAGCCACTTAAATGCTCCCATGCGAGCCCTGCATTCACAGCCTTAACTGTCTCACTCACCGATATTGGTGGAGTATCTGTGATGAAACTAAGTGCTCCAGGGGACACACAAAGCGTGCGTTTAGTGTTCGGTTATGTTGAGAGCTGAGCACTTTAGATGGAGGTGGCTCCACGATAGAATAATGGCAGTGATTTGCGTTGTATCCTACAGAGATTTAGCGGGTTCACTTTTCATTATGGGATAGGTTCGAAGGGGACATTCATACATATATTGTAATACATTTAAGGATATATACTTCAATATGTAAGAATAGCTGAGAATGTAAAAAAACAATTATATAGACTGCATCTATATGTTGCCCTTACTGCGATTACGGCATTGACCAGCCGCTTTGGAGCATATCAATCCAATATGTAGAAAGTTTTATGCAAGGTGCAATAACCTTTAATCTAATCAAGATATCGAGCAAAGGCTTTCAATTCAATTGTGTTTTTTGACCCACCCGACCCCCATCCCTCCATTTGATATGAGGTTTCGTATTGAATTAGCTATGAGACGATTTGAAAAGAGATTCCAGGTATCGGATTTAATTCATTTTTTGGCAAATTAATTATCAGCAAATAAAAGATATACTATAACAGCCGAATTGATAATGTCAGGAAAGGAGAGTAGATGCCAGTATCAGTAAGTATCAGTAAGTGCAAGTATTCTATATGAAAGAAAGCACTTGTTGACTCTTATACTGGAACATCCAAGACCAGATTTCCCAAATTTCTGTGGCTGCTGGCTTGCAGGTTGAATAGTGATTATACTTTTGATATTAGAAGTTCCAATACAGTGAAAACCTATCCTAGTGGACACCCAAAACAGTGTAGTAAATAGTCGATCTCGGCCGCAATCGTGTCCACTATTTAGGTTTATGCATGGATTGAAGTTTACAATGTATGCATTAAGTGCTTATCCTCATGGTCGATGGGATAATCAAGGATGCTTGTCGCTAAATCGATAGAATAGAGTCGCAAGGTTCTATAGGGCACATAGCTATTGTGTTAAGAAGGTGACCATCTTGCCCCCAACCCATGATGCCAAACAAAACACCAGGTGGCTGGTCCAGTTATTACTTGGATTTATTAGAGTTTGGGAGGGCTTGCCATAGAGAATTCTTAGCCTGGATTCATGATTATCAATGGATTATAGCAATTGATAACAATGATTGTCCCTATTGCAGTGGCGCTATCTTTCAATTTTCTGGCGGGCGATGGCAGAACTAGCAATCACGCTGTGCCCCATATAGACAGTTTAATGCCGAACAACAAATGCTGAGGGTAGTACATTATGACCCTCCTTAGATCCTAAGAAAGTAAAAAGCGCACTAAGCAGACGACCCATGGTTCCAGACTAAAGTGGTCTGTGCTGCACCGTGGTCCAATACAGGAGGAAAAGTGCATCCATTCTAGTCAAAGTCGGTTCTAAACTGGGAGGTTTCCTGAGGTCCAGTTTACACCTACCGACGGAAGAGAAGCCGACAAAATATCGGGAGGAAAAGTGTCGGTTGCTGGTGCTCACCGAGAAAATATCAGGGACAATATTGGGTGACAATGCACATCATTGAGGTGTTTACACCTGACGAACAGTAGGTGGTTTATTCAGTATATGCCTTACACCTGATGCATCGATTTTCATAAGAATCGATTATATATAAGGAGGAGAAAATGCAGCTGAATATTGATATTTCCCATTGCCCAGTGTGAGCGCTCCCTTATGTGAAAAATTGCCATGATCAAAATTGCTGTTGGTGATGGGAAGGCCGTGTTTTCTATGAAAATTAGTGGTACTTGCTCACGGAGTGTTTTATAAAATCCGCGATCCCTTCGCTGGCGATTTTAAAGCGTTTTGAAATCGTCGGCGACCTGAAAAATCGGTAGTTGGTGCTACATTACACAATTTGGGGTTGGAAAATCGTTGAGCATGTTATGATTGTTACTGATTACACTTACGGATTTTTTTTTATCGAGAATGTGTAATAATTGGTCGCCAGTGCCAGATTCTATGATTATAGGTCATAATCGGTAGGTGTAAACTGGGCCGAAGGAGATGTTATGCTTACCGGGTTTAGCGTAGATCGGATCCTGTCCCCGTACACACAACTTATGGGAGAACAGCTAGACAATATTGTATGCTTATTATGAAAGGATGAGGCACAACACATTACCTGGTATATTCTTATGTAAAATATGGTCCCCTACTACCTATAAACTTTCATGGCAACACGTGATCACATTAGTGATTAATTATTATTATATAACCCTGATTATATAAATATAAATTAAAAACCAGTACTACGCTCACAGTTATTCACTGTGGTTCCTGCTTTGTTGTCTGGCGTCACACCCACTTCCAGGTCACCCGGTCACTGATGCGGTAACCGCTGGTTTCTTGGTGCCGCCCAGATATAATATTAACGGTCATTCCGCTATTATTCTCTCACCTGAGCGCATCGTTTTAATCTTCCTTGTTGTTTTTCAGGCTTTCAAGCTTTAGCTTACCTGTATTTCTAGATGTATAGGCAAGGGAAGGTACTAATGTCGTTTATATCAATAAACCCTGGTTATAATATTTTCCCGCCATTCACGCCTTCGTCTCAATTATTGTTATGATAGTATATCATCTCTAATATATCAATTACTTATTGGTTTCATAATATTATACATATATATATATATAAATATATATATATATATATATATATATATATATATATATATATATATATATATATATATACCTATTACAGCACACCCTGACCCCAATTCCACCATTCACATTCCTTACGAAATCCAGTCTGCTCTAAGGCAGCAGGGCATGGGAAAGGGGATCTGGATAAGGCCAGGTGTCCCAGGATAGTGTGCAGCTTGTAGGAACTTGAAGTGATGAAAGAGACCCCTCTTCAGCTTGGCCCCCTCCTGGGAGAGGGCATGAGCAGTTAGGGCCCTCTTGTGGTAGAACCCCATGATGACACACCTGGTGCCTACTATACACTGTGGCAGGTACTGGAGATTTAGTAGCTTGGAGGATTACACATATGAGACACTTACATTGTTGTAAATGTGAATACGAATACTTAGCGCGGAGAGGGTACTTCCAGGTGATTGTTACGTAATTGCGAAAATTACTTTTATGTATTTTCATGTCCATGTTATCTAAGCTATAAAAGAACAATGGTATGAAGACAAACATTATCTTCAGATTATCTTTTATTGTTTGGGGACAGGGGTATATTATTGGTCAGTTCTGAAGGAATCTTGATAGTATTAAGAGACAGGTTAAGATCCAATTAAAGCAGTTAATGTTTAATCTGGATCTGAATATACCATAGTCTCTGTGACGACCGACCACTTGGAGGCGCACAAGGCAGACTAATAAGGGAATGCTCCAATCTGACAGATATGGATGTTGATTGACTGGCGGTGTAAATCTTCATGCTGATCCTGCTAAATTAGGACAGATTAAAACCCAGGGAATCCCAAATAAACTAAGGTTCTTCAAAAATTAAAACCAAATGGGTCCTGATGTTTCCTGCTAGAGAATTCCCCCTTTTATCATTGGACACAACGGTTCTCACATGAGTGAGATTTCCCACGCAGGTAGTAACTAATACCGGCACTACAGTCGCATAAGTCACGTGAGTAATTAGTTCTAAGTGGGCCTATTTTACATTACGTCTCTTCTTATCATTATTTTGTATAATCTCTTCCATAATATTCCATCAACTCTGAATTGGTTGTCAGATGCTGGTACTGCAAATCCACTGCTAGATTGCTGGACACCTTAAGCACTACTCAGTCTATATTGCCCTAACATGAGAAGTAGAATGATTATATTCTACCTAAGGCCCGGCGTCCACCTACTACGATATGGCACCGATATGCCCTACGATGCACCTCCCGATGCAAAACCAAAATCGCGTCGGAAGGTCACCTAATATCGGGGCAGTTGACCACATTTCTGCGATTAGACACCGATAAAAACCCCATACAATGTGTGGTGGATTGGCATGTCTAGACATATGTCTACGATTTTGCACCTTCCCGATAGGTCGCCGATATTTGCTTTTTGTATCGGTGCCATATCGGGAGGTTTACGATTCTATCGTGGTAGGTGGACGCCGGGCCTTATTCCATCACATAGCATTAAGGCGTTTCATTTACTTCTCAATTAGATAGTATAGTACTTTTACAGCTGGACTTCTGCCATTCCCTAGACACATTGTGATACTGGGCTCTGTGTGGGCAGCCATCTGCCCAGGGGACTGTCCCCAGCTTTACCGAGTAAGCCCCGTGATCTCCGTGACCCTACAATCAATAGTCTGCTATTGACTAGCCTGCCTACTACGCCCACCGTCCGTGAGCCGCTTTGGTCTGCGTCGTGGAAGAGGCTGTCAGGGAGCCACATACTTGGTCCTTATATCAGAGAGGCTAAGAGTTAATGAGGTTCTCACATGGTGATTAGTTTTCATGGCAATTAATTAGCCTCATCGTTTCCGGGAGATGAACGTTAGTCTTAGACTTTAACTGCTAGATTTTTCTACGCAGTCACCAAATAGAACTCTGATTCTTTATGTTCGTCATCAAGATGAAATGACAGCGTATAAAAAGTGCTAAAACATCTATCTAATGAATTATATGATATGACTCGAATCCAATGTTCACATATTCTACTTTATGTTTATGTCAAGAGATATTATATTTACAAATCTGATTCGATTTTCTTTTTTCAAAATGTCAAAAAATTATCCTACAAAAATGATATTCTTCATATTTTTATTGGTAAGCCAATCTCAAATTTACACTTCCACTGGCCAGATGAGTGACGGGTAATAAAGAAAGACTGACTATGTCTCCTTATTCTCATATACCTGGAAATCGTTTTGGGCAACTTTACAGTGGCCACTTGTCACGGAGGGACGTAAGAATATCATTTCATCACTCAGTGACGAACGGAATACAAACTCATGGACAGTAAATATAGGATATTAGCTGATAGGTGTATATGACATTACAGTGGTCATGTATATCGAATGACAAATGGATTTCTCGCGATCAAGAGAAGCCACATAATATATTTCCTTTCATATCTTGCATGGTTATCGGGGATAAAATCTGGAGGAGAAATAGCAGGCCTGTGTCGGGGCCGACAGTAAAGAATCCGTTCTGATATGGTCAGATGTGACCGTATACTAGGGATTTGGATGAAAATCCTGAAGTTCATGATAGCTAATGCTTGTGTGAATAATTGCATCGCTGTACTATGGGAACACCCAGAAACAAAAGTAAGCAACATAGTGAGTATGAGCCCAGTGTGAGCTCCCATGAAACCATCAAAAAGCAAAGTCTATATTTAAGAGAACACACAGTCTAAAATAATTCTTCATATCTCGGAATGTTTGTTGTAATAATAACTTGGTATCCATACCTTTGTTATATAGTTAATTGTAAACAGAAGATTGCCTGCTCGTGACATCTATACCTGATAACGTTTCAATCTGTGATGTATTGCCATAATTGAAGCCAAATATAGTACTTGAACTCTTTCGGGGGTAAATAATGCTATAAACAGGCATTGTTATCGGCAAGCAAGACGGTTTTTTACCCATGTGACCAGACCCTGTTGTTTACCTCTCCCCCGTGTTTCAGGCCTTGAATCTCGGGAGGATGTATTGGTCTTCCCCTGCTCTCCAAATCAATATGACCACTCACAATACCCAGCAGCTCGTGGCTCTAGCAATTAGCTAGGAGATATTTTCTACTGCTGCCTAGGAAATGGTACATAATTACAGTAGAGCTGCCCGTAGTGGGGCAACAATCTCAAGAAGCTACTGCGTGATTCAGACCAATTTGCTCAGAAATATAAACCCTGTTTTCCTTTGTCTATTGTACGCATCAAACCCAAAACTCACAATAATTCCACTTGGAACCGAGGTTGTCTCGCTGAACAGGGTTTAACAGTAGATGTTACTAATTAAAGTGTTTGGTTTTATTAGCTTTCCCCTGTTTAAATCTTCATGACGACTTATCATTTCCTTTAAAAACTGAACGCAGTTAATAATTCAGATTAATCAGGTCGTCAATGAGCGGCCCTTCGCTATCAGTGTCCCGCAGGATGCATTCACTTCACAACGTGAGAAAAATAGCTCGCATGTTGGTGGCCATTGTTGTGTCTGATCACCATCCCAGCGACCATGACCTACTTTGATGAATGATGACTTTGCCATGGGTACACCCCTATTGTTTTTTCCCTAGGGAATGGTGAAAGGAGCAGTCTACCTGCCCTGCTGCCAGCCTTATAACAAGTTCTGGAGTATCTGTGAGTCATTAGGTCGATCTGATGCTGAATGCAAATGCGTTGTACAGTCAGCTAGAGCCACGCATGAAAACTTCAGTCGCACTTCCTTTATAAGGCATTGGGGCCATCAACTTATCTAATCTTGTTGGATATTTGTCATCGTTGGATTAGATTACTGTATAACCATCTAGAATCCATCAGTATTCCTCTCACGAGCTGCTTTAATTGAAAGGACATCGTAAAAAGACTCTTTATCAACTATCGGATGATTCCTGCTGTTTTCCAAGACAGTGACGATCAATGGTAAGACTTACTCATATCCGAGGAATTTTGCAGAGTAAATAATCTGAGAGGAGCATCAGATAAAAGAAATATACTTTGCACCGGCCATCAACTTAACCGGATACCACCCTAACCAGCGAATCCGAGAAAACAGTTATTAGGAAATAATATCAGAGGAGATGTCGCCTAGCGAGTCTGACGCTTGTCTGATGACGAAATATGCCAGGCTAGCCATGATTGTCATGCTCTTCGGCTACGAGTTGGACCTGCTAACATTACTCTGCACCGCGTCCTATTATGTCTCATCAGACGGTGCTGTACAGGCCATGTTTATCATCGCTTTCCTCTGCTACACTGTCGCCACAATTTTGGTTTTGGCTCTCAATCTGACTGATCTCCATAAGAATGTAGGCACTGTGCTCATCACAACAGCTTTCGGATTCCTGGCATGTAAGTTGTTTTTATATATTTATCCTACCCCTAATAAAAAAAATATATAGGCTTAACATGGGATTTCTTAATGTCACGGGTGTGATATAAAGTGTTGTTTATGTCACTACTTTTTGATGCTGAAAAAAAATTGGAAAAAGGGCAGAATAAAATCTAGACGCCACTCGTTTGAGTTTGAGTATTTCATGTCACACATTTCGTTGGGTTCATTACGTCACTCGTCTTCGACTCGTGAAATAACGGAGCCAACAAAATGCGCGACATAAATAAACTCAGACTCAAACTCGTGAGGTCTCTTCATAGTATGCAGCAAGGGCGGTTTGGGGATTTCTTTGGGAATAGCGAGGGTATTGGGGTCCTCTACCTCCGAGCCTCATGTCAGATTGAAGTAGAGCTTGTAACGAGCCATCTGATAGTTTCCTAACGTTCGATCTATTTTCTATTTGTTCTTCCTCCGAAGATATATCGGAAAATACATTTCATTGCGAAACAGGAACACCATGACTGGGGCAATTGAATGAATAAATTGATAATGTCTGGTGAATCTTAATTTTTTCAGCGGTATTTCTAATAACACTCGATCCCTCCGCCCTTGTTTCTTGCTTTTGTTAGTAAAACACTTCAGGGTAATCAGAACCGATACTCGGTAACTTCTAACTCCCCGCAATGACCATCTTGTGTTTGCAAGTGGATGTAATATGTTTAGGCTTCTTATAAAACCTCACTCAGTAGTTAACAGATTGTTAATCACTCTAATGATGTAAAGGGTTCTAGTGCCTTAGGCTTGATTTATTTATTGAACGGCAATAGGAGTAGTACAATTCGAGTCCTGTAGATCCTAAAACGGTCATTGTAAGCGTGGCAGCGCTGCGGTGGCTTCCCGCTACCAACACATTAAGCTACAACTACTACTTAGTGTACACTGTACCTTTTTTTAGAGATAAGAAATATCATTGTTACACATGATTACATCATCATTACGTATTATTCAATTATGAAGACATAGTAGAAAGGTGCTCAGGTCTAGTTATATGGTCTGGTTAACAATCAGAGGAATCGAATGTAAGATGACCCATGGCCATGACCGGCTCAGAAAATGAGCAATATGAATCATTGTACCTGTTACTAGCGACTTCCTCACTAAAGCATATCAACGTGCTCTAACTGCCGTCGTGCCCCCTAGCGGGTGAACGGGGAACCATTGTAAACTCGTGGTTATCATTTCGTATGACACAGGTGCTTGAGCTGATCACCGGCGACTAGAATTGTATGGATTGACAACAGCGACAGATTAAACTCTCTCAGGGTAAAGAGATCAGAAAACCACAGGATTAGATTCTATTTCTAGCATGGCTTGAAATATATCATAAGACAATAAGCTCATCTGATTAGAGAAGTACAAAAATGAAAAGCAGATTTTAGTTTTTCTCTCCACGAGGTTCGGGGCACTCTCGTGAGCTTCACTCTCCCTCATAGGTCTAGTTATGCCTGTCTCTATGTGCGGGAGAAGTTCCAAGCGGATCCGACCAAAATCATCGTTTTTTTAGATATGGTATGTAACAATTCAGATAATGGAATAGTTGGTGGGGATTTCTCCAGACTTCCTTGGGGCTCTTCTTCTACATGTCTTCCCTTATATGTAGATGCCCTACAGTATGCAGAACGTATTTTGAAACTGTTCGAGTTTGGAAGATAGTATTATTGCAGTAATATTTCGGTTATCTATTTATTTGAAATTTATGTCACAAAAATCTGAAATTTCAATTCAATTGATACCGTTAACCGAATGTCACGTATCAACTAGGCCTCTTAACCGTGTAAGAATTGATGCCCTGGAATTGAAGTGGTATAATTTCTTGCTCTTTCATGATCATTTTAGTACAAAGGAGTGTGTTCATTTAACCTAGAGTTACGTGTCGACTAGATATCGTATCTAACGGAATATGTACAGTTCAGCCCAGATCTGAAATCATGATTCATTTCGCTTTGTGTCAATGCGTGTCAATGTCTTGTGTTTCAGTTCTCTTCCTCCTCGTCGGTCTCTCAATATTTGGATCGGACCTACAGGCCACTAAGTCCATGAGACCTGAACCCTACACAACCACCTCATATAGCTGCAGCATGCTGATGGCTTTGATTGCTGGGGTTTTCCTTTCCCTCCATCTCAAGGCACAAGACAGGCCAAATGATGGCCATGTCACCCGCGTGTTGGAAGCGGACCAAAAATAGCACTCTGTACATTCATTTTGTTGGTGGTCGATTAGAAATATTGGCTCTTCTTTACATTGTATTACAGGCCGATCCGAAACAATGTTGCGTACGTATTGTACTGACGAGTGAAACCAATGAACACTGTTTGTATTTAACTTTAGAATCCTACCAGAAGTGGCACGATTCGTTGTATTGGTGTCCGACCGGAAATAACCCTATGTACATACATTATTTGGTAATTTGTTCTATTGGAGTCCAGACCAGAGAAATACATTCTGGGTAATCATTATATTGGATGCCGACCGAGATTAACACTGTGCATATTCATTGTATTGGAGGCCGACTAGAACAGAGACTGTACATACATCAATTTCATCATTTTCTTACTTACTTTTTTTCAACAGAAAGAACTATTAAAAAAAATCGATCTTATCATGGGCTTTGTTGCGTCATTGCTTTTTAGAATCATCAGTCTTTATGGAAGATGGTCAACGATCATCTTACTATAATTAGCAGCAAGATTGTTGGCCTATTGAGGCAGAGACTATTCAAGGGTTATTGCAGGTCCGTGTAATAGACTGCATTTATGTGATGTCATTCTACCTGCCAAGACAAGGCTTTTCCTGTGTTCTGGTGCCAAATATTGGGATATTTTTTTCCTTGGTATGGCAATATGTTATCAAAAAAATACCTGCAGAATATTTAACTGTATTTCAAAAATGTATCAATGCAAGAACATTCTCTGGATTGAGCTCATTAGAATTTTCATACTTTCAAAAAGTCCCTGCACCAGTGACTAAGTACCCTGCACTGGGTGCTATAGCCACAGGCTCTTGAGACTCAAGCAAGGCATTTACATGGGAATAAGCTGTATACGCTGTGAAAGGGAGCATGTCTGAGACTATGTACCAGGTGTGTCCTTCCATATGAAACCAATCCACCCTTTTCTTTCAAGAATGGGAAAGCTCAATTTCAGTATTCTGCTCTTGACAATTTTGGACTGGGGAAAAAATGTTAAGTACACCAATCTGAAGTACATGAGTTTTTCCATGTGAATCCAACTTTACTGAAAACAATTTGTTATTAGAAAGCAGCAGACTTGCTAAGCCACAATGTGAAAGTGGTGCCTCACAGAGTTTTGTATGTTTGACACCACATCACCAGGGAACTATCAATAATGATGCCAAAAACTAATGCAGTCTATTATTCACAATCTTTTAAAAACTTCAAATATATGAAAAACAAACCAGGACTATTTTCTGCACAAGATAATTGCAATGATTTTAGAGTTTGTAGAGTTTGTAGGTTGTGGATGAAGACTATCAAAGGCAATACCACTGTTAAGAGATTGCTCCATGACCTTATGGGGTGCAGATCCACTGTATTAGTATCTATACTCAGCTCAATGGTCAGTGTAAGGTGATCCCCATGCAATGTAGCTTAGCATATACAAGTTGTCTCCTTGATGCCTCCACTGTCTCAATAGAACACCACCTTAACCCTTTCCCTGCAGCACCCAGTTCCCCTGCTCAGCATTACACGGCAGGCATTGCCTGCCCAAACGACCCTGCTACGGCAGGCACCTTTTTCTGGCAATAGCAATGTCATGTGATGTGTCATGTGATTTAAATAATTTATCTTGGTGACTAATCATATTTTGTTATACCAAATCAAAGGTCAATATAGCTCTTATACTTTGTCAAAATTTCATTTAAATCAAACAATCATCTTTTTATCTATTGAATTTTGTATACAAGTATCAATGATGCCTCTAAGATGCCTGGAGGCATCTTCCTGCCGTAGCCAGGGGAATGCCTGGAGGCATCTTCCTGCCATAGCCAGGGGAATGCCTGGAGGCATCTTTCTGCTGTTAAAGGGTTAAGATCGGTCTCAGAGCAGCAGGTACATAAGCTCCAGTGCTAACATGTCCTGACAGGCTAAGGGTTCAATTCCTAGGTTGTGCATATCTAATCTTATAACTATGCTACTCAGTTTGCACTCATTGCTGTTAAACCATCACTAGCAGTCCACGTTTCTCAAGGGCTGGATAGCTGTGCATTAGAGGATTTGATTATTGAAGTTTAAAATTTGCATGCCAGAATTCACCTGGCTTTATTTACTTGATATTACTATATATGTGCACATATATACATGTGTATATGAGAAAGAATTGTTTTAAAGCAACTGCCTAGGGGAGGGGGGCCGATGTAATTTAGGGTATTTGTCTGGGGAGGGGGGGTTCATTTTGAGGTATTTCCGAGGGGGGGGGGTTATTTTGGGGTATTTCCGAGGGGGGGGCGCTCTATTTTGAGGTATTTTCGAGGGGGCACATTTCATTTGGAGGTATTTCCGAGGGGGACAATTCATTTTGGAGGATTCACTGAGCAAAACCCACATGCAATAAATAATGATCGCTCCCTTAGATGGCAAAAATATTGAACATAAATGAATATTTTGATTTGTTGACTGATGTTAGAACCTTTCGAAGTATATCTAATGTATCCATATTTACAGTTTCCTACCGTAAATTGACCATAGATCGGATGTTTTACGGGACTGAAATGCCTTTACAGTTGAGTACCGTTCTGTGATACCTAATATAGTTTGAAACAGTCCATGTTTATGGTTGTATCCCATATATTTTAGTGAGAGCTTTTACAATATTGATGACCTCCTGGGAGATCTTGCCTCTGCATCTCCTCTACAGCACAATGATCATCATTTAATGTAAGTGAGCTGCCCAAGAGCTCTTAAGAGCTCTTTTCTGCTTGATTTACTTCCGGAAAATTCCCTTCAAACCTGCACTGTTCCTGTAAACTGGAGCCAAGTAAATAAGAATAGTCTTCTTTCGATATGTGAATATATCACTTAGATATACTAATGTAGATTACTAATAAAGTGTTTTTTAGTCAGTAGGGAACAGTGGAAATCATGTTCGTGTACTGAAAGAATATCTTTCTTATTTGTTCAAATGAAAACTACTTGACTACCATACTTAAATCATTTAACAAAACGAGCTCTGGTGTATTCAATAGTCTATATTATCTCGTAAGAAATGGAGAAAGGTAATTATTGTCTGATACTGACTTAGGTGTCCAATTCCTCAGCAGTTATCAGATATGAAAAATAGACGGTTTAACATTCTACAATAGATTAGAGAACGCTCTTATGATTATCCTTGGGCAGGTCTCGTTTGAAAAAGCTAAGTATCGTCCACCGAGGATACTTTTAATATCTGAGAGCTAAGGTGGCTAGGTCTCGTTTAATAATAGAGATGACGCTTCACTGGTGGGCTCGCAACTCGTTAAAAAGTCTCTTTAAAAGAAACTTTTTTAACCCATTCGCGGCGGGTGATGCGTGGAGGCATCATTTTTTAGAAATTTACGAAAACAGGCCATATATACAGAAATAATGAAAGAACAAACATGGAATCTTCACAGAATGTAGGGATGACATGGTTATTAATAGATATGTATCGAAAATGAGTCAGAAAGTGTGGAGTTTTGGCTCCGGACTTCAATCGGTTTCGCCTCGTGAAGTCACCAGGCCAAACTCCAGTCGTGGCATACGGTGGCCAAGATTAAAACTCATCCAGTTTTACGATAGTATAAGTCTCTGATCATATATCTAATGGTAAAAGCCGGTACAAAATTATTTCCTAACTCGCCCAGATACCCGGACATGGTCAGAGTACCCCCCCCCCCCCCCCCCCCCCCCCACACACACACACACACACACCACTCAGCGTAGGTTCGATGACAATTTGTTTAATTCATTTACTACTACTTCCACGCGTTTAGACTGATTAATATTTGCACTGGAATAAACCATAGAATATTGGGTTTGCTGCTATCTACGTCCCTATTCGTATATAAAGCTAAAAGCCCGTACGAAATGATTCTGAAAAAGACGTATTTCGCTGCCAACCTTTATCTAAACAGTAGAATGTTTTGGTTTTTTTAGTTGGATTTATTACATCTCTCGAGCACATAGTTGAGTTATTCTGATACAATTTTCGGTGACGAACTACATAAAGCATACTACTTACAACGAGATATAAGAGTTAAAGAAAAATGTAAAGGGGGGGGGAGTGAGGATGAAAATAGTTGTGTCCCTAGACATTAGGCAGTTCATTCTTCAGATGAGTCTGTAGTTTCCTTTTAAAGTCAACTACATTATTACTCTGTTGAATCTATAAAGGCAGTCCATTCCAGAATCTCCCTTCACGGAAGTATGGGCTTTCCAGTACGGTGGAACTTCTCGTGTTCTCAATCCTAAAGGTAATCTTATCTCCTTGCCTCGTAGGCCTACGGTTGGCGTTTATCCACTCATTGTGCATTCTGTATTAATACATGATTGATGCAAGTTGAACTGTCCTTCTAAGCTTAAGACTCTCTACATCACACATATGATGCATCTCAGTGATTGACATTCGTCTGTTGAACTGGTTAGTCACAATTCTTAAACCCCTGTTGTTCAGTTTATTCAGTTTTGCCCTATCCCCTTTTTTATGCTATCAATTATAAAGGAGCAGTATTCAAAGTATGACAAGACACTGCCTTTATACACAGCCTTGGCTGCTTCTGTGGTTAAACTATATCGGATTCTGCGAAACTTGAAAAGTTTCTGGAGCACACTTTTAGTAATCTCGTTGAACTTACCAGTCCATAGCAACGCACTATCAATGGTGATTCCAAGATATTTAAGATTTGAGCAATTCACTAATAGCTCGTTGTTTAACGTCAGATTCAGGAGAGGACATTGCCTTAGTCTAGCAGGAGTAGCAACCCACATAGATTTAGTTAGTATATTTTTTAGTATAAACTGTTAGTCCATTCATTATACAGCATTTGGATAAACTATCGAGATCTTTCTGCATTCTGCTTCTGGCAATTTCATGGACCTTATTTGAACAGTATAGGACCAAATCGTCCGCATATTAGATATAACGGGAGTTGTTGATAGAGTCTCCTAGGTCATTAATAAATAGTAAGAAAAGAAGAGGTCCTAACATGGAACCTTGGGGGACACCAAAGGTAATGCCAGCCCTGTCTGACATCATACTATTGACTTTTACTCGTTGAACACGACTCTGCAAGTAGTCTGCCAGCCAGTTCACTAGATTACCTGGTAATTTAGTTAGTTTTCGTAGTTTCTCTATTAGAAGCTTATGATGTATAGAATCAAAGGCCTTTCGGTAGTCAACAAAACATAAAGCTGTAACCATACTCTTATTTCATGCATCATAGAGATCCTTGATCAATTGAAAAATTGCATCTGAGGTTCCGATGCCTGGTCTAAACCCAAATTGTTTTGCATTCAATAAGTTACTGTCATTTAAAATATCATAAATTAGGGAGTGCATTAGTTTTTCTAATAGCTTGCTTGGGAGATTCATTAGAGAAATGGGTATCGAATTATCTATACTACGTAAATTACCAGTTTTCGGGATGGGTACCATGCAAGCATTCTTCCAGGATGCAGGAAATAACTCAGTAATCACAGAGGTATTACACAAAAAAAGTAAATTGGCTGATTAAGGTAGCTCTCAGTACTGGTGAGTATGACTGTCGTTGAGATATCCGTGATCGACCCCCTGGCTACGGCAGGAAGATGCCAAACAAGTTTTATGCTACCCTGAATAAAAAAGGTTGTCCAGTATGTAGTTCACCGCTCAATATGTCCTATCGTCCAGCCTCACGGACAACAAAATATTACTCAATGACCCCCTGGCCCGGTAATACATAATAAAACGTGAATGGACGAGAGCTCATGTATCGTAGGCTGCACTATCTTTCCCCAGGACAAGCCAGCCAATTAAACCCAAACCCTCGTGCGACCTCTCCTCGGGAATTAGACACTCATTAACAAAGAAAATAAAATGGGCCCCAGGGACCCATTCAATTTTGTATGTTTGAAGAGCACAAAACTCCCGGCAAAGAAGACCTCTCGGGACTTTTTCAGTGAAAGCGTGTCAATTACGTTTAATTACCCCTGTTGTTTGATAACACAGGATGTATCGTAGGGCTGGACGACAAGATCTAACTCAAGATGGAGATTGTTTCATAAATGAGATCCCTGGGGGACAGTAAAATCCCTCTTGGAAATTGTCTTAAGTGTGTTGCAGAAGTCTCCTAAGGACAAGTTCCTCAAACCTAAGCCTGAGGCCCCATAGACGTGGGACAATTTCTATGACACATCCTGGCTTATTCAACAGGTCACATGTCCTAGGAAGTGCTGAATAAACCTTCTTCCTTTAAATGATACAAATTCCTTTCTCTTCCACCATGACCAGCCATTTTGTTAAGAAAACACTGAATACAATTAAAATCACAAACTGTATTTTAAAAACAAGCTAAATGTATGACAACCCTATAGGTGTCCTTGGTGTAGCAGCATTTTAGACGACTTAAGACAATTTGGAGGACAAGGGAGAGTTGTACGATACATTTATACAAAGTTTCAAAGGCTGATCGTATCCTTGAACTCGCCTAGCTCTAAGATCAAATGGCTTATACAACGACATTGGCCTTAGGACGATCAGAAGACAATTTCTATGATTTATCCTGGATTATTAGATGGTCCACAGAATCTCGTTTAAAGATGAAATACGGGAACTAATCTTGATGATAATTTCAAAAAATATAACGCCGCCCTGTCACTGTGTGACAGGGCGGCCTGTGTGTAAAGCACCTGTCACTGACTGCTTACACCCCGTCCCCATTTCGCAGTCTGCGCTGTGTGGGGGTATATAGGACCACACTCAGGGGCATGGTGGTCAGTGCACAAGGTGGGAGCGACAGGTGAAGTATGGAAGGTAGATCTTGTATCACATGAATCCCCAAAGAGTGCAGTTATTACATGCAGTATTATGAATACTGCATATATATATATATATATATATATATATATATATATTATATATATATAATATATCACCTGTACATAGATATTTAGATAAACAGCCATACAGCTATATGGATAGACAGACACTATATACAGACACACACTGACATACACATACACACAGTTACATGCACTGACACAATGAGATGTACAGACGATACACAGATACACATACAGATATATAGAGAGACACATGAAATACAGAGTTACATAGATACGCAAATATCATGTTTACAAATAACCTTTACAGAACCAGTACCACCTTGACCTTCATGTCATGGTTCACTGCCCTGCTAACTTTCTCTTGCCTGGCCTTGCATATTCATTACAAAATGTGCAAAATACAGTGAGATTATCCTGAGTAAATATAGATACACAGATGCAGGTACACAGATATATACATAGATATTGAGCATATATTGTTTTAGTTACCATATTTTCTTGTTGTGGACATTGTACTGCCTATAGTGATTGTCAGGGTCTGTAATCACGGCTGTGTGTGCTCTGCTCAGTGTCAGGCGTGTCTGACTGCCCTCAGCTCTCTAGCTGTCGGTTTTATAGCTCCAGTCTGACAGTCAGCGCAGGTAACGATGTCCTAACACTACTCCCATGCTTTAGCATTGGAGCAGAGCTCCTATAGACGACTATTGCCTCAAAGTTGTCCAGGGTACATGTACACAAGGCCTGACAGTGCCCCACGCTTCTCCCAGTGAATAAATGCCCTAGGTCGTCCCGTTCTGCACATGCTCAGCCATGTGGAGGGCGGGGCCTATTCTTTTGAATTAATTAACAGAGAATAATTGCTTTATATAAGCTTTAATAATCTAGGATCGTACATGTAGACCCTTTTCTGTATGCCATAGAGACCCAGGGACGATGTGAGTCAACTTTATTCAACACTTATAGACGACCTTATGGACGGCTAATACTGTCTGATCGAACAGATCCCAATCATTTGAGAGGACAAAATCAAATCTTCCGGGAAGACAGTTTGAGGAGACTTGAACGAAAATGAATCCAACTCAATTTTTCAGACATTCTCCATTTACTTTGCCAATTTGTGTTCGAGTCCATAACAAACTTATTTATGCTGGTTTATATTGATGAATAATGCTGCACTTGTTAATCTGTTTTTTTCTATGATGCCGCAGGAGAGGTGAAGGAGACTATGGACATTGCGTAATGACAAAGTAAATTTTACTGAGAGAAGGTTTAAAAGCACAACATACACCAAGTCCCCAATGTACCGTGGCTTAAAGCTCTGGAACTCACTACCCCGCAACTTTGCAAAACGCAAAATGTAAAAAAGATTTCAAAAAAGGAGTTGTAAAACTGTCAGAAGATAAAATGATGTAAAAGGCATAGAAATAATGATAAGTTAAATTTTTTCCCTCATCCTCATATTACTCACCTATTGTTCAACATTGTGTATGCCAATGACGTAACATGCTGTTTGTATTTCACTGGAAGATCTTCCAATTTTGAAAGAAGTGAATAAAACTTCTTTTTTTTTAAATTGTAGGCCAAGCCAATTATAAATCATTAAATGGAACTGGACGAGACCTCATCTATTGTCAGCTACAACTCTCGTTCCAAACGATATATTGAATTATTAACGTACCGCCCTGGTACGACCTCTCCAAGGACTTTATACTCTCATTGGCATAGCAAATTAAAAAGGCGGCGTCTAAATAACCTAGGATGCGGATCAACTTAATTCAACACTTCATTGGCGAGGACTGTCTTGGCAAAGAAGCCTGAATATGTTATCAAACGATGACCCTTGTCCGAGGTCTCCTTGCGCCCTGTACTTTTACTGGCATAAGTTTTTATACAGCCCCAGGGGTCCGTTGAATAATTTAGGCTAGAACATATAGACTCCTTTCTGTGCCTCTTACAAGGGTTTGATAATATTTAGGTCTGTTCGCTAAGTGTTAAAAAACTTGCCCCACATGGTCTCTTGGTCTCCATAGCATACAGAATTTTCAGCGACAGTTCACCAAACACGTTTGATTACCTCTGTCGCCCAAAGAGGGAGACATCCTCGTTTATAGTCTTGTTCGAGTGACCCAGATCGTCCTATTCAATGCAGCTGTTGTTAGATAGTGGTTTATTTGATAACTAATTTCTTCGTTCTTAATTAGAAATATTTCAGAAATTCTCCCCTTAATACTGCCGGTTCGCGTCCAAGTCCATAATAAACATATTTCCCCGGGTTTGGATTTATAACTAATGTGGTTCTTGTTATTTTTATTTACCGACAATACCCTAGAGGCTGCCGCCAAGTAAAACAGTTGAACTAGGGTATGGACGATCGAAAATCGAATTATCATAAGGGAACCCTTGTACATCCCAGGACCTTATATAATCTCGTTGTCGTAAATAATTAAACAGGCCCCAGACTGAATTATGAAAATGACAATTTGTAAACTTACCCAAATCTGTATAAAATCCTAAAAATAATCAAGTCGATCACTTCGCCGACACTCACAGGACGTCCAACCACCGTGGTACGGGTTTACGTTGATGGACTTGTGACGTCATCAATCTCTGACAGATTGGGGAACTGCCAAGTAAGACGTGTCAACCAAGTCGTCCTTACTAAGATAGAATGTATATATCTTTCGAATGATAGTTATGTGGTGGTGCCACCTATGGTATCTGTTGAAACTATTTTACCTCCCTTTCCCAGTGTAACCCCATGACCTATCGTGACAAAAGATGTCTCACAGGTATATTTTGTCAATCGAACCAGGGAGATGTTTTTAAAATCAAGAACGATAATGACTGAAGGACTGTGATAAGGACTAACCATGGACGATACTGACAAGGATCTCGATGTGGTTGAGTTGTTTAAACATGGTTGTTTAAATCTTTATCGTTTCAATCTTTCTGGTCTTAGTGGAAGACATATCTAGATTTGTGAACAACCAATCAGATTGAGATTTAAAATCTCATGATTAGGATATGTTCCTCCATGAGGATTAGCTTTGGTGACCGAACAAATAGATTCTAGTGGAGGACAAATCTTAACCCTTTAACTGCAGCATGATGCCTCCAGGAATTCCCGTGGCTATGGCAGCATGATCCCCTGGCTACGGCAGGAAGATGCCTCCAGGCATCTTATAAGTTATAGGCATTTTTGATACTTATATGCAAAATTCAATAAATAGAAAGATAATTGTTTGAATTAAAAGATAATTTGACAAGGTACAAGAGCCAAATTGACCCTTGATTTGGTAAACCAAAATATCATCAGCTACCAAGATAGTTACCTATTTCCAATAAAAAGGTGCCTGCCGTAGTAGGGTCGTTTATGCATCATCCATCTACACTTTAGGAGAAGCCTATGGATGATGTGGATTACGAAATAAAGATATTTTTCATCATTTCTGCAATCTATGATTACACAAGAAAATCGTAGCTAGTTCTTATGTATGAATCAGGGGATCGTTTTATATCTGACGCTCGTTGGGGATGACAGGCCTGACGAAGAATACCTCCACAGAGAACAAATTCGATGAGAGCTCGCCAATCACGTTTGATTATGTGTGCCGTCTATAGGTAGAGAAATCCCCGTCCTTATTCTACTTCAAGTGGTTCTGAGAACAAAAAAGACGCTTTGGAGGAGGCTTGAACGAAGGATTGTAATGGTTGCAAGTGGTGCCACATAGTGGCATTTTTTGGAACTAATTTTGCCATTTATGAATAAATGTAAATCTAATTTTTAAAACTCAAAAATACTCCATCTCTAACACCTCGAGTTTGTATTTAGATCATAACAAACGTGTTTCCGCTAGTTTAGAATAATAAGGCCCGGCGTCCACCTACTACAAAATGGCTCTGATATGGTCTATGATGGACCTCCCGATACAAAATTAAAATCGCGTCGGTAGATAACCTAATATCGGGGCAGTTGACCACGTTTCTGAGATTAGGCACCGATAAAAAAATGGGGGAAATATTTTCTTAGTTCGACTAGGAGCAGAGATTTTATTGCCTGAAAAAAATTGTTGTTTTATGTGTCCTTGTAAATATTAACGTTGCGATATTTCCTGAATTATAATGTATCATATATCTAAAAATGAAGATAACACTTCAAGATATGCACTTTAGCCCTGCTAATATCGTTGGGCATATCGAGAGCATGGTCACCATTTTTTGCCAGTCAACCCCTTACGATGCGTGGTGAATTGGCATGTCTAGACATATGTCTACGTTTTTGCACCTTCCCGATATGTCTCCGATATTTGCTTTTTGTATCGGTGCCGAATCGGTAGGTTTAAATTTCTACCATAGTTATGTACACCCACACTACCCGTATAGGTTGTCGCCCGCTAAGAAAGGTGAAGGAGACTATGGACGAGGTCTCCCGGCCTGACAATAGATAATAAAACGCGAATGGACTTTGAGAGTGTGGATCGACGGCTACAACTCTCCTTCCCCACGACAATTTGAATGACCAAACCAAAACCCACGTACGATCTCTCCTCGGGCGTTCAACTCAAGTAAGCCAAGAAAATAAAACAACCCGCTGATTAATTTGAATGAAAACTATCTAGCTTCTTTTGTAAGCAAAAGCTCTTTGCTGATGGGATGATGTCAGCGACCACAATTATCTGTTTCGGGGTACCTCAAGGTTCAATTCATGAGCCGCTGCTTTTCAATATTTTTGTAAATGACTCCACTTCTTTGAATAAACCCAGCATTGCTTTGTTTTCTAACAGATTTCTGATAGTTTTTACTTTCAAAACACCATCATTGTGTATAAATCAAGCTATAACGGTTCATGTGGCACAAGTTGACTGTATAATGGGATTGTGGTTATAGACATGAGGCCAGGCTTGAACTCGGGGTCGGGCTTACGCTCGAACTCATGCTCGGGCTAGAATTCAAGAGCGAATGCTTCTGTTTTGTTGCAGGCACACAGGGACTGTAGGGGAGACTGATACCACCACAACCTCTACCGCGATAACCTCTACCGAAACTTTAGCACCCACGAGTGGTCAAAAGAGTGAAGGCAGGGGCTGTGCGGCTGTGCGGCCGGGCGGTCAGGGGCAGCAGTGGGGGAGACACAGAGGCGGGGGCTGGGCTGCCGGGCAGCTGGGCAGCTGGGCAGTCAGATGGCAGTCAGCTGGGCAGTCAGCTGGGCAGTCAGGTAGGCAAGGCGGTGTGCTTTTAAGCGTAGAGGGTAAAACTTTTTTATGCCTTTATCTGAATACATGTATACATCAGAGATATATAAAATGTATAAGCCCCGCATATATATGTCGCGCACGGGATATTTCTCTTCATACACACTTTGCGTCAAATACACACATTACGCTGGCGTATACAATGAAAAACACAATTGTATGTACTGTTTACACTGGCGCACAATATAGGCATAAACATGTATAGACATATTAATATACGTTGTATATATCTGTTTACGTGGTGGTGTAAAGATGAAATATATACAATTTTCACGTAGTGTTTGAGACCGCTACCCAGCCTTCGGTTGCCGTAGCTTTATCAGTTGCTTTTCTACGCATTTCGGACACCTAAACATATATCGCCATCATAGGTCCTGGACCCTGTGTTTCAGTAACGACAGTCGTTAGCAACGATTACCTAAGATCGCCCAGCGAATGTATGACAATTCGGAAGACAAAATATGGCAGGTGTCCTATAGATGTGGTCAAAGCCCACTATGGACAATCGCCGCACTATCGGTCGTTTTGAAGGATTAGGCGGGTACAATCTTCAGTACTGATGGGATTCATTTCCACCTATTATCAAGAGTTGACCATTTAGAAATGAAAATAAAGGACGTTATACATGATGTGTTATAATTGGGGATAATGATTTCTTATAATCTAGATTTATGTTCAGACATTATGATTTTGAAGGATCATAGAAGTCTAAGGGTGTATGAGGCGGAAGAACCAGGCGGATTTATAAGAGTATTCCCACTTGGTGTACGCAAAAGAAGACCCTAATAAAAGTGATTTAAAAAGAATGATATTGTACATTGTGTTTGTAATACAATTCAGTAGGTTTATACCAAGGAAGTGTAGGAGATTATACACAAGTCTGCTGAGTGGTGCAGGGCCTGCAGTTTTGTCCTTTTTGGTTTCTCGCGATCATAATAACAACAAAAGAATTATGAAATGGGATAAAGGAACTACAGATGTATTGAACTCTAGGTAGGTGGGTATGTGTATGTACTTTAGGTGAAATTGAGTCAACACTTAATTGAGGCACGAAACACAGGGCAAACCTTTTTAAGAGCAACGAACAGGAAGGCGACATATCATGTTGCGTGTTAGACCTATGGTCCGTATAAAAAGGGGGCACTAGCAACACTATATCATCCTGCACACACAAAGCAATTGAAACCTCTGGCATTAGAGTGAATAGCGCCATTAAAGCATATAGCGGCTTTTGGCATATGTCGACTCTTAGCTGATGTGGATGATTAAGTGCAGGTGTAAAATGACGCATTGTTCCCAACTCGTTGGGTTTAATGTGCGTGGGAGGGATTTCTCCACTCTCCCCCCACCGAACACTCTCCATACACCGGACTTCCCTACATGACTACCTCTCCACCACGTGACTCGCCGCAAAACCAACGGACTCGGGAAATATTACTCCTCCCATCTTCTCCAATTATCCCCGGACTTATCAAACACCCCACATCCAACATGGGTAAACAGAAGTCTACGAGCCCCAAGAACACCAGGGCGGTTAAAAGCAGGAAGACGGCCTCGGTTCTCGATGAGGATTCTGGAGTGGAGGCACGAGTTGCTCGCATGGAGACGGGTGTACAGTCCATCCTCCATCACCTAGGACTGTCCGTTGGGGGTCACTCGGTCACTGGGTCAATGGGCCCCGGAGCCGCCGCATCTCGCCCTCGGTCGCCCCCGTCGCGACCACCGCCCTGGCCTCGGTCGGTCAGCTAGACACGCAACACCCCGCCACGAACGAGGTCAACGGGCCTAGATTAGCTCCACGACCTGAACATCAACAAACAACCGCCGCGGACCACGCCCCCCGCACGATCGCCGACCCGGCCCTCGGTCACTTCCACCACTCAGCACACCTACACCCTACCCAACGTAGGTGTCGAGGGTGTCCTCGTGAAATACACCCTCCCATCCATCCACGACCTCAAAACCAGACTCGCAACCCTCGGCAGGGGCGCGCTCATCTGGAAGGCCGACCTCTCCCAAGCTTACAGACAGCTCCGGATCGACCCCCTCGACCTTCCACTACTAGGATTCCGGCACCGGAATGAGTTCTACCTCGACATCTGCCCTAGCTTCGGGGCCAGACTCTCTGGCGCTGCCTGCCAGAGATTCACCAACGCAATGGTCTACCTACACAGGTCGGAGGGGGCGTGGTCCCTCGCCTACCTCGACGATTTGGCGGGGGCCGAGGCCACCAGCGCCGAGGCCGACGCCGCTTACCGCGAATTCATCTCCCTCGCCAACGATCTGGGAGTTAAACTCGCTCCAAAGAAGTGCCAGCCCCCCACCACCCGAATGGAATGGCTGGGCTATGAAATAGACACTGAGGCCATAACTATGGCGATTCCTCAGGAGAAAATGACCGACCTCGCCGAACGCTTGGCCTCGTGGCTCACACGCCAAACTGCTACGAGGTCAGAGCTCCGGTCCATCGTCGGCCACCTCGTCTACGTAGCTCAGTGCGTCCCTCACGCCAGGCGGTTCACGAACCGCCTCATTGCCCTCATGAAAACCACTCAAGCCTCGAGCCATGTCCACCTCACCCCCGAGGCCCGTCTCGACCTCACCTGGTTCCGCCAGTACGCCCACGCCTCCAACGGCGTCGCATATACGCCCCCTCCAGGAACCGCATACATGTCACTACCGCCCTCACCACCTCCGCGGTGGCGGTCGCGCCACCTGGCCATTTCTCAATCACTCCGGAAGCCCTTACCGAGGCCACCGGAGCGACGGCGCGACCCCAACTCCTGGCCGCCCTCGTAGTTCTAGCGGCCACCACTTTTGCTCCCCTTGTCCCTCGGGGCTCGCAGATCGTCGTCTCGACCACGAACGCGACGGTCGCGGCAGATCTCCAAAAGGGCGCCAGAAGAGACCTCCCGACCGACGATCGCACCCCGCTCGAAACGACCCGCCGCGAGCCAGCCGACAATTGGTGCCATCATCAATAACTTCTTCTAACTCTTCCAGATACCCTCCTCGGGCGCCAGGCACGGGCGTCCCTCCAAGCCTCAGTCGCCCCCTCGACCTCCTTCAACAGGACCAGACAGGCCCGCCTCTACCTCACGTTCTGTGTGGACAACGCAGTTCCTCATCTCTCGCCCTCGCCCGCGCAGGTCGCCCTCTTTTGTCAATACCTAGCAAACTGCCTCCCGGCCCCGGCCTCGCGCAGGAACTACGCCTCTGGGGCGAGAGCCTGGGTCGGCCTCGCGGGAGGGGACACTTCCTCCTTCTCGTCTCCCCTCGCCCTCGCGGTGGCAAAGGGAGCGGACAACCTTTCCGCGCACGTCCCCTCCTGCGCGCCTCCGCTCCTCCGGGCCGACATCCTCGGGATCTCGGCCTATCTCGACAGAGCGAGATGGCCTGGACTCGCTCCGAAGGCGGCCCTCCTCCTCGGGTATTTCGCCCTCCTCAGGGCCTCCAACCTGGTGCCCACGAAGGGACCAGGAAGACCGGGGCACCACGCCCTCAGGCGGGAGGACGTCGTTTCCTCCCCCACAGGTCTCATTGTTCTCCTACACTCCACCAAGATGAGGACCTCCTCGGAGCCTCCGCTCCCTCTAGCGGTTCCCGAGGTCCGAGGCTCCCCAGCTTGCCCGAAATCGGCGTGGCTCGCCTACACACACGCCTTCCCTGCTCCGCCGACCTCCTTCGCCTTCTTGGACCCCTCCGGCGTACCTCTCACTGCCCAGGGCCTCACCTCCATCCTCCGATCTGCCCTGGCCTCCTTCTCCTCACCCAGGGCAACCTCGGCCTCCCTACACTCCCTCCAGAGAGGAGGCGCTCAACAAGCTGCTCTCCACGGAGCTTCGGACGAGGCCCTCCTCCACCATGGAACCTGGACTAGCGTCACCTCCCTCAGGGCCTACGTCCAGGCCGACCCCTCCAAGGAGGTGGCCTTGGCCTTGACCTCGGCCTTTGGCATTTCTTATAGTTAAAGACACTCTTCACCTCAACTCTACAACTCCTTACTCAATAAACGTCTTATTTCCAAATCCCTCTTTGCGTCAACATTGTTCCCAACTCGTTGGGTTTAATGTGTGCGGGAGGGATTTCTCCACTCTCCCCCCACCGAACACTCTCCATACACCGGACTTCCCCACGTGACTACCTCTCCACCACGTGACTCGCCGCAAAACCAACGGACTCGGGAAATATTACCTCCCACCCACCCCACAAAAACTATAAACTCTTCTCCCTCACTCATACTTCACTCGCGGCTTTCTTATAGTTAAAGACACTCTTCACCTCAACTCTACAACTCCTTACTCAATAAACGTCTTATTTCCAAATTCCTCTTTGCGTCATCATTATATCTGGCTCGAGAGATCTACATCTTTGTAGAAAAATAAAAGGCAGTCATTAAGGCTCTTGACATAATATCTTTCACGGAACAAAACACCTGGGTATCTAGAAAAAATTCTTACCCCTAAAATATTCCTATTTTCATATGTTGATACATCTACCAAATAATAAATCAATATATGACAAACGTATGTATACAGATACAAATTTATTAAATATGTCTAGATTAATGCTCAGTTTTAATCAAAAATGAAGGGGGTGGCGTTACGACGTCTGAGGTTGTCTGATTGATTCATACTGGCTAATAATTGCACAAGCATGATTCTATGGACATGTCAGCAGCAACACTAAACGAACACCGAAACTTCTAAGAAAACCCTGAGATATTATCATAATACTACATAATTTACACCCATGTTAGGATAAAAAGACCGGTTGCTGTATCCGTTAATGTTTACGAACTCCCGGACCATCAAATACTTGCCGGTAGGCTGAGTGAGTGTATCTATATGGGTACGGGAGTGAGTAAATATTAACAGATACAATTGCCAGGAATGTTTTCCTTTTATTACGCACTGTGAAGTGTTAACAATTAAAAAGGAATTACCGTAAGAAGCTGCTCGTTGAGTATCGCGGGCATGAGCCAGGGTGCGGTACAACAGTTTATCCTACCCATTATATAAAATCCCATAGCCTTAACATTGAGTTTCCGTATGCCACGCTGACTGACATACAGAATTGTTATCACATAATATTCCAAAATCGAGGAGACGGGGTCGGATAAAATCCAAACCTGATTCGTTTTAATCTTGGCCTCCGCATGCCACTCCTGGGCCCTGTTTTTTAGTCACGACATAATCGGCCAACGGTTCCTTAAGACATCTCTGCGATTGGAAGACTGTTTGGAGACACAAAATGGCGGCTGTGCTATAGACACGGTCTCAGTGCGGCGCGCTCGATCGCCGCTAAAAGTGTCTCAAGTATAGAACTGTCTCAGGCTCTATCAAAGCTCACTGTGTGTATATAGAGGATTTCCTGTGCTTCCCATAGGAATTTAAGAATGAAATTTTAACACTAGTAAGGGGGACATATAACCTATAATTGTGCCAAATATGAAGAAGATGAGCCCCACCGTTCCGAACTTATCGGCGTTTGGATTTTGTCATAGCAATCATCTGCTCTGGTGGCCAGTCACCCTCCCACCTCCCGATGCGCAGTCAATGTCAAGGTCGCTGCATAAATTAGCGGAAAATACGCTGGCCTCCAGAGCAGACGATTGCTATGACGAAATTCAAACGCCGATGTCTTCGGGACGGTGCGCCCGATTTTCTTCATATTTGGGACGATTATAGGTTATATGTATACCTTACTTGTGTTAAAATTTCATTGCTTAATTCTCACGGGAAGTGAAGTTGCGCATTCTGTACGACATGTCCATAGATGTCTTAGGTCTAAGACACTTTGGAAGACATTTGGAACCACGTGACCCTAAAGATGTCTTATCTATAGTACACCTGGCTGCAGTCTAAGTGCTCTTGACGGACAATCGTTGGCCGATCCCCAAAGATGTCTTATCTATAGTACACTGACAGCTGTAAGATGTCTTACAAAGAGGATATCGTGACTGAAAAACAGGGCCCTGGAGTTTTGGCTCCGGACTTCACTCGCTTAGCCTCATGAAGTCACTATGCCTAACTCCAGTCATGGTATACGGTGGCCAAGATTAAAACCAGTTTTACGATAGTATGGCACAGTTTGCGTACACAATATATACGATATAGCGAGCAGAGTTATGTAAGTGTAAGTACGATGTGCACAGTTACGTACATATGATGAATAACATGGTCTCATGTGGATTGTACTTACCTTAGAAAACAAGCGTCTACTACCATTACTTTCTATGCCTGCAGCGCACAAAGGTCAGGTACGAGGGGAGAGTCGGTGATTCGATAGTCGCCGCGGTGAGTAGATCAGTAATATGATTCGTTGACACGGTGAGGTGATCGCACTGGTCCAGCGGTTTCCCATTTAGAGAGACGAAACTGGTTCCTGTTACTTCAGTGTATAGACATTCCCAGTGAGAAATCCTCTGGGTAAAGATATAGTCTTCTTAATGTAGCTGACGGCGTCTTAATGGCAAGAGTTAGTCTTCTGTGTTCGTCATTGATCCTGTTGCTTTCCTTCGATAAAAGATGACAATTTGGGAATAGCCCTGTTCCCGCAATAAGTCACCTCCACAGTTCCTGTTGGAAGATTCTAAGAGAAGTTAAATTCATTTAAGTATAGTTCCCGGGGTTAGTTCATGTTGACAGTTCATGTAGGCTGTGAGGACAACGCCTTTACATAATACAATTCCCGTTGTTAGTCTCAAACCTCAAATCAAGGCGTCTCTGCTCTCTGATACACGTGAGCTGGTTCAGTGTATGTACTTGAGAGTTTATCTCATATATGAGCAGCTCGGCGGCCCAGTGCTTTCAGTCTCCACCAACCTGCGCGCCTGCCGGTCGCAGTCTGAGTGGTCTAACTACGAGCGGCTTCCTCAATCACACCGAGAACCCGACCGGACGTCCCGTTCGTGCCGGGGGAAATCATAAATCATTTTTTGAATCATGAGCCTCGAGGCAATTGCAGTTCCAGATTCACCGAACCTGTGATGTGTGGCTAAATCAGTAGCTCTGAGAGCATGTATGTATGAATCGTGGATAACAGGTAGCGTTGGGTAGCGATAGGAGGGATACCGGACCCTTGACAAGGTATAGATGCGCTCTGTTTGCCGTCCTCTGCCTAAATAATGAGCAATTGCCACTGTGCCGCTCGCAATGTGAAGTCTGATAAGTTCCCCCTAGGTGACGCTGGGTGGCGCTGCAGCTGACGGAACGCTGAGCCAATGACGTGGCTTGCTGGTTCCCGGCACGAGAAGCGACAGCTGACAGAGAATGTAAGAGACCATCAGGTAGATTGGAAGAGATCAGAGGGCAGGAAACTCGGTCGGTGGCGCTCCAGTTTGAATACTAATTATCTTAAGCTGGGGTTTTCTGGCCGAATAGTTCATTACATTGCGGAATCAATCAAAACTAAACTTTACGATATGCGAGGATCTTTGCGCAGAAAATGAGTTCGAAAAAGGCTAGTATCGACTTGCTTGCGGAAGGAAAGGTACTCAGTGACAGGCAATTGATCGTTACCGTTTATTGAGCGTGTGCTACACGCTCAGATACGTCGCCTATAGGTTGGGGAGAGCTTATATAGACTGGAAAAACAATCCCTTCACTATCTGCGTGTCAACCCTGTGGCATTGGCCGGGGGCAGACGCCCAGTGTCATAGTCTTGCAGAGGTGCACATCAGTGACCACAGACTGAAATACCTCATTGACCCACATGTGATTAGGATATTGGGACTCTACAAATTAAAGAAGCTGAGAGAACCACCAGACTAACTCAAAAAGACAATATATCGCTCTAGCTAAACCAAGGAATCAGAAATGTCGGAAATTGCTAATATATATTAGAGGGATCTCATTTTGAAACACTTAAGATACTAAGACTCAAGGTTGTAATTTGAAAAAATGCTTTAAGAAAGAGATAAAAAGGTAAATCGCTGTATACTTTACATAAAACGGGTATAGGTCTTGTGTAAACATTACATTACCATAAATAGAGCAGAAAAACATCAAAGCCAATACCCATGAATATGGAATTCTGTATATATATATATATATATATATATATATATATATATATATACATACATACATACATACATACATAGCGACCACATATGATTCATACGTGACATACTTGTGTGGTGGTCGCCGCCTGTCTAGCAGGTTGGATGACCCCAATCCGGAACGCTAGTTCCAGGCAGGATCCCACCCTACGCACTCTACGTAGGTTGGTTCGGTTTTCGGTGAGTTTACACGGACCTAGTCACACATAACACAACGCACGCGTTTAATAAACAGGAATGTTTATTAACAGAGCTACTTCCCGGAAAGATCTGGTAGATCTTTCCCACAAGTACAGTACCCCAGCACAATGTGCCAGGTAACCCTGGAGAGGCTAATCTAAAAGACTCGCCTAACCACCAGGAAGGTTACAAGAACCCGCCTGCAAAGTGAGGGCCCAAGGGTCTGTTCCATAGAAGAGACGCGCGAGGACAGCCTGTTGACCTACTGTGAACGCTGAGTATATATACCCAGCGTTACGTAATCCCGGTCTCCGCTGCGCCACTCTCGTGTGCGACGTTGCCCGGAATCACTACACAGTAAGGATCGGCACGTAGCGCCACCTTCCGTAGAACAAACGAACACTGCTGGATTCCCGCCCCACTACACTTGTATATATATATACTTACCATCATGCACCTGTTAACCTAGAACAACATCCTCAGAAGACCGGTCATGGTACTGGTGAATTTTGTATTTATAAATGCGTTGTACGCGTTCATTGTTGATCTACATTTGTTGAAAGACCAGAATATTTATACTGATGCACATAAAAGTCCTTAAAAAGGGGCAGGATGGTGGGTGCCAATTCGGTAACAGAAAATTACCAAGAAACTGAATAAAAAGTCTTTTAATTGTTCTTTTTAATATAATTCCACGATCATTCATAAATGATGAAAAACAATGTGTTCCTAGTTAAGGATGACTGAAACCTATTTGTATGGTATTTGGCCCTATAACATGCCCAGAATATGCTTCATATTAAAATAACAGGTGTAATCTAAATTTCTGAGTGTAACACCTCCCGTAAAGACTTACGTAGGCGTTAATTAGTGTAGACCTACCGCATCGAAGTGGAATGGTTGCAAAATGCCGATCTAGTCTTTACCGTATAGCAGTGCACAATTTACACGCTGTTTGTGGTGATATTCAATTTGTCTGACATTTATTCTACCTTTCACAAATTTGCGGTGCTACGGGTGAAATAACAATAACAGTTTTTATAGATTATATAACACCCGATCTGTAAACCTATATTCAACTAATGAAACTGACATACGTTCCTTGGATTCTTGTGTGGTTCCTGCCTCGCTCCTAATTGTAAAGGATGACAGCGTTCAGAAGGAAAAGCAATGTGCTGTTACATTACAGTACAAGGAGCCAGCGTTTAGGCCTAATAGAGTGGGATGATGGACAAAATCAAAGCATTCATATTGTCGCCTTAAATGAAATACTGATGTACACACACATAAATACTAACATCTTATTCCTTAATTCATATGTAAACTCTACACGTCAATAAAACTTTTTTGATATGCACCTATATGTTTGTTTTTTTGGGTTGTTTTTTTTATCTAACAGATCTATTCAGATTCACACTTCATGTTATACTTCACTGTGTGTTGTGCACTCTGTGTTAGGAGTTATCCACCTGAATGTAAACTTGGAAGGCACTTCTTCAAATGTTTATACTTGCCAGGCTGATATGTAAAACTTTGTTTATATACACTTTCGCAAGAAGAAGCACAAGGAGGGAGAATGTTATGCAGAGAAATTGAATTTTAAGAAAGGTCTTATGATGCAAGTTTCAGGACAGGTCATCAGTTGGCCTTCCGACTAACGTAATTGTCCGTGCAAAAGTCATTGCACCAACATAATTCACCACGGAGGTGTTTTCCATATTTTGACGATGCTTTCCTTTGACGATCCTCTGCTTATCGTTCTCCCAATTTGAACACGCAGGTACCTAACGCGTTTCTTAACATCCCATCCTGATTAGTGGGCACATTTGTTGTCTTTCTGTTAGGAATTCTGAGGGGTTATTCCCTAAAGGAGACAAATCCCATTACTGTACCACTGGCGTTTAATTTTATTGGATTAATTCAATAAAGACAAATTGAATACCCACGGAAATGAGCACATTGTATAAAAGCAAATTGGATTCACTGTGCAGTGCCATCATTTTGCTTTCTTTTCCTTGGTTCATAATAACGATGATTTTTAAATACCTTCTTAGGGCTGCTTTGAGAATAGATTATACCAGAGGTACAAACCTTTTATATATATTTTACTATAGGGAAGAACAGCTATGATATTTGGTATACATACGTAAAAGGTAAGCATAAACGCTGTATTTTGTGACTAATTGGTGAGTACAGTCGCCGGTATCGTTCGATCGGTAAAGAAATACTATTCTTCGATATTTCTAAAGACATTAATTCATCCGAAGCCACCACAACCGTTAACGTCATTTCCTAATCCTCAAGCCAATCAGGAATCCAATTACCCAGTAAGTTGTTCCTTGGAAATGTGATAAAATTAGATACTATCACTGCACATCCGTGAATTCCTGGGGTGAGTTAATATCCGGAATAAATTAGAGAAAGCTTCAACGGGATTACTTTTTGTGAACTCTTTATTCACCCTAAAAAGTCATCAGTCTTTAAATCAGTATGAGATAGCCCTCTGTCTCAGACATTAGTATATATATATCATCTGGTTATCATTTGTATTTTTCATAAAAGTATTTATTATGTGTTGTACATACCTTTAAAATGTTTTATATGAAATCGAGAATGATAGTGCAAAGGTCATTGGTAGTGTTTTTTTGTATCTCAGTTCAGACGTACTACAATTCATCGATATTTAATTTCTCGAACGTTGTTTTGCATGCAAAGAAGTTGAGACAAATGGAGAAAATGGTTAAATGGCAATCAACGGAGTTCCTGCTATGTGGCAGTGTCTGAGCAGCTCGGTGTGAGGTTCACACTCCGCTCCTTCCCCGCTGAGGAGCTCCCCGTGTGGTCCGAGCGGGTCTGGAGTTGCTCAGAGATCTGAGCAGGTACGAGTTATGCCCTCAATACCTCACGCGTCACTTAGCCGCCCAGGGAATCTCTAGGCTGTCCCAAACAATCAAGAATACTTTAGGAAGATGGTTTGCCCCATCAGAATAGTTGGTGTTCGGCTCCATGAAGTTAATTCAAAATGCTATGGATCGAGGGCGTGAGGTTGTTTATAATGGGTTACTGGAGAACTCGACCCAAACGAATTCGACTCGTGGTTGTTAGGAGAACTCGACCCGTTTTGGAGAAATTGTTTGAAGAACTCGACCCGTTTCAGATACTTGTGGATAAGACATTTTCATATACTTTTATATTCAGTAAAGGTCATCTTTTAGAAAAATTAACCCACGGATATAACAAATAAGTTCAGGGGGTTTAGGGGTAGGGTTAGGGTTGGGGACACTTTCCTAGCAGCTACTGTAATCTGCTACTAGTAAATGAGACTATTAGATGATGATACTGACTAAATGTGGTATTTATATTTTCAAAACTGATGGGACACATCTAAATACACTGTATTCAGACCCAATTTGTACAGACCTGACAAACCAGTTTTACTCCTTTCAACCCTGCTATCAAGCCTTGCACCTGAGACTTGACCATAGACTTGCTGAAAGCCTCCCTCTTTTTTATATTAGGCATTGGAGATTGAGAAAGCATACAAGCGCCTATGCAGTAAAGGCGTTCTTCCTTGTTACTTTTAGACTAAACTCAAAAGCATTTGAATAAAAGCAGCAGAAAGTCATTGAGTCCTTAATTCCAGGGCTGTCTGAATCTTTGTGAACTCAGTAATCATCATATAAATATATACAGATACAAAGCACACAGGAATTATATAATTGACCAATACAAGTGGAAAAGCCATAATAAATGTACAGGAAACAACCTTTAGGTGGTGTTAACTCATGATGATCCTTAGTTTTTAATTCAATTTAATCGTGACATATGCCTCCATATAGCGTTTCTGGTCATATGACTCAGACATATATATATGCATCGTTCTCTGGTTCATATGACTCAGAAGAACTCCAAAGAATTTAGTAGTTTTCTAACCACTCCTGCACAGCAAATATTGATCATAAAGAAAGCAAGTCATTATCCTCCAAATCTTTTAATTTGCTTAATAGCACCTGGTGGTAAAACCCTTGATCATGGACCTTCATTAAGACAGGGAGGGAGACACAGAAAGACAGATAATGATGCAAATGATGACAGAGACAGAAGGGAGATTAACACAGGGACAGGTAAACAGACAGAGTCATATGCAGACAAGGACAGAGACAATGAGAAAGATAGAGATGCAGAAAGACGCATACAAAGAGAAATAGACAAACATACATACAACAGGGACAATTTGCCTATTGTCTCGGTATCTATGGGTATCACCTTGTTGTGACACCTGACTGGTCACCAAACACGCAAACCATAAACAATCAATCAAGAGAATCTGGAGTATTGTCCAAACACTGTATCATCAGATTTGATAAGATGTCCCTTATCCATATTAAATGGCTACGGTTTCTGACATTTTTTAAACAATTGGTAGCTGTCTATTGAGTTTCCATATATTTTCAATTGGGACTTTGTATGCGGTGAATGATTGAAGTAAGCATCTAGAATATTCTAAAAAATATCCGCAACTTCCTGGATCCCTGACTACATACAGGGAGGTGCTGAAATCAACGAAATAATGGATACACAGAGGAAGAAACAAGCTACATGTACTGCTGTGTGCACATCCTATGATTTATCAAGGATTCATTGCCAAGCCTCCAACCTTTTATAAGATTAAGTGCAAGGAAATACATGATCTAGTGTCAACGTGATCTATAACGTGGCGAAACTCATCAATGATTCTCATTTCAGAATATCTGATTTGTGCCTTCAGCGTTTAAGGTGTGGGAATTAAAATAACTCTCACCTCGGTAAATGTGTAGGGATGAGGTTTCTACCTAGATTCATTACATAGATCCGATCACTACCCTTGTGCTGTAAAAGAACTTTGAGAAAGTCTGGTGAGAACCTGGAATGGTTAACTGGACTTTAAATCAAACCAACAAACCAACAAACAAACTCTCCTCCCCAAAACAAAATCCTAGAAGCAGTTTGCATAGTCTATAAAATCCAAATATTTCTGGGGCTTTGCCTGCTGGACCCCCAGGATTGGCTTTGCTGCTGGACCCCTAGCTATACTCTCTGATAGCCTCAGGTGTGTAACCTTCTCCCTCCCCCAACCAAAATCCTTAGTACAGCTTGTATGATCTATAAAATTTGAATTTCTCATAGGGTTTTGCCCCCTGGACCCCCACCCTCAACAGGGGCTTTGATACTGGACCCCTGACAATATTCACAGATATCCATAGTTGTGTGACTAGCCTTTCTCAATCAAAATTCTGGATACAGCTTGTATTATCTACAAATTCTAAGTGCTGCTGGTGGCTTTTCCCCCTGGAGCCAATTATCCTCAAATTTGGTCTTCTCTTGGGAAGAAAACAGACCACCCTACCCTTATCCCTCACCCTAACCCAAACCCTATACCTATTTCGCGGCGCTTGCGCTTACTAATCTCTGCCCCAGTCTCTGCCCCAACCCACTGACGCATACGCTGGTTCCCAGGGTATCTACTAAAGACAGGAGGGAGCAGCTAACATTTCAGATTGAAAACAAGGCAACTGTCAAATGTTATAAAAATCAAACACCTTATATATCATGAGTTGGGAAATATGGGAATTGTTAAAGGAGCTTCACAAACAATTCAGCCGTTTCTTCTTAAGATTTTAATCACTTCAAAATGTGAATCCACACTTGGTTAGACTGCCCCTTCGAGTGAGCACATGTGTTATGTTGACAAACAAAACCCAGCAAGGAAGTAATTAATCTCCGAGGTGAATAATCAAATACATTTCATTCGGTATTTATATTTATATATATATAGATATATAATGATATATATGGTAATGTACGTATGTGTACATATTGTTTTGTTGCTGTACTGCGCGTACCTGTATCCACGTCACGGCTCCCTCAAGCTGATCTACTGACAAAATTCCTGCCGGCCAGATTGATCTCTACCGTGATGGGGTTATCAGGTATGAGGCAACTCCACCCTGTCACAAAGGCTCCTGATGTATTGCAGGGAAAAGGGATACTATTTTGTGGGCCAGGCTTCCTCTGAGACCAGACGGAATACAGATGGCCCAGCGTCGAGGAACAGTAGCACCAGTTACAGAAATAGGGCACATCAGTGGTCATGGTTGCAGCTATGTATATGTACACATCAGTAGAGGCTATAGGTAGTCAATGCTGTAACATATGACCGATGGGGCGGGTCATCTAATTTGTCACCCTTGAGGGTGATACATAACCCAGTGACTGCCCTATGGCGGAAAGATGGTGCATGCTCTCTGATCAATATTTAACTCATTTGCGGGGGTGATGCCTTGAGGCATTATCCAGGCCAGGCTGGGCATGCCTTGGGGTATCATTTTCCGAGTTATAAGATATCATCGTTTCTGTGTCATGATATAGGAAATAATGGATCGAGAAGAATGAAACATCCACACACTTTAGGTATAACAACACATTTATGATTCTAGTTACAATTCTATCACACCTAGAGTGTGAACGATGGGTGTTCAATGTAGGACTATTTAGACAAACTAAGGCAAGGTAATGATGAGTCCAGGCTATCTAAACTTCAGTTGATAATTATCATGGGTTTCAAGTGGATAGATAGGCATGTGATGATCAGGCTTGACAATGCAGAGCTGGAATACTATAGTATACGATGCAGTCGCTGCATTTTCAATGGAAATAATATGAACTTATTGCTCAGTCATCCAATGCTTAAGAATACGTCGCTATGTCTGTGTTTGGCCGAATCCGTTATGTAACCAGGAACTACCAGCCCTGTGGAAAAAGGTTTTATCTCAAATTTGGTATGTTTTTCCACATAGACTGAACATTGGGTATTCAATGCCTATGGAGTATTGTTTTTAAAAAAGTGTACCCAATGGGCGATGATGTCACAAATGCACAATTTAGCCACTTAGTCAGTGACAGGGTTGAGAACAAATCTGAACTGCACTCGATCCATAGCCACTATAAATTTGCCGTTTGGCTACAGGCCACAGGCACCCGTCTATAAAGAGCAGGAACTCTCGTTTCTTAACACTCTCCTTTGCAAATTGCTTTAGAGTACAGCACTCTGTCCCGTGACAAGCACATTCTTCCGCAAAATGGCCATACAGTGGATTAGGCAGGGGGAATCACTTTTAGCTCCCCAGAAAATGCCAGCTGTTATCCATAAATTTATATGCTGTAGGATTCTATCTGTTTTTCCTCATATATTGTCTGTCTACAATTAGCAATTCTGTCAATTTTGAGTTGATAATAAATACTGTTAGAAGTCTATTTTAGAAAAAATATACTGATGGGCTGCTATGGATTTACTACATATGCTTATTCCCAGAAATACTTACACCTGTGTGTGAATGCCTCACACTTACTGGTCAACTGTACGGACTTCCATTTGTCCGTGAGTGACGAAGGAATATAGTTCGTCCCTCTGTATCACATGGCTTGTTGTAAAATTATGTTTTAAATGATATCCAAGTATATAATGATAAGATAAGGGGAACCTGTCTTCATATATTATTAGGACTTCTCTAATTAACTAGCGCCACAAGTCGCCAATCTGTTAATTAGCGCGGCTTGACCCGTCACCTCTCATCCAACTTTTTTCTGGGACGGACGCTTCCCTGTACCACGATTTTGCGCTATACCGCTGTGTTGCGATGGCTGATTTTGTTCGCGATGGCAATATACACAGTATGTGGGTATAATTACGACGGCCGTACTTACCGTAAAGGTTGTCCCAAATGCGCCGTACCTGAAGAAAAGCGACTTGCAGCCTTAGATAGGATAACCGAGGACCTTGAAAGGAGCCTTCAGGACTTTGAAGATGGTGGCGGTGCCATTGGCGGTGCCTATGGCGGTGCCACTGGCGGTGCCACCGGTGGTTCGAAGTGTGTCACAGAAAGATCTGACAAATTGCCCCTAGAGGCAATTGCTTCCATCTGACAAGAGATTATGGAGTGTAGATGAGAAGTGCAATCTTTGAAGGGCGAAGTGTCTCATTTGATAAATCTTATGGCTGAAATGAAGTTTTTAGTCCTGGGCCTTCGTCCTTCTCCTCAAAACCAAGATGGCGTACAGGGAAGCGGCAGTGCTACCGGTGGTCGCGACGACGGGCAGTCGATTACAGAGGATGCTAGGACGAATCTACCATCATCTTCAACCCCTCTACGGCAAAGTACCAGTGAAAGGAAGTGAGTCAACAGGCCGTGGGCGCTCTCTACCTCCAACACTAACAAGCCTGCCCGGACAAAGCAGAACAATTGACTCAATTCGGGACGGTATACTTCATTCATCTCCTACTGGTCGATTTCGAAGTTCCCTCCCGATCGAATACGATTTAGCCTGTCGAGAGAAGGCTGAATTGTTAGGATCGGACTCTTTCTGTTATGGCGATGCTTACCTTGTCTCTAAATACCTGAATCTGGAGAAATGTATCACTTTTTCCAAGTTTCAGGAGCCTAAACACATATATATATATATATATATATATATATATATATATATATATATATATATATATATATACTGCCGGAATGACCTAAAACGTTGGTTCTATACAAAAATGGCCGATTCGTACGTGCAATTAGAAAGCACTTTAAACAAGATATATAGAACAGTAGCGGACTAATAAAAGCCCTTGTCACGAACTAAGCGTAAAAGGCTTTTGTAGTCATATGGGGTGCCGTCTGTTTCAAAATAATAAGATATTTCCAGGATCTGGAAGCTGCAAAGTCGGCTTTGGCTGACTATCTATATTAACCATATAATTCAATTTGCATATATCGAGATAGGAGTATCTTGACAGGAAAATTTATGAATGAAAGAAATGCTCCGATCTAGCAGTGAAATTTTATATAAAACTCCATTTAAGTGTTATAAAACGCCTTTTAATTTACTCCCGAATTCGTTAAATCGAAGCCAGTCAAGCCTGCATGCAAAATAGTCAATTCATTAGGGCCCAGTTGTTCACATGCTCTCATTTTCGGAGCTGTCATTCGCTGAGATGTAAAACTTTTGGCCAATCATAGCTCACCAAGGTACAATAAAGAAACAACATGGGAATGACCCAGAGGTTTCAGATAAATATCAAAAGTCTATTAATTTATTTTTTTAATGGCATAAACCATTTCTGATGAGCTAGCTCTATTTTTGTCCTTTTTATCAAACATACATGGATCTATACCTTGCAAGGGTATCACTATAGATTAGGATGTGCATGATTATTATGTTTTACTGTCTATTTCAAAGATCAGAATAAAGAACCTAGAGACAACACTGGTTATTTATCCTATCAATATTATGTAAACCAAAATCATAGGCACAATCAAAATACATGCTATTTTTCAAGACTCCTGTGTAATTTGTAATATTAGGAAACGTCCATAATGTGGACTAAACCTTCGTTGTTCGAGGTCATTCATAGCTTTCATATGGTCTGATGGTCTGATTACCACTGGCATCGGTGTGACGGTATCATATATGGCTGATGGCCACTGGGTGTCATTAGGACTAGGTTTTGTTGCCCTCCTAAGTGTAGTACCTGGGGAGTAGTCATGCTTGGTACGGTAGGTGTAGGTGGTTCAAGGGTTACCCGAACGGGTAAGGTGACTGCAGGAGTCTCAGGTGTAATGGTATCAGGACCATGAGGGTAGCGAGGCTGAGGCAGAACTATCCTCTGTTACATCTCGTGAGTTAGAATGAGGTCTTCTTCCGACTTGGCCACTTATCAATTATATGCCCTGAGTAACTGTTGGTCAGGTATCTTCTGGCATTAGGTGGTCAGGTGTACATGATTCTACATCTTTGGCGATGCTTGGCTTATACACAAACCACATAGGTTAACGGTCCCTCAGTCTCTTAATTAACTTCTTTGATCCAGTTATCCTGTCCTCCCCTAAAATTCCAAACACAAACTAATTGACCAACATCGAATTGTCTATACACCAATCTCGGTCCATCATAATGCTCCTTGGGCCGGATTTCAGACTCTTTCGCATGTCGTTGTAAGCTAGGATTCACCAGCTTAGCAGGATAGGAATCCTGTCAGTTGTTGAGTGCGGCAGATTCTGATGTTTCCCTAGAATGTCCAATATGCAGGAGGTGGATGACGGTATCCCCTGTTTCAACTTGTACAAAAGTGTTAAAAGAGGATTTTTGCGCTATGTTGTTCAGAGAGAGTTTGGGAGTTGTAACCAAATTATTACATGTTCTTAAACACTTTATCTAACAGGATGGATAACATTGATACACTGGTTACCTATGCAGCTTCTCTGAGGCTTCAGTGATATCCATACCTAAAGGGCTTGTTTCATCAGGCATCTGCCCAACATGTATATAAGTAGTAGTGCAGCTGAGTTTGCAAGCAATTGACAGAAACAATTTCATTAGGTTTTATTGTTCCACCATCATGTGGATACCACTATTGAGCATGTGTCCTGCTGCACTGGACTGATCTCTATAGCATGGCTAACAGGGCCACTGCACAGCAGCAGTGCTATCTTGCACACTTGTGGATACTGTTTCAGTTGATGTTGCTTGGTTTATTTCAGTGGCAGTTTCTGCAATCCTGGGAGGTGCTTCATAGTTGTAACAATTGTTGATAATGACCATTTATTGACCATTCAGAGGTCATTGTGTTCTATAGATAAATGATCATAACATAGTAATCAGTCTCAGGTGCTGTGAGCTCTTGGTCACTGTTTTGCATTCCATAGTCATGATCATTTGAAGACCATTTTGTCCAAATGATCTCCAAAACGTTGACAAAGTCAGACTTGTCATATTAGTCTGATATCCATACTGCAACCTATAAAGATTATAATATATTTGCAGCAGAGGATTTTATGTCACACCTGTCATTATTTTCTCTTGAGTAATATGAGCCACACTTTTGTATTTGAATGGGTCTTGTTACTCTTGAAATAGCCTGTAGTGCAGCCAACTATCACCAGATGGTGTCATGCATGCCCCCTTGCTGGTAACTGGTTTGTTAACCTTCATTTATAGTGAACGTTTTGAAATGATCACCATCAGCGATCGAATCAGCAGTCATCATTTCAATCCAACAGTAATCAGGTCTATCAAATGCATTGCAATGATGACCACCAAAACGGTCTCCCAATCAGTCACTCTTTCTCCATGATCACTGATAAAGATGTCTATAAAACACCTCGCTGGGTGATTCTTCGAGGGCAACTGGTGCTCCTGCTAGAGTGTCATCAGTAAATGCTTGAGAGCTTAGCTCTGCATGGCTACTCCCATAAGGTTGGGAAGGAAGGTAATTATCTTTATTCAGGTAACAATTTTTACGACACACGTTATTCGCGCTACAAGGAGGCGATCTTCCATACGAAGTCACATAGACAACAATATATACAATTACCGGACAGAGAAGATCTTGGAGTTGAGTGGGAATATGCCGCACGTTTGGAAAACTAGTTTATAGATAAATATTTCTTTAATAAATATTTCTTTTAATGAAAGAAAAGTGAATGACTGGAAGGTTCAGATTATATACCTCCGTCACTGAGGGCGGGCGTTTGTGTGCATTTGACGCCCCATAACTGGCGCCATACGTCAGCCATGCGTGACCATTGCCTATGGGCAGTACTCACAAGCCACTCAAGGTCTGTTCATTTTGTGGCCGCACTACAAACAGAGCAGCTCGCATGAGCTCGTGATGGCCGTGAAGCGCCATGTGCTGAGCAGATTACCTGCAAACGCAACATTTGCAACGATTCAAGCCATTAGAAGCAGTATAGTGCCGGCCTCTAAATTCAGGCCCTTTTCGTTAGAGGCAGAGGGACCAGTTCCTCACCATTGTACACGTATGAATTATAAATGTGCTCTGCTGGGAAAGGAATAAAGGAGGTCAACTGGCATCCGCACCACCTGAATAATCAATCAGTACAGATATGAGACTGGACAGAACCGATCAGAGAAGTCAAGTTATTTGGGTCTCGCATAATATTGATCCCTGCAATTTTTATATTTAATAATTTTCTTACCGTGACCATTTTTGTGGCTCACATGCAATCTGTTTTCTAGAGTAGAATATCTAAGTTGTCAGCTGTCGACAAAACATATGATATGCTAATAGGGAAACGAGAAAATTACTTTCGTCTTGAGGCATTGCACATTTCGTTTGAGGTATTGTATTCATGTGGAACTCGATATCAAATTGCTTTTATTGAGCGTTGGACACCTTCAGATACACTGTATAGGTCAGGGAGAGGTTATAAATCCATTCGGTGTTCTTCAAACATTAACCCTTCACTATCTGCGTGCCTCTCTGCGTTGATATTGTTAAGGTGCGCAGGACCTGGGGTCCGGTTGATATTGTACAAATGATAATGCGTAGGCCAGTGGAAGAACTACACAATTTGTGTAATGTTGTGACACTTAAAGTTAGGAGGGACAGACAGTTGCTACAACTGATGTACAAACTATCGAGAAATCCTGAGTATGTAGACGATAGACTGCACAACACTAGACAAGATGAGAAGGTGAAATTCCACATGACGCCATAAAAGCGCGAAGTACAAAAAATCTCCACTCTATAGGGGCATAAACGCATGGGATAAATTAGATAGCAGTGTTCAAAGAATTGACTCTATGGCCAGATTTAAGAAGCCACAGCGAACTCGGTAATTTCAGTACCCTAGGCCGTGAGGTTAGGGTATCTGGCAAACAATAGGATCCGAGAATTCGGATGAAGCACTCCCTGCACATGGACATGCCATACACACCTGCTATGAATCAGAAATATGCATCCTGGCCGTGAGGTAGGACTGTGAATTCTTGGGTGTATGTACCTTACTGTACTTGACAATGTGATCTACATATAAAACTTTAAATGTTCGCTAACTATTTGTGTAAAGGTAGAAATAAAAGACCTAGTGGTTTATCAAATTGATCACACCATCACACCTCATCCCTGCACCACATCCACTTAGTGAATACGAAGTGTTTACTTATATATATCTTATTACTTGCCAGCAGGAAGACCCAATGTACTTCAGATGTTGACAATTAAAACATGAAAAAATAAAAAAAATAAAAATAATTAGCATGGACGATGCTATCTATGAAACGATGGGGCACATCGGGGACAATTCACGGTACATTTTGTTTAAATAATCGCTGCTCTAAGCCTAGTTGGTTAAGAATTAACATAGAGCGAAGTGAGAGTACAGAATACGACTTAGAGAGTGTGAGATCTTATTTGGTTGCATTGATGTACGTCTTTAGCACGGGAGGCAGGTCAGTGGATTCTCAAGGCTCTAGGCCTAGTTCGTTAAGAATTCTTCTCCATAGAGCGAAGTGAGAGTACATAATACGACTTAGAGAGTGTGAGATCTTATGCGAGGGGTGCACCCACTACTGGTAACGCCACCGTTATCAAACGAGTCCTAAATCATGCTCTCTTAAGGAACTGATTCTGAGTAAAGAAAAACATTGCTTTAGTACCTCACAAATTGTCATTTTCATAATTCAATGTGATTCCAACACGACTGATATATGCTTTATTTTTTGTTGATAATTAAAAAACCTTTACCCCTAGTGGTGTCCCCTGTTAAGATACTTTTAACGAGCCAAGAGCCCACCAACAGGGTGTCCTGGCTTTTATTAAACGAGACCTAGCCCTCCCCTTACTCTCCGTTGAATAATCTAGGATCGTACATAATTTCAGACTCTTTTTTCTATACCTCATACAAGGGTTGTCGTTTAATAATTTTAAAGTTTCTTCGCTAAGGTCGTCTTAACCGCCCGGTTGTCCATAAGTGTTGAATTAAGTTGACCTACATCGTCCCTGGGTCTCCTTGGCTTACAGAAAAGGGTCTTCATGTAGGATCCTAGATTTTTCAATGGGCCCTGGTTTGTTTGATAGCCTGGGAACGATTATAAGGCTAGGCGATACGACCCATGAAGCGATGGGGGGACATCGGGGGCGTTCCACGGAAAATATCGTAAATGATGTTTGCGTGAGTTGACTGTCATATCGTTCGTCCAAATGTTTGTAGAATTGACGCAGATCTGTCACCTGTTAGAAGACTGTTAAAAGACTGCTAATATACAAGAGATTATTTTTTTGATAAGTTATAAGCCCACAGTCGAAGTGTCTGTTAGCCGTATGATCTAGTTATCAATACAGACACGGCCATGTTTAGCGTCGTATCCTTCATGGATATTGTCTTAACGAGATCAACCTTTCATTAATGACACCTGCCCTATGAGCCTCGTCGGTCCTGTCTCTCACGGCAAAGTGCTTTTATCAGTCTCAAGGAAAAATGGCGAATTTTATTCACATGGGAGGACACACCAAGTACATAATCTCAGACATAGTCACATTGAACACTCACCCTGGGACGCAATTACCCTTGAGGTGAGGAGTGTTACAAACATGTAATCATGCTTGCTAGCCTCCTATTAGCTAGGGCAGGTACATAGTCGCAGCAGGTCCATTTGTCTCCTCAAAATGACCCTCTAAAGTGGGATTCGCACGATGGGACAAATGGACCTGAGACTGATGTACTTCACACCTTTGCACCAGTTGGCAACTTTTTCCAGCTGGGTACAAAGTTTCACAGATTGGAGTGTTCTATAGTCTCAGAGTAACAAGACTTAACAGGTACATAGTCTCACCCCTACACCCCTACACAGGGTACACAGGGTACACAGTCACCGGTTCAGGGTACTTCTCCATGTGAATAGGTGTTATTTGGGACCACTGAGACTCAAAGATTGCGGGAGAATATGTGAAATACATTTGTCACATCAAAATGCCCCTCTAAATTTTAAACCTGTTTAAAGTCAAAATCTCATGAGATTCCGTTCCTTGTCAGGGGTGATTGTCGCCGACAATTGCAAGGGGAATAAAAGTTGTCTCAGGAAAATGGAACATGTCATTCACACGAGGAGATTGTGTTCCAGTACCGAATCTCAACAGGATTTGTCTCAGACAAACACCCTGTGAGGTACATGAATCCCTTCGTGTGAATCCCACTTTAGTGTCATAGAGGAGTGCCTGGCTGACCATGGCCAATCACGGCAGACTGAACTACCTCATCGACCAACTGGTGTTTGCTATTTCGCCCCGACAAAGGCAGGTATAGAAGTGGCTAGTTGGCTGGTTACTAAATGGGTTACTATAGAGGAAACCCCTGAAAATTTAGTATCCATCGAGTTTGAATTGCGTAGCGATTCAAACGAGATGGGATTGAACTCTTATCCTAAACTTAAGTGCGTTTTTGAATTTATCTCAGCCCTCACATTAATTAACTAATGGGATAACATTTGTGACATAGTCCCCCATTGAATATTTTTGCTAAATATCTTATCGGCGTTGGATACGAGTTCCCAATGTAAAGTCTATGGAGAAAAAAATACCAGTGTTGGGATAAAGCAAATGACCCATATACTGGAAGAAGCCCGAATCCAGCGTCGAACACTGAACCTCACTCTCCTAGTTTAATTATCAATTACCGTATCATATATCAGCTGATTGACACCATTCTTCAGGTTTCCGTTGCTCAGTGATGTCACCAGGAGTGACGTACGTGACGTTTGGAGACACTCAGTGACAAACGCTGATACCCATATACTCGATGTGATCTTTAAATAGATGTGTCAGATGAGCGGGATTCTATGACTGCCCGATGGCTGTGCAAAGACCTGGGAGTGTGGCCCGTTGCCAGCACGATAGTGGTCCAGGGTGGTCTATGTCATCTAAATTTGCCTCGGGTGTATGAATGCGTCACGTGACACGACAGGCCACGTGGCTAATCACGTGGGTTGGTAGGGCGTCTGTGGAGGTGGTACGGGGTAAAGAACGGAATGAGATTGGAAGGGTACACCGAGGTTGCCAGGGGGCAAAGGTGTCATATCGACACAGTGCTCTACAAAGAGGCCGTTGCAGGACATTTGAGATGGAGAAGGAGATAAACAAGATGGAGGTAGATATATACAGAATACATGTGATTGAATGGTACAAGAGGGATAGAGGATGGAGAAAAGATGGAGACATAAGACAGACATACTCTTTCCAGGGTATACATAATTAGAAAGGATGTAGTTCTGAAGACGAGCATAGGGACTTAATTATAACCGAAGAGTTTAGAGCACGAAACAGTCATCGCTACCAGAAGAAGCCATGAACAGCAGATAATGGTGAAATAGGAGGGTGTTAACCTTGTCGGGTTGTATTATGGCTATATTTATCACATGTTGTATTGAAAGAAACCATCCCTGGTGAACACATATACTATTCTACAGGTGTGCCTTCGAAATTGGCAACATGCTTAAAAATCTAATTGTGTATTTCGTGCTAAAAAGAAATGCATAGGAGCAAGTACCATTTTATATCCCTGCATTGTCAATTGAGGCTATAATTCGATTCATATTACACCCTCTGCTGTGGCCATTATGCGAGATATAGCGACAACATTGAATATCATAGACTCAATACAATATTCAAAATAGAAATAAAATAGTAAATATTACTTATATGACTTCATCTGAGTTCTATTCATGCACATCCAAGTGCAAACGATAACATCGTTATTTATGAACCTCGATAACTTAGTTTCTGGAAATCCATGGACTGATTAGGTACACAAAAACGCCTTTGGAGAGCAGGGACAGGGACAGAAAGATGAGAGAGAGAAGGAGATGAAAGGAGGAAGCTGGCATTAGGTGGTGGTCGGCGTTAGACGGCGGGGTTGGAGCAGGCTCGTGTGATTAGCTTGTGGCAGCTGGGGGGTGGTAGGGAGTGATGGGATGGAAGAAGACACACAGTGGGGTACCCAGATAGATCCTCCTAGAGCTCTAACGAATCTCGTGGCTATACGCAGAAGCCGTATCCGTGGCTGAGTTACATGGGAGCAGTGTAAACAGGGCCCCGTGTTACCCTGAACCCAGATGAAATCATGTGTAAACAAGGTTTAAAGTAATTTCCACTCGCAAATCTCCAATTTCTGTATGTATACAAGTACACTCTACTTTGGCCCATTAAGGAGATCGCGAAATCGTAAACACTTTACAAACCAGCTATTTACTCACTTCACACTTCATTGAAAATATCAGAAACTTAGAATATGTGCATTTTCATCAGGTGTAGACCAACCATTGTGTTTTCTTATCTGCTATTAGAGATAATCCCTAGATGCAAGCTCTACGGGTCATTTCTCACCTATTTTGTGATGAGCGGTATCTCTCAAACCTAAAATCTACGTTGGCTGTCTGGTAGAGTGGGTGCTTTACTATCTGTCGATGTCTCTCGATTCCCTATGACATATGGTAGTATTTCGTAACAAGTAATCTCAATAAAACTGTACGTCCTAGAGATTTATTCTCCATTGTTAAGGAAAGTCATATATGGATGAAAGAATCTATTTGCCATGATAAGATGCCTCTGAAAATTCAAGATGCCTAGGAAGCTGATGATTAGGATATGAGTTAAATTTCTTTTAAATCCTGTGTACCGATTACCATGAAATTGACTTTGTATCGACTAATTTCAATAATCGGTTCCGCATCTTTAACTGGTAGCAGAGTCTTATGGCTGTTAGCAAACTCCAATAGATACCCCGGCAAAGCACTGTCCCCAACTCTGTATCTTTTCACGTCATAGCTGACATAATATTTAGAGAGCTGCTCCATTACAATCCTGTTTCCAGGACAACTAAACGATAGGCCTACAAACCGGCAACGGAACAAACACAGGTGAGCATTAATCGACACCCGCGTCGCTCGGCTAAGTATCTCTCTAAAATGAGTACCAACAATGTCAATAGGGGTTCATTGTTCTCCTTGACCTACGCAGTAAACCTGCGACTTGATGGTGGTCTCACTGGCATACTGGCTGACTACATATCATGTTGGCCAACTGACTGGTTGGCTGACAGTCTGTCTGAGGATTTACATTCTATGCTGGCCAGCTGACTGGTTGGGTGATACCCTGGCTGACAACATCTTATTCTGGCCAGCTGACTGGTTGGCTGATAGCCTGGCTTACAACATTAAATTTGTATGCTGGCCTGCTGACTGGTTGGCTGATAGCCTGGCTGACAACATCTTATTCTGGCCAGCTGACTGGTTGGCTGATAGCCTGGCTAACAACATTAAATTTTTATGCTGGCCTGCTGACTGGTTGGGTGATACCCTGGCTAAGAACATCTTCTTCTGGTCCGCGGACTGGTTGGCTGCTAACCTGGCTAACTACATTAAACTTTTATGCTGGCCAGCTGATCGGTTGGCTGATAGCCTGGCTGACAACATCTTATTCTGGCGAGCTGACTGGTTGGCTGATAGCCTGGCTAACTATATTTTATAATGGCGAGCTGACTGGTTGGCTGATGAGCTGACTGACAACTTCCTATTTTGGCCAACTGACTGGTTGGCTGATAGCCTGACTGAAAACATCTTATTCTGGCCAGCTGACTGGTTGGCTGATAGCCTGGCTAAGTATTATTTTATAGTGGCCAGCTGACTGGTTGGCCGATGGGCTGACTGACAAGATCCTATTTTGGCCAACTGACTGGTTGGCTGATAGCCTGACTGACAAAAATCTTATTCTGGCCAGCTGACTGGTTGGCAGACTGGTCGCCTTTTAACTACATGGACCAAATTTATAGAGCTATAGGATCAGTGATGATGTGTGATGGGAAATCACATGGTGCATTTCAATGGTATATACATATAGTGGACTAGATACCATGAGAACTCACTACCGGTGAACTCGATACTGCTGCCAACTCGCTACCGGCCATGTGGCGGTCGAGTCGGCAGTGTGTACGGGCTTCTCCGGACTGCACGCCGGTGAAGCTGGCTGTTAGGGTAGGTGTAGGGTTAGGTATAGGGATAGGGATGGAGATAGGAATAGGGTTAGTGTGTGGTTACGGTTAAGGTTTAGGGAGGCGGAGAGTTAGGCTGTGGGCGATACCAAATTCACCTGTTTCTTGATACATGTGTACTGTGTTCGCAGTGTTTACGAGTTCACCGGTAGACCAAGGTAGCAGCGGTAGCGAGTCCACTATTATTCGTTTTAACCACTGGGACTACTCCACCTTTAAAACAAGTTCTTTTCATAGTAATTCACAAATAATAGCCACACTAACCTTGATTTACATTGGGTATTCCGGTCTATTTTCATGAATCTGCCGCAGACCCTGTGAAATGGGGCTGCGCATTTCGTAGTGACCCCACACATTACCATATCCTAGTCCTAGACTTTGTGTGCCTGAAGACCCCTGTTGTACTGAGCACTCATTCGTGTCCAAGCAGCACCACAGACTATGCCTACCTGCTCTCTTCCAGAGGAAATAGTGGTGATGGATGATGATTAGTTTTTGATCTTTTGATGCTAGAGAGGTAAGAGCACTCACCCTGCCCGCAAGCTGAAGAGGCAAGATATAAAAACCATGATGGAGTGACCCTTAAAAAAGAGAGCGTAAAAAGGAATTCTCTAAAAACAAAAACAGAATATTCTGAAAAGAGACATGACCAGAGGGCATAAATTGGAATACATTTCAGACTGCAGATACACAGTTAAAGAAACCAAAAAGGCAAACTGGGGTACGATGATGTCGAATGGAAATAGCATTGAAGTCTTCAGGCTATACGTTCAGAGACAGAGAGCACCAGAAAAAAACTTTGAGTATTGATAATGAATGTGATTAACATTCAATAAAATCTGAGCTATGAATTCATAGATAACGATGGGTCCTGTGGCAAGCAGCAAAGCTAAATGTGGCATTATTAAACGAACTTTACGACCATTAGTATTGAAGAAGCTGATCATAAAGTACGATTGCAATTTGAACGAATTACATGTATGTATATATCGTTTAATTCTACCAATGTAGGCCAAGTGTGGTCCGGACCAAATCCTCACCCATAAAAGTAGATATATAAGCAACCCGAACTACATGTATATAGTTCCTTCTCATCGAAAGGGTAGCGGCTTATAGTTCACAATAATTACTATATCTTGCCTGAAATACCTTCAAGCACTAAAAATTAGATTATATCTATGAGGAGCACAATTACTCAACACCCAGTTGAGTTTGGAGTTTTCTATAATACTGAACTAGAGGTGGTTTATTTTCATCCTATTGTAGGTGAAGGGTAACTTGATACCAGGGATGAGATGAAATATAGAATTATGTGCTGTGGAGGTATGGCGACCTGAGATTAAATCACTTGTCTACGGTATGGCCCTCCTGTCTACGTTTGTCATTCACGTGTGCGGCTAGGTATATAGGGTGTCTCCTGAGACTTGTTACTGTTTTTTATGTAACAGTGGCCCTATTCACGTCAGGGAATGAATCTGTAGAGTCGGCAGCCACACCGCAACCCCCCTCGTCCACAGTGCCGCACTGTCAGCCCATCGCCCTTCATGCACAGCGGAAGGGGTGTCATGGTTATTGATTTATCCTCGGAACAGCATCTGGATTGGCCAGCTTGAAGTATGGAAGGTGCTGGAGGCACTATCTAGTGGTACTTGTCTGGCATTGAAAGCTCCACACGGACCTAGGCTTTACTAAAAATATCCCTTGCTTCGTCCTATCAATCACTGACGGCATAATTTGCATGTTGTCAAGATGAGGAGTCTCCTACACCAATGAAGGATTCCAAAGGCCCATTTGGCCGATCTACAAAATCCAACAGCACTACAAGATTCAAAGTGATGGGGACTAAAGAATCGATAGCGTAGTCAAATTGCCTACACAACAAGTTTTGTCCCTGTTGAAACTCGACGACCATTTGATTTCCCATACATCACAAGAAAACCCGGTGTTAACCCTCCCTGTGAAATAGATAAAATATGCACGAAATGATATTGGCATTTTGTATTGATTCTTAAACCGGCTGGACGTTAGTGCTTATTTCTACTAAGACCATCGACATCGTGAGGAATCGAGGCAGTATGCTGTGTGTGCTAGTTGATGCCTCATTCCAAAGCATTCTTCACCTGATCGTCATCCTACATCACCGTAATCGCGAGTAATTAAAGAAATGTAATCCCCGATAATATCAATTGGCACCATCGGACAAATTCGTTACACACAATATGTGGGTTTATTCCCTTTACAGGATTGTGTTATCGTGTTGTATGTTTAGAGTATTAAAAGTTTCTTTGTCTTTTCTCAATGGGCTAAATCCATAGGTCCCTAAAGATTCAATTAATTCAATTCCCAATTAGCCCAGATGCCCAATGTTCCTTTCTTTGCACAAAGGCTACATGTAGTGTTTACCTGATGGTGAGTCCATTGCGCCAAAGTAGCTGAAACCTCTCGACTTCAGCGGTGATTCCGACAGCCCAATTTCTCAGCCGAAGGATGTCTTCCGTTCATGTTTTAAGCATCTACTAAAGATGTCTGATAAAGGATTCTGGATGAATCGCAATTGTGGAAGAGCTACACCCGTGTGATCAGGCATACTCGGCCAAGCTCGTAAGGCGCTGCTCCACTACAGTGTCGGTGATTGACACTCTCCGTGGTTCTAATGGGAAACCACAATACGACCTTGACATTGGCGTGATCGGTCGGATCAGTTATTCGAAGGTGGGTGGTGGATTTAGGTAATTAAATCTTGTGTACTTCTTGATTACTTCAATAAAGAATAGAATTAGTACTCAAATCCTGTTTCATTTCAACATCTATACCACCAAAACATTGAGAATTCAGAGCAGGTTTGCAATTACTTGGAATAAGAAGATTCAAGATTTCAGAGGCGACCTCTAGCTAGATTTGTACCAGATGACAACAGATGTGGCTATAGTGTGGCTATTTATGCCACATATCTACAGAATGGCCAAGTTTCCACTATTGCAAATCATTCTGTTTTGATTGATTCCGGTAAGTGATGTTTTTGTGCCAAATTGCAGAACATCTTACGGAGGTACTCTGTCATTATCTGACGTACTCTGTCAGGGGATATTCTAAGTAATCTGGACCCTTTGTGAAAACAAAGAAAACTGTTTGCACACAGCTCTCTGTCAATCTAGATCGATTTACATTTATCAAGAATTGGTAATTGAATTGCCAGGAACGTATGGATTAGCAGTTCCAGTATATTGCACGCCAACTTCTATTAGAACTTACAATGTCATTAGGATTTGCCTTTATTCTGGAACCGAAGATGATAATGAACGGAATCTAACGAAGCCAATTTACCCTGTTTCAATAACCCGAGTATGTTTCCTTCTGAATTTTGTTCTTATCAAACACACCAAACAACCAACACCTCATCAAATCCTCAAGTCTGAACAGTTACCATTCAGTCAGTCTCAAAGAGAGTACGGTGTATTTTTAGTCAATAGCAAAATAAAAAGAAATACAGCAGATAATTCTTTTTCGACATAAGGCACCATATCCGAGAACTTTTTCTTCGAGATATAAATCCCAGGCCAGCGATAGAGTGGAGCGCCATTACAGTGACTGAAACAAGCTGTTACCAATAAGTACCGCCCAGAAAGAGATTTGACCCACATCATTCACTGCAGCTTACCGTTTCATCTCTCTCATTAAGAAACATTCATACTGCTGCTACGGTATGAAAATCGCTCGTTATCTGACATAGGAGCTACCACCAATGCATTAATTCCTAAGGACATCGCTATTCTATAAATCACACACTTCTCAAGCCTTCACTAAAAGCAATGAAAAGATGGCTTTACTCTGTTATCCTTAAACAGGATTTAACAACCGGATTGAATAGAATATTTATGGCTTTTGGTCATCACAACTGCAAAATAACAGATTTCAATATGGACGAGAAATGTTGATATGTTGTTTATTTACAATAAATGGTTGTGCAGCTCACCTGAAAGTGTGTTTGTCCGAGTCTTCCACTTTTCCGGAAAACTGTTCGTCCATCCTATATAACTCAGGTATCACATATGAGATCACCTGCAGTATGGGAGTGAAGTAGTTCAGCAAGCGAATTCTGAGAGGTCCGTGATATACTGAATAAAATGAACGCAATATTGAGGTACGTCCCGGTAGCGGACTACAAAATACCGTGCCCTTCCCACAGTCACCGTTTCAGTTCTGAGTGGCTTGGAGCAACTCGCCTCCGCCTGCTTACACCTAGGGACGCCAGCCGAAACCAGCGGTCCAACCCAACCCTCCTGGTGGAGATAGGCCGAACTACGTTATCGCTTCCTATAGAAAGAAGCTTTTACTGTCCTCGATCATGTTATCTTTTAGATTGGAAACCCGGCCTATGTACTCACATGTTAGGCCAGGTGTTACAATCATTTTTCTGGGGCATTGTGGGATTGACCTGACCAATACTTTGGATTTTTCATATTTATATATCATATTTTCTTGTGTTAAAGACAAAAAATGTTTAGGATAGTTGGAAAGAAACAATAAATTATTCTAAACTGCTTTCACTTAAACTGCTTATGGGGACTGCATAAACGTGATCATTTGTCTGTCTAGCAGCACTGCATGAATGCAGTTGCAGTCTGACCAATGAGACTACAATGTTTGTCCTTCTAGCGATAAAGAATTTGGTTAACTATCTTTGAATATCTAATGGAGAAATCAGTGAGATGTTCATGTCTGTAAATGCCAGAAACATTGGCACTCATAGACACAAATTTGACTTGAGGCCTCCAAGTCAGTGTTTTATATTTCATCACTTTGATAATAACTGGGGAGACATGAATACAAACATATGATTGGGAACCTCTTTGTGGAGACGCGGCATTGATCAAACTCCAATCGCTATCACGACCACAATGAAGAACATAGGGTCTGGCGCATTGGGTTCGCACGTTTTTTCCTCCCGACCCAGTTTCTATGTTTCGATTGGTCCATTTCCTAATCTATTCGGAGAGCTTTGTCGTGATTGGGGCATACTGTCAACATATTCGGACATAACCTGCATGAGACCAGGTTGACCTTTGTGGTTCCAAGTGTGTTTGGCTTTGTGTATCGGGAGTCATTGTATTTTAATCATTTCTCCTCTGGTTTAATCCTGTGGTTTGGTGTTCCATTTGTGGTTGTCTATATTCCTACCCCAGTATGTTTCAATTGTTTTATATATGATTTTGAATGTGGTAAATTTTATAATATTTAAGATTTTGGTATTATGTATATTCTTTTTTAATTTTTATTATTAGGAATGTAATATTTTGCGTTATGATATATCAATTTCTTATAGAGTTCTTTTAATTTAGTAGTCTTATCACAGACTTTTTCAGAGTGTGTGTTTGTGTGTGAGGTGAAATTTTGTCTGCTTCACTCTAGTAGGGTTTGTATGGAAGATGCCATCATCTATGCTGTAATTATAACGCAGTAACGAGTAAAGCCTTTAGAAAGCGTTTTTTTTTTTAAATGATATCATTTTGATAATATGTTGTTTTGCCATACAACACGAAAAACGAAAAACGTCCAGGATGTCGTTTGATAATTGGACTTAATTCAACAGCCCATGGATACGTGAATCTGTGGCACTTCATACTCAAGACACAAACACCCACCTAATATTTCACGTACAAGGGATACAGGCAACAGTGACAGGGACGGAGCACTTCGCGAGAGGAGTAGGTAAGTGGGCGGATGGAGGAGCAACATGTGTGTAACGGGTATCCTGATGGTGGTGTGGCTTCTGCGGTTTGGGAGTATTGAAACCAGGTAATTGACTTTGCAAGTGTTCCCACTCTTATTTCGTTCAGCCAATTACGGAGGGTTTGGTCGAGCGTCGGTCAATGGGGCTAGTACCTGAATGATCCTAAATCATGGGGGTTCCTAGTTAACTAGGAGTTTTTAGGTAGCTACCCAAAACAATACACCATTCCGAGGAAGAGGGAAACTGACCCGAACGCACATGTTTGAAATCTCCGAACGGTGTGCGTGTGTGACGCTAGGTAAATGATAGTGACGTCATCACAGAGGCATGACGTCAGTCGACGCCTCACTTTGTTTACAGCAACTACCTGGGTGAAGATGCAGTGTCAAAACAAAACAAAATCACTCGCGAAATTAGTTTGCGTAAGGATTCGAAGATGAATCAATGAAGTCGAATATGTATAGTTATAGGTTAAACAACAACCAAGACAGTCATGTGGAAAATGGGTTATTGATGAGGAGCATCTTAGCTCATTATTTCCCACACCAGGAAATACTTCAAAATGAGGCAGCACCCCCCTTGAGAATACCTCAATATATATTTGTATAGAACGACCTGACCATGCTATACATGCTACAAAACGACATAGGGAATTATTGTTGTGTTGGGAGTACCAGTACGTAAGTATCAAATACATTACATTGGTATATGGGTATGAACTGTATTAAAGTTAATGATATTAGTGTTAGGGGGCGCCACTTAGAAGCACCAGCTAGGAGCCGCTAAATGATTCAAGTGAGATTTGATGGTATAAGGTTCCTTATAGAGAGGTCTAACAGTTACAGGTACATGTGCACATGGCAGAAGCAAGATGGTGGATGGATGCTACAACATGATTGAGTTCATGACCTACTTATGGTGAGTCACTCAGCACTCGGGGTAATTCTTGATGGAGGCTTGACACTAACAGAACATATGAAATCATTATTTAAGACGACAAATGTCAAATTATACAAATTTGCTAAACTCAGGAATAGTATCTCGTAGCAGGTGGCTCAGCTTGTTTATGTCAGCACTATTAGACCCATAATGGAATATGCATCGTCTATTCTTGATGGGGCTAATGTTTTGACATGACTAAACTCAAAAGACTTTGAAATAGGGGATTAAGAACCATATTAAAAACCATGCCCACTGAAATGGATATTGAGGAGTTACATTCTGTGTGCAAGGTAGATAGGCCTGAGTCCAGACGCTGAAGGCAGCTGATGAGTTTAATGTATAAATTGTCCAGAGACGTCCAGAATCTCTATTTAAAACAGCTTGGAACCAGGAGTGATGCTAAACTAAATTTACTCGAACACCGTTTCAAAACTAATGGGTACCTTAAAAGTCCCTCTTATAGAGGTTCTATGTTGTGGAATTCCCTCGAAAAGCCTCGAGACACAATTATTACCCACTAAGAAATCCTTTGAGTATGCTGTTAAAAATCTCTGAAGTACACCTACCACTGATTGTGTTATATTTATGTTGCTTCACTGACTGGGTTTCCAATTAATGATGTATTACAATTCCGCTGTTCAAACTATCAGATCTATGTATTCATTATCATTGATGTATGTTTGACTGAGGTTTTTTATTATGGATACTTTCTCCCCTATTCATAGAAGAACTGTCTATCTAGACAGAATAAATTTTGCTGAATAAAAAAAAAGCATGTCAATGTTGATCACTTTCATGCAGCAAGTCAAAGTTTTCAAGTTTTCACACGGCACTTCTCTTCACATGTCCAACCTAGATGGCACAACCACCCCTCTTCCTGAGCGAGTACTGCAGGGGGCCACTTCCAGTGTTGGAGGGCTCTACCGCCCCAGTGGACACTTGTTCTGAGAAAATCTCCACAGTCGCATTAACATCTGCTTGGCTGGTACATGGGTGTGGCATCTTGGATAATTGAGAACTTACTATATTAGTTAGCTACAATCAGGAGGTCTCCCTCCGGCTGGGACAGGTCAGTGCCAATGACCTGCCATGGTCTTGTAGGTAGCTCATGTTGTTTTAAGGTCTCACGTGGGAGTGATTTCTGGTGCTCTTGGCATGCAATGCAGCTCCTCACCAGTTGCTCAATGTCTTTGTTGATGTTCAACCAATAGTCACAGTCCTTGGCTCTGAGTTTGTTTTTTTCAATGCCCTGGTGACCCATGCAGAGATTTGCTCGGATACTCTATTTCACTGTTTTTGGGATCATCACCCACTCGCCTTTTAGGATGAGTCTATCCTGAATGCCGAGCTCATCACGGAATGACCAGAGTTCATTTGGCTGTGTACTACTACCTCCTACAGTTCATTCAGGATGTGGTCCTTTGACGTTTCCTTGCATATTTTGTTCAACCACTCTTCAGTGATACTAATGATGTTCAGCTGGCCATCCAGGTCTATCTTGTCTTTGCTTCTGCTCGAGCCATGTGATAGCCCATCTGCAACCACCATTCCCTTGCCTGGACAGTATTTGATGGTATGTGATATGGTTGCAGCCGCATTAGCATCCTCTGGAGTCTTGGAGGGGTTGTGGAAAGAACTTTGTATTGGATCATTTCCAGTGGTTTGTGATCACTTTCCACTGTGAAGGGCTTGCCGTGGATGTATGTGTGAAACTGCTCACAGCTCGCGCTTTATGTTTGCATATCTTTTTTCAGTGTCCGTCAGCAACTTCGTTGCAAATGCAATTGGTTTTCCATTCTGCATGAGCACCACTCCTAACCCCCTTCCTGATGCATTGACTTGGATGTTGTCTCCTTGTCTCGGTCGAAGTAAGTTAAGGTTGTTTTACTGCATATCAGTGCTTTCACTTTGTTGAATGCCTCTTTGTCTGATGGCCTCCATATATAGTCTTTATCTTCTTTCAGCAGGGCTCTCAGGTCAGCTATATTCTCTTCTAGGTTTGGTATAAATGGGGACATATATGTCACCATCCCCAGGAATTCCTGCAGCTCCAGCTTTGTCTGTGGTTGGTCCAACCCTTTGATGTCTGTGACCTTTTTTGGGTGGGGTTGATACCATCTTTGATGTGTACCATACTGAAGAGCTCGATGCGTGGCGTCTTGATGGCACATTTTTCACTGTTGGGCACCAGTCCATATCCTATGGCTTTCGTCATCACATCATGGAGATTTTCATTGTGCTCCTTTTTGGTCTTACCGTATACTACCACGTCGTCTGCTATCCCCACAGTCCCCGGACATCTTTCCAGGAACTGGTCCATCCGCTGCTGGAACACGACTTGGCTCATGATAAGCCCAAATGGCATCTGCAGTAAGCAGTATGGCCCAAATGGAGTGTTGAAGGTTGTGAGGAGAGACGACTCAGCATCTAGTTTACCTGACCAGTACCTGTTTTTTTGCTTCTAATTCGCTGAAGAATTGTGCCCTGCTGAATTTGTGTGTTATTTCGTTTAGGGTGGGCGTTATATGGTGACATCTCTTGATGGCCTTGTTGAGACAAATTCTTAGCTTCTCATTTGACTTCCGGGACATGTCCAGACTGCTTACCCAGTCTGTAGGTTTGTTGGCCTTCTTCCATTCTGTTGAGCTCGGTCTGCAATTCATCATTTAAATGTATCAAGCACTTCCTTGGTGCATGTATGATCAGCTGGGCGTCTTCTTTCAACATGATCAGCTATGTCCCAGGATACTTGCCAATCCTACCAAACTGTTTGGGGTATATCTTCTGTAGATCTCGCACTGAGCATAGACAAAACCAACACGGCTTGCCAGTCTTGCGTTTTACAGCATTTATGGTAATCGGTGGGGTCTGTACTGTTGCCAGCTGTGCCATGTGTACAACTGACGCTTCTTTGGTCTTTGCTCAGTAGCGTTTTTTGTAGTTCCCAATATCGAGTGCCGCCAATAATCTGCTCAATTACTCGTTCGTCATACTCATTATCTGCAAATTTGCACTTAATTGCCTGTAGTTTGAGTCTAGCCACATAGTCATCTATATTTTCTTTTTCCTCTTGTTTGTTCTCTTGTAAGTATAGCCTCGCTACTCTCCAATTTTCCTTTGTGTCTACTTGTTCCAGGAATTTTTCCCATACTACATCGGGATCCTTTTGTGAAAAACTCTTTCGTTTGCTCTCTCCTTTTAGATATCAGCATTGGAAAAAAAAAAATTTCGGGATCCTTCTTTTGGGCATCCAATAACCTCCACGAGTTATACTCCTTAATGCCAGTTTCCCACTAAATAGAAGTGTATGGTCCACTTGCTTCTCCTTTTTTATACCTTTTACAGAGAAATACAACTTGCATTGCTGTTTAAACATGCTCACTCCACCAGCATGGTCAGTGTCTGCCTAGTCTATTTTTTGTGTTAGTGATCCCTCTAATGTAGCCATGGTCACTTTTTCCCTGTGCCCACTGACTCCTTGTTTACGGTGTTTATTTCACACGCTGTGCCAGACTGTCACTGAAGATAGTTTAGACACCACTATATATGCCCCTAAGCTGATGCACAGGTTTTTAATGAGGTTATCTACCCTCAGCTATAGTCAGTGTTTATGGAATGTCAGTAGTTTCTAGCTTTGGGCCAGTCCGTATACTTCTGCTGCACCCATTTTTTCATTTCTCATCAAAGGCCTCCTTATCTTCTCTGCAGACTCTCTATCCCATCGATGCTACCATTGAATGATTCTAGTGAGATTTGATGGTATAAGGTTCTTTATAGAGAGGTCTAACAGTTACAGGTACATGTGGATATGGCAGAAACAAGATGGTGGATGGATGCTACAACATGATTGAGTTAATAACCTACTTATGATGAGTCACTCAGCAATGATGCTGTTTACAAATCTACTACAGCCATTACCGGCGCTCCAAGCACCCCGGCACGGTCACTCCGCAGTCAAGAAAAATACTCCCAAGCCGCATTCCTCTTGTCATTATCCTTCCTGTACTCATTTATGATATTTATTATTGCGTACTGAACCCTGTGCAATCTACAGTTATATTGAACACATTGAAACATCAGCAGTGTGTGGACATTCACATTGACATGTCTTCTATGATAAGATTTTATCAATTTTGGGTATATAATGAATATATACACAATAATGACTGGTTTTGTGTACGAGTGGCCGTAATCTCTGAGTAGTTGATGCGTAGTAATATCCGACACTATCAGTGACCCCAAAGAAATAAGAAGGCTCACGCACGATTATTATGAAAACCTTTACAGGGCTGAGAATGAGGGCCCTTTTTCCTCCATTTCTGACTCCTTTGAGCATACTCTTCAGGAGGTAGTGAGTCCTAGTATCTCTACTCTTCTCCTTCGGAAAGGGCGAATTGGGCACTGAACAAAAACGGGGTATCATCACACTCATCCCTAAATCCCAGGAATCAAAACAAAATTTGGATAATTGGAGACCGATTGCTCTCTTAAATTATGATTATAAGATCCTAACTAAGGCATTGGCGATTAGATTACGCACTGTTATCAATAGGTTAATACATCTGGATCAAACAGCCTTCATTAAGGGTTGGTTTTTGGGAACTAACCTTAGAAAGATACAAGACTCACTCTTTAGTGATGGCAAGGAATGGGGGGAGGGGGGTGTTGTCTCACTCGATTTTAGAAAAGCTTTTGACTCTGTCACCTGGCCAGCCCTATTTAGGAGTTTACGACGGTTTGGCCTGGGTGAAGCCTTTATTGAGTGGATTACTCCGATTTATAAAAACCAGGAATGCTGTGTTATTAATAACGGCTTCTCCACAGACTGGTTTAAGACTGAGAGAGGGGTTAGACAGGGGTGCTGTGTCTCACCATATTTGTTTATTTTAACTGTAGAGGTACTGGCAATCATGATCAGGAGTGATGTTGACATCGAGGGACTTTCAACGGAGTGGGGGGATATCAAAACTTCCATGTTTGCCGATGATGTCACTTTGTTCATTAAAAATCAAAGATCACTTGACAAGGTATTGTTGACATTGGACATGTTTGGAATGTTTTCGGGCCTTACTCTTAATAATGATAAATCTAAACTGCTAGTTTTTAATTCAAGGAATGAGTGTAGAATTAAATGTAAATTCAAGGAAGTTCCTGTTTTGAAGATCCTGGGTTTACACTTTGCCAAGAATATGACGTCAGAGGACCACTTTAAATGGAACTACTCACAAAGACTAGATCAATGTACGGCCTTGGCTAAGATTTGGGCTCATAGAAAGCTCTCTCTTAAAGGGAAAGTTTGTGTCATAAACTCACTTATGATTCCCCTGTTGTTGTACCCTTGTTCAGTCACATATGTTCCGAAAAATGTTTTCATGTTATTCAAATCTATTGTTAGAAATTTCCTGTGGTGTGGAGGCTCATCAAAGGTGGCATGTGACACTCTCGTCCTTGATATCATGGATGGTGGGCTTAAGTTGCTTGATCTAGAAACGATGGTACATGCTTCCAGAGTGCAATGGGTCAAAAGATTGGTTTACGGTGAAGGACGGAATTGAACCTTTTTGACTAAGGTAGAACTTGGCATAGGTAGTTCGTTATTTCACTTTTTTCTAGCCAAAAGGAAGAAAAAATATGTGGTGACCAAGAATTATTTTTATAAAGAAATACTCGATGTGTGGTATCGTGTGTATAACAGCCCACCCAGGGATGACATAGAGACTATGAATGAGTACTTATGGGATAACTTTTTTATTGATGTAGGTGCAATGAAATTTTCCAGGGTTCCTTTGGAAAGAAAAGGCATTCACCAGGTAAAGCATCTTTTTAATGCATCTGGTTTGATGTCATTTACTGAGATTAATAGTAATTACGGTGTAAATCTCACCTTCCTGGATATGTTATCCCTCTGACTAGCCACACCGTGGATCAGAGATGTGGAAGCCCTAACTCTGACATATGAAAATAATGCCTTACTAGTGAAGAAACCAGGTAAGGACCCAGTCAATGTACTGAATCTAAGGAGCAAGTCAGTTTATAAGATTCTGATGGATAGCAGAGCAAAGACTCCCAGGGTCAGGGAGAAGTGGTCTCACATAGCGGATGGGTTGCACCATGATGCTAAGGAATGGGATCTAATATGTACTCTCCCATACAAAACCTCTGGTGAAACGAGGTTGCAATCCCTTCAATATAGGGTATTAAATTGTACGATAACTTGTAACAGATACCTTGCCCAGAGGCACATCGTGAACTCATCTGAGTGTAACTACTGTCATAGCGAGGATACCTTGTTACACTTCTTTGTCACATGTGTGGATGTAGCTCGGTTCTGGCGCTTGCTAGAAAGATGGCTCTGGGCCGCTCTAAAATTAAGTGTGTCTCTTTCTCATAAAGACATTTTACTGGGTATGTACGAAATGGATGTGGTTCCTGGTAACACCAGGCTAATAAATTTCATTGTGCTTTATGCGAAAGCTTTTGTCCATAGACAAAGGCTGTTTCATGGTAATAGGCTTGAACTTACTCAGTTCCTACTGGAACTAAAACATAAAATACTTGTGGAAAAGGTAACTTGCTCTACTCTTGGACAATCCAGTAAATTCAAATTCTTGGAAAAGTTACATTCTGCATTGTGATTTTGTTCTTGGGATCTTGGATAAAGAGACAATGACATTATAACTTGTGATTGCATGTTGAGAAAGTGCTCTTCGTTTTGTTGATTGCATTACCCCTGCAAGCCTTCTGCTACTTTTATTGTCTTAGTCCAATGTCCTGTACCATTCTACTCAGTTTATACTGTTCCCCTTAATGTTTTCACATATACCACTTCCCCAACTGCTACAATCTTTTTATCGCTTTGTACACCCCTAAGAAGTTCAGCCTAAATTTTTGTAAATGTTCAGAAGCGAACTGTGTGAACTTTGATTTTAAAGTTTGTGAGAGAACTGTAACTCTTAATCGAGACTATCATTTGACAGTTTACTCATTGGGTGGAAAATGTGTAGTGTTCGGTAAATGATGATTCTGTTTGTCAAGACTGTTATACCATAAAAAAAATTTAAAATACAGGAGCAGACCATTTCAAGATCAATTACGTCAATGTACCTCAAGCAGGCGAAAATGTCAAATATTTTTGTGAAGTTTATGTATTTTGTACTATGGCGAAATAAACATTGCTCTAAAAAAACATTTAAAAAAATATCCGAGCTACTAGCGAGGATATTACGTCGTCAACTACGAGGAGATTATGGTCACTCGTATACAAAACCAGTCATTATTGTATTTATTATCCACCTACAAGATTAATAACAAATCTATTGCAATAAAAATGTTTCGGTAATACATTTAGTTCCAAACACCACAGCAATGTTAAGCATGGCAGTAATTCGGTGTAGACTTTCTCCAATAATATAGTTCGCCATTAATCTGTACTTTTATCATGCAAAATATGTTATTACAGTGATTTCTGATGGTAAATGAGATTATTATGATTGATTCTAAATAATTAACATTGAATGAACATTCAAGAAACTTGTTTCGAAGTACAAGATGATCCGACCTCTTTATGGACAGGACTATTTTTCCGGAATCTCCTGCAGGAGATTCTGACATACCAGAATCTCCGGGTAGCTGTTTCCAGGTGCCCTATGCATTTCCTATGGAGACTCCGTAATCGGTGGGTAATAAATAACGACCCATTATGCTTTTTTATCTACAAAACTCGATGGGAATTGATGTTATTTATGGAACTCGTCCTGGGGCCTTCATAATTCCTCACCATATTTCCACATCTCGTTTTGTAGCATGTACAGCATGCTCGTTCTATATAAGCATATATGGATTCTGGTATGCAAATATTAAAGGCCTATAAACAGCCATTAAAAATGTGGACCTCCAGTGCTCGTTAAAGAGCAATTACTGCAACCTGTCAGTCACATGGTGGCACTGGATCTAATGCACAAGGGACCTGTTTCACTAGTTTCGTGACATGTCTAGATGGCGTCTGTGATACCATACAGACAGATTGGGGTTGACTAGTTTCGTGAAAACAGAAATAGCTGCCCTTAGGACAAGACAGACCCCAAACACGGTGTTTCTGGTTTCATAAGAATTAGACATTGGACTTCGTTTTGTCCGTTCTTGCTTGCACTGTTGGTGGCGCTTTTCATGTCTGTCTAACACTTATGTCACGAAACTAGTGAAACAGGTCCCTGTTGTGCTGGAACCTATCATAGCGGGGTGTTCCGTTAAGACAGTGGAAGCATCATAAAGACAGCTTACGTCTGCTAGATGATATCGTACTGCGATCATCTGCACCCTTTTGGGTACCGTTAGTGGTACATCTAGTTGTCTGCTGTAAATAATATTGTTTATTTTCCATGTCAATGGCTGATAAATTCGTAGATCACTTTATGATTTAATGTCATAGTCGTCTCGTTATTGATCCGATTTGATTCAGGAAGTAGACTAGCTCATATGATCATTATACATCGTCATTATCATTATAAGGTACTTTATATGTTCTGGTATCCGTTCAATACTGATTATCATTACTATTTGAGTTAGATCAAAGAGCTCTTGTTGATCTTCCTTTACTCACTCAGCATAGTGCCAGTAAAGCACAGTAACCTCACACCCACTGACCCGAGGTATAACAAATCCAAGTAATATTCATCAGATTTCAATACTTCAGAACAGACCAGTTGGAATTACCACATTCATGTTCCATCTAAGAATAACCATCTTAAAACAAACTATCCTACCTCTATATGACTACGTGGACCATATAAACACAGTTGCTAGCATAGGAGAACTACTACGACTAGATATTTCTTTTAATCAATGCATGGGAGTGGCCCTAGGAGTAAAAGACTTGTGACTTGTATAAAATGTGTTAGCTTAGACCGCTGGCCTACCGTAGGCAACTTGACTTACTCATGTGTATCAGGGAGCTGTTTCAAAACCATAGACTTAACCCACGTTTTGAAACAGCTCCCTGGTGTGTATCACATGACCCGTCCCACTGTTAAATCCCTAGTAGAATTACTAGGAATTAAGATAAAGAAAACTTTGAAACTGAGTATCCAAAAACAGAATGGTATAGGCAAAGCCCGTTATACCTCGGGGTAAAAACCTGGGATAAATTACCTAAAATATCCAGGAAAACCGAAGACAACACATATTATAAGATATATGTAAAAACATACCTACTAGAAAATCGAAGAATATGGGAATAATTTTGCAGAAAATGCTTCACCAATAGTCCTTTGGCCTAAACGACTCTCCTATTATCATATTGTTTTTCCTTCGCTTTTTATATGTACTCTATCTATTATATCTTAGTCTTGAATGTACGTCCTGTGTTGTAAAGCTCGCTATGCTCTTCTTTAACTACATAGCCCAATTGCTTTTGTCGCGTGTATTTTTATAATATTTACTTGTTATCATGACAATGTGTAAAAGCACCGAATGTGGGTGAATGTTTGCCTTGAAACTGAATAAAAAAATGTTCAGCTTTGGTGTGAATACATGTACCAGCCTTTACTTCATGAACGTAGATTGATTTCCCTCACAATAATCCAAGGTAACATGCATCATAATTCGATAGTTCACTAAATAGAATAGAATTAACCTTAGTCATTCAAAAGAGTATTAATTGAATAGCTTTCCAAGAAGTGCGTGTCATAGCCAGAGGAGGTACACAGCGCAGCGTCCCCTATACCGACCTGACCCATATGCGATCGCGGCTGGCACACGGCGCCACTTTCAAACCTGACAGCGAGCACAACATTCTCTGAGCACAACCCACACCAAAACGTTATACGTTATGCATTGCAATGACGGTTAAGTTCTGACTTTTCACTGTGGAAAAGTGTCAAAGTCTGATCTTTTACCATGCAATGACGGCTAAGCCCTGACTTTTCACCGAGGAAAAGTGTCTAAGTCTGACCTTTTACCGTGCAATGACAGCTAAACTCTGACTTTTCACCGTGGAAAGGTATCAAAGTCTGAACTTTTACCATGCAATGACGGCTAAGCCCTGACTTTTTACGATGGAAAAGTGTCAAAGTCTGACCTTTTACCGTGCAATGACAGCTAAGCTCTGACTTTTCACCGTGGAAAGGTATCAAAGTCTGACCTTTTACCATGCAATGACGGCTAAGCCCTGACTTTTTACAATGGAAAAGTGTCAAAGTCTGACCTTTTACCGTGCAATGACGGTTAAGCTCTGACTTTTCTCTCTGGAAAAGTGTCCAAGTCTGACCTTTTACCATGCAATGATGGTTAAGCTCTGACTTTTCACCATGGAAAAGTGTCAAAGCCTGACCTTTTGCCGTGCAATGACGGTTAAGCTCCGACTTTTCACTGTGGAAAAGTGTCAAAGTCTGACCTTTTTTGCCGTGCAATGCCGGCTAAGCTCTGACTTTTCACCATAGAAAAGTGTCAAAGTCTGACCTTTTTACCATGCAATGATGGCTAAGCCCTGACTTTTTATCATGGAAAAAATGTCAAAGTCTTTTTCACGTGCAATGAAGGCTAACCCCTGACTTTTCACAGACTTTTCACAGATTTACGGTAAATCCAGTGGAACAGGCCAATGTCTGACTTCATACCAAGATTTTTCAGTTCGCCCCCCCACTTTCAAAATGCTCTGACGCCCCTGCAGCCATTCACTCGTCCATGTATACTGCGACTGGGTTCGCAGACGTTCGCAAATGTTCGCATGGACATGCGAATGACTTGCGACAATATTCAATATATTGAACATCATCACATGGGATTCGCACAGTCGCATGGATCGCAGACGCATTCGCTTGGTCGCCTTAGTGGATCTGGCGTTTCAAACTGGGCGTACCTATGTACCTTATATCGCACAGTGGAGACGGGTCTTAACGTCCTGCAATCCCCCTTATCATGCTTTGTCATACAACCCTTATTATTGTTGGTCATGGAGACTGGAACCTACCACCCCCATCCCACCCCACCGCACACTCGTCATCCTCCCTATAGGCCTACTCTTTGGTTACAACTTTCTTGATGAGACTTAGAGGTATGAAATTCTTTACTCTTACTCATTAATAATGACGTCAATGGTGAGCGTCAAGGCGTCATGTTATTGAATGGCAGGCAAGATGATATACATGCCAAGAGATGTGATTCTGTGTAGTCAGACTTGGCGACTGACAGCGTGGTACAGAGGCAGTAAAAATAAGTAAACACATAGGCAGCCATATTTTCATAGACATTGTTTCACCTAGATTATATACACAAGAAAAGTGGGCCACATTTTTGGCAAACATTACAGTGTTCCTTATCACAATTGTATCCTTGAATTAATAAAGTCAACCATTTAAAATCAGAGGTCTTTGGGTAGGTAGTATTCTCCGTCATATACATGAGTGACCGGTCCGACCAGACGTACATTTTTAAACGCGTTCTCCCCGCGTGTATGCCGGAACCTCACTTCCAGTTCACCGCACAGACACGACACACGGGTCGAGCAGTCGAGCTCCCGCATTCCGGCCACTCTGCCCACCACCCATCCAGATACCTCCTCCAGCCGCTGACTCCGTATCTCATGAGCGATGGCGCTTGCCACAGCTCCTGTTCCGGAAGACGTGGTCTCTCCGTCAACCCCTCTGTCGTACGTCCGGATCCGGATGCCATTCGGGAAGTCCACGGAGACAAAGTCTACATTCGTGCCATTTGTCGCCTTGTATTGACTCCCCCTGGATATTGCCTGACCGTGGCCCACCACATCGTGATTGTCCAGGTCGGCAGCTCGGAGGAACACAACGTGGTGCGGTGACCCGCTGTCGATAAAAAATTCATCATAGGTCAGGACGATAATCTCAGAAATATCTCCAAGCCCAACCATAGCCATGTTCCTAGTCTTATTAAAGAAGGCTGTGTGCAGACCATCACTGGCTAGGAAGGATATTTCTTCTGATTGTACAAGGCCAGCAGCATGGGCAAAGGCTGCGCTACAGCGGGCAGGGTTCACTCCGAATCGCCCCTTTTCTCCAGAAGCGCAAAAGAATATCATTTCATAAGTGACGCCTTTAGCGGTACTAATCACGACCAATCCATCAGATCCTATGCCACACTGACGACTGCACATGATCTTGATAACATTGGATTTCTCGACGAGTTTCTCGTACTCGCCTGTTAGGTTGTTCACCAAAATCAGATCGTTCCCGAGAGCATGATACTTTGAAAAATTGATCGTTGATAGCTTCGCCTTTTTAGATTTAGTTCCTTTTGGCATTCTGGTGTAGGCTAACTATGGTCCGCCTTTTCTATGTAGAGTGTGAGTGGTCATTTGTATATAGCTTGTGGCTATGTGATAGGGTGAACAATATACTAAAAATCTGTATAGTATAACTTTGCTCCCTCCTACCCGTGACCTGCTTATTGTGTAGATCTCTATAATCCACACTAATCTTTTAATCTCTAATCGGTGTAGAAGGTGTATGAGTTAGCGTCTCGGTAAATACATACACAAGGTTCAATAAAAGTTCAGACATGAATAACTATATCTATAACAAAGGTTGAAAGAGGAATATCTATTATCAACAAACTTGTCCTGCCCTCTAAATAAGAGACCTGAGAAAATAAAATTGTTGGTAGTAGCTAAAGATTGTCAGCTCTGAGTCACATTCATGAAATGAATTTACAAGAGATATTAGATATTGACCAACGACTTCGTCGCTCGATGGCTGCAGTTCAGGGGAAGCATACAGGGGATGCTGCAGTTACTGCTGATGTGGTGGTCGTGGTGGCTGGCTGGCTGGCTGGATGCTAGCTGAGTGGGTTGCTAGCCTCCTCCATGAACATTTGAAGCAAAGCCAGCCGAATGTTTAGATCTAGGGCTGGACCTGACGCCATCACTGATGGATATACATGTGACATCTGTTGGGTTTTTTTGGTTTTTTTTAATCAATTTTTATTGGACAATTTCCTCTTCAATCGATACTTGAGTTGACGGTAAACTATCATTGGATGCTGGTGTGCACAATGGTAGCCACGATTGACTGGTACTAGATGATGCTGTGCCACTGGCACTTGCAGTGGTTGAGCTTTTGAAGGGAGTAATCGTCTGTTTCACAAGCACGGTGATGTGTGAACTGGAAGTGGGTCCAGATCCAACTGGTCTACACCTTGGCCCTACTTCCTGACAACTCTACAGTTTACCAAACTTGGTTCGCTTACTGTCTGCAATTCTTGAGCAGTGCGGCCTAGTTTCCGCACCTGCTCAGTCCACAGTCTCTCCTTCATTGCACAGTCTCCAGCCAGATGCTTAGAATACAGTGAAAGATGTCATTGCAGGAAGTCAATAATAGGAGAAAACGTACTTACTGTGGCCAAATTATGTCTTAGTTCGAGGTCACCTGTCGCCGACATTTGCCTCAATGCCGCAGGCGGAGGAATGGATGTCAGCGACAGGTAACCGAGAACTAAGACATATATATATATATATATATATATATATATATATATATATATATATATATATATATATATATATATATATATAATAGTTCTGGCCACGGTCAGGACGTTTTCTTGTTATCAATACCTTAATTCGATCATAAAACACTATTTACGAAGACATCGAGTCACAACCGCTCCATGTTGACACTGTCTGCTAATAACCGGTTGCGTTATGGCAGCAGCAGCAGTCTCTGCAGCATCTGATGCTTCAGCATTGACTTCATGCATTGCAGTAGTCAGCCTCTTGTGCATTGAGTTGAGCGTGATAAGCATATATCCCCCATTTAAAGTTCGTTTGGTAAGTAGGTTTAAGAATGAAATACTTCACTGTCAAGGAAGGGTTCGTTTGTATTTTGAGAATTTTTTCACGTATTTCAAGTTTTGCATTTCTTTTCAGAAAAATTGGGGATTACAATATACTACAGTAAAACACTGGGTGAGCGGACACCCTCCGTTCCTGGCCAAAGATTCCACTTACGCGGGGTTTTCCGGTTTATGCTGGTTATATAGTGTTGAATTACCAGTGAGATGTGTTTCTATAATATAAATATGAATAAACAATAATTATTTTATGGAATCTCTTTCAAATACATGTGTAATTTCAAATAATAAACAATTACATCTCTAATAAGGAATGAATTGATGAATAAGCTGATAAATATTTGTAAATATGCACAAATCCACATGCTCTGTTTGCTAGATTGACACTCAGCCCACTTTCACCTACAGCCTGTCCGGGCACTCTCACCTTATACCTAAAGTTCTAACTGCAACAGCTTCAACACCTATACCGCTCCAGCCCGCCACGGACTGCCCCCTCCACTCACAAAGCCCGCCCAGGCCCGCTAGACAACTTCCACATACTCCTATACAGGTGTTGCCATTCAGCGCCGCCCAAAGGCCCATTGTCTCGTTACATGGCCGCTTGGACAAACACCACAGGTCCGGCAGTATCCATATAAAGACATACAGTAAGCACACCTAAAATATGAACGGTGGGTGTAATTGCAGGAGTGTTGTTTTTTGGCAGATTAAATTGCTGAAACAAAATAGGGTATTGTATCAACGAATCTGAGCTGTCTAGACTTTATAGTTGATAATTATCTTGGTTTTAACTTGGAGAAAGATATGCATATTTATATAGCTTGGCCTGCCAATATATTATTGTGTATACAGTTTAGATATACTTGTGCTATCTAAGCTATATCTAAAGTATTCTTGAGTTGATATGCATATTTATCCTACCCCTAATAAAAAACGCCATAGGTTTAACATTGACTCAATGTATTTGACATAGCGTTGGATAAAGTGTTATTTATGCACCGAGGTGAATAAAAAAACGGACCAATCAGGGCAAGATAACGAAAGTAGATCTGGCAGCATTGATAACTACTAACATGGATAATAACGAATATTCTCTGTATATCGGTGAGATGGGGTAGGATAAATACGAAACCGAACTCGAGTTAGCCTTGTCAATGTTTATACCACTCTGGTCAGGTCTGCTACTCACTAAACTCGGCTAACGCCTCGTGTAGTAATACACAACCTGCCCATCGTGGCATAAACATTGACAAGGCTAACTCTCGTTTGGTTTCTACTAAATGACATATCAAATCGGAGCTGGAATACCATGGAATACAGTGCAATCACTTTTATCTCTATTGGAATGATGTACATGGGTATTATAAATGTATTACTTTCATACATTCAGTAACCCAATGCAAAAGTATAGAGTGTTGTCCCCACACTGATAAGTTATTTTCAACTGGGTGTCCGTCAGAGGTGTCTGCTTACGTGGGTATTCTTGCCTTTTTGTACCGAAATAACTGACCGCTTACACAGGGTGTCCGCTTATGCGGGGGCCACTTACACAGGGTTAAATTAAACATCTAATGGAGGGGAAAATTTCCGTTCCGAGCAAAACTGTCCGCTTACGCGGGGTGTCCGTTAGGCGGGGTTCTACTGTATATAATATACTGATGACATTGGACAGAGTGTATAAATCATAACTGGTATTGCCGGTTGCCAGGAGAAGGAAGAGAAGATTTATTTTTTTAAATATATACATAGGTATACCTTGATTTCACTTTCAATAGTTGAGGTATAGTGAAACCTCATGTGGACGTAACTTTGCTCACTCAAGTTCTTCAATCATACTGTGGTTTGCATTTTAAGGAGCTTCGTATACTCGGTATTTTGGCTGTACATTCGTGCTGAAGGCTATTTGGTATAATAATATGTGTGTATAGGGTAACGTGGGGTATAGGTATGGGACAGAGTTAGCCTAAGTGTGGGTATAGAATATAGTTGGGTGTGGGTGTAGGACAGAGAGGGGTGTGGGTGTTAGACAGTGGGGTGTAAATAGCAGGAGAAAACGGGTTGTAGGTAAAGGACAGAGCGGACTGTAGTATTCTCTATCCCATATAGTGTGGTGCAGGACAGATTGGGGTGTGGATATTTGACAGAATATGGTATTGGTATAGAACAGAGTGAGTTGTGGGTATAGGACAGAGTGGGGTATGGGTGTTGGACAGAGTGGGATGTGGATGTTTGACAGAATGGGGTGTTGGTATCGGACAGAGTGAGTTCTGGGTGTAGGACAGGGTAGGGTGTAGCTGAAGTACAGGATAGGTTCTCGGTATAGGACAGAGTGGGATGTTGTATGGCGGAATTGATGCAGGTGTAGAGGCTGATGTATAGGTAGGTAGATGGGTAGGTATAGATTGATGGGTAGGTAGGTTGATGTGTAGGTAGGTAGATGGGTAGCTGGCAAGGACTGAGAGGGTGAGCAGAAACTATAGCTAAGTCAAAGCCACTGTAATCGGGAACTTACCCAACTAACCCAAAATGCCTGAGACCAGATAAAGAAATTTTAGAACTTCTGGAATTGAGCTTGAAAAGAAGGAAGTTACTAAATATAAAGTGAAAAAGACACAAAAAAACAGACACAGTTGATTTCTTTAAAAATGATGTATTGCAACCAAGATGACAATGGTGGTATGATATATGGTATCAGCGGTGAACACGACGTTTCGTATCAATTTATGATACTTCATCAGGTGATTATACTAATTTCGTTTAGCTTTGGTTAAGTGCCATTTTGAGATTCAGATATATTTCTTAACTTCCTGTTGGACCATGAGGGTCAAGGTCATTTGTTACTATAAATAGATAATCAAGTGGTATCATATCAGATACAGAGTAAATTGATAGAGATGGGTGGGTGGTATCTCATAATATGGGTGGGTTATAACCGGTTTTGTGACATTATATAATTAAGTTACTAAATAACCATCACAGTTCCATCAAACTAAATAGCACAATAGATAAGGAAACAATAGATCTTTTGCACTGCACGAAACTAGCCACATTATATATATATGCGCCATGGCAGCAGCGCACATATCGGCTGTATAGTGCCTTGTTTTCATTTGTATACGCTTGTAATCCGCGCCTGCGTATGAGGCGTATACAAGACTGTTTCCTTTTGTATATGTATGCGTCTTGACTGTATTTCACACCGGGCGTATACAAGGGGAAATATCCTCTGCGCAATATGTGTACCGATAGAAAATAAAAAGGAAGTCCCCCTCCCCCAGCCCCCGCTGTCGCGAATAAAGAAACCTCTAAAATTCCATCCCTTACCCTTGATTGTGACTACCCAATAGTAGGAAAATTGACCTGTATGTCTACATATCTAATTGACTGCAAAAGATGTCAAGAATAATATGTAGGGGAAACTTCAAAAACTCTTAGGGAAAGTCTCACTGGCCACCTGTCAGACATTCGGCATAATCTAAACAAACTCATAGACACTAGACACTTCTTTATCACCAGAACCACTTTAATGGGAAGGTGTCAGATAGAGTGGTGTTTCCCCATGATCTCCACTCCCATCCCCTGTAGTGATGTATGGGTCATTCCATCAGAAAATCTACTTTTGGTGAAAATCATACTTTTTGGGGGTTAATGGGCTATCATTTTTTTTATGTGGACAGAAAACACCCTGCCCTTTAAGAAAATCATTACTTTTATTGGTCTATCTGCATTTTTTTTAAATCTGTGGACTTTCAAAGTCAGATATTAAACAAAATAAAAAGTGCATGTCCTTTTGATATTTTTAAAGTTTAGCACTATTTCTAAGGTGGAAACTATTAAGATATATTCCTTAATTGATTTATTTTCTGAATCTATGTATATTGGCTCTTGTTTAGTAGTATTTTCCCTTATTTTTCAGGCTCTGCAAAATTTTTAGGTGTATTTCAATAAAAAGTGTGCTTTTTCAGCAAATGCAATAGGTTAAATTTGGCATAGCCTGATGACAATATATATCTTAATGGTATACTTCCCAAACATCGACTGAAAACTCTACATACATCAACTTTTGATATATGTATATCATTTTAAGCCAACTGCAACAGGGTTTTTTTCCCAGCCGAATTATGAGGGGAAAAAAATTACACAATTGATATCACAGACGTGACGAGTTGCATTTAGCACTCTCCACTTCTCCATATTGGTGCTATCTTGGTACAAAACTTACTGAATAATGTGGCCATAGGGACTGTAGTGCATGAGTAATGAAATGCTTCCTAAGTGCCCGCGCTATACAAGAACAGGGAAAGTAATTTTCTGTGTTAATAGTGATAACTTGGAGTTCGTGATTCTGTAGAATCCATTTTCTTGAAAAGTGTAAAAGTATTTACCAAGATTTTGTGGTTTGAAAAAACGAACAGATTGATGAGCAAGGATTGGGGGTATTTTGAATGTGTTAGTGAATTTTTCAAAAATATTTGTTTGGCCACATCACATCCGAGATGGAAATTCTGGTTTTGATTGATCTATGAGAAAATGTACAAAGAGGTGCAGAATTTATATACATTCCGATGTATTCCCAATGACAAAATGTATTTTTATAAGACTGCATATTTTCTGGATACCGGTGGTAAGCCTATCACATGGTAATAGCCATCACGGATGTGATATGGGTGAAATATTTTGACTGAATTGACTAGGAACTTTGTTAGAATGAGATTGAATTACAAGAATACAGAAATGCAAGTTGTTCGTTATGTGCACCAAGTGTGATTTCATAAGTATCAGACAACACGGTCGTTCCTATGAATTGCAGTATGTTTGTTGGCAAAAATAAAGTTTCCCAACAGTGTTCTTCATGTAGTCCTTTGTCTGTCAACGATAACAGCAAAACAGACATTATCCATGTCACCAAAGCAGAACCTAGGTTTTCCAAACATAGAACGGTAGTTAACCTCTCAGATAAAGTTCTAACTGATTCAGAAATATCTCTACTCAATAAAGGTTTGAATTTCTGCCCCACCACCACAAATGTGGAAGAGGGAGAATTGAAAATGGATTTAGACAAATTCCATAGAAATCTTAGATTAAGACAATTCTTTCAGAAAGGCGAACCAACACTGGAAAGGTTTCAAAAGGCCAGCAACGCATCCAACCAGAATAAAGGTAACGGCATGCAACCAGATGGACAAACCACCAGTAACCAGGGCGAGGTAAAGACCACGTTTGATAACAAGATCCTTATCAAAGACCTAAAAGGAACGGGTTCATTCTCATAGAACCGGTGCAAGTCCATTTTTTTACGTTTCCCGTATTCTAATTTTTGCAAAAGGTATTTAATGCTTATTTTTTCACTTTTAAATGATAGATCTCGCCGAGTGCTCGAGGGGGAGTATAGGTTTTGTTGATGAAATATTAATATTTTCGTCTCCAGGGGGTCAAAATAGGTGAAAAATCACCAAAATTGAGCATGGAAATGCCCTACAATACCCTTTTTTTGTAAATAACTAAATTTTTTCCATACCGGAGATGTTCTTCTTAATTTTTTTCTAAGAATTTTGCATTCAGAGCATATTTATTTTTAAAATCCTATTAAAAAAAAGCAAAAATTAAAATTCTACAGAGCAGAATATGTTGGTGAAACTATGAAACGTGCAGCGTGGATATTACGTTCCAACGTTTCATACTTAATATCAGTAACAGCTAAGTATATTTGAATAACACATATATGAAGGTGGTCTGTGGAATTATTTGTTCAAAAAGAAAAAAAAATTCAATTTGTTAAAAATACAAGAATTTTGGGGCACAAACATATTGGCACCTATACCCCTGTTTTTTGTACTATTTTGCCTGAAATACAGAAAATCTCAAAATTTGCAATTTACACAAATAATTACCATATTTAACTATTCAAACTATAATATTATAAACTCTAATGTGTTTTCACATTTTTTTTCATTAAAAAAAAAAATAAAAAAAATATTTTTTTTAGATACATTAAAGACTATTTTCTCTAATTTCCATTATTTCATATAAACGTGCAGCGTGAATATGTAAAACCTTTTATCTAATTTTTTTTCATTTTTTCTAATGGAATTGCTTTATATGGTATACTATATCTTACCACATTTATGTCTTAACAAATCTTAGACATTTTTCCCAGAAAAAAAGAAAATCTAATCTCATGTAACCTTAAATATTTATTACCAATTGTACAGTATTATACTTAGCGTGCAGTAGTGGACAAAACGTGCAAGGTGGACTTGCTTAGATATTATATATTATAATTCCAATTCCTAATATATGTTATCAATTTATTTCAAGGTAAAGTATTATTTTATATTAATATATCTATATTTAATAAAAATGGCTATCTAATATTATTTTCAAAGGGCATTATTTAAGGAACACACAAATTAACAAATTACCTTAATTATTTGCTGGAAAACGTGCAGCGTGCAAAATACAATAATCACAGCCTAAACGTGTAGAATACCATATGAAATTTGTTAAGTCTCTCAAACTACACTATGAAAACTTTCAAAGTTATCATTGGCCACTGCCTTATAAGTCCATAATCAAGGTTATTATTTTACTACTCTCCATTGTTATTGGTACTAACTTACTTGTAACGTGTTTAAAACGTGCAGCGTGGATATGAATGCCATATTGCCCCTCCACCATACTGTCCCTCCATCATACTGGCTCTCAACCATACTGCCCCTCTACCATACTGCCCCTCCACCATACTGTCCCTCCACCACACTGCCCCTCTACAATACTGCCCTCTACCATACTGCCCCATCCACCACACTGCACCTCCACCACACTGCTCCTCTACCATACTGCCCCTCCACCATACTGCCCCTCCACTATACTGCACCTCCACCATACTGCCCCTCAATCATAATGCACCCCCACCATACTGCCCTTCAATCATACTGCACCTCCACCATACTGCCCCTCTACCATACTTCCCCATCCACCATACTGTCCCTCCACCACACTGCCCCTCTAAAATACTGCCCCTTTACCATAATGCCACTCAACCATACTGCCCCTCTACCATACTTCCCCATCCACCATACTGTCCCTCAACCATACTGTCCCTCCACCACACTGCCCCTCTACAATACTGCCCCTCTACCATACTGCCCCATCCACCATACTGCCACTCCACCATACTGCCCCTCCACCATACTGTCCCTCCACCACACTGCCCCTCTACAATACTGCCCTCTACCATACTTCCCCATCCACCATACTGTCCCTCCACCACACTGCCCCTCCACCACACTGCTCCTCTACCATACTGCCCCTCCACCATACTGCCCCTTCACCATACTGCACCTCCACCACAGTGCTCCTCTACCATACTGCCCCTCTACCATACTGCCCCTCCACCATACTGCCCCTCAATCATACTGCACCTCCACCATCTGCCCCTCTACCATACTTCCCCATCCACCATACTGTCCCTCCACTCCACTGCTCCTCTACTATACTGCCCCTCCACCATACTGCCCTTACCATACTGTCCCTCCACCACACTGCCCCTCTACAATACTGCCCTCTACCATACTGCCCCATCCACCACACTGCACCTCCACCACACTGCTCCTCTACCATACTGCCCCTCCACCATACTGCCCCTCCACTATACTGCACCTCCACCATACTGCCCCTCAATCATAATGCACCCCCACCATACTGCCCTTCAATCATACTGCACCTCCACCATACTGCCCCTCTACCATACTTCCCCATCCACCATACTGTCCCTCCACCACACTGCCCCTCTAAAATACTGCCCCTTTACCATAATGCCACTCAACCATACTGCCCCTCTACCATACTTCCCCATCCACCATACTGTCCCTCAACCATACTGTCCCTCCACCACACTGCCCCTCTACAATACTGCCCCTCTACCATACTGCCCCATCCACCATACTGCCACTCCACCATACTGCCCCTCCACCATACTGTCCCTCCACCACACTGCCCCTCTACAATACTGCCCTCTACCATACTTCCCCATCCACCATACTGTCCCTCCACCACACTGCCCCTCCACCACACTGCTCCTCTACCATACTGCCCCTCCACCATACTGCCCCTTCACCATACTGCACCTCCACCACAGTGCTCCTCTACCATACTGCCCCTCTACCATACTGCCCCTCCACCATACTGCCCCTCAATCATACTGCACCTCCACCATCTGCCCCTCTACCATACTTCCCCATCCACCATACTGTCCCTCCACTCCACTGCTCCTCTACTATACTGCCCCTCCACCATACTGCCCTTACCATACTGCTCCTCCACCATACTGCCCCTCCACCATGATACTGCCCCTCACCAATGCTTCCCCTTTAACATGCTGCCCCTCTACAATGCTGTCCCTCCACCGTACTGTCCCTCTACAAAACTGCCCCTCCACATACTTCCCCTGTACTATAATGTCCCTATAAGGTACAGTATGGTTTGAGTCAGTATGGTTCAGGGCAGTGAGGTTGAGGGGCAGTATGATTTAAGGGCAGTATGGATTAAGGGTAGTATGGTTGAGAGGCAGTATGGTAGAGAAGCAATTTGGTGTAATGGCAATAGAGTTGAGAGGGAGTATTGCTGAGGGAAAGTATGGTGTCGAGGGGCAGTATGGGTGAGGGGCAGTACAGTTATGGGGCTGTATGGTAGAGGGGTAGTATGGTAAAGGGGCAGTATTGTAGATGGGCAGTATGGTGGAGGGACAGTATTGTAAGGGGGCAGTATAGTGGAGGGTCAGTAGGGTACAGTGCGCCCGAATATTTTATCTCAGGTACAATTCCGCACATCCTCCCTCGCAAAAAGACAGTATACCCTACTCGCAACTACTGCGAGTAAAAAGGATATACTCGCGAAATGAGGATTACGAAACACATGCGGAAAAGAAAATGCAAGAATTCAGAGATAGGGGTTATCCCCATCGTATACTGGAAAATTGCAAAGAACGGGTTGACGATATCAAAAGGGAAGATACCCTAAAGAAAAAAACAAATTCCAACCAGGCGGTGGAAAAAACAATTCTGGTCAGTACATACAGACCAGGCAACAATGTACTTCCTGAAATAGTACAGAGGAACTGGGAAATCCTCGGCAAATCAACCACCACGAAATCCCTTTACAAACTCAAACTGGTAAAGGGATACAGACGCCCAAAAGATCTCAAAGACCACCTTGTACGGCCAAGAACCAAGTACAAACCAGGGGTCCCTGAGAAAAAGAAAAAAACAACATGGGATAATGAATGCAAAAGCAAAAATTGCAAACATTGCCCCATGTTAGTGAGGAAACCCCACATCAAGTCAAAGACCAAGGGGACCAAACACACCTGCAAGACCAAAACGTTTTGCAACAGTTCCAACATAATAAACTGCATAGAATGCAAAAAATGTGGTATACAATATGTAGGACAGACCAAATGGAAACTGAGAGACCGTATCTCAGAACACCTGAGATCGATCAAAAAGAAATCAAAAATCAGCGAGGTCCCCAAATATTTCAACATGGAGGGACACGCAGGGACCAGGGATGTCCAAGTATATATACTGGACTATATATACAGACACCCCGAAAGCAAACATGCCAAGACTCTGAGAGATAAGATCGAGTACAACTGGATCCATCGCCTGAAGAGTCAGGCCCCCAGGGGCCTCAACACAATGGATAGTAGATATGGTTAGACCAACCAAATGCCACATCAAAAATTTTTTCTCGCGAAGAAGTGACTTTCTCAACCTCCAAAAAAGAAGAGAACCTCACTTTGTGTCCGACCACCCCCAACAGGGATGCCGGACATGATGGGAAAACTTTTGTCCAATAAATGATTCACACTTCGGTCTACCCATAGCGACTAATAGTGACTGTATAAGCTAGTTACTACTTTTTACCTCAAGATCAAAAAGAAAAAAAGTATATCTTTTTATCAAATGAAAGAGAAAACACTTTTTCATTTAAATGACCACCCAGGGAGACTACTTTTCGCCCGAAGAGACCAGTAAGGTCGAAACCAATGAGTAAGTTGGTCCACTCCAACCGGGGATTGAACCCACAACACACAGAACAAGTTCAAACGTCTACCACCAGAGGGTAGACAGAACAGTTACAGTCTAATACCCTATATACCCCCTAGAGGGAGGCACTGTGGAGACATCTCCACAAGCTGGGTTAGAACCTGTACACGGATTGGCCAGCACCATTTCCCGTTTGATTTTTCAACAAATGAAAAGCCGGAAAATCGATCACGTGATCGTCTGGACCAATCATGGTCAAGTTCTGTGGAGGAAAAATTAATTAATTAACGCCCAGAGCCTGGGCAAAGCCCTGTTCGGCCTGCCCCCTTCTGAACCGTTCTGAATATGTATGGTACCATACTCTCATGAGTTTGGACTCGCTTGCTCATTGGTTTCGACCTTACTGGTCACTTCGGGCGAAGAGTACCTGTATGTGGTCTTTCAAGGGTGAAAAAGGTTTTTTATCTATGAGTTTTAGTGTTTGTATTAGCCTGATAGTAACTTGTCTATCGCTTATGATTAGAGGTTGGTAGTTATTATGTTTTATAAAACCTTTCCATATTCTCTCTCTTTGTGAAGAGGAAGAGAAATTGATTTGAGTCCTGCTTGTAGGGTAGGGGACTTATTTCATTTGGAAAAAATAATTATGTATCAATACCGTCTTTAATACATTGCACTACATAGAATACTATTAAATTCGCCTTGCACCTGACAGCACAGATAAATCTGCACTGTAAAAAGGGGAACCCTTCCAAGTGAAATTGCACTATGCTGTTACACATGTAGAATATAATGTACCGACTTTCCTTGATGTGGGTATTCTCCTATTTGGCTGTTTTTCCTTGAGTTGTTTGTCTATTTTACTGGTTTTGTGGATTAATAATGTATCCACCTATAACCACCTATAACTAAACTTCACCAAACACCTCTCTAGCATACACATATATTGTCTCTAATGTCTCTGAATTAGGACAATTAAGTTCTATGTGCAAAAGAACTGTGAAATAGAAAATATGAATAAAAGGCCTATCGAACAATTTCCCTTGAAACCTTCCTGAGAGTTGGATATGATGATGTCAAGGTGTTGTAGAACACATCAAAACTTAAAAACTGGGAGGTCTCCCTTCATGCTTTTGATTTAGAAGTTAAGATAATAACATTATAATAGAACATATAGAAAATATAAAAAATCTTTTCCAATAGTAAAACCCATGTAATTTTCTTCAGACTTTTACAGCATTTATAGTAAATGTGGCAGGTATATCAGACCTTTACTTTGAAAATTAGAACCCATGTCAGTTTTCTGGAAATTGAATATGATCTCCAAGTGCTGTGGAACACATTTCTGACTTGAAAATTTGGGGTCACTGGGCTATTTTTTTATTTAGATATCAATATTATTATAATATTACAATAGAAATTCTAAAACGTTTTTCACATAGTAAGACCCATATCATTTTCTCCAAACCTTCACAGAACCAGAAAAAGAACGCCACCTTCAAACCAATATAGTGTGAAAAGACACAGAAGAGGGCAGTGTGAGCTCGTACCTTCTAAACACTCTACGAGATGGCGTGCGTGCTGGTTTGAATTGTTCTCGTGGCGTCTATCGTCACCGCTTGACACGCACCCCACTCGATCAGCAGACTCCACCGTCAAAGGTTTATCACCCTCCCGACTCCCACCACTGTACCAGCCCGACCAATCTGCAACCATGCCCAATCTCGGCGACGTGTTCCCCAACTTCGAAGCGGAGACCACCGCCGGCAAGATACAATTCCATGACTTCGTCGGTGACTCGTATGTATTCCCTCATTCTAATTTCTATCCGTTGCAACTTATTGTAGTGCCACTGTCGGTCTCGTTATTGTTATCCTACTTTTGGTGACTTTCCACAGGCTCAGGTTTTTAGGTTGGGACGCGACCTCGAGGTTCAGGTGTTGCGGCAGGGGGGAGTAGGAGCGGGAGGGGTGGGGACGCCTTCTACACAATAAACAGACCTTTACCTTCATAATTAATAGTTCAATATGCCCTATGACTATGCTTTCTTCTTGGAATTAGTAGCACCTGAATGTCATACCTCCATGGTGGTAGTTCATCTAGTTGTGAAGCTGAATGAAAGCAAGCTTGCCTGTTTTCCTGAGAACACTCCGTGATTGGAGTACGGTATCGGGTAGGCTGTTATTATCTCACCCCTGGTACAAGTTTAGCCATAGGAATAACATTAGAAAAAAATACTCAACGATCAGCCCCGTAAAGTGAAAATACTACGCCACGGCCGTGGCGTAGTGAATTTGAGATGCCGTCATATAGATTTGCCAAGTCTATTCTGATTATTGTGAAATTATGATGATATTTAATGTCATAAAAAGGGGTGAGATAAATCCAGAACTGCACTCGAATCGTAAAATACACAAAACTCCAATCGTTTGAATGGGCCATAATCGTCACTCGGCTTTGCCTCGATGACTATTGCGGCCCATCCAAACTCGTGGAGTATTGTGTATTTATACGATTCTCGATGCAGTTCTATATAAGTGTTAGTCCCCTGAGTAACTAAAGGAGCCAGCCTCAATTCCGTTGACATTTAGTTAACATTTTGAACCCCATAGAACGATCGGTGTGGGCTGTGTACAGTATAAGGCGTATCTGATTAAGGGCCTACAGATATATCATGTAGCTCCTGTTATAGATGATATTGTGCTTCCTTGTTTAGTTACCTGAGCTTCAGGTCAAGCCCATCCAGGGAAATTCCAGTGACACGTTGCCACTATCCTAGTTTTCATAGGTAAAGTATTCACCCCTGGGACCTGTTTCACTAGTTTCGTAACATGTCTAGATGGCGTCTAGGTGGTGTGTCCCGTTTCATAAGAACTAGACATTAGACTTCGTTTTGTCCGTTCTTGCATGCACTGTTGGTGCTGCTTTTCATGTCTGTCTAACACTTTTGTCATGAAACTAGTGAAACAGGGCCATGATGTGTCTAGATTTGTTTAATTCTTATGTTTAGGGTCTGTCTTTACCTAAGGACAGCTACTTGTGTTGTCACAAAACTAGACAACCCCAATGTCTGTATGGTGTCAGAGGCATGTCACAAAACTAGTGAAACAGGTCCCAGATCTCTATTCAGGGGTGAACAGCTATTCCATGTTATTAGGCAAGGCACTGTGCAGTTCGGGAATCAGCGAGGAAGACTGAACAAAATGGCTGGATTTGAGAACCCGCCAAGCTCCATTGGAAAACTAAGTCTAATACACAGTTATAAAGTAAGAGATACCTGTTTAAAAGGCTGGCGAAGGCAAATGGATATATATTTATCGATTCAATTTTGTTTTCATACATGTCAGATGGCGGCCAGTGAGGAATGACCACCCAATGGAGGGCTCTATGGCAGAGGAACCCGGCCCTGTACAGGGCCGGGTACAGTGGCTTCAGTTTTCACTGTTTTAAGTGGATGTTCCCCCAACTAGGCAGTCTTTCGATGCCAGGCCGGCTCCTCAGCCGAGCTCCTTCCTGGTGCACGCTCTATGGCTGGCTAAAAATGTCATTTTTACCGTGCTCTTCCACCGACCCATCTATTCCAGCTGGCCGACGACCACATGGCACCCATACACCAATAACCGGTGCCTGCCAGGTGCAGGAGCGGTCAGCACACTCAGGTGCCATCTGGTGGACATTAGCCACATTAACTTGGTAAGCAAGTTCCCCACTCAGTTAATAGGGGACACGTCAAATGCTTTTTCACAAAACTAGGCCACCTCCACCATGTTTGAATTGGTGCGTAGTGATGAGAGCTCGTCAATTATCCAGTGAATACTGCTGTTAAACGAATAATGAAGGTGATAAGATAAGGGTTGATGTAATAAATGGGCACAGCACGCTCTGATGCTAAAATTCCCCCCAAACTACCAACATTTTCAGAATTTTTGGTCTCCGCTCACGGGTTTGTGGTTCCTGGGTATCGTCAGGTGTCCCTGACCACTTCCGTTGTGGTATAGGCTGGAAGCAGTCAACTTTTGAGCCATACTCTCATCAAATCTACTGGCCATCCATAGCTCAGAGACAGCAAAAACTAATAAGTAAGTGTTTGCAGGCTGGGAGCCCTGATGCCATGCCGATGAGAATATGCAAATATTTCAGGTGGTTTGAGGCCAGCTATGACACCATAGGCATGCCTTGGGTGGTGGACGAGAAACAAAAATGATCATTTGAGCTGGCCTGTGGCTCCGAGCCCTGGCCAACGCCCAGCAACCTGTGGGTGACACTCCCACACCACCTGTCGGCAGCAGAATCAAGCCAGCAATCAAGACCCAGCACTTGCTATAACCACAGGCATGGTGTTCCACCAAGCATGCCTTTACTGGCTCTAAACCACAAATGTAGCATGGTTGGTGTAGAATAATTTCGCCTAGTTGGTGGAGCACACCCTTTAGAGTAGGTGATACTTATAGCGTATACTTAAATGGATAAGATCAAGCTTGATGGTAGTCAATTATGTAATACAGTAATGCAGCTATTCATTGTGAGAGTGTATCTATGTAAATTACTCGGTTTTAAAATGGTAGCTGGATAAACCCTGACTTTTTGGTGGATGGTATCTATTTTTAAAACTTAAAATTACTGAAAAAAAAATTAAAAAATGTTAAAACGCCAGAAACTCGTAACACGCATTTTTAGACAGAAATATCGGTACTAGAATTACATGAGGGAAACTACCAGTTTGTCTTTTTCTATAGCACAAATCTACAAGACTACCTTGCCTTACAGTCGCTAGCCAAACGCATACAGTAGAACCCCGCGTATATAAGCGGAAATCCTCTGTTCCGGGCCAAAGTGTTCTCTTACGCGGGGTATCCACTTACACGGGGTTAAAATAAACATCTCATACAGGAAACCGTTCCGAGCAAAGGTGTCCGTTAACGCGGGTGCCCGTTAGGCGTACTGTCCGTTAGGCGCGTTTCTACTTTAGCATTATCAATGGCACAGGACTGACAGGGTATGTTGAGCAACCACAAAAAACTCAGTGTCACTATCTTTATTCATATGATTTACAGTAATAACTATAAATACCATCCTGCTGCCTGACTACCTGCTCTCCACGCGGTTCCATAGCATCACAATTGATTAAGTAAGCATGGATAGGCTACAGGCTAGAAGGATGCGTCATGCTTGAGAAAATAAAAATACCTATTGCAAAAATGAGTAGATTTCTTTTGACAGCTTGTTACACCTCTCTTTATCATTTTGATAACCAATGCCACAATTTTAAAGATTTTGCTTATTCAGCTTAGATGCCCAGTCAAGATATTGCTATTTGTATATGATACATTTCAGGGGTTTTGGTGTATGTATAGTTTATTTCGGAACCCCGTATTACCATTACAAAAATGTCTACTTTTTTCTTACCCCCAACTGGCATCCCTGCCTTTAAGAGTTTGGGTGATGGTACTTGCAATGAAAACTTCTTATCAGGCACAGACAAGAGTCATGCTACTTTGGGGAAGTAGTGCAATCTACCATCTCTTACAACCTTTAGCCATGACATGTAGACGTACGTTCCAGTTCACAGTCAGTGAACGCATTAATTTGTTTCTTTACGCATATGTTTTTTTTAGTGCTTTTATTTAGGGTAAGACTTTACATCATGTCAAGGTTCGGCTGTAGCTGTTCTGCCACCTGGTCCCTCCAGGACCGTACAAGAATTACAGTTGGAAATTGGGTATGGGTGCTCCAATAAGGTGTTACAGGCACACATAAGAAAAATACCGCATGCACCCTACGGGTATCGGGTACTTGCAAACTTTCGTCCCCAATATGGTTTAAAGGAATAACAGCAAAAGATAATGAGATGTAAGAGAAGGAGTTGTCAACACTCAAGTAACACTTCTATCTAGCACTGATACATTGGCGTGATTTTTACACATTCTTGAACGAGAAAAACACATTTTTTCCAGCCATTAACGATGTAGTACAGGTTTTATGTAAACACCTCAGATTCAATTCACCGTTGCAGTCACAAGCTGGTGAAGGCTGAGGGGAAGGATGAGTAAGTCAACTACTCAAATCGAGTCCGTAATGCCATGTAACAGTCAAAATAATTAAGCTTAATGATTAATTTATACCTTTTTTTCTCTGTGATATTTGTAAAGACCTCTCTGAGCCTGTTCCAGCAATCTATGGCTCTCACATAAAAGGACTTATTGAAAACCGCATTTTTAAGAGGAGGTTGAATTAAACGTATACCAGTTTTGCCTCTAGTTGGGATTACCCTACCATAGTAGAGGAGGTGTATATCTCTACGATCAGAAAGAAAATATATTCCTGATTTTACGTGTAGTTGATTGGTGGTGAACAAAGGTTCTGCCTGGAGTTTAACTTTGTATATAGTTCGTAGTATTTTGTTTTGTAGTTTTTGGATTTCTTGTGATCTATAGAGAGTTGCGTTTTCGTATATGAAATCAGCATAGTCTATATAGGGAATGATAGTCGATTTATAAATTTCTAATGCGGTATCAATAAATTTTCTAATTTTGCTTGACAGGTTAGATTTATGAGTAACTTTTCGAGTAACGTTTTTTACATGTTCGTGGAAATTTAATCTGCGATCTATTGTTAGTCCTAGGTAGTTAAAAGACTTGACTTGAGTAAGGGGTGTCTCCATTAAGGTAATAACATTGTGTGGTTGTTTTTCACGGGTTGAATAACACATCCAGACAGTTTTGGCTTCGTTTAAAGTCAGGGTATTTTGTGCACACCAATCAACCACACGAGGGATTATACCAGACATATCTTCAGCATTTTTACAAGTAATCACCGCGTCATCCGCGTATAATACAGTGTGGCAGCTCAAGGTATTTAAAAGAACAGGCAGGTCGTTTATAAAGATAAAAAATAAGGTGGGTCCCAACACTGAGCCCTGCGGAACTCCGTATGTAATAGGTAAAAGACTAGAGAGTTGTCCATCAAGATGTACACGTTGTTTGCGATTAGAGAGATAGTTACGGAACCAGGAACAGGAGGCATTATTTAAACCAATGTTGTAAATTTTTTGTATAAGAATGTCATGAGAAACAGTATCAAAAGCTTTCTTGTAATCAAGAAAGAGTGATATAAGAGAGTTGTGAGTAGTTATGTTGTTATACATATAGCACAGGTAGTCAGTAATGGCAGTAATAGTGGAGTGGTGCTGTCTAAAGCCATGTTGAGAACCAGATAATAGGTTATTATTTTCTAGGTAATTTTTAAGTCTGTAGTTTACTAGTTTCTCTAAAAGTTTTCCCGGTAAGGCCAGCATGCTAATGGGTCGAAGGTTACAAGCGTAGAGAGGGGGATTTTTTTTAGGAATAGGAGTAATGGTAGCAGTTTTCCAGGAAAAAGGTACTGATGTATTAAATAGTGAGGAATTGAATAAGATTCGGACTTTTTCAGGGTCTGCAAGGAAGGCTGTCTTAAAGATAAAGGATCTAATATTCTTTACTGCTGAGGACTTAGTACAGTTTATTTGTTTGATCACTTTTACCACTTCTTCAAGGGTGAAGGCCTCACTGAATAGGGAGTTCTCTCTGTCTCGTGCGGGAAAAGGGGGGTACAATATATGGGGAGGGGGTAGTTTCTTTGCCAAATTAGCTCCAATATTGGAAAAATAGTCGTTTATGTGATTTGCCAAATTTTTGCTAGGTATCTCCTGGCCCGTGGTTTCGTCCAACAGCTTCGTAATAGGGTTTGACTTCTCCTTCGGTAGAAGTTGTCTCGTGCCTCTCCAGAAGCTTTTGGGGTCGTTTTTGTGACGCCGCAGGAGTTTATTAATTTGGCGCTTTTTGCTGTCTACAATTACAGCTTTTGTACGGTTTTTGTAGTGTTTTGCAATACGCCAGTTGTCAATTGAGCCATTATTCCTGGCACGCCTAAAGAAGTAGTCGCAGGTTTTTATGGTTTCAAGGATTTCTTCCGTGAGCCATAGGGGTTTGTGTTTGGAAACGATAATTTTTTTCAGGGGGGCGGTTTGGTTCAGAGATTTTTCTATGATACAAAGCATTTTGTCCCAAAGGACTTGTGGATCCTTGTCAACAGTGAACTCAGACCAGTCCGAAGCAAGGTAATATTCTAAGAAGATATTTTTATCAGTTTTTGTAGGTCCTAGCATATATAGACTCCTTAGCTATTTTGTTTCTTTTGTTTTTTAATATCAGGGAAGGTGATCGCTAAAGTTATAGTCGAGTACGTTAGCTAAAGCTACATTATCGGCGTTGGTATACACATGGTCTATGATGGTGGATGTTTTGTCAGTGATTCTGGTGGGGGAGTCTATTAATTGCTTCATATTCCAAAATTTCCCGAAATAGTCAATGTGATCTTTTCTAATTTTCTCGTCTCTGTGATCCAGGTTTAGGTCACCCATAATTACTGTGTTATTGTTATTTGGGATTGAATCCAGTATCAACGTGAGCCTATTAAAGATTTCACCAGGAGGTGTTTGTGGGGGTTTATAGACATTAACTGTGAGATACTTTTTATTATGTATTGTGAGAAGTAGGGATATTAGAAATGGTACCTACACACCGGACTCTGATTAGGCCATGCAAAAACATTGAAGAATACATAAATCACCCCTACTCCGTCATATTATCGGTGACTGAGGCCAGTCTAACTTTTACCTGTTTGCATTACTCTTTGGCCTGCAAACAAGTTTCATTTTGGGGTTTTTGTCAATGAAGACTACATAGATTATATCAGGGGTTTCCAACGTTTCCATCGTTACCATTTCTAACCCAGGAGGAACTAAGGTTGACCTAGCAGGAAAAGGCAATTCCTTACCTACCTATAACAGTCCCCGATTCAAAATAAATCAAAGTTTGAAAACTTGTAATCTAATTAATATATGGGTCAATAGGAATATAATTTTCGAATTTATTCTCGTTTTATCGGCCTCTCAGTTAATACGACCCTGTCTTTTGTATCACAACCTTTATTCTGCCTTACCAATACTCTTGGGTGTTTATTAGCGGGTGGACAGTTGGTCTTTAGGTTATGGCTATAGCCTACTGTAGTACACCAGCTTGTAGAGTCACTAGGCAACCTGACCACATTTTTGCTTTTTATAGCTAACTAAGTACAGATAGGAATATGTTTTCTGTTTTGGACAGAAGGTTTTATGGCCATACACTATCTTACAGTCTTAGTATTCAGTATTTTGACATGGATTTTTAGAAAAAAGAGATTTCAGTTTGGGGGGGACCTTTTGAGTCACAGGTCCATTTTTAAGAACTCCTTTATGGACATATTTCTACCTGTAAAACTGGTTGAATCATGATATGATATACCTTATTTGAAAGAGAAAAAAAAACAATAGGTGCTAGGAAGTGGAATTTTCGAAGTAGGTTCTATATTTACAGAGATATTCAAGTATTTGTTAAAAGTGGGGGGGATTTTGAGTGAAATGGGCATACTCAAAGAGATGTTTACTCAATATTGATTTACAGTGAGCATTGGTGTAACATTAAACATCTCCATAAGTGGCACTGGCAGATGCTTACACCCTAGGGAGTGTCATTATTTAGGTGAAATGTATATTTGATGTGCTATTCATGTATTTTTGCCAAATCTCATTATGTGAGGGGGGGGCAGCAGGTGTATGAGTGGATGGTTTATCCAGCTTATTTACATACAAACAGAAGTCAGAATGCTTCATAACTTTGTTCTAGGAATCAGTCAAGACCCAGTCAAATGATATTGGTTTGTAAAATCATTTGCAATATCATTTACCAGCAGATATTGGCTTGACCTACTTTATAAGTGAAAATGCAGACATGTCTCAGTTTCTGTGTGCACTGATCCATGAAGGGCATTGCTGATTGCCAATTGAAATCGCCTACAGTTAGATAAATATACTCTGGGTTCTAAAAAGGTCTCTCCCCTACCCCATTTCCCCTCCCACCCCACCCCCTCAGCTGTGTGCACTGATCCATGACCTGCAGAGTTCACAGATGGATAGGGCACTAAGTATCCAATCTCTCACCTCTTTGTAAATAGACCTATTTAGTTTTAGATGCGTCCACCCGCTAATTTGGCCTTTTAGAGGCCAATGATTCTATTTTTAAATGCACATTTAGCTCTTGTTTTAGATACATTTCACCTGATTCTCTGATCTCGAAGTTGATGCCCATTTTGTTTACCAACTAGACAGTTCCCAGTCCCATTGCACCTGGTTGAGTGCGGGAAATCGCGCTCATATACGTCATCTAGAGAGGTTAGAATGCTCACACAGACTTTCAGCTTACTGCAGAGAATCTAACCCTTCACTATGAATGTCCCAACTATAAAGGCCTGGTTAAATGAGCAGGGGTCCAGTATCCCTGTATCCCGTATCCCTGCCTCACTACTGACTTGGTTCCTTAAAATAGAACTTTCATGGCTGAGTGACCATGTGAACGTGTGTGCATTGTGGTGTAGCAAATCAACAAAAATCAGATATCAATGGACTATGATAATTGTGCCAAATATATGAATGTTCCAGATGATACCCCATCTGAGGATGTCAAAAGAACTCTTAGAAGTAGAAGGAAAACAGATGACAAATATGTTAGTAAGAGGATTACCAAGGGCACTAGTACAGTAAAACCCCTCTTCCGGGACACCCCGCTTAAGGGGACACCCCGCTTCAGGGGACAATTTGCTCGGAACAGAAATTTTCCCCTCTATTAAGAGTTTATTTTAACCCCGCTTAGGGGAACACCCCGCTTAAGGGGACACCCCGCTTAAGGGGACACCCCGCTTAAGGGGACACCCCGCTTAAGGGACACCCCGCTTAGGGGGACACCCAGCCTAAGGGGACACCCCGCTTTAGGGGACAGTTTTTCGGTACAGAAATGCTTAAAAACCCCGCTTAAGGGGACAGTTTGGAAGGACATCATATCAAAAACACTGAAAATCCAAGTTTATGGTGCCCGCTTGTCTGGGACAGACAGTTGTCGCAAACAGAACAATAGGCTGAGCATTCCCGTGCGGGCCCGGGCGGCCGGAGTGTGTTTTTTCAAGGTAATAACCACATCTCTAGTGGCTCTGGGCGGGCCACAGTGAGTGGGTATTGGTAGTACCAGTGATTTTCACACCTGGTAGCCTGTCTCTTAGCGGGTAAGAGACCCGCTTACAGGTGGGCAGTTCAGGGCGGGCTGGGGGCTTTGAAGGTGCGGTATTCAGCGGGCCATTGCGGCTCTAGGCGGCTCAAAGTGAGGTGCACCTCCAGGACCTCCTGGAGAGGGTCAGGAAACATTATATGAACAGAAACGATGCTGAGGTCATGGGGGCTATGATGCATTGCATCGGTACAGTGGATAGGAATAAAGCTGCTCGTGGATGCTGTGAATACTGTACATGTAAATGTATTATCTATTTATTTAAAATTGTTTGTACATTTATATTTGTTTTATATCTATTTGGTATTTATCTCTCCATTTATTTGCTTATTGATGTCATATTAGTAAACCTTTTAATTTATATTGTATAATTTATATTTATTTGCTTATTTATTAATAAACCTTTTAACTTAACCTGCCCCTTAAGCGGGGTTTTACTGTACTCCAAATGAAGTACCTTCAAGCAAAACAAACTTGAGTGCATCAAGCGCTAAGGGGCTATCAAAGAGCAAACTGAGTGGCATAGCTGACCTATTAGCCAGAAAAGTAGGGCAGTTGACCAAGACCCTTAATGACAAATTCAGTCACAATTACAACAAGGTGAATGTGATCTGTGGTATGCTAGACCAGGCACAAGTCAAAATCAAAAACGTTAGCCAGAAAATGACAAACATCTCAAAAGAAATATACCAAAGTATTGATATTCTCTTACTTTTATTCTATGATATTTTGGTATACCGCGCTCTTCCATTATGAATGGAAATAACGTATGCTCCTAGTTTTTATGATAGTGTGGTTTGGCTCCTTGTCAAGACCGGTGTCTGTCAATGTGGTTTTAATTTTTTTTATTTTATTATCACTTCACAAACAGTTCTGCATGCAGGCAGATCTTCCACTGCAGTGGGCTACAATCCTCTTAATACATATATAATACATGCTAGTTCGATCTGATCATTTATGACAGAATAATGATGGTGATGATGTGTACCAAAAGTCTCCTTTTATACACAAGTTAGTTATTATTTCGGTTTGACCTGTAGGTCAAGACCGAAATATATTAGGGGAGACGGGGAACGGTTTTTGCAGCTTACATTATAATACATTAAAGTAATGTATTCTGAATAATTATACCCTCGATACCCTCGATACCGGTCCGCACCCGGCGACAGAAGTGTATTTTTATTTATTGTATAGGCACCTGTTGCGGTTCAGTGTATTTATATATTTTGCAACAGGCTTCCACCTCCCTCCCTCCCTCCCTCCCTCCCTCCCTAGCGTGTGGATCCAGCGGGTGAGTTCGATCTGTATATTTATGTTACGTTGAGCCTCTGACTATGTCTTATATGCTGGTGACCTATTTGACCTGATTCCCTCGAACGTTGAGGTTCTGACTATGATCCTAGATTATTAAACAGGCCCCGGGTGCGGGCGCCGATACCAGCACACTCGTTGCGGTTCAATGAATACCTACTAGCGGGTGGGTCCCGCTCTGGTCAGATGTGGTCTGTACCCGGCGACAGTAGTGTATTTATATATATTGCAACAGGCTTCCACCTCTCTTTCTCCCTCCCTCCCTCCCTCCCTCCCTCCCTCCCTCCCTCCCTCCCTCCCTCCCTCCCTCCCTCCCTCCCTCCCTCCCTCCCTCCCTCCCTCCCTCCCTCCCTCCCTCCCTAGCGGCTTGGTTGGATGGAATCAGGGGCCTGTAATCTTTTTTATTTCTTAAAACATGTATACATTACTTGTTGAAACCGAAATCATGGCAATGCCATGCCAACTTATAATCCTTGTCTATCGCATATCATTAAGCCCTCCATTCATTACAAGATGGTGATTTCTTTACAAGGATTTTAAAACTTTTGTTACTTTCGGCTTTCTGAGTGGAATCTGGTAATCAATCCCATAGCAGATGACCTCTATGCTCCGGAGACTTCTGATACAAACTCTAATGTGCTCTCATTTTTTTTAATTTAACCTTTTGCGAGCTCCTGGTACAGCGTCTATTCACCTCCAAGCTACTAACCTCTGTAGACAGCTTATACATTTGATATAGTAACTGTATATTTCTTCTTGCGTCAAACTGGTCAATGCCAATTGTTTTATGCAATTCCTCCGTACTCTCTCTGTGTATCCTTGTTGATTGGATTACCTTTAGCGCCCTGTTTTGGACTCGTTGGAGTGCTTCAACTGATTTTGTGCTTGCACCGTCAAGCATGTAACTACAATATTCCAAGGTTGGTCTGATAACCACTATGTAAATCTTTTTGGCAGTTTCTCTGCTTATTGAACTCCTAATTTTCATAAATTTGAATACCCTGCTATTGCAATTGCGGACGACCTCAGATATATGTGTGTCGAACTTCAACTGGCTGTCCACCGAGACTCCCAGATATTTATAGGATCTTACCTCCCTCAGTTTATTCCCGTTCCAATTCAGATCTAACTCTGGCAGGTATTTGTGACGTTTGTTCGAAGCACACCGACTCGTTTCATTCGTGTTAAGTGTCATACTATTTATTCGGCACCATCTGGCGATTTCGTCTACTGCGGTTTATAAGTCGATTCTTGCTACGTCAGAATTGTAGTCAGATGCGTATAATACAATATCGTCTGCGTATTGTATCGCTTTACTGTTCCGTATTCCGTCCCATATGGTGTTTACGAAGATCAAGAAGAGGAGGGGTCCTAAGGTGGACCCCTGAGGTACCCCAAACTCTACTTGTGCTTTTCCCGAGATTGTTCCATTGGCAGCTACCCTCTGAGATATCTCGTTTGTGATTTTGTAATCGGCCATTAGTCTCTTCCTCTCGCTAATGTCGCTATAAACCTCTTCTGATACCTAGGTGTCTCGTTTTTGTTTGAAGGTCATGTTTTTAATGGGGCAGTTGGTGTTCAAGTACTCTTCTATGTGTTTTAGTATAAATTGCCACATGTAATCTGGATTTTCACTTTCCCAGTAGTCTTCCCATGAGACATTACCTAGATGGTGGGCCAGCGAGTCGTAACTATAATTCCTATATGTACGCCCAGTGAAACTTACTGACTCCACTATGCTGCTGTTCATTGTATTCAACACGCTAAGGTGTTGCTGTACGCGGACGATATGGTTTTGATCATGAGTGGGAAGGAACCCTCTATTATGGTAGAGTTGATGCAAGACGACCTGAACTCAATCACAACCTGGTTTGTCCGAAAAAAAGCTGGTAATTAATGTGAATAAATCCAAGATGATGTGGTGCCTGGCAAGTGTAAGATATAGAAGAACAGATTAGCCTGCCTGTAAGGTGAAAAATGTCCATCTAGGTCTGGTTGATAGATATAATTATTTAGGTAGCGTATTTGACTCCAAACTTAGTTTTGTGCATTACTATGAAAAATTATAAAGAGACGTATCAGTGAGAATCTTTAAACTTAGGAAGTTGCGTTACTTGATGGATATTAATACTGCTTTTGCAGTAACTAAGACAATGATATTGTCCAAATTAGAGTATGGCAACTTCATTTGTGTCGCCCCTGGAGAGGAGCAGAGAAAGAGTCTACAAGTTCTTGTCAATAACACCCTGAGGTGTTGCTTCCGAATCAGGGGTAGAGATCATATACCTATTGACATGTTGTTAAAGAGAGCTAATCTTGAACGCCTAGATGTCCGCCGCTCATGCCACTCACTGGCCATGATGCATTGGTGGGCAACTTACCCAGACCATTTAGTAGCGGATAGGCCGATAAATACAAGAAGTAGAACTAAACTGATCTTTAAGCTGAAAAGGCCCCGAACTGATACCTTTAAGCGCACGCCGCTTTATTACGGCACCCAATTATGGGATAAGCTCGATAACCAAACCTAACCCATAGTCAATCAGGAGTTCTTTAAGGCTGCATTGAAAAAGTTGGATCTGAGTGAGTCGAACTAGGGTGTACTACGCTGACCTTGCTAGAGACTGATCCTTTCCTGGCCCGAATTATGCATTAATATCATGAACTGTAATTGTTTGAGACTACATATCTTGGACTCTCGGTGGTCGCTTGCTCGGTCACTTGGAGGTACCTACAAATACCAAATGGAAAATTTGGCCCAAACTTATACTATGTCACCACCATGACTATTTTTTTTTTTTTTTTTTTATATTCAGACGTATACTCTGAATAGATTGTACAATTGTCTATGTACCTGTCCTATGTACTGTCTGTAGCTATTACTGTGTGTCTATATGTGTGTGTTAAAGCCATTTATTCTCATCGCTTATAAATACTATTTGTACTGAATGTATGTCTCGAGTATAATTGTAGGTGTATACAACACCGCTTGCTTATTTAAACCATGTTAGTCATTGCCTTGTTGCAAGTGCCTCATGGTAAATGATATATGTATAATGATTATCTATGACTCTGTTTCTGTAGACAGAAATATTGGAAGATCACTGTGTAACTGCTGTGAAAATTTGTTCATCTGAAATAAACCTTTTTTTTTTAACAAAAAATGTAGAATGTCAATTCACCTTATATAGTTACATGTGTAAGTCTATTGCTTGTTGCTGGCTTTTTTATTGGCTTTGCATCAATGAATGTCACATTGTTCTTCCTCGCAAATGGTCGGTCGTGTAACAACAGAGATTCGGCGTTCGAATGCAATCAAACAGTGCATTTACTGTTTGCAGATGGATACTCTCGTACTAGATAAGATATGATATATTTCAAAATAATGGTTTAATTGAATCATTTAGCTACATATTCTTTCTTATTTTTGTTCAACAGATGGGCGATCTTGTTCTCTCATCCACGTGACTACACACCTGTCTGCACGACGGAGCTGGGTCGTATTGGACAGCTCAAATCTGAGTTTGATAAACGCAATGTTAAGCTAATCGCTCTCTCCTGCGACGGTGTTGAAGACCACAAAGGCTGGCTGAAGGTATGTACAACTCTCCATCACTATGAGTAAAGTGGCTGATCCACCAAGCCGGAGCTAGCGCCGGCCGATGTAATTTTGAATGTTGCCGAGAGTTGCCAGCCCAAATTGCTCATCTGCAGCCATAATCTGCTTAGTGGATCAGCAAATAAGGCAGCCACGGCCGGCGGCGCCCACTGCCAGCCCTTGTTGTGTCTCCAAATCTCAGCTGCCCACAAGCGCCGGCTGGTCTGTTGGGTGTCTGTAAGACGTTGCCTCCGAATGTGAGACGAATGTGTTGTTTCTTTAGATATTTCGCAATTATTAGTACACATTTGCATCTGTTATATGTAGAGCCTCTTGCTCTAGAAGCATAAATGCTGTTATTCAGATAGTGTATCCCATGCATTAGGTTGTGTCAGACTTGGTTTTCCGCCAGTAGTAAAGAGAAGCTGTAAAAACAATGAATAGGGTAAATATTTGGAAACATTTTCGTTCCGTTATTTTATAATAAGGTGCTTAACTGCAAGATGTGCTAAGAAGTGTGATATTAGTACGATTCTGTTCTGAGTTAGCCATATTGCAGTACGACTGCAGGACGTTAGGGCCCACCACATAAAAGTCGGGACGTTAGGGCCCAGTTGAGACCGGGGGTGTGAAAGCCTCAGTCGCACTTTAGCCGCACTGCGATGCCGTGTTTACACCTGAGGTGCCAAGAGGGAGAAATAGCATAACTGGACGTTAGGGCCCATGTAATATTGCAGATTTGTGTAATGTTCTTTAGTTTCTTAGAGCTAAAAACAGTTTTCGCAAATGCCATGCAACGTAAGTAATGATTTGACATGTATGCCTATTTCAATGATATATGTCTATATTATGAGAGTTTGGCCCTTACGTCCCAATGAGTGGGCCCTAACGTCCCGAATTTTTGGTGGTGGGCCCTAACGTCTACATATCCGTAGTACACCTCCGTGCCTTTTCCAGAGAGGGTCAATCTATAGATATTCTTGGATTCATTGTATCACGGACCTATTCATATAACACCACAATTGCATAGTTGGCTGCGACACCGGTGCTTTAGCCACATCCTAAGCGGGATGTGTGTATATATAGCCAAATACCTGTACAGGTATGCACCTAGCCAGATTCCAGTTCTTGTTTGCTGAACGAGGCTGGAATGTCTGCCTCCAGGAAGAAAAACAAACAAACCAGATTCCAGTTCTTCCGCGGTCATGAAATATTAAAGCCACTTCTAGGCCATTGATGATATTTTCGTAAACGTTTAATACAGTAAAAGTATGTGTTTTAAGTTCACAACTTGTTTCTTCAGAAGATTTTACTAGGATTATTAGCGCCGTTCTGCCGCCTTGCCCCTCTTACATCAATTCATGTGACAGTTTGGATTATACCTTTTGCTGCTCCCATGCACCAATTGTTCTGTTTTATGTTGAAACAGTCTTGTCGTTAATTCTATCACATGAAACTATTTCTTTCTTCTATCACATGAAACGTACTATATAGTCCACATGCGCAATATTATGTCGCATACACTCTACGGTGCTCCAGAGGCCTAAATCCAGGCACCCTGGCAGTTGGTGCTGACCTTCAGAGTAGCGCAGTGGACGGGTCCCTTCCCGCGCAGATAAATTAAAGGTCTGACCTAGACGGCCCACTCGACAACCTCATGTAGTCCTGCATTCTAACCCTGCCCAATCTGACGGGACCGAGATAGTTTCCGCTATAAATATACCATTTTACTACCAACAATAAGATGTGAAGAGGAATGTCTTTACTAGGGGTTGGTCTCATTGGAAAGCCCGGATAGATAAGGCCATACCCCGATTTACCACAGGCCAGATCTTGTTGTCTTTATTTAGTGTTATAGGAGTTGTGATCTCGGAAGTTGTATTTTTTCGCTCCATGGGAGTTGCTGTGTAACTCAGTGGTTGGGGGGAAAATTGTGGTCGCAACGCGGTGGGTTTAGGACCTAGTTCACGCTAAGCCTCGTGTCATAACAAGTATTCTAGACTTCCATGATAACTGTTTGTTTGTACTTATCCTCAACATTTCTTCTGTATTATATAAATCATGTGTATATAATGTATAGATGGGTGGAGATAATGATAATGTAAATCAGTTTATGCTTGATAATCTTCCTCCCTACCCGAAATGCAAATATTCCGACACTCATATACCTTCCTAATAAAGTATTGCTAAGAGGTTACACTTTCTCAAAGATGTAAATGCATCTCGAAAAATAGTTTTTGGCAACGTACACGTTAAGAATTGCAGTCACACCACAACTTGGGCCAAGCAAATGGTTTAGTTCCCCTCTTGTTATATCTCATGGATATCTCGGGCAGGGGCTTTGTCGTTATATATCAAACTGCTGACCTGTTTCTCTATTTTTACATTAGCAGCCCCCCCCCCCCCGTACCTCCCAACCTGAAATACCGAAGATTAACCCAAGGGGAACCTGCTGAGTCACAGTGATAGACTGCTGGGAGAGAGGCAGGTTGTATCATTTTAGCCTCTCTCGTGATTATTTTGTTGACACATGTACGAGCCGAATAAATTATCAGAATTAAAGCTCCTGAACTGCAACTTTTTGCATAGGAATAGACACTCCCCTATCCCCCAGTTCAATATGGCAAGCCAATTGTATGCCTATTAATAGATTTTCTTCTTGCGGAACAAATACCTTACACCACGGACTTGGAACACCGTCCAAGATATAAGTCCGTGCTTACACCTAACAACTGCTTTTCAAAGACACAGACAAAACTTGTGTTTTAAGTGATGAGACGAAAAGAAAGGGATTATAGTAGTATCCATTTACATATAACTTGTGAGTACTTATCGAAACACTTATGTGTTTGTAGAGAATATTAGCAGGTGGCACAATGGTACAACTTCAGATACCTATTGATATGCTGGTTTTCATATCGCGTCCAATCTACAGTGATCGTTTTATCTTTACCATAAAAAGAGAAACGACCGAACGTCAAAGTGCCTTGATGATAACACATATCAGATCAGAGCCATTTCTGATGTGCATTTTATATGGCACAGGTACATGTTACCTTCACTGTTAAGTAACCCTTTCCAATGCTTTATAAGCAAATATATTTACCTCTACATCAACATCTTTGTTTATTATCGGACGAGGCTTGAATTCGATCTAAATATGAGACAAAAAATCTATAGCAACAGCCCATGCACCAAAGGCACGTCATAAATCATCTTTAGATATCCTTCTCCGTATACCGTAATGTAAGAAACGGTTTTGATCCGGTTTTAACCAGTTTCTAGAGCAACGTGCAGCGGGTCACTTTTTAGCACCTTTAAAGGCATATCCTACAATTCACTGTGGTGTCACCTGGTTATTTTTAGATATTCCCATTTATTCATTGAGATGCCCGATTCTACCTTTTGCCGACAGATCCGTCGGGTCTATGACAATCTGCGTCAATCGGGTCGATGTACGGACTTCAACGACCAGATTTGATTACCTTTCCCGATGCATCAGGCATTACTACCATGTCAGATATGACCGACTCTCACCGACCTAAAGATTTCGATGTACGCACTTCACAGATCATTCCCGATTCTGTGAAGGCTGATTATACGTAGCCATGATTTATATCCCCCCGTACTATATACAAGTATCTTATACTGATTTGTAGGGGATACAATGGTGATTATAAACCTGAAATCCATTTTCTAATATCTCAAATAGAACAGAAGTTTTAGTAGAAACCGAACGTGAGTTGGACTTGACAATGTTTATGCCACGACGGGAAGGTCGTGTATTATTATATACCTGTGGCCGTATGACCCATACATACTGCCCGCTGCTACCCATGTCATATTTATATCCGTACGACACCTAGGTGACGTACGGGGTATGTATGTGGCGTACGGGGCATGAACGGCGGCAAAATCTAAAAACTCGCCCAGAAGCAAGGTTAAAAATTGAATATTTTAAGGTATATAATAATAGAGAAACAGGCTGACTGTCTCCGTACGGATAAAATACGCGGTAAAATCGGCGATCAGATCAGATGAACCGATGCAAAGTTTAATAACTTCTGGTCTATTTAAAATATCAGAAAACGGTTTTCAGATCTATGACCGCTTGTTTCTCTCCTACACATCGATATAAGACACTTGTAAATCGGACTGAGGGATAGATACCAACGCTCTTTAAATGGCATGCTCAGAATCGGTAACAATCGGTGAAAGTGCGTACACCGGAATCTTAAGGTCGGGCAGAGTCGGTCATATCTGACATGGTAGTAATGCCCGACGCGTCGGGAAAAGCAATAAAATCGGGTCGGTGAAGTGCATACACCGACCCCATTGATGCAGATTGTCACAGACCCGACGGATCCGTCGGCCAAAGGTAGAATCGGGCACAGCGGTCGGGTCGGTGTCTTATAGGCTTTATAGGTAAAGCCCATAAGGCAGCGACATTTTCCACAGATTCTCACCGATCCGATCACCGATTATAATCGGGAACAAGAATGTCGCTGTCTTATACCCTCAAAGACGCTTGCCGATCACACCTCTCCACTTTATGACCATGTACAGCGACCCGATTGAGATCAAAGAGAGCCGCCGAGCCAGGGTGAGCCACGGGCCACTGGTGTGGATTCATAGAAAATAATTAAAATTCTAACAACTTTTGATCCGATTAAGATATTGGGAAATGGTTTTCGGATTCATCATCGCCTCTGTCTCCCCTACACATCGATATATGACACATGTAAATCGGACTAGGGGATAGGTAGCATCCCTGTTGAAATGTCCTTCTCAGAATCGGGAGCAGTCGGTGAAGTGCGTACAGCGACACGATTAAGGTCGGGCAGAGTCGGTCATTACCCCACGCTAGTAATGCCCGACCCGATTAAAATCGGGTCTGTGAAGTGCGTACAGCGACCCGATTCTGCCTGACCCGACGGATCCGTCGGGGAAAGGTGTGATCGGGCACAATGGTCGGGTCGCTGTCTTATAGGCTTAAAAGACATCGACATTTTATTCCCGACTCTCACCGAGCCGATGGTCGGGATGAATCAGGAAAAAATGTCGATGTCTTTATAGGCTTTAGAGAGACAAACGTTTTCCTTCACATATAAACACAGACATAGCACATAGCCTGTTTTATGTTTGAGCGTGGCCTACATGAGATGATGGTGCAAAGCTGTAAGACATTGGTGTAATTAATTATCACCCACATAATTCTGCCCTATAATTTAGTCAGATCAGCGTCAATGTAAGAAATGTATGCTTTCCACAGACCCGATATTACTATCCCAGACAGCAGTCTGTCCTTGCTCTCATTGAGGATATATCCAACCCTGCCAGATTGCAATCTATGATAAAGTGACTATAATATTGAGAGACTGAAGGCGTGCCAACGACATCGCCTGACGTCGGCCTCAAAGCAAAGTATTTATTCTAATGCCGTGGAGCAGCATGTCAGAGTGCGTTAAATGTACTTGCGCTTTAAAGGAACAATACAGTCGTTTTTAAAAATTAAAACCACGTATGTACAAACATGGTTGCAAGTCTTCCGACAAATGACGGATTTCTGAATTTTCTAGGTTGTGAAACGTTAAAATACGGCACTATTCAAACAACTTCTGCCCCGGTGGGTTTGAATCAACCACTGCTTCATGCCTAAGTGTACTTTATTCTAATGTTATAAATGAGTGCAGACAAGACTCATGGACATTCTGGGCACATTGCATCAAGTAACCTACATAGCATAGAATGGTGTGAATTTCATAGAACCCATTAAAGTAACACTGTAGAAATCAAGTGAAATTAGAACCTAGAGTGACTCATGGCAATTCTCTTCCAGAAAAATTCAACAAATGCTTCATTTTTTTTAAGTTATAATTTTCCAATGTTGTCTTCTGTCTCGACTTTAATCTCTGTATAAAGGTTGACGCGATTTGATAACTATTGATTACTCTGATGACAGGACCATCAGACTATAAAGAGGGGGGATAGGGGAGGCGGCTGGAGGAGATACGTTCATTTCCTAGATTCTTTTGATTTCGTTTTTGAAGATGCCGACAAGAGGTATATTTTTATATATAGATGCATTCGCGTACGTAGCGCCGCTTTGGTGTATAAAGCAAGTGCGTGTAGGCCTACAGCTTGTGTGCAGCAGACTAGAACGAGTGTTCGTTCTGCTTGGATGTTATTAACAATTAGTTTGACTTGCCAACCAAATCACTACGCAATATATTATAGCCCTCCCTGAACCGCTCACCGCTAACCTGTTAGCGGGCCTCTTACCTGACACCTTCAGTGGGTGCGAACCTCGCTGGTACTAATACCCACTCACTGTGGCCCGCCCAGGCCCGCTAGAGATGTGGTTATTAACATGAAAAAAACACACTTTGGCCGCCCGGGCCCGCACGGGAATGCTCAGTCTACTGTTCTGGTTGCAACAACTGTCTGTCCCGTACAAACAGGTACCATAAACTTGGATTTTCAGTGTTTTTGATATGATGTCCCTCCAAACTGTCCCCTTAAGCAGGGTTTTTAAGCACTTCTGTACCGAAAAACTGTCCCCTAAAGCGGGGTGTCCCTTAAGCGGGGTTAAAATAAACTCTTAATAGTGGGGAAAATTTCCGTTCCGAGCCAATTGTCCCCTGAAGCGGGGTGCCCCCTTAAGCGGGGTGTCCCGGAAGAGGGGTTTTACTGTATAAACGAAAGTGTTGTTGGATTTATTTCATCGAATACTTCGCAAATAAATATATTTCATATTAGTAGATTTTGCTGTCCCTCTTAACTTTGCATATTATGATATAGCGGTTCGATTCGAATGAAAAAGCATACAAAAATGTTCTTATCTTTTCACCTCAGGATGTCCAGTCCCATGCCGAAGACGAGAAGGAGTACCCCTACCCAATCATCGCTGACGAGTCACGAACGTTAGCTAAGCAGTTCGGTATGATTGATCCTGATGAGAAGACAGAGACGGGCATGCCTCTCACCTGCAGAGCTGTAAGTCGTCACCGAACATTGAACAGGAATATTGATTTATAGCTGTTTTGCCTTGTCTTCAATTGATAGTGATGTTAAAACTACATATACTGTCACATAGGGTACCTATGCGCGAATGTTTAACTTTTACTGACCAGGAGTACTGGTACAGATTCGATTCGTCACAGAGTGACGAAATAATATTTAATCGTCCCTCCGTACCACGTCTTTTAATGATAAACAGGTATATAATGATATGGGGACATGGTCAGTCTGAATTACATCTGTTCCTCGATATTTTTTTTGCATTCTGGCCCACTAACGATGTCTCCATGTAATACACAAATATATCTGCATTTTAGGGATGTGTTAAACTTCTTATATTTTCAGAGGATATAAGTTGGTTTGACATATTAGATACACTGTAATTACCACTTTTGAAATTTATCGATGGTATAAACTAGACTTACTGTTAAAGCAGAATTTAATTTACATCACATTTTTTTACCATGTTCCTGCTCAAGTGAATGGATACGGTAACTGGAAAAGTCACACCCTCTCTCTTTCATCCAGAGATTTGATATAGAATGCATTTCCTTCAGTAGACTGCTTTTTGTAGTATTTCCGAATGGAAGGTTGGAGATGTTAGCTCCTCATACCCTAGTTACTACGTGCTGCACCGAGTGTCCGACAGAGCAAGGGCGATAAAGATAGTGTTCCCATTTCGTTCCACTCTGGTGCATTTAGGAATTCTATATATATATTAAAACACGTAAGACAATGACAATGAAATGGGAAATTGGGGAATTTGTTACACCCCTCATATTTAATGTAACTAAAATAAAACAAACAAAAAACAAATTGGAGGATACACAGGTCCAAAGTCAGGAAAAATGTGACGAGGAGACCGAGTCTCATGTCGACCCTTCAGTGTATACGAGGAGACTGGTGCGCAATACCTGTACCGGCGCACCTGTCCCATACCGAACCCCACCTGTTATTAATACTTCAAATAACCTACATTTATTTGTATACATATGTAGATATTTATGGGTTCTGAACCTCTGGTAAAGTGGAAGTTTCATTGAGCTGACCTTGTTTCTGACGCCGTTGGATATGTGCCAAACATGCTTATAGCGTACCCCGCTACAAATTCGCGATCTAGTTCAGTTACCGACGGGGATGGTGAGTTCGCTCAGTAGTTAAGGCACTGGACTCGTAATTCTAAGGTTGTAAGACGTTGTGGGTTTGCATGCCACTTCAGCCACTCTTTTCCTTCAGTCCAAGTAGTGGTACATTTACTGAAGAAAGGCCAGTCATTCTCAGACCATGTCTTTGTAGTGTGGGAACTGAAAGAACTCTCGGTAAACATTTGGGGCTGAGATTTCTACTTAAAGCCACCTAGCGATCAGAAATGTCGAGTATCTGTACTGCGAGGTCATTTGATCACCATCAAAACCAAAGTAAGACTAAAAAATACATAATGGCCATTAAACTACGCAAACAAACAACACACATTGGCTGAAGTCGCTCCATTTTAAGACACTCAACAAAAGCTGTTTCATCCGGTTTTATGGGCAATCCCCTTTGATATTGAGCGTGTTAACATAACAAAAGCGACTAGGGTGGGGCGTTAGCTCAGTGGTACAGAGCACTAGACTTTGATGATTTGAGTCCCATTGCAGCCACTTTCCTCCTTCACCCCCAGCAGTGTAGATTTACTGCTATATGAAAGGCCAGTCCTTTTCATACCATGTCTATGTGGTATGGGAAGTAAAAGAACTCTCACCTCAGTAAACATGTAGGAAATTTCTACCTACATTCATCTCATAGATTCGTTCAAACCTAAAGTAAGTCTAATTGAACATATTGGACGTCAAACTACCCAAACAAACAAACAAACAAACAAACAAACAAACTCCACTTCACCGATTTCTATAGCCACCTCAAAAAAATAACATTTCCTCCGATATCTATTATATTCCCGATTCTGTTCACTAGGTTTTCATCATCGGACCGGACAAGAAACTAAAGCTGTCAATCCTCTACCCAGCAACAACTGGACGTAACTTCAAGTAAGTTTTCACAACTATTAGAATTCAAGATTTGAGGAATTAAACTTTCTAAGCAAAAGAGGTATTTTAGACATGTTACGATTAAAAAAAGACCCAGTCAGATCAGGTAGTGATGGCAGCGAATATAGGTGACAAAACTGGTGTTCTACAAGTTTTGTGGGTCTCAGTTATTTGTCCGTGCTAATCTTACTTGATGCTACTTTCTAATACGATTTAAGATGAGGTTTTGTGATAGTTTCATGTAGGTGAACGTATCAGATTTACTAACTTTCCCTTGGCAGTCTTCTCAAGGTGACCCACCATGTCCATTATTGGATCCTGCGTTACCTTTAGTTCAGACCTCAGATCAATACTCTATCATACAGACTGTGAATCATGAACTTCGCATAGTTTTAAAAGTGTCTGAAGCCATCCATAAGAGTGGTCGGCGTGGTATATCTGCAGCTGCATTACAAAAATACTTATTTCATCAGACCGTAATAGAAGGGTTAAAGGCCAGTAAGTCTGATCCAGCTGATAAGCGATACGCAGGGGCAGATGAACTGATACGGATATAATAGTTACACAATTCTCCCAGAAGATAAGCTCCGGAGAGGATTGTCCTCTGATACTATTGATATCGAGATGAGACGGGGTTCGCTGAAGTCGTTCATTTGTTTCATAACTGGAACAGTCGAATCTGATAAAGCGGACCACCCTATGTTTCCAGGGATGCAAGTTTTCCGCCAAATGACGGAATCCTGACATTTTCTATACATCGGCAGCCAGTGCAGTGTCAAAATGTATATCAATTTATAATTGTTCTGTTCCAAAATGATGTAATAGATTACTCTTTTTTTATGATATAACATATTTAAATTACCGATTTTTCTCCTCAGTCCAGACTTTCATCCCTGTGTTTCGGACCGAAGTGGTCCACGTTGCAGGGTGGTCCACTTTAAGGCTGTGCTCCTGTGGAGTAAAATTCGTCTTCTAAGGTGGAACTAAATGGGGTTCAATTGTATTTGAGATATGTGTTTGGTACCGTATCTTTGGTTCCCCAGATAACTTTTTCTGACCCATACTATGTGAATAAAAAAAAACCAACTACTAGTTACCACATTGCTAGATGATATTGCGGAGGGGGTGGGGGTATTTTAGCACCTAGTAAATGATTTTATGATTTAACAGCAATTGAAAGCAAAACTTTGCAAATCGATGAAATACAAATTTGGATGAATAGTGACTTTTTGAAAATAATGGAAAAAATACACATTAGTGTATGTGTCTTTTTTTTCTCTGAAATGTTCCAGGCTCACTGTCTTTAATGTACGCCTACACCGCGCCTTAGTGTCACCAAAAATGCAAACCAAGCTGTACAATATGCTCAATAAAAAAATCATTTTTGCAGTGAGATCCTCCGAGTGATCGACTCTCTACAGCTGACAGCGACCAAGAGTGTAGCTACCCCTGCCGACTGGAAGGTAAGTCATCGTGTTATGTTGGTTGTTGGGGAGGGTCTAGATGGGCGGGAATGAGGGAGACCCTCAAGTCATTTCGTACACTCTCCTTGATGTTTTTTTTCTGTAACACATTCATACAACTATAGGTAGCCAAATAATGATATCATATCAAGTAGCCTATTTTCAAAGTATATATTTTATAGGTATTTAATGGGATAAACCCTTCAAAATCATTGGTTATGCATCTGTAAACTTCACGAGAGTAGATATTTGAGGTAATTTTCGGCAAATTATATTACATATAAATTTATCATATAACTTTCACAGCCACAATTGTAAACCTCGGTATATATAATGTCGTGGGTGGCGTTGTCTCTCCCCCCGCGGGGGGACTGACGAGTCCGGCTCTCTCCCCCGCGGGGGAGGCTGGTCTCATCGGTTCTCCCAGGGGGCGAGACTCGAGAGATGACATCACCCACGGACCATATAAACATTGCCGTCTGCCCCTTTGGGCAGTCTGGGCCAAGACTCGATGACTGGTGTTCGTTGGACGTGTGGCTTAGGGCAGCCTTTGTAGCCCTTTTGGTTGAATAAACATACTTCATTGTAAAACGAGAGCAATCGGTACTTCCTTGTCGTGTCATCCATTACAATAATGTTCCTTTCTTGGTGGCTTGCTTTTCTGTATTCCTTCTACCTGGACTAGTATCGCCGTCTGGTGTTAAAATCAGACTGCAGCTGCAGCTCCGAAAAACCTGCTGAGTGCCAACTGCAAACAACGAAAACCTATACCTAAATGGACTGCATTTATATTTAGATTATATATTTTAACTTTTTATGAAGAATTTGTTCATTTGTTTTATTCCTACAGGTGGGTGAGAAGTGCATGGTGGTGCCGTCCCTTACAACCGAACAGGCCAGAGCCAAGTTCCCCGGTGGTGTGGAAGTGAAGGAGATGCCTTCCGGCAAGGAATACATGCGTTTCACACCCCATCCTCTGTAAAGAGTCTCTGAGATGGAAATGTTTTCTTCGTTGTATTATCAAATGACGTGTTATTTGTTTTTCGTGCGGGATGCGATTTTTGAAGTTTCTTTTTTTAGGTTTACACAGAATGACTCACATGGTGCCTTGGAACGGACTTTAAAATGCATTTAAGTGTTCAACGGTATTCACACTATATTTGACGTTTTCTATACAAAACACACGAGATGTCTTGTTTACTTGGGTAAATGTACTATCACATATGTATTACATCTACACAGGATGTTGGAAATAAACAAGAAAGATCATTCAGTTTTCGTATTTCCTATTTTTCGACAATTCGTATTCCCCTTTTGTGCGAAAGTAGATAACATTCAACAGTGAATCACGGTTTTCAGATTTTATCAATTAAAATGCTGTCATGATATGGATTTTCAGTATAGGTACTCTTGTAGAAAGATTCCTAATAAGGAGACACATTTTGCGAATGGTTGAAATTTAAGCATAGCCCCTTCCCCCCCCCCCCCCCCCCATCTTCTCATCCAGGGAAACTTTCCAAATGGGAAATCCCAAATGAGCGTCCTTAATGCAAATTCCCTCGGATCAACCCCACCACTACCGAACAATAAAAAAGTTATACTACACGCTGAAACATCAACATTGTGTGAGCTTTCACACTGACGTGTCTTCTATGCCAATGTATTTGATTGGTTTTGGATATATGATATCCAAAATAATAACGACACACCCTGATTGTACATGCTACAAAACGAGATGGGGAATCGGTTTTTTACGGAACGAGGTCCTAGCATGGTCAGGTCATTCACAGATCTGGAAATCGGGTTTATATTTTCGAATTACACTGTCGTGATGTCATTTTAGTAGGCTCATTCCGACAAGTGATGTGCATAGGGATCTTTACGAGTAAGCTGTAGGCCGATACTCTAAACGCAGCATTGTCTTGTGTTGCTGCGTTTTAGGTAGGATGCCGACCCCAGTACATGTTCATCTGTATTTATAAACACCCTAATATTTTGTAAATCCTTTAAGACAAATGCGGGTTGGTATCGCACTGCCCCCTGTGTAGCCACTAGTGCTGCCATCTGGTTTCATGAAAATATTGCAATTTCCCATAGACACCAATAGTTAAGCACTTACTTTCTTCAGATGGCCTTCCCATAGAAATTAGCATGGTGACATAGTATTTCTTTTAGCATTTCTTATTTGTACATGTTCCCAACTATTATTATCAAAAATTATTTCAAGATAGCAATAGAACATCAGTGCCATTTAGCAACAAAGTCAAAATATTGCAGTTTCCCATAGACAACAATAGTCAAGCACTTACATTTTCAGATGGCCTCCCCATAAAAGTTAGCATGGTGACATTCCTTTTTTTTGCATTTTCTATTTGCTAATATATGAAACTTATATTATCCAGAGTTATTTGCAAAAATCAATAGAATTTGGAAATCACCCAACTACCAGCATTTGTCTTTAATCAACTTTGAGAGAGATCGCCCAAGTTATTTGGACCAAGGGGGGGGGGGGCGGGGCATGCAAGGAGGGTGTACATTTATCTTATCTCTTATATCAGTAACAATACTTAAGTTATATAAAATAACGTACATACATTGTAATGGCAATTTTCACTCTATAAAATGTTCTTTTTTTGAATGTGCACATGTTAAATCACGGACCTAGATATATATACGGGTTCGTTGTTGAATTTACAAGAGTATGTAAGACCACGGACGTGTTGAGAATATATAGCTCCAGGGATCCAATGTCCAAAATTCGTTCCCTCTCTCCACTTGTCCTCCCTTTCTTATGCCCAACCAGAGACACAACATAACGTGGCAGGATGGGGTGACAAGATGGGATTTTTAAGACAGTGCTAGCGACTTCGTCGCGTGCTATCGGGTAAAAGTTAGTCAGGAACCGCAGTTCAACCCTTGCTGCACTGAAGTTTTCCCATCGCAACAACATTGACTCGCCCTGGCATCAATGGGATGTACTACAATTGGAGGGTGGCCTTAGTGGCGCCCCCTACTATTAATACCTAGCACTAACATTTAGTTCCTAATAACCAGAGGTATATGGCCCGAGCATCTGTCATCCCAGTACTAATCATTTATAAAGCTTGACTGTAGATAAGTGGATTCCAGCGTGTTCAGAACCGTTCCCTGGTTTGCAGTATTTTGAGAGCACTTTTGACTCTGACGTACCGTACTAAGGCCATAGGCGTACTATTTAGTGTGACACAGGTACTACAGTGATTATGCTTGGTGTATATCAGTGGCTCCAAAGAAGGTAACCGTGTTGGATTTGGAATCCACACTCCTTATCATAATCTGAAGAAATACTGCTGAGGCCAATGCAATATTCCATGCTTTGACTTGGATGAAGGCGTCACAATTCAAGAACTTTGTAGTCTCAGACTCTAAATCTTGTCTAAAGCCATTAGGCAGCATTATCCGAAGAATGCTGTCATCAGAGACATCAAACAGTTTTACACAGAACTGAAGAGAGAACATGGCAAAGCAGTAGCCATATGTTGGTTACCAAGTCATACGGGAAATGAGGGAAATGAAGCTGCAGACCAAACAGCCCAAGACACATCGTAACATGTGACATATGCAAAAGTTGGACCCCACACAGTTCCACATACAGACCTGAAACCTATGAACTGAGCAGGTGAGACTGACCCATCTATGCACCAGTCACACAAAACTGACACATGGGCACCTCCTGAGATGTGATGTCTGTGTGCCAGACATGTAACACTTCTTTGAGTGAAAGACATCTCATGCTACATTATCAGGCCATAAAAAGAGAGCAGGAATAAATTCCTAAAGAAAGCAACAGAAATGTGCAGTGTTTTCCATAGTTTTGGCAAGGGAGAAATTCTTCACATCTTCAAGGAATGTAAGATTTCCTATTAGATATAATCGAGAAGAATAAGATATCTGAAAAAAAGCCAGCATACCTTGTTATATATTTATATGCAAATCCTAGTAAAGGAAACCCAAGTAAGTCTAATTGAACAAATTGGATGTTCAACTACCCAAACTTACAAACAAACAAATCAAGGTATTGCTGATATGAGAAGGACATAGGCCAGGCTTCCAGGTTAATTGCTGGCAACCAGCACCGTTTTGAATGGTCTATTATTTGGTTTGACATAGGTATTACATCTCAGGACAAATAGATCAGAGAACTACAGTTCTAAATTATGTTTTTAGCATGGCTAGAAATGAATCCTAAGAGGAAAAGTAGGCCCTACACCTGAGTAGAGAAACAAGAATAGCTGGTTTGAGTTTTCTGTACACGAGTGTGGCCCTTCAGTCTCTAAGCCTAGGTCTAGTTCACTCAGTCCCTGTGTGAGAGAAATTCCAAGCAGATACGTCAGAATTCTACCTTTTTACATAAATTAGGTAATTAGAGAAAGTATGTTTACAATTTTTTCGTTCCGTTGAGATTCGTTTAAAAACTTCGTAGTTGGAAAAAAAAAATTTGAGTCAGACGACCGCGGGAATTTCCCCCGGTCCGCTCCCGCGTGTTCTCTCTATTCCGTGGTCGCAAGTGGTGGAGTTAGCAGGAGAAACATTCAGCTACGCCACGTTCACACACATAATTAGAGAAAGTATGATTGTTTTTCACGAGTTCAGGTGACCACAGTGAAAAGAGAACAAGTCATATGGGGAGCAAGGCCGTTGTTGTATTTCGTCACCAGGGGGCACCATCTGCTTACGTGGGTTGTCCGTTAACGCAGGGTTATCACGTTTCCTCATGGCCAATATATGTATGTATTATATACCGATATGTAGGGGAGACAGAGGGGATGGTAGATCTGAAATCGATTTTCCAAGGCTGTTCACGCTTCATACTTACCCATATCTGCTATTTTTGTTTCCTGCTTACCTATTACCCTATCTATATATATAATGCATTATCAAGATTATTTTACACGAGAAATGCTGTCTGTCCATCTACTAGTTGCTGGTCGTAAGTCCCTGTGAATGCAACTGTGTTAGCAACAACCACCGTGTCCCACACTATTGTTCCCACTACCTCTCCCGGGGATCCATAACTAGGATGACACTGTCTGTGTAATATTAATGTGATCCTACCTCCTCCCCCATAAAAGACATGCGTACGAGCCCATAGTTAACCAGATATTGCTGTTTATTATATAATGATTAATCCTTATACACTGTATCTGTCGATATTGAACCATGTATTGTTGTCTATCGGACCCTGAAAATAGGTTGAGAGCCAAGTGAAAGAAATATGATTGGTTGTGTATTGAAAACTATGGGACTCCCATATAGCTAGTCCTCTGGCACTTACAAGAATACCTAACTCTGCCAGTATAGATGCATAACTGGGACCTGACATACCAGTCTTACTATACTAACGATGTTCTATGACTATTACCAACATTGACCCCACAGTCAGATGCTGTAGTTCCACTATTTTTGATTGGTGCACGTGTTTAAAATATATCAGCAGTCCAAGAATTACCATTATACAATTACTGTATATGCCTCATTTCATGTACACACATATTGGCAAATGCAGCGGGACAGAGCGGAAGAACGGCTCAGCCGAGCTCTGAAAAAATGTATCTTTAACCCGAATAAAACGTGTCAAAAAAAAAAAAAAAGGCATCACCTGGCCATCTCCGGATGATGCCTTGAGGCATCACCCGGTCACCCCTGGTTGATGCCTCAAGGCATCACCCAGCGTGAATGGGTTAACATTGGATCTTTCATATACCACAGACTTTGATGACTAATAAGAATGAAATAAAAAGAACAGCCACGTAAATATGATGAATACGCAGAAATTAAATATATGTAAACTGAAATGTCTGCTTTGTGTATAAAATGTATGGGCATATACATGACACAAACTATGATGACCTTAATTAGATCATTTTAAACCAAGACTTATGTATGACTGCAACATGGACACATTATATATCTATAGATGAAACATACACGATGGCAAATAAGACTTAATTATCTACGCTGAATGATAGACATAATATATATGCATGGCGCAACCATATGCAAAAACGTTTTTCATGCTTCGGTGTATCTAGGTACAGTAAAACCCCGCTTAAGAGAGCACGTTCCGTTCCGAGCAAAGTGTCCCTTAAGCGGGGTGTCCCCCTTAAGCGGGGTGTCCCCTTAAGCGGGACTTTCAGTCTGTCGATGGTTATATAGTAGAGTATACCAATATGGATGAAGGAAACGTCAGTTATTAGATAAACGTTTTATTGAATAAATGAATATTTACAGCATCCAACACAGTTCAATGAACAGTTTCAGAGTCCCAGGTAGGCATCCAGGTGAAGTCATGCTTTCACACCTCTTCCCTTTTCTACCTTCCTTATCTGGGTTTTTTTCTCTTATTTTTTAAAGGAAGCTGGGAGAGTCTGTCGGGTTTTTAAAACGTTTCTCTTTGTCCTGTGTTTCTATATCTTAGCATGATTTTGAAAAGGTTTTTTTCCCACTGGTATCATACTTAATGTCATTGTGACATCATTTGCACTCTGATATCGCAGCCTTATCTAATTTTACTACATATTTTCTTATAAAGTCTCCATTTACTTCAGTTCACTCAAGCCATTCCCACTTGAAGTTGGTCTTCTCTTGGGCAGTCCACTTGTAAATATCCACCTCTGGGTATCTCAGTTATTTCAATGTTTTGTGATATCACTTGTGTTTAGAATACAAGTTGAGATAGATTTGGAGTTCAGTTGGAACCACCTTGGTTGTGTATCCAGGTCCCAATCAGCTCCCTCACTCTGATGAAACTCTATTTTTAGAAGCCAGTTGTGATAAGTCAGACTTGCCTAAGTCTTCATATTATCACTGTGTGGTGTTGTGTAGCGCCTCTAAAACATTATCCAGCACCAGGGCGCCCCCTACAGTGTATCTGGGGTACTATTGTAATAAACAGTCAATGCTGGCGAACTTGAAATGTAGACTGCTTCTGAGTTATCCACTGATCTAATCCCCACATTATACACAAGATTTGTGACATGGTGGCAGCTAGTGGGATCTTCTTGAGTGGTTATACATTCCTGGAACAAGTTGGTAATGTATAAACCTACATTGTCATTGAAATCAGAGGAGATAACTCTGAAAGCAAAGTGGTCAAGTGAGGAAGCACATTGTTGTTGTGAACAGATATGAGTAGATGAACTGGAGTGGATAAAGACTGTCTAATATTTTGAAATCACCTATCCAACTGTAGTGCTATACACTAGTAGAATCCTAGTACTGAGTGAAATCTCTCTGTGTGTGGCATTTTGAGTGTAGTTGTAGTGTTGACATCTGAGTCTAAGACTGTGCTGTCACTGTCAACATGCCCAAATTTAACCCCCCTGAGCCTATGACTTTTGATGCCCCTGCTAAATGGCCAGAGTGGAGGGAAAGGTTTGCAAGGTTGAGAATTGCCACAAAACTTCACAAGGATGACGGTGAAATTCAGGTTGCGTCACTCATTTACGCCATGGGTAGACAGGCCGAAAATATCTATAAGTCCTTTACGTTCGATCCTCCACCAGCCGCGACCGAAGCTCAGCCTAATCCACTCGACCCAAAAGATGATTACGATGTAGTGCTCGATAAATTCAACGCATATTTCGTCCCAAAGAGAAATACTATTCATGAGAGGACACGGTTTTACCAGCGGACTCAACAAGCAGGAGAATCCGTTGAGTGTTTTGTGTGTAACCTTCACGAGTTAGCAGAAAATTGTCGTTTCGGGGATCGTGAGACCGAAAACATCAGAGACCGTCTAATCAGCGGAATGTCCGACAAGGAGGTGTCATTGAAACTACAGCTGGAACAAGACGAGTTGACGCTCGATAAGGCAGTAGAGATGGCGCGACACTCCGAATTGGTTAAAAAGCAATGAGACAAAGGTGAATTTTGTACGTAAACCAAAGCCGAAAAAACCTGCTGGTGGAAGCAGACCACCCAAGAAGGAAAGTGGCGGCCCACCAAAGAAGGACAGCTCAAAGTGCGGTTAAGTGCATAGGACCGAGAAGTGTCCAGCTCAGGGAAAGAAGTGTGTGCTCTGCAAGGGTTGGAACCATTTCGCTTCTGTTTGTAAAAATAAACCAGCCGTTGAAGACCTTGAAGTGACTATCAACCGAAATGACGATGACGATGGAGGAGCCAGTGGGTACTTCCTTGGAGCCGTAGACTGTCCTGACAGCGACCCAGCTTGGTTTACAGAGCTTGACATCAATGGAAATTTTGTCAAATGGAAACTAGACTCTGGAGCCGACATCAGCGTTATGTCAGAGGGGACATTCAAGAGGATGAGAAATAAGCCACAACTCAAGTCTGTCAACATCGAGTTGTCAAGTCTGGGTGGTGCAGTCAAGCCTTTGGGACAGTTTGTCGCCAGAACACACTTTAAAGGTACAAAGTATTTCTTTAGAGTGATCGTAGTTCCAAAGTTGATTGACTGCTTGATGAGCCGCAGCGTCGCCTGCCGTATGGGTCTGATCAAGAAGATAGATCAAGTGGAGGTCTTCCAGGGTTTGGGATGCCTCAAGACAGAGCCTGTCAAGATTGTGCTCCACGATGATGCCCAGCCATATGCTCTGACTGTTGCACAACGTGTACCCATTCCCCTGCTCCCAAAGGTTAAAGAGGAACTCGAGAGGCTAGAGGCCAACGATGTTATTCATAAGATTACAAAACCTACGGCATGGTGTGCTCCAATGGTACCTGTGGTGAAGAAGTCAGGTAAAGTGAGGCTTTGTGTAGATCTGAAGAAACTAAACGTAAGTGTTAAACGTGAAAGGTATGTGTTACCGACCTTAGAAGATGCAACATCCAAGCTGAATGGTGCGTCAGTATTCTCCTCTCTGGACGCGACCAGTGGATTCTACCAGATCCCGATTGAGGAGCAGAGCTGTGAGCTGACAACCTTTATAATGCCCTTCGGGAGATACTGTTTCAGACGACTCCCGTTCGGGATAACATCTGCACCTGAAATCTTCATGAGAAAGATGGTTGAGGTCTTAGATGGACTGGAGGGTACATTCGTGTACATGGACGACATTCTCGTCTATGGTAAAGACCGAGAGGAACACGATCGGAGGCTAGACAACGTCATGAAACGTCTTCAGGAATCTGACCTAAAACTGAACAAGGAGAAGTGTGTGATCGGCAAGTCAGAACTCAAGTTCTTAGGACATAAGTTCACCAAAAGTGGTATTGAACCAGACAGCGACAAGGTATCGGCGATAATCGGGATGCCCGAACCAACGTCCGTGCCGCTTTTACGCCAGATCATGGGGATGGTACATTACCTCGGAGCCTACCTCCCAAATCTTCATGACATTACTAAGCCTTTGAACGACCTGCTTCGAAGTGACACTGTGTGGTCATGGGGACAACCTCAGCAGGAGGCCTTTGATAGGATGAAAAAGCTGGTATCATCAGCCCAAGCTCTTGCCTACTACGATGCTTGCAAGCCGACCGTAGTGAGCGCTGATGCGAGTAGCTATGGTCTAGGTGGTGTGCTGCTTCAGGACCACGATGGTCAGCTGAAGCCCATCGCATACTGTTCAAGGACCCTATCATCGGCTGAACAACGGTATGCCCAGATTGAGAAGGAATGTCTCGCTAGTGTTCGGGCCTGTGAGAAGTTTGATCGTTTCCTTTGTGGACTGGAGAACTTTAAGGTCTTAACAGACCACAAGCCCTTGGTGACTCTGATCAACGAGAAGACAGAGCACCCTTGAGATGTCAACGTTTGTTGATGCGCATGCTCCGCTTTAATGCGAAGGCTGAGTATGCACCTGGAAAGACGATGGTGATATCTGATGCGCTTTCACGAAGCCCTAAGTGGGATAATGCAACTTTGACGGACACAGAGGTTGCAATACACGTGGCCATGGTAGAGGAGTCTTCCCATGTTCGACCACCGGATGGCAGAGCTTCGGAAGGCGACACATGATGATGATGTCCTCCGAGCCGCAAGTGTGTATGCCCTAGCTGGATGGCCGAAGTACGAACAGGACGTTTTGACCAGCTGAAACAGCTCTTCAATGTGAGAGGGAGCCTATCAGTTAGTAATGGTCTACTGACTTATGGCAACAGGATCATCGTCCCGGAAAAGATGAGACCCGATATTCTTGACCTGTGTCAGTTCGTGCGTCAAGAGTATCTTGTTATGGTTGACTATCATTCACGGTGGATTGAGATACTCCATCTATCAACGACTACATCTTCAGCAGTGATAGCCAAGATGAAGGATGTGTTTGCCAGACTGGGATTCCCACAAGAAGTAGTCTCAGACAACGGGCCCCAGTTTGCATCTGAACAGTTTAAACAGTTCGCGAAGAAGTGTGATTTCAACCACGTCACTTCTAGCCCCCATCTGCCAAGTTCTAATGGAGAGGCAGAATGTGCCGTGAAAACAGCCAAAAGTATCCTGAGACAAGACGATCCATGGCTGGCACTGATGATTTACAGGGACACTGTCATCGCCGCTACAGGGTGTAGCCCATCCCAGCTCCTCATGGGCCGACATATTCGTACGAATCTGCCAACTCTTGGTGCCAGACTTAGGCCATCGTGGCCTAACCCAGACGTCATTAGAGACACTGATAAAGCAACAAAAGCAGGATATGAGCACCACTACAACAACCGTCATGGTGTCAAATCCCTGCCTAATCTACAACCAGGAGATGTGGTTAGGCTGAAGACCGAAGACATGTGGTAATAGTACCATGTGTGTGATGAGTGCACTGACATAATTGTAGTTAGATTGGTCCCAGGATGAATGTTCGAATTATTAAATTGTACCCAATCTGATTATCTACTTTTTTTCTTTTTTCATCATTTTATTTCTCATATAAGAAAAAAATGTCTTGGCAGACACAGGAAGAATATAGGTCAGATGCATGAGCTCCAAGCATCGCTTTTATCACTCTCCCGGCACAGGTCTGGTTTCCGGGATTCCGGGATTTCACCGGTAGCCCACGGGGAGGGTTCCGGGAAAAACCCGGGCGCTAAACGGGTGCTTCTGGCCTACCACTGGGTCCCATGGGAGGCCCGCCACTCGTGCTACCGCGGCCGGCCTCCGGGTCTCCGCTACTGGCCTCCGGGTCTCCGCTACTGGCCGCCGGGCCTCTGCTACCGGCCCCGGGCCTACGCTACCGGCTGCTAGTACATCTCATTGGATTAATTTAGAATAGAAAAAACCCACCAGAAACACGGAAAACTGACATCCCTGGAAATATTAAACTGAATTGTGTCATCTTTCATTTGAAATAGATAATTGGACCTTACATAGTGTAGTACAGTAGAATTCCGCATTAGCGGACACTTTTCCTCGGAACGGATCCCTCTATGAGATGCTTAATTCAACCCTGCGTAAGCGGTAACTTTGGCCCGGAACGGAGGGTGGCCGCTTACGCGGGGTTCTATTGTACTTATATTAATTTGACTTAATAAGAAAAGTGAGTCCATATCCACTCGCGTTTCCATCACAAATTATTTCATTATTTGCAACATCAGTGCCTCAACTGCACAGCCTACTATTGAATACTGGGCTAATATGGTTAAGTCTGGACACCAACCATATCTACAAACAGATACACAAAGGCTGGTTCTTACTCGCGCTAGGGACTACTTTCTTCGTAGTTCCTAGTGCAACCGGGAGAGAGCACCGCGTAGTAATCAGTCAAGCGCGCATACCCGGAGTGAACGGACGTGTGAAGCAGAGAGACCAGGTAATTATCATTTTATCACCGTAAATTACGGATAATTTTGATATTTCTTTTTGGATGTTGATCATTTACCGTCACCTTCTCCTGAGGGAAACGTTTTGGTGTATAAAAATTCAGAACTTAACTCGAATTTTTTGCTGTTCTTTGCAGACCATCAACATCCTTGCTCCGGCTGTGGCCATTACGGGGCCATCGCACCTCTTTTGAATCTACGGATTGCATTTACGAGGATTACCGTGAATAGTGCTCGGAACCATCCAGTCTACACACGATGTCAAATACTGCAAAGACTTTGAGTGAACAAACTCAAATCCTAAACAGCATCCTACCGGATAAGTTGCAGGACACCCAGATACCATGCGGACAAAGGGAGAAATCCAACATGGCGCCCGTGCAAAACAAAGGCGACCACGCACTATCCGACTCTGACTCGCCCCCGGACGAGGAAGAGCTACGTTTCCTGAAAAGCCGCAGAATGGAACGGAAAAGAAAACCAACTGCCACAGAAACGTCGAACAGTGAGTACCATCAAAGATCTAATCTTCCGGACTTACAATCATTTGCTCATTCATCCACCCAAGATGGCGGACGAGACGAGATCGACACAGGGGTTTGGAATTTCCCGTTGACCACTGAACCAGACTATAGTCTCCCAGACCCTCGGTGCGAGGATTTGGACCTTTTCCTGGCTTCAGATAAAGGTTCTGTGATTTCTGAAAGGGATTCGGCAGCCTTGCCGACTACCATTCCTGATGTTATTTCACCGGAAAAATCTACGGAAAAAGAAAAGGAGATTCCCTTGTTCACAAACGCTAAGCCAGGGTTGATAACCACTAACGCTTTGGCCGCCATTGCCGCTGAGGGTAAGACACCTGCCTCACCTCCTACTAACCCAGAACTTGCAAAGTTAATTGATTCCTTCCTAAACTCGACCACCAACATGAGGGCGGGGAAGGAACTCATAGATAAACATCCTCCCCCAGAAAACGTAAAGAACATGAGTATTCCGGTTATGGAGGAAAGCCTCAAAGCCAGCAAGGAGGTGGATGTCGCAATCAAGAAAAGCGACCAACAACTTGTGTTTGCCGCGCAGGCGATGATGGCGGCATTTACGTCGCTCACACCTTTCATTGACTTGGCGTTCACACGTGGGGAAGACGACCCTGAATTGAACAATGCTTCTGCCTCAGCGATTGACGCAATTTGCCTCATATTCTACTCGAATACTGCAATCGTGAGGCGTCGGAGAGAACCTTTAGAGGAAAGCCGGCGAAGGACGCAGCAGATACGGTCATAAATTCCAAGATTGACCCCAACCACCTCTTCGGTGAAGCCGTCCACGAATCCGTAAAAGAACACGACAAGGACGGAAAGCTGCTAAAACGTATCTTCCAGAAACCGGAAAAATCCGACAAGGGGAAGAAACAACCAAACAAGTCGCCCAGAAAGCAAATCGTGGGGTTTCGCAGGCAACACTACGGCCAACGATCACAAGGCCAGTACAACAACAACCAACAACAGTACAACAACTCCAAACCGTGGTGCCCGAACGGACCAAACCAACAACAAGGGTACGGTCAGCGCTACAACCGCCCACAGCAGAACCAACAACAACAACAACAGAACAAGAAAAAGTAGAGGTTCATAAAACACTCACTCTGTGGGGAATTAAACATTCTCCGGAAACTTTCATTGCAGGGCAAACTTGTAGGTACCTTGATGATTGGAGAAAACAGACAAAGGAAAAGTGGGTTCATTCCACAATTTCCGGAGTTGAAATACCTTTTCTGTCAGTACCAACTCAATTTTCCGAACCAAAACCTTATAGGTTAACAGTTCAAGAAAGAGAGAAAGTGAATCTTGAAATTGAAAAAATGTGCAATAAGGGTATTATTGAAGAAACAAATTATTCAAAAAACCAGTGGATTTCAAACATTTTTACCAGACCGAAACCGGAGGGTAAAATTCGTATTATTTTGGACTTAACTGAGTTAAACAAATACGTTGAATATACACATTTCAAGATGGCATCCTTAACAACAGCGATCGAAATGTTACAACAGGGCTACTACATGGCCTCTGTCGACTTGAAAGATGCCTATTACTCGATCAGTATAGCCAAAAAGCACAGAAAATTTCTCCAGTTCTATTGGAACGGAAAATTGTTTCAATTTACAGTACTTCCAAATGGTTTGGCGTGTGCCCCTAGAATTTTCACCAAAGTTCTCACCCCAATTTTCGCAACTTTGAGAAAGAAAGGTATCCAGAGTTTTGGCTACATAGACGATTCTTTCGTTATGGCAGAAACACCTGAAAAATGTCAAAAAGCAGTTAAGAAATTAGCACAAACGCTAGACAAGCTAGGTTTTGTCATTCACCCGGAAAAATCCGTGGTAACGCCAACTCAGAAATTGTATTTATTAGGTTTCAACTTTGACTCAATTGATATGATCTTAACCCTCAGTGAAGAAAAGAGAGAAAAGTTCCAAGTATTAGCCAACGAATTGTTGAACACGAATTCGCCAACAATACGACAAATAGTGGGAATCATAGGCTTAATGATTGCATACTCTCCAGGCGTGGACTATGGCTTAGCCCACGTCAAGAGATTAGAAAAGGCGAAGAACGACGCACTCGCTCTCACCAAAGGAATCTTTGATGCAAACACAACCCTCACCAACGATGGGATCGCTGATATCGAATGGTGGTTAAACCACATTCATCTCTCTGAGCGAAAGATTCGCACAGACGACAGCGAGTTTATCATAGCTACAGATGCAAGCCTAGAAGGTTGGGGCGCTCATTGCAACGGCACCTCAATAGGAGGCCGTTGGACAGCACAAGAAGTAAAACATATTAATGTTTTAGAACTAGAGGCAATATTTCTCGGGTTAACGAGTTTCTTCTAGTGTAAAAACACTCACATTCACGTGCAAACAGACAACACAACAGCTCTCTGTTATGTATCAAAAATGGGGGGTGTATAATCGCCAGATTGTGATGAAATCGCGAAGAAAATCTGGGAATGGGCAGAATCCCTAGACAATTGGGTTTCAATCTCTTACCTCCCAGGGAAGTATAACACCTTGGCGGACGAGGCCTCCAGGGTTTTCAAGGATAACTTAGAGTGGTCCCTCTCGGTAAACATTTTTCAAAACGTTTTGGAAAACCAGATATCGACCTCTTCGCATCGTTTAGAAACAACAAATGCGATGTATACGGATCCTGGAAACCAGACCCAGGATGCACTTATATTGACGCCTTTACCATTCCATGGCAAAGACTGAACGCATATGCTTTTCCACCTTGCAGTCTCATACTACGCGTCCTTCGCAAGGTCAGGGTAGAAAGGCCAGAACGTTTCATCATGGTGACCCCCAACTGGCCGTCAGCAGTCTGGTTTGCCCCGCTGATAAACCAAGTTCAAGCTTCAATGGTAATCGGAAGAAAAACGACCATCCATCCCCAAAAATACAGCCACCTTACATAAGTTACAAATATTCCCCAATACCTAAAATTGAGATAAATCTTTTCCCTAATTAATATATTATTTCTGGCATACGCTCTCTCACGACTGATTACTACGCGGTGCTCTCTCCCTGTTACCCTAGGACACTTCGAAAGTGTCCCTAGGCTTCGCAAGAACCCTAATTCTCCTTCATACTTATACCAAGGTAAGTATTCGGATAATTATCAATTATTTTTCTCACCCCTGGTATTTTGGATTAACATTGGGAATGCATTCTCCATGCCTCATTGAGTATTGCAGTTGGTTCCCCATGGTCTATATCCTGTGCATCATTCATTCATTAAGTGTGTACAGGGGTGAGATAAATACAGAAAGCAACTCGTTTTGGTCAAAATCATTGTTCTTATACTCGTTTGAATGATACCAACGTGTCGAGAACATATGGACAAGAACAGGTTTTATAAACCAATACCCGATATCGTAAAAAGATTCTCAGTGATTGCAACATGCATTCACTGATCTAGTGATGGAATAGAGGGAAACTATGTTCCGGTGGGAATAAGTCAAAGTTATGAGGTAAGGCTTGGAAAAATTACTGCACAAGGCGTAGTCGCGGGCAGTAATTTTTCCAAGCCTTACCGAGTAACTTTGACTTATGTCCACTGGTACGTGGTTTCCCTATTCCTATATACCTTCAATTGTCGGCTAATATCGATAAAAGCCGAATGTCTATGAACGTCAACCTGGGCAGTAAACGTCAACCTGGCAGTAAACGTCAACCTGGGCAGTAACTTCAACCTGGGCAGTAAACAAAAGTTATTTCATCCCCAGCAGCGTTAAGTAACCATAGGTTTTTCGCTCATAGGTATATAGGAATACAGTATGGTGTCTAGGTAACAGTTGACCGCGAGACTACCATCTGTGAACCCCGCTCGGTATAGAATTGACAAAACACTTTTCAGGAGTTGTGTATGTGACGTGATAGTAGACACAGTTTTTATAGTTCCGTTTTTCATCCCTTCAAGTTTTAATAAATAAGCTCGACCATCATGGGCAATAAAATATTATAAAAGTTCATATATCGACTTTGAAAATTATTTTATTCCCTGCTGAATATCTGACCCAGTCATAACATTGAAAAACATTTGACATGATTTTGAGTATCATTGCCTTGACTCTATATGATTTCTATTGATTGAGTGGTAAACATGTATGTATTGTCAAACTAAACATAGAACTTCCATATAGATTAGAAAGGTTCATGAATAAATATGTTTATAGTGGGTCAATATCTGATTTTTTTGGCATACTGTCATTAGAAATATTCAAAATACAAATGTGCTTCGGTGCTGCTGACAAATATATAGCGAGTTGACAAAGTGATACAATATTTTCAAATTAGTATATCATGGATAACCCGGTAATATATGCATCTCTTTCTACAAAATACATACCACGCTGCTAAATCAATATTAAACCATACCTCACAAAGAACACTAAGGTGGGAACACAACCTTGTACACGCGCCAACACTGAATCACGACTCTGGCACTGTAGTAGGAATCATTCAGTGTATCCTTCTTCTTGTCGTGACTAGCACTTGAGCGAACAACTCTCTCCTTACAACATTGGTTTTTTCCCTTGAACATTTCAATTAGGAATTACTATATCACCAAAGAAAGCAACAGATTAAACTCAGAGATCAGAAATAACACAGTTTTTACGACCCCAAGTAAGGGTGCCTTATAAGATAGAATTCACTATATGTTACGTACTAATACTATATTCGGATTGCAAATATAAGTACAACTGCATCAATAAAACCCCTTTGTTTTCAAATTACCATAAATAATAAATATGCATCTTGATAATATGAGACCAGTGTTCAGAATGAGGTACCTGAGGAAGTTCCAATGGAATATTCATAATAAATGTAATTACACACGTATCTTAAAACAAATATTTCAAGTTTGCCAGGTTGGGTAGAGGAACATATATCATCCATCAAATACATAAATTGTAAATTAGATATGTCGATGCAGGTAGTTATGGGACTCCTCATTCATCCAACATTGGATTGCATTAAGTAATCAATAAATAATCAATAATTTGGTTTCTATATTCAATATGTTCAGATATTGGTGACCATTACTTTGTGGTTCTCAATACATGATTTGAATGGCCTTTGATACTCAATGTAGCAACGCGGTCACAGTCTAATATGATGAATATTTTCGCATATGACTGTGTGATCTTTTTGTGAGGACATACCCCAACATTAACGTGAGCGTCCTGATAGTTTGAACCAAGACAAGCACTAAATAACAATTTCACTTACATGTCCATACTTTCAGTAATAATCTGTGTTTGAATGTTCCATTGAACTACGACAGAAATAATGCTTAGTACATGTACACTTAATATTCCACACATGTTGCATATGTCGTTTTATCATACACGTGTGCACATCGTACTTATGCTTGCTGGCCTATGCTCCCTACATCGTATAAATCGGCTGTGGCACATTCTGCCGTATCCTTTTATATAGCCCAGGTTTGCTTACCCAGAACACTCTTCGAATGCCTATTTACCATAATTTCTTATTAGTTTTTAACAGTTGAAGGTGTACTATAAAAGGACAACAGGCATGGCGTTTATATTTAGAAATAAATACTCACTCACGGACTTGTAAATACGCTCCTCCGCCTGCCGGCGTCGGGGTCAGTATTTGATTGTCCATGACTTGGTATTTATTTCTAGATACAACGCTCAGTCAGTTTTCCTAACATATTTCTCATAAAGAATACAAGACGGTGAACCCACCTACCACGACACCCCTACACAATATTGTTACACAAATACAGCATAGAACGTCTACGAAGGTGGGATTTCTATTGACTGACAAAAATCTCAAGGAGTTCTGGACAAAATTTCCCATTTATCAGTAATTAATCGGTCGGCGTGTTTTTCAGCCGGCTTTTTCAGTATACATTGACCTATTGAACAATAGTTTGTCAAAATTGCTATAAAATCGGTTGGTGGTTTTCGACAAAGATATCAATATGAAAACTCACCCAATGGAATTTCACAATAATCAGAACTTGTTGCAGATCTAACATGCCTGTCATACTTGAATCTCATATTTGAGTATGCCCAGAATATCACACAGTATACCATATACTCAAATTACGATACAAGGAGTTGTCTGTTGAGGTACGAAAATAAGTAGAAATAATATTTCATGTCGAAGTGTTGCCTCAGAGAGACCCATGAAAGGTGGAAAACACATCTGCGCCGGCCGTGGCGTAGGTCTGATAGTCTGGGTGGAGGTTCATTCCACTAAAACCACTGTTTTATTGGAATGAATAAGGCCTTATCAATATTACCTATTTTACACAGGGAACAATAATCTTATACTGACAACTATTCATCTAAACGGGTCTCCCCCATTACCGGGTTCGTGGGAATATGTTTTATTGTACTGAAAATGTAAACTTGTATTTACATAGAAAAGTGGAATGCTGCCATCTCTGGATACATGAAAAAGGATGAGAGAGTGCCTGTAAACAACAGGTAATTGTGTAGCAGACTGTGTTGTACCCTAGCACCATCTATACCTGTATATATTGTTGGCTATGTCATACAGCCCGACCGGCAAATCGATTTGTTCATGATGCAATGATCGTATTGTGAATTTACGCATTAGGACCAATAAATCCACATTCCATGAGAAACAAGGGGTCTTGAGACACAGCACAACTATTTTCTGTGTCTGACCATTTTGTATGAGGTGCCATGTTAGAATGCATTGTGTTGGGTGGGTTCGGCGTCCAACATAATTTAAATCCATATGAAAAGATCACTGTTATTGCTTCTAGAAAACCCTACTGAATTAAATACCACACTTTCAACCCAACCTCACTCCAACGTCCTCCTCCCAATTAATCTAGACTATAATTCTAATAACAATCACAACATTTCTAATGCTAACTGTAACTCATACCATGCTATAGGATAGGGCTGAGCAATGCCAGGCACACCTGTCTTGGTAACCAAAGGTGTACCACGAGTTTAAACTGCAAGTAGCCGATAAGGAGTCCAGCAAGTACGTCACCCACGTGATGCCTTCCCAGCATCACCCGCGAAGCTGACACGGCCAGTGCCCATACGGCCACCAGGTTGCGCATGATGCCCACCAGGGGGAGGTACCGAAGCAGGAAGAAGGCCAACATGGCGGCGCGCGTTGAATGACCTGACGGGAAGGAGTACATGTCGATGGACGTGGTGGCGAACATGTCCATTTTGTTGTGGGCGGGTCGTGCACGGCGGACGATCATCTTCACAACAGCCACCACGAGCAGGTCAAAGATGAGTGCTGTAACGGATAGAGACAGCATTCAGGTTGATGTACTTTGGGTTGTCTAGTCACCACAGATGGTGAACGTCACACCAATGATAAATATCCAATATACATGCCCGTGGTCAAATAATTCATATTTGTTGGTTTGGGTAGTTTAACTTCCAATTTGTTCAATTTGACTTTAAATAATTCATAACTGCAAATATAACGATGTATCCTATATGATAAAAATGGACCACAAACCACGCATCAAACTGGATTATTGTTCAGACAAATTGTTCAATAAAGAACCTTTTCGTATATCAACTATTATTTTTTTAATGTCTTCATATCTGGCTATCTATCTTGGGCTAAATTTAGACATGATAGCATATTAGCTAATCCTGTATTATACAGGTTAGGGAAACTGTCCAAAAATAGACAGAGTAGGGTGGGGCTCAAGGTATCATCCGAATCGGACTCTTCAGGCATCTTAATGTTTGGCTGTATCAAGGCATATGACTTTATCACACTTGAGGAAGGTACTAGATTAGTAGATTCCCAAACTTTATTAAAATTTAATAAAGTCAAAAAAGGAGAAAAAAAAAGCAACACAAGCAGGCAACAGCAATGGGTGTATATCAGGTTGGTTCGGGGGTCCAAGGGGGTTGGAGGTATCCAGCCCACCCTGAAGTAAATGTCACTAGTCCGGTAACATAACATTTTTTTAGACAAGGCAATTGGACTAAGACAAAAAAAAAATAAAATGGAACTGGTACAGGCAAAATAGTCAAATGGAATGGCTAATTTAATAGCTTGCCCCTTGTATTTCCAGTTATCACTTCTATATCATTGAAACTAGTGATGTCACTTTATTCATATGATCTTTAAATAGATTGTGTTGGATCTGCCAGGGATTTATTTATGTCATAGTTAATCACAGTCACAACCTATCTTTTTCAAAGTTGTGTAAATTAGAACTTGTGAAATATGTGATGCAAAAGAAACCATTTATAGAAATCATTATTCACATTATAGAGTGTACATTATATGCTATTTGTTATTTAAGTATAAAATAAAGAATATTTATTCTTATAGGTCCTGGAGATTTTCTCGAGCTGATGATCATCTGTGGGTATCTTTGGAATACATTTATTATTTTAGGGTCAATAGATAACATATTTCAGGTAAAAGATTAAATTTTTTACAAAAATGACATGTGCAACTATTCTTTGCTTCATATAAACGTTTTTAATGTCTTATTTCCAGCAACGAAAATATTTTTTCTTTTGTTTTTCCTTTAATTATTGGGAAATTCTTTGACATTAAAATTCTTTTTAAAGTATGGTATGAGGCTTGAATACCTACAAAGAATAATGTTTGGTATAATAAGGGAATCCTCTTTCATGAAGAATTCATGTGTAAGTCTGGAGTGACCTATTTTCAGACTTCAACTTCATTTGTTCACTACGACATAATCCCCAACAGTTTCTTCCCATTCACAGTTGAATGAATGGTGTGCAGTTTTGTTTTTGACTTCCCGGTTCCATGCAGATTGCCATTTGTTCATTGTGTGTAGAATTTTCACTGTATCGGGATGCAACTTTAGGGTTTTAGTCTTAAAGACTAGCAATAGACCAATTCCACAAAAAAGGCCCTCAAGTCTGACCTTTTCATGAAATGGAATGTGACGGCTATACAAAATAGAATCAGTATGAAGTTTAGATATCATTCTAGAGGAACAATCTACTTTATAGGAGTTTGTATTTAATAGTTTACAAAAGTATGATAAATCTGGTGTTATTCATAATCGTCCCCAGTCTACCGGTGAGCTGACAGCGGTTTGTTTGTGGCCAGTGACCGTGGAATGTCCCCTTTACTCAACCTGAATGACGTCATACTAAAATGGTCTATGCGTGAAAGATGTGTGTGGAAAAAAAAACACGACAGGGAGCCGGGATGGTACGGAAGCTGGGAGAGATAGAGAGGGTCGGTGTTTGTGTAGGGGTGATGTGTAACTTGTTTTGATTTATTCTAAAATTCTGAATAGAAATGGATTTATAGAAAAAATGACATGGTATCGACAGGTTTATTAGTTTCACTAGTTAAAACAGTTTAGAGTTTCAGGGAACAAGGATTAATTCAGGACAGTATTATTTCAATGCACCCAATGTATACTTATTCTTGTTACATTAGATCGTAACAGGTGAGCATAGTGACAGTCAAAGAGCCTATATATCTAGAGATCCAGCAGTTTTAGTTTACTTACCTAAGAACAAGTTCACCAGTAATTCTAACGTGTTCCTATCCCCTTTAAACATAAATACTGCGATTATGTTCCCAGCTAGCCATGGAATTCCATGACAAGATATTTCTAAAGCCTTCATCAAGGGTCGAAAGGCACCCAATTTTGAATCTTTGTCAGTGCATAATCCGAGTCTTTTAGTGAGGTGGATGTCGAGAGCAAGAAGAAACGCAAGAAGGGATTTCTTCTCTGCAAGGCACATATTATCGCCCATATTGCTATGGCTTTCATCGTCATTCTCTTGTACCGGAATGGTTTTCCTATGTCGAATTGTACTTTCCATGATTTCTGTATATACTATATGTATCCTATGATAACAAACCCTCTCTAAGTTTGTCTGAAAACTCAAAACCGTGTGTTAGTCAGATATTCCATTCATTTATGCGTAACACTTTGGGACTCGGTGCTTGTGACCCTTGCCTGTCAACATACCGCTTTGCACTCTGGGAGTGATTGATGCACCGGATGTTTATGCCGGAAATAGATCTCCACGTGGTAACATGCGCTTGTTGTTACTGGGGCGATCCACCTGTCAGCGGAGCGTAACCTCCTAATTATCGTTTCGACTCATACTTGCAATGGAATATAATATCTAAAGGATTTGAATCCATATGGGACAACTGTTCTACATATATACGAATTCGAGAGCATTAGATGAATGTACAGCGAGTGGATTGCAACGGAGCAGCAGAAAGTAAACATTATTAAGGCAAAAGTCTGTCACTTTCGTATAAGCCATAACAACCGATTGGTCACTGTCGATACAGATTTGTCGATCAACTGCAAGCAAAACATTGATCATGTCAATTTGATTGAATGAAACAAAATGACCAAAATATGAAAGTGGCTAGATTTTGCTGAGAGCGTGGTTCCTGCTTGGCAGCAGTGTTGGAAAGGGTGATGGTTAAGTTGTGTACCGGGCAGAGCGTGTCATGTCCCGACCGGTCTCGGCGTGCGGGACCTCAACCACGGTAGCGCTCTCAGCAGTAGGCGGTGAAGAGATTCAAGAGAACTATGATCACCTCGCGGCTGGCAGCAGCACTCAACGCCTGACGGGTCATTGTGCAGCCGCGGCCAGCGGCGGCTGGACGTGTTCGTGCAACTGTGATCTGCCTCTTCTGTTGGGCATGGGAATTAAACAGAGCAAGTTTCGCGAGAGGCATCGGGACATTTTTCAGCGCAACGAGACAACCGCACGAGGGGGTGATAACAATCATCACAACCACCACCATGGGGGCCCGGGGGCCGCCCCGGCCCCTATAAGCCAGACAGCCCCCCTCTTGGGCCTTGGGATCAATGGCCTCACACAGGCAGAACTTAGTCCCGACAGTCTTAAAGTTGCCAAATTCAAAGTGGGTATAGACAAAAGGCTTACCACTATTGATGAACGATCTCCCGGAGTACTTAAATACAAGACGCCACATTTCAGGTGAGTATTTCAATATATGGATCCAATAAGGTATAATACACCAGTTTTTCTAATTCAAGGTGAGGGGCCTTTTATATTCCCGTTGGATGTACTTATGGTACGCATTTTTTATAGATATAAATCATTGAATGGTGGGTTGTTGTTTTTTTAGTTTTGATTGTCTGTTGTTGTATTTCTGATAATAGTTAATTTTCAATAATGTCTACTTTTAAAAATGACAATGCCTGCTATAATTAAGATTGCTGTTGATATCAGGTGGGAAAGTTTACTCTGCTATGAACGAAGTTAAAGTGATCAGTGACATATAAATTTGTGTTTGAGTTGGGGTTAGTAGTTTCCCTTGCAATTCATGCTCCATATAACCACAACAGTCTGCGGTATGATAAGCGGACTATACTCATATCCACTTACGTTACAGACTCAATCTAATCCATCCAGTATACGAACCATGTTGATACAAGCGGTTAGTGGGTTGACCAGCGAGTCGGTCATGCATATCCTGGTGCCACTACTTGTCAAAATGACCTCGCTACTAAAACTGCAGCTTCTCTGAACTCTTGGAAGTAGACTTATATAATGGATTATATACATATGTCGGAAAATTGTGCAGATACCAACCTCTGCTATAGTTTTAGGTATTTTATCCACCCCATGTTAGTGTGCATGGATGGAAAAATCCCAACGTACTCCGCTTTGACCATCCCAGCAGCACACACTGGTTTGACCGTCACCATGTTTTACTAGATAAGTGCATAATTATCTATATCTCCTGGCATAAAAAAAACGAGTGATTCAACTCGTTTTACGAGCTCGTTGATATTTCTTATTGAAATAAACAGGGGATGTAAGGTCATCCCAACAAGATGAAGAGGTTTCACTAAATTAGGCCCAGCGTCCACCTACGACGATACCAATTAAATTGGACCTCCTGAAGCACTATAATACCTAATGTAAAAAATCATAGATTATCGGGAACAATTTTATCTTACACAAATGTCTAGACTAGGAAAATCGGCGTGCAATGTAATCGGGTTTTTTTAGGTACATCGTAAGGCCTATTGTAGACGATTTTGAGCTCAGGTGACGCCGGGCCTTACCACCAGCCTTATGATTTATGCCTGTAGGAACACCATAAATTTACATTGTCACAACAATCCGATAAATTGATAGAATATTGAAATATCTACATTTAGTATTGTAGTGCTTAACTGTCATCCGTCATCGCCACAGTATCTAAACGTCAGTTTGGGGACACATGTTTGAAGCTTCTGTCGTTCGGAAATATGATATTATACGATATTATATGATTATTAATAGGGAGATTATAAAATGCATCCGGGATGAAGTCTGTCAATAAATAACGCGCAGATATCTTTACCCAGTCTTATGGTACTGGAAGAATACCTTTTAAACATAATTTATTGCACATCTCACCAGAGCTTTTTTTCTGAAGGATTTCTGAGAACATGTTGATACAGAACATGGAAATCGTGATCACAACGTAGGTTAAAAGTAGGGAAATGAGAACAAGTATATAAATATAAATACATGTATGTGTAGCAGGTCACATCAGATAAAACAAACCCAATCTGTCATTTATGGATCTATAGATTACACATGTATCAAATAAACAACTGTAACTAGAATCCCTATAATACCACACATATATGGAATAGGGTCGTTTGAATCATCATGTGGTAGATTTGTTCTGGTTCCATCTGACCTAGTCAGTCAGCCAACGATGATAGACGTGAATGCCTCGAAAAAATAGGCCAGGGTTTTATACATACAGTAATACCCCGCTTCTGGGACACCTCGCTTAATGAGCATTTGAGACTCTGGCCGCCGGTAGAGCGATTCAAGATACACACGATTGGGACATGTATTCAGTTTCGTTATCACAACCATTATTAATAGTAGATAATGTTTTATCTTCTTTCTTTTTTAAAAATTCATCTTTCGTTTATATTTGTAGGAAATCAATGTGATAGTAGCTGTTGGGTTACAATGAATTGGATCTTTGTGTCGATTCCTAAAATGAGTCTAGAAAATTCTTGACATTCAGACTTGCCATCATCTTTTAATGGTGATTATAAATGCCTGTTCTAAAGATATAATTGTCCAAAAATATCAACATAGAATAAAATAATTTCAATTGTCCTCATCACGTAAGATGGTACGTGATAAATACGAATATATTTAATCCTTTGTTTACAAGCCAGCATGTATGGTGCATAAAATATATATAAAAGTATATTTGTTTTAAATAGTGCCATTGTGGGGTGTTATTTAGTAACGACCCAACTATTTACATATGGCTGTTGACTTAAAGCTAAATGAGTTAAGGATATAGTGAGATATTCACTGTCGTCCATACTCCGGCCCTATGTACAATTAAAACCTAAAGATGGAACCGGTCTGGATCCTTCCATACGTTTAGGCACATATTTTCTTTACACTTGGCTTGGATACACATGTATACATGTAGGTCAGTTGGCATTTACCTGCTTGTGCAGTGTATATCTCGGCCAGTGTATATACTCATGAACCAGCCACATGAGCATAGTTTGGTACACATTGCCTTTTGATACTTGGAAATGTCCTCGGCTTCAATGATCACCCCCACCCACTGAGCGGTCTTTATGCAGCCTTGTCCTTGGCTAATTCCTAGTTACGCAATCTGGGTCTCAAATACAAGCCGCTGCATTTTGAGTTAAGTTTTTGGCCTCCCATAACAGCAACACCTACAGCGTCATGAATTTATATTTGTGACCCATTATTAAAGAGATTACAATCTAAAGACTTAATTAAGGATACATAATCTTTAATATATTGTCGGAAATTTAATCACCGTGCCATATAATCTGACTCTTTGGATTTTTATTTGAATAGTCTGAATAACATATTTGATCCGATATAGAGCGATACAAATAGACTGTTAATACCCCTAGAGGATTACGGCATTGAAGTTTTGCTCAATAATGAATCGTCACAGCATGCACAGTTCACGGTTCAGCATCCTCATAAAAGATAAAGCAAGACTCTCTCTATATAATGTTCTCCATATAGATATTTCACCCGATCAGAGATATACTATTTTCCCCCAAGTAAACGCATTGGTACATGAATGTCCATGCATGTTTATTCCTTCAAATTTACGAAATGTCGGATATCTGTACGTGATATCGAATAGTGTTCTTATGTCTGCTTTCTGCCAAATATGGTTTGTGTCAGTGGTTCGTTTAGTTATTAAAATATTGATAGGCTGCAGAACGTTATCCCCCTCCCCTCTCTCACTTTGTATCACGTTGCATTGCGTCGCAGAATTATGCGGTACTGGTAAGGGCAGTCGCTTTGAGATAACAAACATGTATTCCACACTGGTGCTATTTGCACAAACGTGATTCGTTTACAGATTTAGGGATAACATGATATATCATACAGAGCATATAAACAGAACATACATAGAATAGATATAATGGTTTGTATGACCATGGCCATGAGCCTATCCCTTTTATGGAATTAATCTTTTGAAATATTGCCAGAGGGGATGTTGTTGAATCAAAAGGGCATTCCCTCTGTTGAGCTCTTGTTTGCAGTTTTGAACATGTTGCAACTCCGTGTCGTCACTGAAAAGCTAATGTTAACACAGAGATGACCCTGTCCTATATGGAATGTGTATACTCATTTTTTTGCCCACATGATATGTGTGTCGGAGCATTATACCTGTACAGTTATCTCTATAGATAGCTGTCAAAGGAAAGCAGAATTATGTAAGATAGATGAATTCATGTCTGCATTTCCTTCTGAAAAAAACCTGTAACTTATCGGGTGCCATAGTGAATACATTTGATCAGATAATATTTATTCTCAAATATGTAGCTAGACCTATTCAATTGATTCTGAACATCATTTTCAATCAGGATATTGATAGGCATCTTTTCTTTGCACATTCTCCACATAAGTACAGAAGCTATCGTCATTCTCGACTATGGAAGAGTACCCGGTACATACTTTAATGAACATAACAACCTAGATGTATCGTAAGAATATGAGTGCCTGTATTGTAAATGTCAATATTTTATCTATGTAATCTCAGACATGTTTAGAGGAGATAACTATAGTGTACCTTGTAATTGGTGCCCATGATTTATGGTCTCAAGATATCTCTAATGTAAACATGTTTTCGCGGGACAAATTTTGTTCAGTGTAGTTGGCGTTATATTTTATTTACACATAAAATCAGCGTCATCTTGCCTAATTCTTGCAATGCTAAATATCATTCCTGTTTGGCACTCCATATATCATAAAGGGAAACTCGGGAAGGTGAGTTTAAGGAGGATATTAAAGGTAATCCTCAGTTGCAGCTGAAGAAATCCCGGATCAGGCCGAATTACTCAAAATAAGTCGAGTCACTTGAACATTCAGGACAAGTCTGAGCTTGTCTACACTAGGGTATAACTTAAAGAAGATAAACCGCCCATACGTCACCCGATGTTTTCTACTGAATCATAATTATCTGTATACGGTTATAGAACACACATCGTTCATATCTGCAGTATTGGCTTTATACCCAAATCATATGTTATTACAGTTTACCATCTCATATGGCTACTTATCAATCATTATCAGTCACCATATACATGTAGTTACGTATAGTGTTTCAAATCAAGTTACCGATAACTCGTTCATTCAATTGAGGACAAATGGCTTGGAAATTATATAAGAACCGAAAAGTAAAAGTGAATAGATATAGAAGAACGGAAGACTTTGTCAAAAGTGTCTTATTTCTGTTTTAATCCGTATTTGTCATGTCGGTGTCCACCTAATAAACTAGATATTTAAATTTAGATATGGATGGGTATTTCTCCTACCTTTCCCATGCACACATTCTTTCACGGAACTCATTAGGGATATTCGGTTTTGCTTCATTATTGTTTAAATGACCTCCTGACGATAAGAACCTATTATTGTTTTCAACCCAGAGACTTTTAATTGGCGGTTTTACCTTTGAGTCCATCCGCTACGATCTGTAACTTGAAGAGTATGCCGACCTATCCTCAATACTCTTTTATGATATAAAATAAGGGAGTATGATATTGGTTATACCATGTGTTAAAAACAATTATTTCAAAGCCCGCCATATTCCACGCATAATACAAAATACCGATAGGTTTTGACAATTATCATAGTCAATTGCTGCTAGAATTATCCAAAATACGCAGGCATTTTTTATGCCTATCCCATTACTTTTACTCATGATGGGATTTAACGCAAATGAATACACTTCCCCATAAACCCAAAGTCTGCCGATTTCATTGTTATATTTTACTTGAAAATGCTGGGCTACGTTTTTGCTTGCGATACTAACCCTTAACATAATTTGCTTACTTGAGTCTGTAGGTCACTGATGTGCAAAAGCACAATATTCATGAAGGACGTGATCCGAACTAAGAATCTATCACACATTTCTTACAACTCCCACTTAAGGAATTCTCAACAGAATTTACAAATTTAAGACACATCAAAGAGCTATCATACTAATCCCTAATCGGTGCATTCGGCATGTTTAAGTACGAAATAGGCGAGCCTTGCCACCTTGTCGTGAAAATAGTCATCCAATCCATGAAACTAAAGTAGAGGACAGTTAATAAGCGGGATACAATAAGCGGGATACCTTCCATTCTTGGCGCCTCCCTTTCAGTGGAGTAAAATAATCACAGAAAAAAGAATTCCGTATTCATATTCGTCACTATTCTGGAAGTACATATTTCTATATAACAAGACAGGTATTGATAACATCTTCATGAAAAACGAATGACAAAGGAATTGTTATGCTAAATAGGTATGTTTCTAGTGGATGCCATTACTATTTTATAATGTTATTGAGTCGTGCTTAGCAGCGACCATATTCTTACCATCAGATTCCGCTCAATCAGTCGGAACCTTTAATGTTTAGCATGCTGTAGAATGGTATTCATATATAACCCTTGGGGAATTATCAGGAAACCTAAATCTTTTAAGTGTCCAAATGGCAGGATTATTAAACATAAATAACCTGTGAACGAGGCTCTGCCTTTTAATCTATAGTTCTGTGCATAAAGGGGGGTGTTTCATTGACCCGACAAAGATTATTATCATCGGTTGTGTGCTAAACATGATTATATTATCCAAACCAACAGCTTACTAAGTGCCAACCGACAATATCCAATTTATCCAATATCCATTTAAAAATGTGGTCGTCGTCGACATCCTATTTAATGCTGCTCCACTGTATATCAGACACAGTTGCCGGCGGCGTCGGGTGGTCGTCGCCGATGTCTTTTGGTAAACGCAGGCCGTCTTTTCAACGCTAAGATCGTCTTAATGGATTATACGCTTCATATTGTAGCAATTGCATGTATATGACGGCTTAGAGTGCACAAGCACTCAGCAGGTTAAATTGTCACAATAAATCATGTACAGTCAATAGTCATCAGCAGTCAGTCGTCCAAACCTGTAACTCCGTATCATAGAGTAGAGACTGTGCAGAGTCCAGCTCGACGACTACGCCCAGAGAGCTACACATGATTCTACCGGGAAGATGTCCTCAGATGTGACACATGTGACGTCACATCTCGCCAGCTCTCGGAACCCCAGGAGAGTCCTTCCAGCGTTAAGTAGATGACAATGTGATCAACACAACTATACGGTCAACATTTAGATAGGATAATTGTTGTTCGATCATGAATTCACCACATGTAAGAAATACATACACAATATTGACTGGTTTCAGATACAAGCGGCCGTATGATCCGAGGAGTTGACGCGTTGTAATATCCGAGCGTATGCGAGGATATTCCGTAAAGTCATCTCCGAGGTAGTGGCTTGTCGATATCAGTTTGTTTTAGTTATGCATTATATTCCCATACGCACTATTTTTCCGTATGCGCCACCCGGAGCATACAACATATCCGTATTCGCCGGGTATGTCCATACACACTCCCTATGTGTTTTCTATGGACACTTTGTATTAGGTGGATAATAAAGTCCTGTCTTCCAAGTATTGAGGATTAATTTTCCTCTGTGTAGTTGTCGTGGTCATGTAATTTCCCCATAATGCTCCATTGTCCCTTCCAATGTGGCCCATGGTCAGAAATATAGGGGCCTAGGTCTTTTAGACAGAGTATTGGCTCAAGATGTATAATCGCTAGACACTAATTTAGATTCCCTGCGGGTTTTTTTTCTAGATCTTGATGGAATGATGGTGAAGCGCTTGTGCTTCGCACAACAGAATTCATTGCCAAGATGAAAAAAACTGTTTTGATCATTTCCCAAAGAAATGTTTCATTAGAGAGAGTTGACTGAAGTTAATAACTAGGCTAATTGTTGATATTACTTGGGTCGCCTGGATTCCCTCATAAAAATGTATTTATGTATCATCGAGGTAGCAACTCCTGCAGAGACCTCGAATTAACAACGCCTGCAAGGCAATATACACGTACAACTACTATTCTGTACATGTCTCTCTTAGATGAATCATGGGCGCTGTACAACACTTAATATGGACGTATTCTTCCAGGATATAGGCCTTATTCAAAACAGATAGTACCATTAATGAAGAACCCGTTATATGAGCATCACAACTTGCTGAATAAACAATGGACACGCATTCTGATCAACCGCTCATTTATGATTCCTTTACATTCGGTAAAAGTTAACAGTATCTCCTAATTATATCTTAATGAACTGGTCTGAGTAATGTCATACGTGCGTGTTTGATGTATTGAGTACACATGTATGTGCTTAATGAAAATAGACAATGAAAGTTGTGCTCGATGGCCGGCACTACAGTGTCGGGGTATCCTTTTTTGTTCAGAAGGTACGTCATTGTTGAAACACTTCCGACAACTGTAACGAGCAATGATTTTATTCCCTATCTATTTCATGAATCGAATAAACATGAGATATTCTACCGTGGGAGGTTTTATGTGTCTTCTCAGGCAGGATTACATAGTATCTTGTTACAACAACAACAACAACAACAACAACAACAACAACAACAACAACAAAGACCAGATAAGTCATCAGAAACATCGTTCGATGAATATATAGTGTGAATGATGAGATGAGATATGTTGTTCACAATCGAAGCATAATGTATATCCATACAACTGGTCATCTTACTGTTAACTTTCTTTGCCATTGCATGAATTCATGGTGAACATTCTTCAGGAACGATTGTTGAAAATATGTTGATATTAATATGGGTCCTATGACAGATCATAATGACAAGCTGCATGTATAGATATTCAACAACAACCCCCTCTTGCACTGTACGACGTTTGACATTTTGAGATTTGTGCAACTCAGTCAACCATGACGAGATCTGGTATTTGGTAGACATTGTCCAGGCTTCACCGATAAACGTTATGCAGGCTCCGTTTTTACGACATAATATCCCCAAATCTGTTGCTGTGACCTTATACAAAAACATGGAATGAAAGCCATGGTTTTGTTAGAACAAACGTGTTTCTTTTGGAGTAGTAAAATAAACCATAGTCGAAGCTTTGCTAAAAGAACTCCTGTCTTTTGAGACGAACCTTTCATGTAATAAATTTTGTAGACGAGAGGAAGGGGAAGAGCAGAAGCCACAGGAAAATGGGTGAAATTTGTATTACCTTCCATGTAATACAGATTGATTGACAAAGCCCAGGGAATACAAAGCTTCTCCCGCACACTTTAAAGCTGCTCTCTAAATCATTAAATGTAGAGAGAATAATTTAACAGCGAGGTAGAAACACGGAGACTATGTGGTAGAGAGGGAAGCGAAAGGCTAAAGAAACAAAGAAATAAAAACGAGTGAAATGTTCATGCAATGAAAATCTCAGGTGAGAACGTTAGATATTGCAAGATGAATTCCGTCTGTGTGTTTTTATCTTTATGGACTGCAGACGTATCACACCATTCAGAAAATACTCGCTTATACATTAGATCGTTGCTCATTCTGGATCCACCTGATACAGAAACAACTGCATCAAGATCGAACAGTCTCCTGTTTCTCGAATATTATCAGCAGTGAGATTACTATAAGCCCGTTTCCATTGGCCGACAAACACGGTGTAGATTTTGTGTGTTCTCCTAATAGCCTATTTCTATTGGCCATCACCGATATACATATAGTGAGGAACCAGCGACGGACCTTAGCACTGCTGACACAAAATGGAAATAGGCTATTAGGAGAACACAGAAAATCTGCACAGTGTTTGCCGGACAATGGAAAAGGGCCGTATATCTCATCATTCCTAAATACCCTTGACCCTTCAACACCCACCTGTTCAAAAAACGCCCACCGTCCTCATGCGAGCATTTAAAAGAAAGACATTCTTCCAATTAGTTTTAACATAAAAATGTCCTTCTACTTACACTGCCCCTGCTTCCGCCACCAATTTACCGATCAGTCCACTGAAATTTACTGACTTTTTACCTCTGTACCCTGAGTACGTTTTACTCCCAGTCCAATTCTCTGTGGATTTTATTTTCGGTTTCTGTTACAGCCATGACTTGCATCCCTAGGTATAATTCTTAAATGGCTCTACTGCTGAAAAGTTAAAGACGTAATAGAGTGCATGTACACATACATGTATGAATAGTTGGAATATGGATTGGCAAGTTGTACTTTGAAGTGAAGAATAATCTTCTATCAATCAAGGGGGATTCGAATGCAATGAGCCATTGAGTTCCGTGGCCTTTTTTAAGCCGAATCTCCTGTCTGATGTGTGACACGCAAAATACAGACCTTCATACCCAGATATTCATTGCATTCCTGGTCCTACTGAAGATGATTGTGGATTGTATCGGTATAAATTGTAACCCTGGATTTGAGCCAAGGTGATTGAGCTGTCTAACTGCGGGCACAACGTATTGCATGCTGGGCTCCCAGATTATATTTAATATTAACCGCTTCTGTCGGCCACAGAAAGCCATTCAACCGTGCTTGTGCCTTATCCAAAGCCTTCACTCCAGCTGTCCCTATATAAATCGTATATTTCCAGGAAACAATTTTTGAAGGAAGTCAAACGTGTATATGATTCGTACGCAAAAGGTCAGACCAAAGAACGGCTATCATAATATCTTGTACATCAACCTGGATATATTTATTCGAACTTGTAGTCAATATATCTATAGTCAATTGCAATTGACTTACACTTAACTTATGAACTGGGGATTTATCTCCTCTGAGACCAGTTCTGGTTTAGCTGCTTCGATGGATATCTCATTTGTGGTAATTACAGGTTTTTCTCAAATAAAAATATGATTGGTGAATTCTTGCCTTGACCAGGATATTGTAGTGAATACGGAGCACCAGAACGGCAGCAGTTGCTCCGGAGTTCTCCGGGGCTCCTCCGGGGCTCTTGTAGTCTCTTTCACAACCGCTTGGGGTGCGTAAGGCAGCCTGGTAAGGGTATGTTCCAGTCTGGATGAGCTGGCCGCTGATTGGATGATGGTGGGAATTTTCTGGCAGGCAGTGCTAAAATAGCAAAGATTCAAACCCAGGGAATACCAAACAAACCTAGACATGCCAGAAGTCGGATGAGTAAGATTTACGTATTTACGAGGCGTAGCATTTCACTTCTTTACCTAGCGCTTCGCGACCACGGATAGAGATAAAAGGGGAACGGACCACGGGAAGTTGCCGCGCTCTCATCTACATACCCAGTTTCTGCGTTGTCGATTGGCCGTGCGTGTCACGTGACACGAGCGGCGGATTCGGTTGGTCTCCGCTCACCATGTGACTGTTTCGTGGGCATCCGCGTGCAGCGGTTTCTAGCCTACCCGATGTCGGCAGATTGTGGGGCGCTATGTGTAAATATATGTACACACAGGACCTGTGGGGCTCTGAATATAGAGCCCTGAAATAGGAGAACCTTTCTCCTACACCCAGTCAATGTTTGACAAGGAGGTAAGCCCCTTTAGGAGACAGTGGTTGGACTTCCAGATGGACATTTTGTTGTTCATTGTGGAGGTGTCACTAGCTGTCACTGTCAATGTTTGCTGTCATTGTTGTCTGTAACGGGTTTCGATTGTTTATCAATCTCGTCAGGCGAATGTGCGTTAGGTGTACTTCTGTGGTCTTTCTCCCCAAAATGTTTTTTCTGGGAGTGGATATGTAGCTCTTTTTGTATTTCTCGGTTTACAAGAAATGCGAATGTCATACTCTCTATGCTGTGTAGTCTAGCCTTCACTTTCCCTTCCCTGTTATGGTTAGCATGTTTTGTGTATTTTTTCGTTCCGCTAGGGTCTGTATTGAGATCCTTAGGTTGGAAATTTGTTTTGACGTGGCATTTTGTAGGGATGGGTTTTCGTTGGTGTTGGCTGTTTTAGCCATACCTGTTATCCAGTGTGTTGAGTCCATGTGGAGAGTGTGTTTTTAGTCGATGTATCCAATTGAATTCAATTTTGTTTCGGAGTCTTGCTGCTTCCTTTGACTCAGGATGTCTGTATATGTAGTCCAGTATATATACTTTGACATCTTCTGTTCCATGGTGTGAGTCTTGGTTGAAGTGGTCCGGAACCTCATTCTTCCCTTCATGTTTCTTGATGCAGTTAAGGTGTTCCCTTATCCTTTCTTTTATTCCTCGTTTTGTTTGTCCCACGTACTGCTTATTGCAGGTTTTGTATTCTATACAGTAGATGACGTTTGAGCTGTTGCAAGTGACATTCCATTTTGTTTGGTGTTCCCTTTTGGTGGCAGACGAGGTAATTTGTCCATCCATACATATTAGATTTCAATATTTGCAGTCTTCTTTCTTGCACTTGTTGTTTTTCTCTTGGCTGTCTTTTTTTTGTGATTCGCCTTGTTCGTTTGTATGAGTTTTGTTTGTTTCAGGATTTGGTTTGTAATCGGTTCGTGCTCTTACTAGGTGGTCTCGAATGTTCTTTGGTCTTTTGTATCCTTTTATTGTCTTTTTCTTGTGGAGATTCTTTGTTGTTATTGATCTTACCAATAGATCCCAATTTTTCTCCACTACTTTCCCAATCGTGTTGTTATTGGGATTGTATGTGGTGACCAGCACCACACTGTCATCTTGGTTTTTGTTTTCGTTTTTCACCTTCGTCAGTAGGTCGCTTCATTGTTGGGTGTCGACTTTTCTTTTGCAGGTTTCAATGATATCTTCGGGATATCCCTTGTCTCTGAAGTGTTGTTTCTTCCTTTCACAATGTTTTTCGTAGTCTTCGTTCGATTTACATATGCGTCGGATTCGGAGAAAATGAGAGTAAGGGAGGCTTCTCTTCGTACCTGGTGGATGTGCCGAGTCGTAATTCAGGTAAGTGTTGGCATCTGTTGGTTTCGTGTTCAGATCTGTGTATAATAATCTGGATCCCTCGTCTATTTTCACCGTTGTGTTGAGAAATAGTACTTCCATTTTGGACCATTCCGATGTGAACTTTATAGTGGGGTGGGCTGTATTCAGATCTTGTACCTATTGGTGGAACTTTTCCTCTCTATGGTGCCAGATTACGAAGATATCGTCTATGTACCGTAACCATAGCGCTGGTTTGGTGCCTTCTCTGGTGTTTAGTTGGTTTTCCAGGTTTTCCATGAACAGGTTTGCATACGATGGTGCCAATCTCGTGCCCATAGCAGTACCGCTGATTTGTTTGTAGTGATCTCGGTTGAATTGGATGTTGTTGTTCTTAAGCACTAGTTCTAGGAGGTCCACTATTGAGTCGTTGCTTGGGTTCAGTCTCTTGTTTCTCGTGTTGTTGAGCTTGTGTCTTATGGCTTCGATCCCCTCATCGTTTGGGATTTTGGTGTAGAGGGAGCCTACATCTAGGGTGGCTAGTATTGTGTCCCTCTTCATCGGGCCCTGAGCTTCTATCTTGTTGATGAAATCATTGGTGTCTTTCACGTATGACTTTATTTGTGGTACGAGTGGTTTGATGAAGTTGTCTACAAACTTTTTAATTTCTTTAATGTCAACGTTTCGGCTTTTGTGTGCCTTCTTCAGGACAGGAATTTTATAATTGGTACATGACAAGATACAGTCTCTTAAATACTACATTTTTGGTCATTGTAATAGGGTTACTCAAATACGAAAATTGAAATAGAACAATAGCCCATAATAGGGTAATGAGTCTTAGAGTCTTAGAGTTAAATATTGATGAGGTGACCGTAATAGGGCAGTCAGAAATTATTTAGACCTGAGCAATGAGATGCACCAAATATTGATACATTTACAGACTCAGGAGTTCGTTGTGAATTGACATTAAGGAAATTAAAAAGTTGCTCATTGTCAAAAAAATAGAGTGGACATTAGTCTGTGCAGTGTCGAAGAGTAAGCCAGGATTCTACCTTGTCTTTGGATTTCCCTTCTCTCCTGCCATGCATCTATCGATCCTCTACACACTGTGATCCTATAGTGCTGGTGTTCGACAGCTTCTTACCCCCTCAAATCGACTATCAGTGTGTTTAAAGTATTTGACAATAAAAAAGTGATATGGCTCTCCATTTCTCTTGCTAGCAGTTCTGTCTCCTGTTGACACCACATGCACCATTTTGTTTGTTTTGAAAATGGTGACAAGTAATCAAATCAGTGCTTACAGTTCAGGAATAGACTGTATATATGTAACATATTTAACATTGAAGACAATTATTTGAACTGTCATATATTCACGCACAACAGGATGAACTTAGTCCTCCTTCGGTTCCATTGGATCCCCTCTCCAGCTTGTTTGTTTTTATTCTGTCATCTGCGCATGCGCTAATAGAGCACAGCCATACTGCTCCCGGGTACCTCTCAGCCTACCTCAGTCACCACCCTCCAACAGGCCGTCTAGTGAATGTGAATGAGGATTGTTATTTCTATAGGTCATCGCGATAGATTTTTCATTAAACCACTGTGAAAAACAGGAAGGTAAAGTGTGTGCATTTTTTTTACCAAATAATCTGGATGTTCAATGTACGACTGGAAATCTTAGCCAAAACACAGGTATATGATATTAGACCAACAAATAGGCGCAAGTCTTAGCTTTCTAACAATATTCTGTTTATGAAAATCGGCCTGTTATTCACGACATAACAACGATTTACACTTCTACAGTTACTCTGTGCTTATGGGACTGAAGCCATGCTGCTGATACAGGTGAGGGCTCACCTCGTTTTCATATGCAAGCATGTTGCTGGTTCTCTGCAAGCAGGGCCTAGTTACATGCAACCAGCGCAACCCGATCGCAGCGCCACGCTTATGTGCAAGTGGTGAATAGGCTAGGGCTCTCGCGGGGCTCCCCGAGAGATCCCAACACAATGACATCACAATTGCCTCATTGGGAGTTGTTTAAAGCGAGTATTCCACCAAACAGGCAATCCACAGATGGGTCTTTAGCCTTCAGGTGACGTTGCTCACTGGGGCCGGCCATCCAGCCGCCCCTACCTCTGCAAAATGTCCAAGTTGTTCCACCAACCCTCCTAAGTCTAGCCACGCTGACAAGCAAAGGGCGTACACACACTGCCCGGTGAGCGCCCAGCAAGCACTTCCATCAAGCCTGGTGGTAGGCTGGTGCTGGTGAGGCCTTGGCCAATTTAGCCCTCAAAACGGCCAGCCAGCTGGCCAGCCAGCCTGCTTCAATGTGCTTGGTGGAAGAGCTTCAAAATTGCTTTTAGGCCCAGCCGTGAATAACCAACCATGAACAGGTCAGTCGATGCTGGGCAGGCAATGGGGATTTGGATACTGTGATGGCCTGGCAGTTGGCGGGGCCAGCCGTGAAGACGTTATGAGTTGCTCCACTGGCAGATCATCACCACCAATGTGCAATTTGGGCTGACAACTGTAGCTGACGACCACAATGCCACCACATGCCATCGGCCGGGGCTAGCGCTGGCATGGTGGAACACGCAGTTAAAGGGATATAACTGCACCAGACTGGGATTCAGGGGCCCATTCAATAATCTAAGTTTGTACATGTAGACCATTTTCTGTATGCCATAGAGAACCAGGGACGATATGGGTCAACTTTATTCCAGACTTTATTCAACGACCTTATGGACGGCTTAGACTGTCTTAGCAAACAGATTTAAATATTATTTAACAATAAACTTCGTATGAGTTACAGAAAAGGGTCTACGTGTACGATACTAGATTATTAAAAGGGCCCCTGGATGTGCCAGCCGTTAAAGGCGAGGCCACCGGTCTTGAGCTCTACACTTTTCTCTACCCTGTTATAATGCAGATCGGTTTGGACTATTGACCGTCGTCTGTTATTGATTGTATACCTGTATTATCCGTACATCTCGTTGAACACTTAGGCAGTTTAATCCACGTTGTTGTTTTCATTTCTATTTGACCTTTACAGTATGTATACATGTATATATAAAATCTGATAAGTTATAAGCCCCCAACACACACACACACGATACTGGCCAGAGGCAATTCAAAGATGTGGCCTGCCTTGCCAGTGCTCCCGGCAGTATCATCTGGATACACCATTCCCCTCTGTCTGTGTCCGGCTCTGATAGCCCTTAATTGGTATCATCGGACGTCAAAACAACCAAAATAATCCAAAATGGTGCTCAGGGCTCTCTGCAGCCTCCAGCTTTTATCGGGAATCACCCGCTGCTCTGCACCACACCCGTTTGGGCACAGTGAGTTGGAAGGGTTTGGCTTTGACTTTGAATATAATCAGGACAGGGATGAGTGTGGGAGGCTACAGATACTTTCTGTACTTATTGAGATCAGACTGACAATACCCCTCTCAGAATGCTGGAGAACCTCATAACAGAGACTTTCGAGCCTATATTAGTGAGAATCTATATATACGCTACCTAAAGCCTTCCACAGTTCCCTGTGTCTATCATCAGACGGACTCCTGGGGTATCGAGGCCAATACATGATCTACGCTGTGAATTGTCCGATCCCTTCACAAGGAAATGTATACCGATATTCAAATCAATCGTCGATGTCCGAAAATTGAAGATTTTCAGTCATGATGATCAAAATCCTGCAATATCTGCCATACTGGTGGTAGAAGCCCGCTAATATGCCACTAAAAATATAGCGCCATCCGGCCAGCGATATGTGTCGGCTTTTTGGAGTCTCTTTAACTGATCTTAAAATGCGTTTCAGTAGACAGCTCTGGTCGTGTTTTACTACTGGTACCCTCATTCTCACTTTAGATTGTATTACCATTTTCTCCCGTTTCATTCTGTCTTTCTTTCCAGTCTGCATCACAGTATTTAACTCAATTTCTTTAGGTTTATTTTCTGCTTATATACACAGATAGGTAATCTTAGGACCCGCACTACATGGATCACGACGTTCCCCTTTAACATATACTATATGTAACCGGTACATTTGTACAAGCCAAAGGTATATCATTGCGGAAACTACTATTTCTAGTATCAAGATTCCTGGTACCTAGAGACTCGTGAGGTGATGTGGCAATTATCATACATCTGTTCTTTTTTTCCCCAGGGCGTATGCTACTGTAGAAGTTCCAGCCCTCGGGGACGGAACCGGAATACAAGTCGGCTGGATCCAGACATGCGCACACATGCAGTTTATGAACACATACGGAGAGCACGGGGTGTAAGTGACTTTCATTACTCTCCTTTTTTATAACAATTTCAATATTTTAATCGGAGCTATATCTAATACTTACATAGGTGTAAGTAGGTTATTCTTCTATAGGGGACAGAGCCATTGTTAGTTCATGAAGCAGTCACTAGGTGGTCGGGGGACAAAACCTGTATTCTGGCTCTTTGCTCTTATGAAATTCAGCTGCCTTTCAATGTTTAACCAAGGTTCCTTTGATTCTCTACACCGATCCCAGAACAGGAAGATATAATGCTAAAACCCAGGATATGATGTTTTTCACATGGAACACTTTATTTACATATGTGAGCAAGGCAAGAAAAGTGACATTTCCCAATTATCACTCACTTCTTTTGCACCTCCATGAGTGAAGAACAGCTACTTTTTCACCTCCTTTAGTGAAGAACACCTATCGGGGGGTGTCATGGATCATAGGCTATATGCCGTATATCAAAATCTTATTACCGCTACTGCCAAAGACAACCAGTGTCACTGATATAGTAGGCCATTTCCTTATACTTCTTCTGACCAGACACTGATTTCAGCTACATTCACCAGAGAATGCACCCGAATCCACACAAACAGATGTGACCCATAGACAGTTAGTTTCATTTTAGAATGTGTAGTTTATTTTATCAAAATGTTGGTGTGGTTCTGGTGTCACATTACTTTCTAATTGCACAGTTTAGATACTCATAGATTTATTTGACTCAGCATAACCGGCTAAGATGCAGGATTTAAAACATATCCCACCACGCACAATGGGAGATAAGCTGATGATTAATCGTAATAGTATCATGACATCTGCAACTTGATGTCGATGCAAACATATTATATGAATTGAGTTTATACACACTATTGACTGGTTTCAGATACAAGCGGTCGTATGCTCCGAGGAGTTGACGCGTGGTAATATCTGAGCGCATGCGAGGATATTGCGCAAAGGCAACTCCGAAGAGAATACGACCGCTTATATCTGAAACCAGTCAATATTGTATTTATCTATCCACCTTTTCCTGACAAGTGGGGTACTGATATTAGTTCATTTAGTATGCGCCGGTATGGACACTTTCTATTTAGTTTATTATCCACCTAAGTGTCCATAGAAAACACATCTGCAATGTGTATGGATAAACCCGGCGCATATGGATATGTTGTATGCTCCGGGGGGCGCATACGGAGAAATGGTGCATACAGAAAAATAGTGCATAACTAAAATGAACCGATATCGACATACTACTTGTCCAGAAAAGGTGGATAATAAATACAATATAGACTGGTTTTAGATAAAAGTGGTCGTATGCTCCTCGGGGGCCATCCATAAAGTACGTACGCACTGAGGGAGGGTGGGGATGGGGGTAAAAAAAAATTGAAAATTTTGCGTATGCTTCCTCTTTGTTCTATTGCGTACAAGATCGGGAGGAGGTGGGTGATGGGTCCAAAATTTCAGAAATTCTGCGTACGTACTTTATGGATGGCCCCTCGATGTTGACTCTAGGCAATATCCTCGCATACACTCGGATATCTTTGCTCGTCAACACCTCGGAGCATACGGCCGCTTGTTTTGCTTCCATGTATCATGACCATGGCCGATCTGATCTATATGATAATTGCGGAAAGGTGTAAGCGTGTAGGTTGGAGACATAATTGTAGGCAAATATCTTCTCGGAATTTTAACATTTAACGAATGGCAGTGGAGGTAAGATATAGGAAATGTTTGCATTATTGTAATGGCTATGGAGCGCAAGTCTAGGCAGAAGAGGGAGGATGTAACATGCAATTTGGTCTAAAGTGAGGATAGTAATGTAGATAGCGAGCGAACCAACATCAACAGCATCCTATGCAACTTACCAATATTCAATATTTTCGGCCTCACTTCACCCTTCCATCCGCTTGTTGATAAGTTATGATATAAGTTAAGTTCATATTGCCTGCTCTTTGCATTACCTCTCCCATTGGTCTTATTTATTTCCGGGGCTGCTGAATCTAAAATCTAAAGTTGTATTTCTGAAATTGTGGAAGGACCTGATTTCAGATGTTAATTTTAGGCCTATGGAGTGAAATATCATTGTAAAATACTAAAAGGGGTGTGTCATATTCGTCTTTTTGAAATTGTGGAAGGACCTGATTTCAGATGGTAATTTTAGGCCTATGGAGTGAAATATGATTATAAGATACTAGAACAGATGTGTCATATTCGTCTGTTATGAATTGGCATACCTTCCTTCAACGGTTGATGTTTTTAGTTTCTGGGCATCCAGTAATTAACCCTATCAGTCCGAGTAATGCATTGAGGCATTCCCAAGCAGGGGACGATGAATGCCTCCAGGCATCTTTTGTTGCCATTACTGAAAACGGTATTCTATGTGACAAAATTCATAGGCTTTCTTAATTTTTTCAAAATAATTGAAAAACACTACAGGCATCATTATTCAGTATGAGTGTTCTATATGGAACTAAGACAAGGCATATCAAATGCACCTGTTGGATAGCTTCCGGTACCATTGTCATAAGGGCATCGTCCCCTGGCGGTATATTGCTTCATACCTGTTGGACTTGGCATGTAGGCCTCGGACTGAAAGTGTTAAAAGTGTCTGAGAAATTATGAAGCTCATCTCATGAGATCTGTGAGAGGTGCAGAGGGTCGCCAAACAAACAATTTTTTTTTCACCTGAATTTTTATTCTTACCTCCTTTGAATCAACTCCTCTCTGAATGGGGGGATCCGATAATTTAGGCTATTATTAAACTATTGTAGCTGACCATCTGCCTCAGGGATTGCTCTACGACGGCAAACCTTCTCCGCAGCCCGTAGGTTCATAGGTTAGATATCGAATGTCATTGCTCTAATGCACAAGAACATGACTCTTCCATACCATCTGCCCTCCACCATTGTGGTTCCCTTGTTAGGTGAATTATTCCTCTGCCGACGGCATCTTCCCAATTCCAGCTCACCCCGACCAAATCTCTATGTCTCCCTGTGTTTCCTGACCTCTGTATGGCTGTCTGTTTAGAGTCTTTATCCTACCCCTAATAAAAAACTCCATAGGCTTAACATTGGGTCACTGTATTCGGTCTGGAGTTCAGAAAAATGAAAAATATCGTTCTAGTGGGATACACTTGACAAATGACGTCATTTGTTAATGTAGAAGTAATTTAGACGGGCGGGGTAGGATAAATTCTAAACCAAACTCGAGTTAGTCATGTTGTTGTTTATCGTACTCCGGCAAGATCGCATATTACTGCTCTCGGCTTCGCCTCGCGTAGTAATATGCGATCTTGCCGTCCTGCGATAAACAACAACACAACTAACTCTTGTTTGGTTTCTCCATAATCCCTGTCTCTTTCTCTTTTTGTTTGTTTCTCTTAGCAGTCCACTCATATATTTCTTCCCACTCTTTTCAAATACATGTACTAGTATGTACATTTGTATGCCGTATTCCCTCTACTCTTTATCCTTTTGCCTCTGTCTGCCCTTATGTCTCTGTCGCCGTGCTGAAATGATTATGTTTTTCCCTACAGTCTTAAAACCCTTTATACTGTTTTGTCAAGGAGTATGTGTCTGCTGACTATGGCTATATGAGGATGTCCACACGTCCATACATCATATTTGTTTTGCAGAGATATTGCATGCTTATATCCCATAAGACCCGCATCTAAACCGCACCCAAAATAATGATAGATCAAGGTAATCATCAATTAAGATAATGAAAAGATAATTGAATGAACTCAATAGATTATAATAATATGAAATTTTAGGAACATGACCAGATGGTGATAACATAGTGAGTGGAATAACCTAGTATTAAGTCCTGGGACAATATCAATATAGAAAATGGCTCTGGCAGAAGGATTTATCAATAGGCGGTCTCTCTGGCCCATACAACCTCATTTAAGTGATGGACATGAGACGTCTGTCTAGATTGCCTGTAGTTGTCAGCTACACATGTATATCATTTATCACCAAATGATATGACACGACAACTGAGTAATACAACCATGACCTAGAAAATGTGGCTTATTTTTTAAATCGAGCAGCAACGCTTCTTGATGATCTCCGTGTGGGGGATGTTAGGTGAAAAAAATAAATACCCTATAGGCATACACTCAATTGGACAACCAACCCTCTACTATGACCATCATGATCTCACAACGAAACAAGATTGGTCTTATCAATGTCCAACCCATCATAATTATAGTCTTGCTTACGTTCAGCAATACAGCCACTTTGGAAAACTGCTCATTGATTAGTCATTGTAGGTCGCCAGTAACAATCTTATTGCTGAGAATATGATCACCTGTAAAGGCTTCATCTGGAGTTCAAAGGACACAATGCAACCATGTAATAAGATGGTCACGTAATTGTGTCTGGTCGGGTAGTAGCTCAGTGAATAGTTATATCATTCGCTGAAAGATTGGCAAGTGGATCAAAAACATATGTGTCTGGTACCCACATCCCATCTAAAGGTCAGCTCGATTTAGCCATAGTCTGCCCCTATCCACCATTACACTCGTCACTCTCACTGGTTCACCCTTTTTTACCCTTATTTCATGAAACATTGCCTTCAAGCATTCCTGTCAGGCAGACGACATTTATCCAGACTGTTTGATTGTCCCTGAATAATCGTTGATATCAGTTTGTGATAGGATAACTCCATTCGTGTGAATCATCCCCTAGCACCACTTGGGACGACAGGGCATTGAGTTGGGTCATAATTGTAGGCCCACAGACAGGGTCTAATTGTTATTACAAAGGGCGCGTCGGGTAGCGTCCCAGTGCCCTGGATTTTCATGGAAAGGGCCATATTGTCGATAATGTGTAAGCAAGTACATGGCAGGGTATAATAACAAGAAGCGATAGAACTATACAAATATGTCATTTGAATGAGTTCATCAGTTATTAGGTGTGGCGGGGTATATATTATCAACGAAATTTTTAGGGCATGAACGGAACTCAAATCCGATCCATGCCCCAGAAAAATTGGAAATATTATCAACGATATGTAAAAATATAAGCTATTAGATGATATATGAGATCATTGTCGTTTAGTTAAATACTATTAGTTTGAAAAATATGCAAACCCATATACGTTTATTTCCGGTTGGGGTCCACGTGGGTGGTAAACAATTAGACATTCTTTTGTAATTGAGGTCCATTAAGTATATATTTGAAAATTTGGGGATATCTCATTGATTAACCCTTTCGCGACGCTGTGGTGCCTGATCATTAATATTATCATGGAATTATGGTAAAATTTCATCATGGTAATATTGATATAAGATTAAAAATAACTGTGAGAAGACGTCACATTGGCTAGCTTCAAAAGCCCCAGCTTCATAGAGGAAACCTTTTTTTATGGTCTCTTTTTCTTTTATTTTTCCAGTCTCTCCTTTGGTGATAGAATATAAATTTTCATAATTTTGGCACATCCAAAAAGTATCTCATGTGAAACAATCAGATTTGTCAAAATATGGGTGGACTATTTATTTCACTATTTTGGTATATTAGATATGTACTATACTAATTTGTATACATGAACTTGTATATCGAAAGTAAGAGGTAATGGTCGAGTAAATTCCTTGTAGGTTACACAATTCTTGGTAGGAATGCTGTCCTGATCTGTATGACACCATGGGACATGTTTGTCAACTAACTTTCCTGTATTTCGTCCTGTTCCTCCCATACACGGCTATCTATCCATTTTCTCTATAATGTCCTCCTTACCATTGCCTTCCTCGGGTTTTTATCCCACAACCCTATTACATTAACTTAAGAGAGGATTAATCGGAGACGCATGGGTTAAAGAGGGTGAATTAAGATAATTTCCTAATGGCAGGTAAGCCTATTAAGGCAGAAATCATTACAGAAGGAGACCATTATGTCACACTTACAGTGTTTAAACTGTTTGAATAGTTGTCAACCATCATACCAAGATAAGTGTAAATTACTGTCAATCATTTGAATCAGTAAATCAAATCTATCACCCCTGTAGTGGGGCCCATGACCTTCACCGCCACCTTTCTCTCTACAGTCCTCTGCATTACAGTATTGAGTTGGTAGGTCAGTGAGGTACCAGGATATCATTCATACCCCACTATAATCTTACTCTAAACGAGGATGGTAGTTAATGTGATTGGTATATTGAAATGATACATAACTTGATACGTAAAAAGGTGTAGCTGAATAGAGAAATGGGGGATTGTTCTGAGACTAAGGACAATAAACTGGTAACAAATTAACTGTGAAAGCCCAGTTTGAAAAATCATGGGAATTTTATCTCATGCAGAGATATTAGTGCTATACACCCAGTAAACACAAGATGTAAATTTACGTCTCCCACAGGTAGATTTCTTACGTATAAAAACGTAGATGTTAGGGTTTACTTTCGTCTGTAGAACGTGTAATAATTTTAGGTTATTTAACGTAAATTCATGTAATTGATATTACATTTATCTACGTAAATTCACGTTTATGTGCATGAATTAACGTTTATGTGCATGAATTCACTAGATGGCATGGCAGTAGTTTCCGTCAATGTTTTTGTGCTTCTTGGGGAAGGTATGGCCTGTAAAGTTGGTATATTTACCAAATTTACCAAACCAGCAGTTTCAATTATAGTTAATCTCATTCAGGCTATGATTAGCTGATATTTTTGTCTCTGCAGTTACCCTAATTTTGGTAAATTTGCTAGTTGGGTTGCACCACACCTTTCTGCAGGTGTGTGGCGTTGACATTAATGTAAGTTTAGGTTTTTTTCGTCTGGGAGAAAATTATAGGCAGGTGATGGGGCCTATGACAAACTAGGAGCAAATAGGATATTCATCATAGATGAATGAGCATGCAATTATAAATGAATAACAATTAAAAAGTTTGGGTTAGATTCAGTCTATGGATAGTTTTCTTTAACCAACTTGCACCCAATCAACTTGCTGTTTCTGCAACTGCCTATCTAGGATCCAAACCAGTGGGTCTTGAGGTATTTTGGTCTTGAGTGATTGGTCATGGTCAGCTGGGCACACCTCCAAGACCCTGAGACACTGGCTCCCTGCTCTGTTCTCACTATCATAGTGAATAGCATGCAGATAGTAAAGGGATAGTTTTGTGGCAGCACACTGAAAGTCCAATGTGACCACTCTAACCTCTAGATGATGTATTTAGCGCGTACAAGCACGCTCTAAAAAGAGTAGACAGAATTAACTATACCTGAGTATAACTGACTATTATCCATGGTGACACCTTCAGGCTAATTATACTCACTTCTCTCCTTCATAGAGTAACCATTGAATAAACATTCCCTTCCTATGTAAATAAAGCTACCAGAGATATATATTCCTATAATTATGTAGATTTCCGTTTCTAAATTACATTGATGGGAAGAGTAGAATAATAAGATAAGATTATAGAATATTAGGCCTAAGATCCATTTTTGTACTAAAATTGATGATGTATGCACGTCCCCGCATTAACTATTGCAATATACAAGTAATTCACGGTGATTTTGCCAGCCATTTAACATTGGTAGTTGATATACAATATATAGTATTGGTGTGATATTGCATCGCGTCATGTGATCTGTTTAAGGTGAAACATCTCCTACGTGTCATCTATGTACATGTCAACTAGGGCATGAAACTACGGAATCGAAACAGCTGCCAATGTGAGGTGTATGGTCATGTATACACGGTATACCAGTTCACTGAGCAACATCAAGCTTGTCCTTATTCATGGTCATCTTTGAACTTGAGTTTGATGGAAACCAAAACCGCACTGTGGGCTGGTAGCCTCAGGAGATTTGGTGACCAGTATTCAGTGTGTTTCAAACAGCTATGCTGATAGATATGAATATTAGTATTGCCAATGACGAAAATCTCTACAAATGTATTATCTCTTTCTAGTCTCATTTGGCGGAGGTAAAATAATACCAAATATAATATAGTTATATCAGTTTTTTTTACTTATCTCCAAATCACGATGGTCCCTATAATTTGAATTGCTGTGGGATATGTCTCGCACAAAAATACAGGGAACTAAACTATGTATTAGTGTATTGAATACTTTCCTTATATGATAATTCATGTATTAAAGGTTATTCACGAGTCTACGTAACTGTTATCCGCTGTTTGTATCGTAGGTGTTAATTTTATGTATTGATAGTCCCATCTTGCAAGATCAATACACAGAACAAGATCAAAACCAGTCCTTTCATTGCAGCGGACTGCCTAAATGCATTTGCTGAGGGTCGCTCCGATACAATAAAGGGAAATTTATCATCATCATCATTATCATTATTATCACGGAAAAAGAAAGACATACATGGGGTTGTTGGTTTTAGCTTCAACCCACATAGGGAATGGAATGTTGCATTGGGCATTTTAAAGGGAGGGCCAGTGCCTACGACCACAAGCTAAACTATTAATAAACTTCCGACCAACAAGATATCCATGTCCGTGGGTGTGGGTGTATTATATCAATTTTGGTGTGTAATTTAGTATCTATAATAGTTGCCAATTTACACACATTTATATGCACATACATGACACATTTACAAAATGTACCTACACACAAAGATATCGACATGCATGCATGCATATATATATATATATATATATATATATATATATATATATATATATATATATATATATATATATATATATATATATGCATACAGCACATACATGTATACATATGTACTCATGTACAAACATATACACCTCCCTGCATATGCACACATACATCACATCGAAAAGGGTGTTGGTACTTTCCCGTTTAGCGCTGACACAAGTGGGTCTGGTAATTACGGAGCGGTCATGTGATTTGTCACTTATACCCTCCCGGTCTCACATATGACCCACCGCCCCGCCGTCATTTATCACTAAGTGCCCCGTCCTGGGGATCCTAATATTAAACGTTTGTACACAAAATCTATAACCGGCCATTCTGGCCCCATAATAATCCGGCCAACAAGAGTGTGCATTCCTAAATGCGTCCCGGCTCTCTGGATTTGGGAACAGTCAGGGATTATTTAGGAGTTAGGCCCTGGCAAAAGGCCAGGCTGCTCAGTGCAGCGTTCGCTCCAATGGACGCTGCTGAATATGGCGTGCAGTGGGTATGGCCTCTGTGTATACACTCCATACAGTCCCTATATGGCACATCTAAATGTATATATACGCATACTGCTTGTGGTGAATGTCTCTGCGTTTTGAACGCATTCATAAGCAACAAGGTCATGCAGTGAACCTTTGTAGGCGAAAATTCATATTATGTATAGTTATTACGGTGAACATACCTTTAAAAAAGTAGATATAGTTTGCAGTGATATCGAAGTGCCCCTTGGGAATGTATGTATTGTATTTTGTCCTGTGCTAAATGCTTAAGTTGGCTATTTTCGCCCAGATTCTGTCAAGTTCTTAGTTTCATAGAGTCAGCAGATGGTGGTTTATTTCATCCTTTTTATTGCACCTTCACTGTAATAACACACACTCATAGCGATTCAAACGAGATGGGATCGAGCTCTGACCCTAAACTTGAATAGGTTTCTGAATTTATCTCACCCCTTACATTGATTAATTGGCTAACATTTGTGACATAATCCCCCATTGGGTATTTCTTCTAAATACTCAATGGGCGTTGGATACCCAATGTTAGGTCTATGGGAAAAAATACCAGGCGTGAGATAAATATAACAAGCCATACCAATTACCATATGATATACAAGTATGGCAAATTTGGAATATCGATATACATACATGTTGTATATGTTAAAGTGTCTTCTTCCAAAAGTTTTCGGTGAGCGGGCTTATTAATGTCGACTATTGTTACCATTGAGGCATGCAGCATTAAGCCAAATATGTACATGTATATATTTTTAGCGCAGAGTTGCATTCTAGGCTAGTGGGCATCCAAGAGTTATGTTAGGTTGATTTGGCGGTGTCAGATTTTATCAGCTGCTACCGCGAAGAACCACCTCCCCTGTTTGAGCGGGTGTCACATCTGATATTGAGTAATCGTTTAGCGATCGGCGAGGAGGTACACGGCGAATGACACTCTTAGGTAATGTTTGGAGGTAACCATGTTGAATTCTGCACTTGTCCGTCTTCGACGGAACTATCTCTGCTCCTTGGTATTGATACCACAGAAGAGGGTCGATGTATCTGATCCGTAAGGCATTGTGAACGAATCTATGGAAATTGGTATAGATTAAGCGGTGTACTTTATGAAGAGAGACCGGTTGGAGCTCTATAGGAACCTAGGATATGGGCAATAAAATGATACGGTTCATTTTACGGAAAAGTGTACTATGGGCAATTTCTCTACCTTTATACATCCTACAGAAGCTCATAGTATTTATATTTTACTGACAGAGTTATACATGTATTTGGTATTTATGGGCAGAAAATATTCTAATGTAACAGAAATTGTATATCATTAGGGGTTTCTTGCCTACACCTTCGCCTTGGAGCAATCGAAACCTGTAAAAACATATAAACTTAACCATTTCTTTAGAAATATATCAACAAATCACCTAACAAGTTGATGTTTTACTCAATACCATCAAATTGATTCAATTGTATTAAAAAAGATTCTAAAGAATGACAGTTTCACACCGAACGTTCCCTTTTCAAAGTTGTGCCAAAATTGAACTATTGATAGCAAATGAGTATGATTAATTTATTTCTCGTATGTAAATATATCTTTTTATAAGAAATAGGATTTGTCCAACAAAGACCATTTTAGTGAGAAAAAAAAAATTCTAATTTGAAAAGAGAAAATACCACACTGCACTCCACAGAGTGAGGGGTAAAAACTCTCCACGTAAATCAAAACCAAATAGAAAAAATAAAACTCCGAAATACCATTTTAGTCTTTTTTTTTCTGGTCTGAAGCTGCAATTGTAGGTTTTTCTGTACACATGCAGAAAGCTCTATTGTGCCACGCTGCTCCATGCAGATATTGTTTTGTGATACCTGTCGTGGCCTGACCTTGTCGTGATGAAGCCTGAGCTGCTGTCACAGAAACCTCCTCACGGGTAATATGACCCGTCAGTCTATCTAACTCGTCCAATCCAAGGTTATGAGCAGGAAGGGGTAGACCCTCTCTGGTGTGCCTCTCCAGTATGCTCACTGGCTGGTTGGCCATCTGAGTTGATAGGTCCTGGCTGGGTGATTCGTTGCCTGATTAGCTCACTCTTCGGGATGGTTGATTTGTTAGTAAGCTCACTTTTTAACTTGGTTGGTTGTCTAACTGGCTGAGATAATTGCTTCACCAATAGGTTGTATTGGCTCGTTGAGTATTATAGATATATGAACTCTTTTTTTTCAGGCAACTGTTGTTTAATCAGAGTTTTTTGCTGAAAATATGTACCTTTATGGTGACATTACAGATTACTCGGGACATAGATAGAATATACTGGGGTGTTCAATAACCCATGGTCGTTGAAAAACATTGCACTGCTATCTCAGAAAATATCTTGGTGGCAGACCACTATAAGTCTTAGTCAGACTCCACAGCCATGACACTACCAGGTTTTACAGTATCTCACTCATTATCTTCTCTGTCACAATTGACAAACTATATGTTTCTGAATTCTACAAAAAGAGATCAGACACCATTGGCCTTAAAATTGTATGGATTATCCGAATACACAGTTCTAGAACCCAAATGAAAATGAAAGCTCCACCTATATCTGTATATCACAAAAATGTGAATCCTTCAAAGGGACCCCCCCCCCCCCCTACCTCCCCAAGGCAAATACCCTCATATCAAGTGCTCCTCCCCCTCTCATAGCTCATTTCTCTCTGCCGTAAATGATTAATACTCCCTTAGTAAAAAGGGGGGAAAATCAATGCTAATGGTGTCTCCTGGATTGCTATGTAGAGGCCCTGAATGTGTATCTATCCTCATGCTATTGTGTGAATGGATATCTAATAATGATTAAATCAATCTACTTTTGCTCCCTTTACATTTATGCCGAATAGTATAGGCGTATGGATTTTTAAACTAATCATATTTGTCCTGCATGTATGTCCTGTATATACTTACCTGTCTTGTCTGTGACTACAATGGAAGAACGCCCAATATGGGGTGAATATGTATGTCTCCTGACCTGAATAAAAAATATATATATATATATATATGGACCTCGGATCCTACATGTAGACCCTCTTTTATGCCATAGAGACCTAGGGACGATATGTGTCAACTTTATCCAATACTTATGCACGAACTCATATATGGCTAATACTGTCCTAGCGAACAGACATAAATTTTACTAAATGATAGCCCTTGCACGAGGTACAGAAAGGAGTCTTCACGTACGATCCTAGATTATAAAACGGGCCCCTGATCACTAATACCACCAATCATTGATTTAAATCCTCCCTGTCTTTGCTCTGTTCCAGGACGAGTTGGGAGTTCCCAGAGATCCTGCTGGGCAAGTTCAGCATGGTGAGCGACGCGGACGGCAAGCAGTACCCGTGGTACGGCGCACGTCAGGAGGTGGCTACGGTGCGTGGACCAACGCCACGGCAACACATCACCGTAGAGATGAACGACAACTTCTTCCCGCAGGTTACGTGGTGCGTGCCGGTCGACACGTACGACCGTAAGCCGCGCCTCACGCAGATCTACCGCTCACAGAAGTTCTTTACGTTCCTGGCGATGCGCAACTTGGCCACACAGGAGGTGCATATATTACGTGCCGTTACGTGGTCTATGGACCTGACGATTGGTGTCAACCCAGACCGACCGCTAGGGCAGCGCGCCTGGCTCGTCGGACCGGAAGAGCAGTGCCCCCCGCGTCTTGTGGAGGCGAACATGCCGATCCCGGAGTACGCCCTGCAACCGCCGAACGCTAACCGCTCTCAGACCCTGATATGGAGGCCGCGCAGAGGAGATCCCAAACTTGTTGTGCCGCCGTTGGAGACAACCATAGATATTAGCAAGTACATTGCAGCCACAAGAGGCATGGGACGCAAACTCCTGGCTCTGTTACCAGAGAGTTAGTGACCCCCAGCATCCCCACTCATCAGCATCAGTCTCCAAAGGTGATATAGAGACACCAAAGACGATATGATACTCCCACCCCTCCTCTCCCACCCATCACATGATACTCATTCATCGCATGTACATTACTTCATGACGTCACCAAAACAGTTTATTTATAGATTTATACATTTGTACACATAACGGAATTGCGTCCGTTGCAAGTTAACGGCTGTTTATACTCGGATAAACCACCGAAAGGAAGCCTGTGATTTTGTTTCTATTGTTTTTCATCTTGGACTTTACTAATTAGGACAATTTAGGATTTCCTTCTACAGAAAGCGACAATCATGTATTTAATGTTTGTAATCGAGACCAGCTCATCATATTGTGAATACGCCATACTTCATTCATCATCAAGAAAGGTTTATAGTTTCAGGAAACCACCAAGTGCCAAACCTTTCCCTGCTCAACGGTGACAATTCATCTCAATTACCTTTTGTTGCCACAATCAAAGTCCTACGCTGATATAATGTTGCCATCAATGGAGACGATCTATTTCGTTTAGTCTTATTGACACTGTTTTATAATGGTTATATTTCATGTTATTTCTTTATTTTCGAGAGACAGTCATGTTTTAGATTAATCCCCTCAAGTGATTCCTCCTTGCAGTAAATAATAAAGATGTTAAAATGTTCAATCCTCAGGGATTCTTTTCGGAGCAAGGAAGATATTGCATTGTGGGTGAAGTGTTATTGTATGAAATGTTAAAGTTATTTTCGTACCGACTTTCACTAAAGCTGATAGACAAGTGAAGTAATAAGGTTATTTTCTTACAGAATTCTGGGAAATCCAATACACTAGTGAAGTGATAACGTTATTTATTTACCGAATTCGGTAAAACTGATAGAAGTTAGTGAAGTGGTTATTTATGATGTTAGCTAACAACATATCATGGAGTGTTGTTTTAACAACGACCCTACAAAACCTGCTGATGTTGGTGTATCTAATTTACAAGAGTTGAATCAGAATTGTTAATATATATATATATTTATACATCAAGTTCCCACATCAAAGGTATAAATATCTGTAGGCGGCTATAAGCTACGTTAGATGGATTTTTCTATAATGTGTTTATATTTGATATGAGACGGGGAGGGCTGTGACTGCGGGATACAATCCTAAGGTTTTGACTACAGCTGTACATTTTTACTTATTTATTTGACCAATGGAAGCGTGTGAATGATTCTGTGAGTGATAATAAAGTGGACTCAATTACCTGAAATTTACTTGTACTTTTTCTTAGATTAGCATTATCACTAGTGAATACAAAGGAAAATATTTATCTTTAATAATAGAAATACTGAAATTGGTATTAGATTTATTGAGTTCATTTTTTCATCAAATATAGTCCCTATATGGCAGGCGGTAGGGGGGATACAAAGGTTCAGTAAAACTATGATAGAACCCTGGTAGCAGTCTCCCAGTTGTTACTTTTGCTCGGACTAGAATTACATCGTCCTCCTTCAGGGATGCCAGTTTGTAGGATTTTGCCTACATGTAGGATTTTCATTTTAGTCTCAAAGTGATGAAAAGTTCAAGAAATTGTATGTTTTGAGAACAAAATAGACTCCAGATTCCCTAAAATCTAAATCTTAGAAAAACTTGTTCTGTAATCTTTCAAAATTCCGAATTTAGGTACCCCGAGTACACTCAGTTAGAGGCCCTATGGATCCTAGTGCTCCAACCTAGAACTGTAGGATGGTAGGATTCCTGTAGGAAATGCTCCTACGGATAAGGGCAAACTTGAATACTGACTTCTGATTGGCTTAAAATATATGCCCAAGAATCTGCTAGGAGAGTGATGGGGATTCCCCATACACCATGTGCGTTTTAGGTGATACATAGACTGGCCTCAGTCCCCATGTAGGAATTTCTTCTGACCCCAACTAGCATCCCTGGGTCCTTTATCCCGTTAAGAAAATAACCCGGAATAGGACCATATACGCCAAGAATTGACGGTTCATATACCTTTCTATAAGCGTCAAGATGGTGTGTGCTAAAAACATGATGGGGTTAAGAATAGTGGCGGCTACTTTAGGGGATTTTTTATTCCGAAAAGATATGCCCGGACGTTGAGGCCTGCATTTCTTATTGAAGATCTGGCTTTAGGTAATAAGTGAAAATAGCCCGTTTCATAGTCAGCTAATTTCTCCTCTGTAGGTTAACACTTGTGACGTGAATATAGCAGAAACTCGGGGGGATATCCCTTGCATGTTACTTTCACACACAAAAATCTTGTTGACTAGGGATAATCTTCGAATTGAAAGGATTATGAAAATAATTCTTTAGCCATATAATACACAAGTTTTATACAGGAAAAATATCATTACGCAATATAAATTTGGCAAACCCAAGTTGGATCGTCCATCTGACCCTTTCCTGAAAAAAGTCTGTGAGCACCGTTGTTTGGATGGTTCTTCAAGTATGGTACCGTAGTTATTTACCCGAGGTAAAAACTTTGGTAATGATCAAAAGGGGAATTGATGTCCAAGGGGAATAATATATTTTGCATATCTTGTTTCTAGTTACATATTGTCACAGTCGTTTCATGTCCTTTCTGTATTCTGAGCGGCACTTTAATCATTTATCTACATTCCCTTTACTAACATTTTAAAACACTAATCACCTCCACTCAGCTACTTAACTCTGGCCAGGTTAGGGTGATCTGGATACAAATCAAGTAATGCCTGATATGAGACAGCGAAATACCAACATTTAGTCTTTCTCGTGCTGGCCCCATCTTCCCACGAATGATATTTATCTATCAGATTCCAGGTCATAAAACAACATATTCACTACTTTTATTACAAATATATTTTAAACAGCACCAATAGAGATTTTCACTAAAATCTTTTATTTTGAACATTCAATTCAATTTCAGTTGACAGATGTATCACACACACAAATACTTGATTTCTTTATAAGAATTTTTGTTGAATTTCTGAATTCAAAGTGATACATTACATGTGCAAACTACAGATCAAAATTTCCGCATTTTCTCACACATGATTTGTGGGTTACTTTTGTCACCAATTTTTCACACAATATGAGAGGTATATAAATTTACTAGTATATTATTTAGTTCACATCTGTGTGATGGTTCAGATAAATGTGGTTTTAAGAGAACTATGTACAGGTTACAAAAGTGATTCTGAACATAAATACCCATGCCTTATCAAGATGGGTATCAAAGAACTGATTTCCCCTAGCAAGTCGTCTTCAATTATGCAGGTGATATTCTGTATCGGCTCTTTAATCATATGATGATACAGCGCTAGACAATTTGCTTAAATACGGAACATCAGCGTAATAAATAACTTAAGCATTCGTTATTTGTTCCATTCATATATGCTCTTTTTTTCGCAAAAGGATGACAATTGAGTTAAGTCAAATTCATTGAATTTGTTCACACGCTTTATAATGTCTAAGTACCTGAATATAACATGATAATCCATCATTCCTTTTTCATCTAACAATACACGTACGCACCTTGTAAGACAATAGCATATTTATTTTAACACTCCTCAAGACAAGCTCCTGCAGCCGTTATATTCAAAGTACTGCCTGCTAGGAAGACCTCACACAGTGGCATGTCTCACTCTGTTGAACAATGCATATGAAAACATTTATAATTTTTTTTGGCAATAATGATCGACTTAAAAAAATCGAATTCGGAGGGCATTTCTTCATCGAGAGGAGATTGAATCAAAACAAATGACAAATATGTATGATGTCCAAGTGATATTTATAAGATTGCTGCTTTTTCTAGACCATTGTTCCTTATCTGAACAGTTTGAACTTTCTGGGCATACGTCCGTGCTTGCTGGCTAGAGCCTCCTGGATGTCGGAGTAGCTGGGCAGGAGGGAGAGATCGCCGAGAGCGGCCACGGCCGGCGCCGACCGCAGCATGCGGCGGGCAGCACGCTGAATGTCCGCCGCCGTGATCTTCTCTGAAAGACGGAATAAACACAGGCCATAAATAGTTTGTATCAACACCAGAATTATTAGAACATTCAGAGTATTCACTATTCCTGACAGAGAAATTCTTAAGTCAAACCAAAGATGGCATCTACATCGTCCAAACACTAAAAGCAGAATTTTACACTGGCAAAGGTCTTCAGAAATATCCATGGAAGAGTCACTAATTCAGTATATGCTTGCGTGAAACCCCACCCCCATTCTCCATCTTGTATTCATTAGATTAAAGAATCCTTGGATATCAATTGGGACTAGAAAAAAAAAGTGGAATAATACAATGGCTATTATGTGGCACTACCTTCACATATGGGTGGTGCCCTCTATGATTAATCATGATAACTATATTGAATCGGGTTCTTTTTTCACTCATTTTCGTCCATATACTCTGGTTGTCATCTCACATTTGCAATACTCGTAAAATAGGACTTTTAATGTTAGATTTGGTTCATGTACAACTTGATTAAGAAAATATGATAATTAAAAGCAAACTGTGACCAAGTTCAGCCTAGAAGATACCAAGATTGACGTCGAAGGTGCATTTCACTCTCTACATAGTTCTGGTAACGATGTTGACTTATCACAGTTATGAACTGGTTTCCATCCATGGTACTCTCATTCTCGGGAGCGGAGCCTACGTCACTAAGATACACTGCCTTGCTCGATTGTCTCACTCTGCAGTTTATTTTCCCGAAAGCGGTGCAGTGCACTCCCACACGCACGAAGGGTTAAACAACTTTTCACTCCATTGCAACCAATGTTAAATGCACTGTATATCTCTGGTGATATCTCAGTTAATATACAACATAGAGACATTAAACAAAAAATGTCACATGGCTGAAGAGCTGGGGAAGATGTTTGGTGTTTTTTTTTCTATCAATTCGTTTTGCAGAGATCGTTATATTTGGTCTTATTTCCAGCAATCTGCCGAAATTGCAATGCCAGGCTGCTACAACTGTCAAAATAAAAACTCGCTCAAAAGTAAATAAATCTTTAAATTTAAGCATTCATACTTCTATCCTGCAAAGGTTTTTGATATATCTTGTTAGGAACACATCAAACTACCTTTAATTACACATATTTATCATGTACAGAGAGTTCAAACATCGATTTTCGTAACGCTGGTTGAGCGATAATAACAGAAAGCTAGGGTGTGCGAAACTGGCAATACCCTTTGCCCCTAGCGGTTGTCAAAGAAACTAAATGTTCTGCTCCCGAGAATGGTTTTGCTGCCTCAGGGAGGCCGGTGCACAATGAAAACATGCCGTGGTTGGCAACGGTGTGGGGCTGAGTGTCCCAGCGATCAAGGAAAAGTTTAAGTTTTTACCTGGGTCAGTGGGGAGGTTCAATGGAGAGGTTCAGTAGGGAATGATGGGCTTTGGGGGGGAAAAACCCTAACTTTATTTTCAAACAAGTCTCGGAATTAGTTTATTACTCAGAACGGATCTAGCCCATCCCCGAGTTAGTGGGAATATCTTCCTCCTACTTTATTTTCAAATATTGCTATGGTCTAGCAATCTAGCTTTTAAGCAGTGAATACCTGAAGACATCACCTGTACAGGGTTGTCAGTGGGGGTAAGAAAAAAACATTGACTTTTTTCATGGGTCAGTGGGGAGGTTCAGCAGGGGATTCTGGGCTGTGGCTGAATTGGGTTATTTAGCAGTTGGTATATCAATATTACACAAGGAATCATTTTGTTGTTCTGAAAATGAAAACATTGAATTCAATGGAAACATTGAAAACTGGCATCCCTGCCTGTAAAGATGTGATTGACAAAATGTGTGTGCCGAGTTTGACGTTTACCTATGGCTTCTGTGTAGTGGGTCGCTGGTAGTCGGTGTCCGTTAGCAAGAACTTGACGTCCTAGATCTTCAAAGACGACTGGTCGAGACTCAAGGTTCATCAACAGCATTGACTGTACCTGTTTTTTCGCCCTGGAAAGTTCAGACTGCAAAGAAAAGCAGAACCTCAGATTTGATTTCTTTTGGGGTGCCTTTCACTCATTCTCAAGATAGAAAGCCCATTTCGACAGCCTGATGGCACCATTCGTGGCCTGACGGCTGCCTGCTACCACCGGGATGTTGGTTACGATATGACTGACAGCGGCTGACCTGTAGATATTACTGACTTAAATAAACAAAAAATCACTACAAAAGAAAGACTGAATTTTCGGAAACCTTTAATTCAACAGAATATTGGTTTAGTGAATACAATTTAATGAATTTGCTTCCCCCCCCCCCCAAATTCTTACATTCGGGCCCTTATTAATAACACAAATAAGTAAATATAAATGTCGACGTGACATTTTTTCCACCTCCAGTGAACAGCTCCACACCTCCAAGAGGAAGCGAGCTCAGATCTGAAGGCCAGGGAATCATTGTTTCCACAAATAAGTAAATAACTTACGTCTGATATGTCGTATTGTGTATTTACAAGCTCGCGAACAATAACTTCCACCAATTCTTTCATCTGAAAAATAATAAAGGATTGGAGAGAGTTGGGGAGATACAAGGGGGTTTGAATTACAACATATATAAGAGATGTTTAACTGATGATTCTTTTATGAATATTCCACTAACACATATATAACGCTTTATTAAGAAAACTTTCTTCACAGCGGCTCACAACTCGTTAGCCACGTATTTTCTATGTATGACATAAACTGTGTTTGGAACTAAGAACCCTTCTCAGTAGATACTATGTATTGTGGTGTGCAGTAAAACTTATTTCTACATAGATCTCTACCTTAGCCATCGTATTATGTTAGCGTAGCATAACTGCTACCCGCCTCACCTGTGAGGGATGTGCACTGGCATGGATACAGAATATACCGCTGTCCGCGTAGGCGTGATTGTATGCCGTTGCATTATACATCCAGTAAAACCTGTAACAAAACACAGAATTCGTTACATCTTAATACATTTTTTTTTTTTTAGTTTCTTTATTGGGCACAATTCGACAATTTAGTCGGTTTTAAAGTGTGACCACCACTATGTTATTACATTTGTCTTGGTTTCTTGAGCTCAATCCGAAGATTGTTAATGTACAAACATGAAAGATGAGATGAATACAATTAGTATGAGGACATATGAGTTGATACAGTGTTGTTGCCAAATTGCTGAGTTTACCATTTGAATGTGTTGGCGAATACCTGCAACATAACGCTTTACTGATGAAGCAAATCGGGACATGCGCCCCCCGCCCCACCCTTCAAAGCGAACCCATATTTACAAGGAAAAGATTCACCAAAATAAAAGTGAGTTTTATTGCTATTTTCTGTGGTAACATCGATGTGGGGATATCTTTTTTATTATTCATGAAACTTAACTTATACTACATGTTGAGGTGTACTATGGAACATTCATCACGGCTGCTCTGAGTTTAATACACAGGTTTCTAGGATGTGCATTATAGGAATTATTTATTAAGGGATATATACAGGAATGTCAGTTGGAGTCATAAAAAAAATGAGTACATATTTTTCATGTGGAATTTTCTGGCTCAGAGAGACTAAGAAAACATCTCATTATTTGCCATGGAATAGGGCTGGGGTGTGTGAGGAAATTTGAACCACTGTTTATTAGTGTGAACGAGTCCCAATTTGTTCTCTTTTTGTTGAATGCAAGAAGAGAGAATTTCATAAAATGAAAATGAAAACTAGGATTTCATTGGAAAATAGAATTAATAATACGTGGCTCATACACTTCTTAACACAGCCGATGCTACCTTGAAAAAAAAATTAATGATACGTGGCATATACACTTCTAACCAATTGAAAAAAATATATATTAAAAAAAAAGGAAAAAAGGAAACAAAAAAAGAAAAAAAGAGGAAAACTGCCATCTCTGATATATAGGTTCAAATCCTTGACACAGCGCGAGGACCGGCTATGCAGGCCTCACCTGTTGAGCACGTTGAGGTAGAGGCGCGTGTACATGCCCTTGCCGGGCCCGCCGGCTGAGAACGACCCGCCGCCGCCCATCATCACGTTGAGCACGCAGAAGGCGATGAAGTCGTCGTCCTTGTGAGAGCAGCTCTCCAGCCCGATCACGCAATGGGCCAGCTCGGGCATGGCGTTAGGGCCCGGGCTCACGTTGGAGAGGTCCTTCTCCACCTGTACAGGAGTCGTTTAGAATATCATAAATATGGCCTACATACAATTGACCATTGCATAGTACTTCACACATTAAATATCGATTGTATATTTTTGTTTTTTTTAGGCATCAGCTTATTGTTCAGACGTAGTCACGTTTCTTATTTTAATTGTATATCATGCAGACAATCAAGCATTGCATATATATGACATATACACAATTTCATCAAAGACGTCCCATGAAATATCGCATAAATATATTTTCTCTATTTTACATTTGTAATTCAAATTATCAGATTCAATGTTAAAGATGCAGATTGATTACACCATGATTTATATATGTAATACAAAGAGTTTGGTGTCTTTTTCTCAATTTAGATGATTTCGGAACAAAATGGCTATGAATTGATCCAAATATTCAAGTGTTGCCGGTGTACATTAAAATATCGAAATTCTGTCATTTGTCAGAAAACTTGCAACCCGGAATAAATTTGTGTCTATGATTTTATGGTATTTATTTCCATTTTCCCACCTGTAGAAATCCACCAGTGTATTGAGATATAGATAGATCAGCTCCTTTTGTCGGGTCCACTAAACCGGATTCTGTTTTCCAGATTGGCTGTTTCTCTACAAAGTGTTCGTTCGCTAATGACACCAGCACATTGTGATCAATACCAACACCTGGAAACAAATAAATAGATCATTTAGCCTTAAATGTTGATAATCGTTACATTATTATATCAACAACACGTTGTGTAATACCAATACCTAAAGGGACCTTAATAAAACATTCAGTTTCAATGTTGTCAATACTTACGCTTAAAAGCCCATTACGGCACTAGGGTACCTTATGTCAAGTTGAAGATTTATCCGTAAATAGAAGAAAACAGCAAGCTGATTTCAAATCTAGCCTATTTTGAGCTTCTCTACCCGAACCTAGACGTTGATATCATTGGCCACAATGAAATTGTTCATAAAGTTAATTTGGTATAATACACTTTAATCCACAGTTTTTATTTCACGCGGCTGTTACTACATTTATTTTTTTTCATTTTGAGAGGGGAAGGATTTTCAATGAAATATTTCGAGTGTACAGATTTGTCTGCGTATCATGAATTGCGACAGGCAAGATAAAACAAACGGCATGATGCGGAGTGACCAAGTGGTAACTCAGTAACCAAATATTAACAAAAATAAAAGAGGGAAGGGCAACTTTTTTTGATTCGCGGGAATCTTCCGGGAAAGAACAAGAAAAATATTATCCCTGAATTATATTTCTTCCTCTCTTCAAACACATTAGATACTTGTATCAATATATCAATACTGATCGTAGATCAAAGTTCTATCCACTCACCGGCAAGGACCATGCGGTCGGGGGTGTGCATATTACTGAGGTAAGTGAAGAGTGTGTTCCTATCCATGGTCTGCGCATTTTCCTTGGGACATATTTTTGGTAATCCCAAAGTGTTCCCATCGAAAGCAACCTAAAACAAAGCGAATTTTCTGCATTCAGACGTGAGTGGGATTTACAACAATATTCAATGTGAAAACAGATTTCTGGCAGTTGGTTTTATTTTCGTTTTGGGAAGATTACTATAGTTACTATATTCTAATAAAAGAAATATACTGTAAATAATTTCAAAGATTACTATAGTTACTATATTCTAGTAAAAGAAATATACTGGAAATAATTTCAAACATATTGGATGAAAATCTTGATGACTAAAACAACAATGTATCTTCACTAAATATATGCATAAGTCTATATTGATTTGAATATAGATGTTGTTTGAGAACCGAAAACCAAGCGCACAACAGTTTTTTCACTTTTATTGTAGTTAATGACTGACAATTCAGGCTATTGATATTATTCAAAAAGTGTTACAAACATAGACACTACTCACTGCATGAATCATCTCCACCAGAAGTGGCTCTGGGTCTGGTTGCATGTCGAGCGACTCCAACTCAAAGGACACTGCCATATGAGCGTCCAACACCTTTCAGCGAACACAAAACACAATGAAGATCAATTTGAGATGATCCCTGAATATAGGACTTCCTACTAAGAGGCTACACAATGCCTGACTGCCAATGAATTAGACTGTAACTGAATACTATTTCAATACGCTCAATCTACGATCTTGAAAGATTCAAATGTACTAATATTTTTCATTGATGATTAATAAAAGTAGTTTGTCCTGCACATCCACGGAATTACAAATTGCATTTTAAATTATCATAGATCGTGGAAGAGCTCACCTCATTCTGTGATAAAAGCGGTCTATGTACAACTTCTCCTAAAATATCTACAACTTCTGGAAGCCCTTTACTATTTGCTGATATGGCATATATCAACGTATCTCTGGAAGAGATAATGGTTCATATAATATTAACACAGTAAACACAATTTTTAATATATATACGGAACATTAACTGCAAATTATAAAAGTCAGAAATCTATTGAAACCAACATAACAAAGTAGAACTGATTCTCGTCTCCTTATTGCATATCAATTTTCAGGAAGAAAATCTATTGAAAACAAAGCAAGACGCGTGTTTGTCAAACATACCGACCTAGTCTTTTTTTCTAATGACATCAAAGCTGTCCTGTTTTTGCCTGTATTGCCGTTGCTGCCTCAGGTATATGCCCGTGCAATAGTGTCAAACACTTCAATATCATTTGAAGTTAAAAATATATAAATTACCAAAATAGCATCTTCTTTAATTATAATGAAGTCTCCTCACAGTCTGAGGCTGCCAAAACAATTTTTCATTGCGAAAGATGCATTGAAGTTTAATTCTACTTGAGGTGTCTATTCTACAATAAATATAGAATTTATTTTTAAATCTATAATCCGATTGGATTTAACATCAACAACAGGAACTCATCTGAAATATCTGAAATACTTCTAAATATATACCTTGATCCCTGACAGTCACAAATACCTCCATGTTGTTCAAGTCTCTGCAAAATTTCATCGCGATTTGAAAATCTGGAAGTTGCCTGCAAAGGATAAATAGCAGATAATGCATTTAACATACGTGTATCTAAGACCCATCTCGCATCACTGGTGTCAAATTGGAATTTTTATCCATAACCATAAATCAAGTAAGGTAGTTGTTTGATTGTTTGTGGTTTAACGTCCCAGGAGACCTTGAAGGTATATAGGGACCACCAAATGACGAATAGACATTCAACATAATACTGCGTTCAGTGTGTATTAAAGAATTGCATTACTTGCCTTTTTAAGACCAAACTAGTGGTTGAACACGGTCATTACTTATGGTGTTTGGGGGAGGGGCGCGCCCCAAAATGATATGAAATTGTTTGGTGATGTTGCCACAAACCATAAGTGAGTCAGAATCTGTATGACAATTTTTAATAAAAATCCTTCGTGATACATTCAGTTCATCAATTGTTTGGTTCTTGTTCAATGAGTAGCACCTTATGCCATGAAATTGTTTTATACAATACTTCTTCCTTGGACTATCTGTGTGAGGACAACACTCCGGATTATCAAGGTTAATCTGTTTGTGGTGTGTGTGTGATGTGTACCAGCGTGTGTGTCGGCAACGACCCGCCCTGTCTCTGTCCCTGTCCTCTGTCTCTACCAGAGTAGCCTGTTCATACAGTAATAACATATACACGAGTTCACCTACACAGGTGAGACAATAGGAGTGTGCTGACATTGTCACGCCGGCCTGGGCGGTCTTTGGGAGTGGAGAGGGCAGTACACGGCGGCCTGGAGCAGTTAAGTGTTGAAGCTGTTGCGGTTCTCAGCACTGAATTTTCTCACGCACATGTACAAATATCTATCAACTTATTTATCAACATATTCCGTCTGTAGTTACCTTTCCAATTTCCTAGATGTAATTGTTTGTTATTCATAATAACATATATACATGTTTAATGTTGTGAAGACGTGGCGTACAGCTCAAGCGACTGCTGATGTATATCCGAGTAGGACAATTCCAGATAAACGGAAAAAAGTTTTTTTTTTTTAAATATACATGTTTATCCTACCCCTCATATAATTCTCCATAGACTTAACATGGTGGGACTGTATGCCACAGTTATGCCATAAAATATTTATATGCCACTGGTGACATATGAAGTTAAAAACATGTGACAGGGTAGGATAAAATCTAAACATCACTCAATTTCATATAATTGTTTACATGCAATTTGTTGTCTTCCACTACAGTTATCACTCAGCTCCGCTTCGTGATTAACATTCCATGAAGACAACTCATGCCATATAAACATGTCATATGAAATTTTGGGATGTTTCATGATAGTATTTGATAAAGATTCCATATAATAATCATTATTTCTTTATACTTATACTATAGGAATACATGCAATACGCAATTCAGTGCTTCAAAATTCAGGTCAAAACTGTAATCAAATTTTTATCAAAATTCCATGCTTTATTCCTCCGAAAAAAGCAAATGTAGGATGATATATTGGCTTAAATCCTTATCCAAAGAGAAACCATATTTTTACTTGGACTCAGATAGCTAAAAAAGGCAAAAATATGCTTAGCTCACCCAGTGACATAGCAAGCACGTGTTCTACAATAGGCTATAGCCATAGATACTGAGCTCAACCGTCTACACGCTAATGAATTCATTTTATTTGTCGTGAAATATTGAAATACTCACAGAAAATGCTAATTTCTCTAGGAAGTGTGTTATGCCGCTTGGATAAGGTGCTTCATATCTTGAACCAGAATCTATCAACACTGCAAAATAAAAGATATACATCATAAATTCCATATAGACGTTCAATCAATTTCATTTAAAGTTTCATACTAGTTCAGATTTCCTATAATAATTTCCGGTGATTTTCAACCAAGCGTTTGATAACCAATAAGTTATCAGATATTTGACAGCGGTGTGTCCATAGCGGTCTGACAACATGAAATCTGATCATGCGAAGATGTCATCTTTTTTAAAATCTGTTTTTGAAACAAATAACGCATTTACTACCTTTGCCATATCTTGGATGTTACTGGAACAATGATGTAAGATTAGGGAATAAACCGACAAATCAACTTTAGAGGCAAGGCCGCTTTATTGTGCTAAACTCAGGCATGGTTAAGGGGCATTGTAAAAAAGTCGGAAAAATCGGCAAGGGTTTTGGGCACCATCTAGGGCTCCCATGGGATCCATATGAGCAGTGCCCCGGGTTGGGGCCTAGGAGGCTAAGCCCCTGAAAGCTCCTGCATTCTGAGCTACTTCCTGGCCTCAACTGAGAGCTAACATAGCCAACATTTCACAAATGTCGCTCACTAGCTCAAGTTTTCATTTTGAATCCCCGTCATCCTAATGAAATTCTCCACTGATTTACACCATCTCAAGAATAACATTTGGAATGTCAAAATATCCAGAAATCCGGGAAAATCCCATGCCTATTAACTTGATGACAATACAATATGTTATCCCTCAATTAGGTATATTACTGAATGATACCTTACCTCCAACAGTGCAGAATTGACCGAATCTGTTCTCCGTGGCTACTTTCATTCCATTTTCTAGAGTTGTCACCTGTGTGTCATACGTGTGGTCAGTAACCTCTGCAAACTTGGGTGCCGGCATTCCCGGTAATGGCTGAGAGAGAGGTATCCGGGAGACCTCGCTCCCCGATAACTTTGCATATGTGCGTACATTTGATCTGTAAAATAATGTATGTATTATTGATAAACATCATAAATCCTGGTAGATGTATATCAACATCTATAAAGGCTAACCGCGTAGAAGTCTTCCACTTGGCCATTTTACTGTCATATACATGTATTATATATCTAACAACCTTGAGCTCTTTAAGGGTTGATGAGGGCAAACAGTTGACCCATACTCCCTATCAATATGAATCCACGGACCTGCATTCCGGTCATGTAGGCCCGTGATCATAACGGTGCAATAGACGGCGGGACGCCGATTGTTTCTTATGGCACCTCGCCCATACCATTCCGTGGGGCCAGTGAGAACCTAAGATATCGACAGATGTCACATAGGTCAAGGCCGAAATTATTCCGAGGGCCGTTTGATTAGTGCTGGCCTGTATCTATTTATCATATAGCAAATTGTAGGGATTCCAAATAAAGGGGAAAATGTGCCGGGTATGCCATATCAGTTATTTTCCCACGACATTCATTTTTCTAGATAATAAAGGAAAACAGGAATATTTCACTAAAATAATGGAAATTAAAGAAGAAGAAAAAAAGTGATCTTAAAAAGAAGACTTTGCAGATAATACAGGAAGTGAGGCCTGGAAATGCGATGCCAATAGTATAACCAAGGTATCTTAGTCCTCAAGTGCATTTGCAAGTTGATTATTATAATAAAAATTAGTAAATGCTTTATTGGTCCATGCAGTCCTTGTCATTATTATATGAACGTCACAGAAGGACCCACTAATTGTGGTTTACTATATTTGAGATCGACCACGTAGGACCTAAATTATAGGCCTAGATCTAGATCTCTAGCCATGTTTTATGAATATTACTGGAAAATATGCTCGGTAGCCAGCAAGCTTTGGACGCTACGCTTCGTTAATTGGACGCTACGCTTCGTTTTTGGGAGGCGACGTTCTCGCACTCGCGGCCAACCGCGTAACAAACAACGGCAAATAATCATATTTTCCCTATAATGAATCAAAATATAAACTTAAAAAAATGTTTTCTGCAGATCTTTACCTATCTATTAATTTTTATATTAAGTTCCTAGATCAGTTCTTGACAGAGTTCTGACATAAATCCGAAAAAAAGCGTATGGTCCGTCGGTCATCCGCTGAAATATGAAGCGTCCTGGCTACAAGCGTATTGTCCAGATACCGTTTATATATACCGCTACGTCTTTATGGTAGGTTGTGCAAAGAAGGTTTGGCCAAGTAATAATTTACTAGTTATTTGAGTATCTACATGTATACACACATTTGGATAACTCGTTTCCACAATAGTTGAATAAACCAAGTACAAAAAAGTGGGATATAGGCCTACGTAGTTCCTATACTATAGCATATTGTTCTCTGATGCAAGACAACTACAATATCACATCACATGTCATCAGTATTAAAAATACAGTGTATTAAAAAGTTGTGTACTGTCACTGTCACTGGACGAGTGAAGGTGGTAGGAAGGGCGTGGGGTTTATTTCAGGCTAGATGGATACCTAAAATGGAAGTGACTCAATTCAGAGAGAAACGGATCGGGAAAACATGTGGCATGAGGTGATGATAGATGGAGCTAGACTGCAAATGGTCTGAAAGTCACATGTGAACTTGAGATTATAGCAAACAGTTCAAGGCCCGTACGGCGTAAGGCTAACTTATTAAAGCGAAAATAGGTTTACATTGCGTGGTTCCATTACTACCCCAGCGGGCTGGGCTTATTCCCCCAAAGGGAAAACGCCTTTCGCATATGTTGCTCGTTGTATTGCTAAATAAATCGTGTACAATGAACGGATTATTTACCTAAACCGAATTAATCTGGTCCTACCGAACCGGCAGATAGCCCGAGCCGCCATGCTGACCCCTTTGACGCTTTCCGGCGGCCACATTTACGACATTCTATAAATGTATCGGAACGTGGCGCCACCGGTTGTCCTACAAGAATTCCGCCGAGTCCCCCCTAGCGGATGACCGGGGAACCAGCGTATATAAGTTATAACACAGTGGCACCACCTACTGATTTTCAAATACCTACAAACTACAGTAAAACCACGTGTAAGCGGCCTCTCTCCGTTACGCACTTACGGGACAAAGTGTCAGCTTACGCGGGGTGGTCGCTTACGCAGGGTTTTAAGGTTTCCTCTAGCCGAATATTTAACTGTTAGCCTATAGGGGACAGAGCCATTGTTAGTTCACGAAGCAGTCACTAGGTGGTCGGGGGACAAACCTGTATTCTACACTGGCCACCCGAGCTACACTACGTTAGCTCTGGTCACGTTAAATTGACAGGGGCCTTGACATGGCGTGGTAGTGGGTATCTTATGCCATTGCAGTGGGTAAAGGAACTTCACTTTAGCTATTTTTAGGTTGGGTATTAGGACTTTAGGGTTTGGTATCTATTTTTACTCTGTGGTCCGACCCAGTGGCGTCAGAATATGTCGAAAAATGTCTAAATCTAACTTTTTAGCATGCAATGACTTTTCACTGTGGAAAACTGTCAAAGTCTGACCTTTTACCGTGCAATGACGCTTAAGCCCTAACTTTTCACCGTGGAAAAGTGTCAATGTCTGACCTTTTACCGTGCAATGACTGCTAAGCTCTGACTTTTCAGAGTGGAAATGTGTCAAAGTCTGACCTTTTACTATGCAATGACTGCTAAGCTCTGACTTTTCACCGTGGAAAAGTGTCAATGTCTGACCGTTTACCATGCAATGACAGCTAAGCTCTGACTTCTCACCATGGAAAAGTGTCAATGTCTGACCTTTTTCCGTGCAATGACTGCTAAGCTCTGACTTTTCACCATGCCAATGTGTCAAAGTCTAACTTTTTACTGTGCAATGACTGCTAAGCTCTGACTTTTCAGTGTGGAAAGGTGTCAAAATCTGACTTTTTACCGTGCAATGACAGCTAAGCTCTGACTTTTCACCGTGCCAAAGTGACAAAGTCTGACCTTTTACCGTGCAATAACTGCTAAGCTCTGACTTTTCAGTGTGGAAAGGTGTCAAAGTCTGACCTTTTACCATGCAATGACTGCTAAGCTCTGACTTTTCACCATGCCAAACTGTCAAAGTCTGACCTTTTACCGTGCAATGACAGCTAAGCTCTGACTTTTCACTGTGGAAAACTGTCAAAGTCTGACCTTTTACCGTGCAATGACTGCTAAGCTCTGACTTTTCACCGTGGAAAAGTGTCAATGTCTGACCTTTTACCGTGCAATGACAGCTAAGCTCTGATTTTTCACCGTGGAAAAGTTTCAAACTCTCTGACCATTTACCATGCAATGACGGCTAAGCCTGACTTTTCACAGATTTATGGTTCCAGTGGAACAGGGAGCTGTTTCAAAAGTTGGGAGGGTACTAAACGAGAGTACTCATGGCTGAAGCGAGAGCTAACAATGGCACTTCGAGGCGTCGCTGTCGAGGTTGGGGTGCAGGCATTGGTAGCGGTTTTGCTGCCGCTTTGATTCAAAGTGCCACTCGCTGTTGCGGCCTCCCGCTTTCAAAATGTGACTTGCCGCTGGCGAGACACCGATCAGTCAAAAAAAAAGTTGGCCCCCCCCCATTGGAATACCCCCAAAAAAGTTTTGGGCCCCCCCCTTGGAATCCCCCCCCCCCAAAAGTCCCCCCCCCCCCCATCGGAATAGGATAAAAGCACAGGGGAGGCTAAACTGATGTGGCCTTTTTCCATAAGGCTTTCCTTCTTTATTTTAGAACAAATCTAGCTACATTCAGTCATTTGTCAAAATTTTGACCAATCTCAGTGGCTAAGTGGTAGGGGTGTTCACCTCAAGCATGGTAGGTCATGGGTTTAAACCCCAGTCGTCTTATACCAATTACTTGCACACACAAAAGTACCCACTGCTCATTAGGCTTGACACCTGCTATTAGAATGAGGAGTAGTGGGCTAGGGCCCCATGGGAAGAATGGCTATACCACCAAATTTGGTGATGGTATACACAATATTCCCTTCATAAAAATTACTTAAAAATGAAAATAAAAGAAACAAGTAACAAATAAACATCTGTTGTTGACAGAACAGCACTGATGCAAAAAAGATGGGGAGGTCTGGAGCAGGACTGAAACACACACCATTTGGAGGCCAGTTTCAATGTCAGTCATTGCCATCTGGAGTCACCTCTGTTGGAGAGGTGCTTGCAGTTGTACCACTGGCAATCAATAGTGGAAAATGTCAGCCATTACGTATTCCTTGCCCAGTTTTGCAGGAGAGTCCTTGGAGAGGCTATATATCAGAGGTTTCTATGTCCTGCTTTTAACATATGAATTTGAATCATATACATGATTTGAATGATGAATTTATGTTGCAACTGAAAGCAACAATTTTTAAATTGTCGCTGTAAAAAGTATATGGTAGTGGTCACATTTCTGATGGTACATACTGATATGTGTAATAAGCATGTTGTGCCATCAGTTGGTAGTCATTAGGCTCCCTTGCAGAATCTCAAAGGAACTTCACTGTTTCTTGTAGCAGTATCAGTGACATGCAAATACAGATGTTCTGGCAATTTGTCTAGCATGATATGAGGAATCCTTGGAATGAGTGGATCAATCTATGGTGTCGCACTACAGAAGGAAGACAAAGTCCCATTTTCTTGCATGCAGAACCCCTTTAAGTACTCAATGTAGAGTTCTCAATAAAGAGTCATTTGCTCATAGTGCTCTTCCATAAATATGGTAATCTTATTGAAATAAGCAGCAACAGGGGCGTTTGTAGCACTTGATGTTGTAGTAAATGCTCCTAATTCATCGATGTTTAAGAAAAAACTAATGATCTTGTGAGACTGCATTGATTCTGGGATAAATATTAGTGTTTGTCCATTGTTGTCTCCCTCCACTTAAGTCTGTCTGACTGAGGGAGGATGTACACCCATCTCAAATTGGCGAACAGGACTGTGACCATAGACATTTAACTCCAGGTAGTGAGACAACTATAGTTACCTTGTGCATTAATCATTATCATAGTTGTATAATTAAGATGATTTCTTGCGATATGATATAATTGCATTTCATAACATCCATTCTTGTCATTGAACACAAATATGGGAGTTGGCTTACAACATCGACCCAGCGACAGATTTAGTGAAAAAATTTGGCCCCCCCCCTGGAAATACCCAAAAAAAAGTTGGCCCCCCCCCCCCCCCTTGGAATACAAAAAAAAAAGTTCCCCCCCCCCTAAAAACTGTGCCCCCCCTGGGCCATAATTATTGAACGCTCCCTTAACTTGACTTTTGAAACAGCTCCCAGGTCAATGTCAAACTTCATACCAAGAAAAAAGTCAGCAATTTTTCAGTTCGCCCCCCCACTTTCAAAACGTTCTGACGCCCCTGCGACCACTCTCTGGCCATGCCCCCTTGACCCTGCCATGACCCACATTCTTACCCTGGAAGTCACTTTTCCATGTGCTCATCTTCTTTTAATGTGTATTTTTAATAAAATGGCCACAGAGATAAGGTTCTTTATCAATTTATCAATATATGGAGATTTCTTTGCAAGTATTTTGGATCCCAGAACCTATTTAGAACAAAGTGGTTTGGTCTGAGAGTGAGAGTCCGTGGACATGCCCAGGGTTTAACGTTACCAACCTCTTAGTTGGAACGTAGTGTAGACAGAGGTGGTGGCCAATCTGCCTGTATTCTGGCTCTTTGTTCTTACGAAATTCAACTGCCTTTCAATATTTTACCATGGTTCCCTTGACTCTCTACACCCATCCCAAAGCAGGATGACATAATGGTTAAACCCAAGACATGATATTTTCTATATAGAACACTTTATATAAATATGTGAGCAAGGCTAAAGTTGTGACATTTCCCAATTATCACTCACTTCTTTTGCACCTCCATTAGTGAAGAACACCTACTTTTTCACCTCCATTAGTAAAGAACACCTACTCGGGGGGCGTCATGGCGGCGCCCATGGATCATAGGCTATATGCTGTATATCGGAGATACAGCTCTAGGCGATGAATAGATCTGAAATTCATCTTCCAATCGGATGTTAGGCCTATTAGTATTAGGCCTAACCAAGGCAGTGTAGGAGAAGGAATGGCAACGCTAGCTTGATGCGACAGTAGGGGCGAATATCTTTATCTCCCTATTGTTCTCATGATGTGGGCGGTTGGGCGTGTGGATCACGGCCGTCACGCTCCGGTGATCATACCTTTGCTCCCTTGGTGGGTGTGTCGCTGACAATGACCTCTCCCAGCCTGCCTGCCCGACCGCCCGCCCAGCAATCCATTGACTCACTGAACCATTTATTGAGCTATGAGCTATTGCTTGGATATTGCTACGAGTTGAATACTCTTAAACGCTCGTAACTTACTCTAAGATTTTTTTCATTCTTTAATCTTATCATGAGTCGTTTTAGGAAAGGGTCACTCAGAAAGAGTCACTTATTATGTGTCACTCAGAACTTAGGGTCATTTAGAAAAGGTCATTCAGTATGGGTCAGTCAGAAATGGTCACTCAGAAAGGGTCACTCAACTGGTATGGGTCACTCAGAATGACCATCAATTACATGATGCTACTTATGTTTCGTGATACTAAGCGTTTATTTATAAAAAGAACATAGAATTTTTGTTTTTTTGGTGATTTTCTTCATTTTGGGGAAATATCCACCTGGCACAAGCACATCTCAAAGCACATATATTTTGTGGACCCTGGTGGCAACAGTTTTAATATTTAGGCCTAACTAATAATATTTCAGGGAATGTTGACCTATACAATAGACAATATTACCACATATTAATTTTCAACTTCCTCTAAGACTTTTATTTTTGATCCAAATGATCTAAAACGTTTACTGTAGTACCGTTTTAGGCTTTTCTAATGATATATTGAACATGTATGTAGGGTGAGTGGTTGTCTCAAAACAATTCGCACGGTATTTGTACCGGGCAGGTGGCTGACGGAGGCTCAGTGACTGGTATTGACAATGCACACAAACTTTGAAATGTGGAGACTGGGTCAATTCAGGTCTATATTGTCATTCGAAAGTATAAAACACTAACTTGAGAGTTGTATTGTATGACATTTATGTGAGAAAATATATAGTCAATTTTCATGGAAAATGGGTGTGGAGAGGGAGGGTCAGAGATGTTCGGGTAGGATTTGGCAGAACAAACAACATACTTTTGGGCTGCCAGCTGAGAACTAATGAAACAATCTATCCAAATGATCTAAAATGTTTACTGTAGAACAGTTTCAGGCATTTCTAATGATATATAGAACATGTATGTAGGTACATGTAGTTGTCTCAAAACAATCTTTGTCTCTGCTCATGGATGATTTATATATTATATCTTGGGTTATAAATCTGTAGGTTTTTTTCTCTTCTATGACATTGGTGTTGCTATTGATTTCTATTTATATAGTATCAATATCTTATATACCATAATGTATACTCTTCAAGTTAGTTCAGTATACTCTACCATGAAATTGTCTATTATTGCCATTAGGCAAAGCCATAAGAATCAACTTTTATAGTTGAGGCCATGCCCCCTTTATTGTTTCCCAACATTGCTGATAGAAGGAAATACCTACAAGAAGAATATTGTATTACTTTATGGATAATAATAAAGAAATTGGAACAAAAAAGTTACCAAAGCAAAATTCTGCCGAGCCCCCTAGTGTATGACTGGGGAACTAGCTCATGCAATACCCGAACCATGACTACTGCGCGACAGGCAAGGTAATTTCATCATTGAAATCATATATATGATTCAAATTCATATGTTAAAAGCAGGACACAGGAACCTCTCATACATAGGCTCTCCAAGGGCTCTCCTGTTAAACTGGCTAAGGAATAACTGACACTGTTTATCTTACGAATCTTAAAGGTATCTGTATCACACATGTAAACTGCCAAAGCTTATGTAATAAGTTTGACGAGGTATTTCAGGCACTTGATAGGGCTGACATAGCCACTTTCAGTGAAACTTGGTTTAATGATAACTATGATAACAACATGGTTGCATGGAAGGGTAGGAAGGTGTTTCGTTTAGATAGGAAAAATAAAATTGGTGGTGGAGTAGCATGCTATGTGAAAAACAGTCTTGCGAAACACACTAAACTAGTTAATGCCTATAGTAAGATAAAGAAAGAGATGGAAATCCTTACGATTGAAATTGAAAAATCCTTCACTAAACCTATGATTGTATCTACTGTATACTTAGCACACAAAGGTAACACTACTAAAGCAGCTCATGCAATTACCTACCTAACAAATTTACTTGATGATGCACACTTTAGAAAACATGAATTCTGGCTCCTGGGTGATTATGACATTGACTTCCTTCAACCCACTGGTCCCCTTCAGGACTTAGTCAGTGATTTGTGTAGAGATCACACACTTAAACGACTTATAAACCAAGGTACGCAAACCAACACTAACGGCACATCCTGCCTGGATAATATTTTTACCTCGTCCTACCATACATCTGAGAGCGGTGTGGTCAACTTCTATACTAGTGATCACCTTCCAGTGTACGCACTGAAAGCTGTGAAAAAACCTGAAACCCATAACATTTACGTGACAGGAAGACTGTATAAAAAACACAACAAAGACACTCTTAGGGAATGGGTTCTTCAAACTGACTGGGAAAATTTCTGGAACACAACTAATCCAGACCTACTATGGGATATATTACTGGAAGTATTAACTGATTACCTAGATTTCTACTGCCTTAAACGAACATGGCGCACAAAGGATAAGGGAAATAGTTGGATGAATGCCAAATCAGATCCCTTATTAGGGACAAGAAGCTAACCCTTCTCAACCACAATAGAGAAAAAACCCATACTCACTTGAAAAGCTACATGCCCTTAAAAGGCAAGTCCGGCAAGCTATAAAGGCTGCAAAATCAGAACAAATAACTGCAGTATTAGATGATAACGTAAAGAACCCCAAAAAGTTCTGGCATGACTTGAATCATAAACTTCTGAAGCCTAGGAACACTTCTGAGTTACCAGCACTTATAAATCCGGAAACAAATGAAGAAATAAACATAGACGACTCCCCTGGCTTCCTTAACAATTACTTCTGCACTATCGGTAAAAAGTTAGCTGAGAAACATCCTCAACAGGATATTTTAGACCCTGAGAGCCTGCACGTGTACGACATTGAAACACCATACACACCCTCAGTGGTAAACAAAAAGACTTTATATGACCTAATAACCGAAATTTGCATTTCCAAGACGTCAGGCTTGCCTGACATACGCGCCTCAGTGTTAAAAGACTACATGTTGCTAACCCTTGACCAATTCCAACATCTGTACACTCAAAGCCTAATATCGGGTGTTTTTCCACTGAAATGGAAATTAGCTGATGTCACTCCCCTGCCTAAATCTGGCGATAACAAAGACCCCAGTAATTGGAGACCCATTTCCCTCCTGCCTATCCCAGGCAAAATACTCGAGAAATTGGTACATGAATCTCTTACAATGTGCCTTGAAGGTAATAATATACTAAGTCCTAAACAGAATGGCTTCAGGTCTAACAAGGGCACACTTGATGCGATTTATGAATTTACTAACCAATTATATTTATCGCGTGATCAGGGTGAAATAGTAGGGGCCGTATTCATAGATCTAAAAAAGGCATTTGATAGTGTGCATCTTCCTCTAAACTTAACTCCCGAACAAATTAACCTTCAAAAACAAAATAAAGAATCTACCACTCATACCAAGCGGATGGCCTCTTGGTGGTTAAATCTGACTCCAGGCCCCTTCCTGTCTCCTGAGAATGTGTTCTATGCATTTGAATATTATGAGCTGGAATATACATTATTTACTGGTGTGGAGTCCTCCTTTATGATGTCACCTTCCCTGTCTGCATTGTTCCCACTCTTATACTTGTGACTGGGCTTATTCTGTCCTCCATAATTGCATGTCAATGTAAACACCTGTAGCTTGACTTATCATGAATCTGAGAAACTAATCTGTATGTCACAACAATTTACACTACTACCTCAGCCCTACATGTAGTTAATTTTAAATGGGCTGTCACAACTGTCTGAAATCAGCCTCCTGTTTATTGTCTAGACCCTGAGTGTAATATTACTATCTTGTCTATCCATTTGTTCTGTCAACCATTATCCATTGCCCATCATTAGTCTGTTGTCACTCTCTATTTTTAGTATAATCATGTATGTAATTTGTAAAGTTGAACTTGATTATATCACCCTAAGGTGACATATGCTGGATATGATCTGGCCTGATTGAAAACCAAATGTAATGTTTGAATCTAGGACCAATAAATAATTTTTTTAAAAAGGCTGACATCATCCACTATTGGTTGCTAGTGGTGCAACTGCTAGCGCCTCTCCACCAGAGGTGACGGTGGATTGTGCAATGACTAAGATTGAAACTGGCCTCCACATGGTGTGTGTTTCAGTCCTGCTCCAAACTCCCCCATCTATTCTGCATCAGCGCTATTCTGTCAAAAACAGATGTTTATTTGCTACTTTTTTTAAATATTATTTTCAAGCAATTTTTATGAAGGGAATATTTTGTGTACAATAATTAAATTTGGTGGTACAGCCATTCTTCCCCCGGGCCCTAGCCCCCAACATTCTAATGGCAGGTATTAAGCTGAATGAGCAGTGGCTACTATTTTTGTGTAAGCATTTGGTATAATGAGAATGGGTTTGAACCCTTGACCTCCCATACTTGAGGTGAACCCCCTACCACTTAGCCACCAAGCTTGTTCAAAATTTTAACAAATGACTGAATGTAACTGGGTTTGTTCTAAGGTTAAAAAAAAGGAAAGCCTTATGATGAAAAAGGCCACATCAGTTTAGCCTTCCCTGTGCTTTTACCCTATTCCAATAGTGGGGGGGGGGGGGGGGGGGCAACTATTTCTTTGGACATTCTAAGGGGGGGGGGGGCAACTTTTTTGGGGGTCTTCCCATGGGGGGGGGCAACTTTTCTTTTGACCGCTCGGTGTTCAAAATAAGGATGGTCACCTATGATTTCAGTGCATTTACTGTATTCTATGAAAGTTTGAAGCAGATGACCTAGGGTTTACTACGGTAGTTAAAAAAAACCCAGTTTTTTAGAATCTTTATATATATTCTATTGTAATATTATCATTGCTAATATTATTTTTCTCGTTCCCATGAAGTTCGATGTGGACTTTGCAGTCGGATTTTTTTTCATTTGATGTGGCATTTTTTTTTTTTGGGGGGGGGGGAGGGGGCTTGGTCATGTCAGCTAGCCATACCTATTATCCAGGGTGTTGAGGCCATCTGGAACGTTGGTATTTAGGTATATGGTCATTAGGTCATGAATACTTGGTAAAACTGACGATCAGATGAACCTCTGCCTTCGGCATCGGTTCATCTGATCGTCAATTTTACCGCGTATACATGACGTACGGCCACAGTAAGCCTGTTTCCGTATATTAACATTTCTTGCTAAGCAGAGTCCAGCCTACATCGCACGGCCAAATCTAATCGGAAATAGGAAGATGATTATATATATACATAACTAGGACAATGACAGATACCAGTTAGATTACATTGCTATTGACCGTAATCATGTAACGAGCATCCATCGCATGAGACCTGCAACAAACGGACCTGAAGGTTGGTCATGTTTTTCTTATTCAGCTGTCGTACTTCTCTGTTAGTGTTGAACACACAGTTCTTAACCATAAATTTTCAGTTAATAGCAAATTTTCTTGGATAAATCTTGATATCCATTCCCACATTTCACAGACGGTGCAAATGAACATTATGTGAAAAAGCAGGCCAAGTAAAACAAGGGACTACATGCAACAAACGGGACATTGAATTAACAGGAAACTATAAGTTCGGAATTCATAAATTCTCTTATGAACTGCCCTTTGAAAACCTAATACAAAAGAGCTTATTGTCACTAACAGACACAATCCTGTATTCATGTTGCTGATTGATATTGTGTCAACGATGTGATTGAGCATATTATACGAAACAATGGCGAGAATAACATTATATAATATTTGCACTCTGAAGTAGTGAGTAGGATGCACGTGTACTGACACAGGCTCTCAGTGGCCATGGGAAAACATATTGACATCCATATTGAGACCTGACAGAGGACATAGAATGTAGTGCTAGGTATGCCCACAACTATAAAAGGCATTCCTAAGCTCTTGTTATCCTGTCATTCAATAAAGAAATCATGCCACATAAAAAGTCTAATCTTCAGGGAGTTTGGCACCAGGACCATCAAGGAGGCATTTTGCCCCTGGATCTTGCAATCTTCCCAGGTAGTCTCAGATGTGTAACCACCTGCTTCACTGGAACAAATTAATACTAGTTAAATGTTGCTTGGTATATAAAAATCCAAGTGCTTCAGAGGGCTTTGCCCCTTGGACCCACAATAGGGAATTTGCCATTGGACCTCTAGCAAGTTTTTCAGGTAGTCTCAGAGGTGTAGTCCTCTTTCCTGAAACAAAATTCTTGACACAGCTTGTACGACCTATAAAATCCAAATGCTTCAGGGGGCTTCATCCCTTGTACCCCAAGGAGGGAGCTGCTCGACTCATAGAGACCTTCCTAGGTATTCTCAAGTGCGTAACACTACTCCCCCTCCCTAAAACAAAATTCTGGATACAGCTTGTCCCAGGTGCTTCTAATGGCTTTACATCTGTGCGCCCAGCAGGGGTTTTGCTGATAGACTTCTGCCAATATTCCCAGATTGCCACAGCTGAGTAACATCCCCCCCCCCCCCCCCACCCTGAAACATTCATCCATTCCTTCCCTTCCGACTGATGTATGCATCCATATCTAGCATCTTCCAAATATCGTATCTAATATCAATGCCTTTTATATAATTTCCAGCGTCAAATATCACATGAATGGCCTTAGATACTATTTCAGAAATCGATGATGGACCTCAAAGGGAAGTTGGCCTTGATAACCGGATCAACCAGTGGAATCGGGTTGAGTATTGCGTATGCACTAGCAAATGCAGGAAGTGACATCATTATCACAGGACTGGGTGATGACAAGACGATCTGTGATATTACAGAAACTATTGCAAGGTAGATTTTGTTGCCTACTATATCTAATGAACTAGAATTCTGTCGTATCTGACTGGAGTTTCTCCCGCACAAAGGGGCAGAGTGAGCCCGATATAGGTTTGGAGACTGAAGGGCCATGAGAGATTCTCGTATGTTGGGATAAAAATGTACCTGGCCTTCTTTTTCGGATGTCTTTCCTCAGGTATATTTTATTCTTATCATTTATCGCTATCAATGACCTTTAATCCTGCACTTTTCTGATCTCCCTAGCTTGGGAGAAACCAATGGGAGTTTCAATATGTCCGACGCAAGGAAGGTTGCAAGGCATGCAACGCTGTATATAGTACCATCCACGCGTTGTGGCATCTTTGCCAGTTTACTGTAAACGTTGCCTTTCAGAGACTTCAAGGTGAAAGCAAAATATATTGCAGCTGACCTGCAGAATCTGGAAGAAATCAAATCTCTGACATCACAAATATTAGAGCACTACCCACTGGGAATAGACATTTTAATCAACAACGCTGGTAAGTATAATTTGTACATAAACAACGACCAAACTAAATCTTACCAAAAGTCTTTGAATAAAAAAAGTATTATTTTGGTCTTATGTAAAAACTATCTCGACGAATATCTCGACGCATTGTGGTCAGTAATGTTTGTGGCAAATAAACAAAAATAAATAGAGAGGATAATGATTAGACATGAATGAAACCCCAGCTTAAGGGGTCACCCCGCTTAAGGGGTCACTTTGCTCGGAACGGAGGGTGACCCTTAAGCTAGGTCCTACTGTAAATAAACTACTAGGAATACAGATTGAGAGTTTGACTTACATATATGCAGACAGGGAGAAAGACACAGAGATACACAGGCAGAAGGGAGACTAATTAGACAGGGACAGGTAAACAGAGTCACACATATACAAACAGGAACAGAGAAAAAACGACAGACATAAATAGAGAAAGATACATACAAAGATTAGTAGTCAGATATATAACTTTATCCTACCCCTAATATAAAATCCCATAGGCTTAACATTGAGATTCCGTATGCCACGCTGACTGGCATACGGACGTTTGTATGCTACTAGGGGGATTCGGAATTATGATGATTTTCATTCATGATTTTAAATTAAAATATTGTAGAGAGGGGTAAGATAAAATCAAAACCTGATTCGTTTTAATCTTGGCTCCCGTATGCCACTCCTGGAGTTTGGTCCCGGATACCACTCGGCTCCGCCTCATGATATCACTACGCCAAACTCCAGTCGTGGCATATGGGAGCCAAGATTAAAACTCATCCGGTTTTACGATAGTAAAGACACAGGAACAGAGACCAAGATATAGTAAGGAATACATATTAACAGACAGGAACAGAAGCAGAGAGATACAGATGGAGTCAGACATACAGTATACAGACAGGGATAGTACCAGGGAGACAGACAAGTTTTTTTGTTGTTTTAAAAAAAGTTTTTATTGACATGTAGCGTCATTGCGCACGCGATGTTTTTCAGATACAGTCAGGGTCAGGTATAGGAGTACTGACAATTCAGTTTTTAGTTCTTATTACATACAAATCATCCTTAGATTATTCCATAGTAGATAGAGAGGCAGACAGCTGAAGACAGAAAGACAGACAAAATCAAAAAGAAATATAGATATTTATTATATACCTATACAGTATATTTGATATTACGTACTGCTAGGTTATTTAATAATTACTTACTCGATGGAAATTGATGTTATTTATGGAACTCGGCCTCAGGCCTCGTTCCGTTAAAAATAGCAATTCCCCATCTCGGTTTAGTAGCATGTACAGCATGGTCACGTCGTTCTATATACTAACAGATAGGGACGGATGGAGGCTTAGGTATAACACCCTGGGCCTAAAGCAACTCTATCCTGCAGTCATACCAGAATAGAAGAAAACAGTGTTCCGATGAGAGAAAGTCAAAGTTACTAGGTAAGGCTCGGGAAAATCCACGGAAGAACTGTCCTGTGACAGAGTTGGATGGTTTGATGAAATAAAAGAATTACTGCCCAAGGCCTTGGCGGGGGCAGTAATTTTCCAAGCCTTACCGAGTAACTTTGATTTTCTCTCTCTGGAAACTTGGTTTCCCTATTCCTATATACCTTCAAATGCAGTTTGATAAGGATAAATAGTGTTATTTGCTTACCCATAATCAAATGTGAAGTCAGATTCAACCTTATCAAGTAACTTGACACTATGTTTTCTCCACACTGCGCTTTTCATATAAATTTTGAAAGAGACGATCTGATTGGTCTGAATGTCAACCGTGTGTAGTAAACGTCAGCCTTGGCTAGTAAACGTAAATTATTCCACTCCCCGTAGCACGGTGTAACCATAGAGTGTTCTGCCATAGGTATATAGGAATAGTTCCCACTCCCTCTGTAACAATACCATGTTATCTAGTGACGTCACATTCAATAAACCTAGATACGGGGCCTTGCCCAGCTATCATGAAGTAGTAAACCTGTGTCAGTGTTCACTCTCCAACGATCTAATCAAAACATGGTGCCAGAATGGGATTTTGAACCTCACTGCATACATACGATTATCAGGGAGAGGATCAGGATCATGTAGACGTTTAAATCATGAAAATCGACCTACTAGAAGCGAAGATATTCCAAGTTGAAGTTGTAAAGGTCTACACACAGGAAACAGGTCAGTTCCAGCGTGGTTAGCGAGTACCCGGCCGCGCTACGTTCGTTATACGCACACCACTGTAGTGCATATAGGGTACCTGTTCTTTGCGCCTATATGTTTGACTTGTATACACTACATGGGAGGGAACCGAGTCGCTTATACGCATACCATTGCGCGGCCCATAGAGGATATGCTTAAGGCTGTGGAGGATCCAGGGAGCAGTCATTAAGCACTGCTAAAGGTGGGGAAATCTATGGAAGAGTAAGGCAAAGCTGTAAACCAATGTAACAAGTTCAACAAGTGACATACTGTATTGTGGGCTGCAAGAAGAACACTCAAGAGGGTTATTGTGGGAGATTGAGAAGTTTTGGGAATGTTGAAGATTGGATATTTTCAAGCCTAAGTAGCAGTCCTTACAGGACAGAGTGTGTTTTAGGAGTACCACAATGGAAATTGTGTTGTCCTAGTCAAGTGGTGTCAAGGCAACTTGTTTAAAGAAGAAAACTCCGGTTTTTCCAGTGGAGGGACATTCTTGGTGGTATTGTGTTCAACCTACTACAGACAGTATTAGTGAATTTTCTGGAAATTTTCTGGTCTTATTTGTGTATCCTGAGAAGTGCAAAGTTTCTGAAGATGGCGTCGGTGGCGGCAGTTGGCAAGCCTCAAAACCTTAGTCTGAGTGGGAACGTCCACCAGAATTGGAAGATGTTCATACAAGGCTTCCACTTTTGGTACTATACCCTCACAGATGGCAAAGACGACAAGGGCGACAAGTACAAGGTGTCCGTCCTGATGTCGTGTATTGGTCCAGAGGGCATAGAGTTATACAACACTTTCACCTACGAAGAGGGAGAAGACCAGTGGACGTTCAAGGACGTGGAAAAGAAATTTGAAGACTACTGCAAACCACGGGCGAATGTCATTATGATGAGGTACAAGTTCAATCAGTGTGTATAATCAGCAGATGAGAGTGCCAGTCACTATGTGATGAGGCTGAAGGCTTTGGCGCTGGACTGCTCGTTTGACCGACTGAAAGAAGAACTCATCAGGGATCGGCTGGTAGTTGGCATTCGGAGTGACGTCCATCGTGAGAAATTACTTGGCACAGAGAATCTGGACTTGAAGAAAGCAGAGGCCATTCTAGCACGAGCAGAAGACGCGAAGCAGGGCGTGCAGGATATGAAACCTGAGGCAGTGGCTGCCGACGTTCATGCGTTTTCAAAGTCGAGAGGACATAAAAAGGGCAACCATAAGCAGGGCAGGAAGAGGCAAGACACCGGTGAAGGAAGACAGAAGACGTCACAGCAGTGTCGGGGCTGTGGGCGAGGGCATGACAGGTACGCACATTGTCCAGCAGCAAGGCTAAAATGTCATCGGTGCAAACAACTAGGCCACTTCAAGAAATTCTGTCCTGGGAAGTCTGTGCATGTAGTTGATTATGAGGAGTCTGTGGAAGGCTCTAGTGAAGACGACGAACCATTCATGGGCTCGCTGGAAGTAGACGGGGATGCGTTGTCGGTTGATGAGATACGCCTGGAGCAGAAGGAGGACTGGATAGTCCCACTTGAGGTCAACGGTACTCAGGTCAAGCTGAAGGTTGACAGCGGAGCACAGGCCAACGTCTTATCTGTGAAGGATTTTCAGCGGTTAAAGAAGAAACCAGAGCTGAAAAAACCGATGTATATCTGAAAGTCTACAATGGCGAGCGCGTGAAAGCAAAGGGGATAAGCAGTGCCAATGTGATTGTAGCCGGGCGAAGTCATGGCGTCAACTTTATTGTCGTGCCGCAGGATTATCCGCCAGTGTTGTCGAATGTCACAAGTGAGCGGTTGGGCCTCATAGTGAAATCCGACTGCGTGCGCAGAGTCCACGTCGTGGACCACGAAGGTCAAGTGAACCCGTGGAGCCGAGAGGAGGTCAAGAAACGTTTCCCCAGTCTCTTCAAGAAAGGAGGGATGTTCCCAGGAGAGTACCGGTTTGTGGTGAAGGAAGGTGCGGAGCCTGTTATACACGCACCTAGACGGGTCCCAGCAGTGCTTAAGGAACGTCTAAAGAAAGAATTGGACAGGCAGGAGCAACTTGGTTTTATCAACAAACAAGAAGAACCAAGTGACTGGGTCAACTCTATCGTCATTGTAGAGAAGAAGAACGGTGACCTACGGATATGTATTGATCCAAAAGATTTAAACCGAGCACTCAAGCGCGAACATTATCAGTTGCCGACAAAGGAGGAGTTGATGAGTGAGATGGCTGGAGCAAGGTACTTTACGAAGGTTGACCTGACCAGTGGGTTTCATCAAATTGTCCTCGATGAGAAGTCCTCACTCATGACGACTTTCAACACGCCTTTCGGTCGATATCGTTCGTTACGTCTACCGATGGGAGCAAAGCCGGCAGCAGAGGTGTTTCACAAGAGAATGTTTCAGCAACTAGATGGCTTGCCTGGTATAGTGGTCTTCATGGACGATGTTCTCGGGTATGGCTGAGTGAGAGTGGTGTCTCCTTGAATATAGACAAGTGTCATTTCCAGCAGAGAGAAATTGAATACTTGGGCGACATCCTATCAGACGAAGGAGTGAAGCCAGACCCAATGAAGGTACAGGGTATCGTCGAGATGCCCAAACCTGAAGATGTTGAGGACTTGCAGAGAGCAATGGGTATGGTGAACTACCTCGGACGCTTCCTGCCGAACTTGTCCGCTAACACGCAACACATGAGGCAGTTGCTCCTGAAGGACACTGATTGGCAGTGGAATGCTAACCATGACAAGGAGTGGTCCAACGTGAAGAAGATGCTAACGTCAGCGCCCGTTCTGCAGCACTTTGATGGCAAGAAGTCCCTCAAGATATCTTCGGATGCATCAAAGAGTGGCCTTGGCGCAGTTTTGAGTCAGCTAGAGCAAGGTCAGGGGCTACCTGTAGCCTATGCCTCAAGATCAATGACCTCAGCTGAGAAAAACTATGCGCAAATCGAGAAAGAACTCCTTGGGATTGTCTTTGCATGTGAGCGGTTCCACAACTATATCTATGGACGCCCGTTCCAAGCGGAGACCGATCACAAACCGTTGATAGCAATATGGCCGAAGCCATTAAACCAAGCAACACAGCGCCTGCAACGGTTACTATTGAAGCTACAGAAGTATGACTTCAAACTGGAGTTTGTGCCCGGTAAGCTGCTAATCACAGCAGACCACCTGTCACGTTCATTCAGTCCTAGTACAGGCGGCAGTACCACCGAGGCCGATGTTGAAGTCCACATTTGTGCTTTTAAAGCTGCTCGTCCAGTAACAATGACAATGTGGCAGAAGATTGCAGAAGAAAGTGAAATGGATGAGGAGTTGAAGACTGTGGCAGAAGTCATCCTACATGGTGGGAGATGCCCGGGTCCATATGCGACCTTTGTCGAGGAGCTCGCCATTGTTGATGGTGTAATCGTGAAAGGTGAGCGCATCATCATCCCTGCGTCTCTGCGTGAAGAGATGCTCTGCAAGATCCATGATGGGCATCTGGGTATAGAAAAGAGCAAGCGACGTGCACGACAGTCCATGTATTGGCCGCGGATGAACGAAGACATCACCAAGTTCATCAAAAAGTGCGAACCGTGCCAAATCCAACAGTATGCCCAACCATCTGAACCTGAACTCCCGCACGAGAGACCAGACGAGGCATGGGAAAAGGTAGCGGCTGACATTTTCTTTATCAGCAAGCAGCCCTACCTGGTAGTTGTAGACTACTACTCGCATTTCTTCGAAGTCACACACCTACCATCAGAGAAGACCAGCGCTGTCATCCTGAAGCTGCGGGCAATATTTGCACGCCAGGGCATACCTTTGGAGCTGGTGACGGATGGAGGTTCGCAGTTTGCGAGTGAAGAATTCGGGGAATTTGCTACTAAGTGGGGTTTCGATCACATCTTTTCAAGCCCACACTACCCGCAATCCAATGGTCTGGCAGAAAATGCGGTGAAAATTGTGAAGCGTCTGCTCACAAAGGCCAGGCTGGCAGGTGAAGATGAATACCTTGCATTACTAGCATACTACAATACACCGCTCGACTGTGGCATGTCACCAGCTCAATTATTGAGTAAAAGAAACTTCCGAACTCGCCTACCAACCATCCGCCTCAAGAAAAGCAAGTGGAGGAGGCCTGAACCATCGAAGAAGAAGGGCAAGGAGCTGCAACCCTTGAAGGACGGAGAGACCATCCGGGTCAGGGGCAACAGTCAGTGGCCAAAACTGGGTATTGTACGAGGCGAAGAAGGACCCCGGTCGTATGCAGTGGAAACAGAGGATGGGTCAGTCTACATAAGGAATAGAAAACATCTTCATTCTACGAGTGAGAGCCTTAGTCGGGGCTCAACCACACCATGTCCTACTCCACAGCTGCCTGATAGACCATCACAGGTGATCATCCAGCCTGCCCCAGTGACACCGAGACCAGTAACACTTACTCCGGATAGTTCTAAGTCAGTGCAGCCTGCTCCTAAGACACCAGGAGCTGTACAACTGGCAGCGGCTACCCCTGTGGCTGTTCCAGCTCCCAAAATCTCGAGACCTAAGCGCACAATTAAGCCTCGAGAGGGCCTGGACCTCTAAAGTAGCCAGTGACACTGAATCCACCTCAGGGCAGAATAACCCCTCTCAGTGTCGATAGACAAGATTTCGCATCATGTCTATCTAGATTAGAGTAATAAAAAGTGAAGTAACTGATAACTACCATATGACCTACATTCAAAGACAGTTCCAGTGATGATAGAGTTCTGAGTCTAGTATTGACAGATAGAAATTGAAGAGCTCCAGGAGACATTTTTTTTGTTCCTGTCAAAAGGACTTTGATTTTTAGGGGGGAACAAGTATACTATGTCAAATTTAACTGCTTATCTACTTAAAAAGGGGAGATGTAACAATACCATGTTATCTAGTGACGTCACATTCAATGAACCTAGATACGGGGCCTTGCCCAGCTATCATGAAGTAGTAAACCTGTGTCAGTGTTCACTCTCCAACGATCTAATCAAAACACCCTCCCCTCCCACGATCACTGCCTATCTACTTTACTGACCAGCTAGGTGCAGTCAAGAGCCTATTTGTTCTGGGGGCGTTTCACTTGTTATGTACAATACGATACGATACGATGATTCATTGAACGATGTACGGCCTTTGGGACGATTCATGGCCAAGTTTGTTACAGAAAAGAGATCGTAGGGAGGCATGCGAATCATTCGTACAAATTGTCGTATGTTTGACCGAGAAATTTGACAGACTGACAGGCCTAGTGAGGAGGATATGCATTTAACTCCAGTCTACCTCAACCAAATCACTCAATATTACCAACCCTCCAACCCCCCCCCCCCCACGCACACACACACAACCATGCATACACTCCCTACCTTCATCCACTGACCAAATTATTGAATCTATCACACTCAGACCCATATAGGACTTGATTAGTAAACATTTTAATGCATGAGGATACACTGATTTCAATACCAGAAATAAGTTTCAATAAGTAATCAGTTACCATCTATTCACACATGTAAATTTCTATATCTTAATCAATATTCCTGTTGATGACACTTGAAAACAACTGATGAAAACATTCTCTTGGCTTACTGAAACATTCTTTTTTTTTTAAAGATTTTATTAGGGTAAATCAATTTCATGAATACAAGCTCGGCCTTGGCGGTTCTGCCACTTGTTCCCTCTTATGTAGACAGTATCTTTCTATTTCCTCAATGTTATACACATATGCGGAGTAGTATTTGAAGTTGTTAACTTGTAGGAGAGTAGTGTTGTTAAGTTTAAGTATTTCCATATTCTGTTTTTTACTCGTACTGTGTGACATCCACACTGTTTTAGATTCATTTAAGGTCAACTGGTTGTTTTTGCACCATATTTCTATTTTTGGGATTACATCTTACATTTGGTTAATAGTATTAGTAGTTATGACTGTATCATCAGCGTATAGTGTCGTTGAACAGTCGATGTCTGATATTGAGTCCAATAAGTGATATCTATCTGTTAAGTAGCTATGTATCCAATTACACGTTTTATTATCTAAGCCCATTTTGTATATTTTGTGTATTAGTTGGTTATGGGGGAGAGTGTCGAAAGCTTTTTTGAAGTCTAAAAATATGGAAGTCAAGTCATTAGTATTATCAATGTTGGCATATATGTGTCTAAGATAGGTTGTGATGGCACTTATTGTTGAATGATTTTTCTAAATCCATGTTGTGATTTTGTTAGTATATTGTTAGTTTCTAGGTATGTTTTAAGCCTATTGTTCATGATTTTGTTTCCAGCACCTTACCTGGTACAGGTAAGATGCTTATTGGTATTAAGTCGTTTGCATGGCAGGCTCCCTCTTTTTTTGGTATAGCCGTAATCGTAGCAATCTTCCACGCACTGGGGTAAGTCGAGTGATAAAAGGTGGCATTGAACAGTGTACATACTTTTTCAGGGTCTGCTAAAAAGGCTGACTTCACAATCTTGATACTTTCAGATACAAATGACTTACTGGTTAATGATTTATTATGACATTCTCTTACTTTTATTTGATTAAATTCTTCAGGTGTATCGCGCTCTTCCCTTACGAATGGAAATAACATTATATCCTAGTATTTAACATTCCCCACCTACACCAAGAATACCCCCGATACATTGTTATCACCACCCAACATGGTTCAGTCCTTCTACTAATTTTGATTTTAATCTCCCCGCGGGCCTTTCGCGTCGATTGCAAAAACATCCCTATATTTCAGGGGTAGAATAATTAGCAATATCTTATAATCAATGATTCATTCCTCATCCATGTGTGTCGTTAACAAGGTATACATGACACCCATTATGTGGATGAGCTTCCAGACGAATGCTGGGATGCCATGATTGCCGTGCACCTGACTGCTCCCTTTCAGCTCATTAAGCTATTACTGCCACCCATGAAGCAAAAAGGTAGAATGAATATTAAACTACATACTTGTAGAAAAGATTCGTTTATTTTCTCAATTACCACCCTGAAGGGTGATCAAATATTGAAAATACCTCTTGTCTTAGTGTTGTAAATCGTGCAAGTATATATTTCTATTCGAGTTTCGCAATACTATTCTCGTAACAATTTTTAATTTTTATCATTGTGGTAAATATAATTGGAACCATATAATTCATAACATATTGTATATTCACTAACTGCTTTGAATACAAAATTTCCTGGAGCAACACAATCCCGGAGTTTAAAGGCAACTAATGCTTATAGTTCAGATTTATCTTCTTCTTAACAGGCTGGGGCCGCATTGTTAATATTTCGTCTGTACTGGGTAGGCTATCAATGCCACGCCGTGCAGCATACACTGCTGCCAAACACGGACTAATAGGATTAACCAAGGTGCTTACATTAACAAATTATCTCTTTCCGTACTCAATCCATTGTACGAGTTTGCACGGGATGAAAACAAAAGCAGTTCATTAATTGTATTGGAATACACCAAAGTGATATTTATTGGCAAACTAAATATTTTATATTCAGAAGAATATATCTGCATATATTACTGTAAATTGTTTCTAAAATGACAAACTGATATTCCGACATATATCCTGTTCATGGCATATCATAAGAGGCAATAAAACCTCTGTGAGAAAGTTAAACAAGATACAGGCAGCCAATCAAAAGCTTCTAGATATTTTATATATGTATACGTTTTTTTGTACTCACAATTTCTTTTGGACCAATCGGACTATTGTGATTCCAAATTTCATAGTTGCTACAGTGCTTTGCATGCACAGATTGATCAAATACAGCAACTGAAATTCCGAAATGTGACGGAATTATAAGGGGTGAATGACCTCAAGGGCTGAGGCCCATCAAGAATGCATCGCTATAATGTTATTCCTAGATTTTTTATAGATTGGTTGTTGCCTTGTGTAATGGGACAGAGTTTTTGTTGACATAAAATGTCTTTGAGTGAGGGAAATCAGTGACAACACTTCAACCTAAATTTTGCATGTCACAGCACGTAACTCTGCCACAGAGATAAAAGTGTTCAGAAATGCAAAACTCAAACTATACGAAAATGTCCTAAACACAAATTTACCATGCCCCTTTATATTTATATTGTGATATCGGGACTTGAATCTGCCTGTCTGGTGTACCTTTGAAATTCTGTCACAATGGTATTCATGCTATGATCTCTTCATGACAAATCAATATGATTTGTTCAATAACCTGATACGAGGTAATTTGCCTGCAACTCTGTCTGACTAGGGCGTAGCGTTAGAGGTCGGCAAGTATGGAATCACTTGCAATGCTGTGTGCCCTGGGTTTGTGAAGACGCCATGTAAGTATTCAAAAGGAAGCATCCGCAAAATATTTCTCATTTTCTTAAAGCTGTACTGTTAATACAAGTTTACTGACCTTACAGTTAAAGAGATACTTGCCTCTTGGAGATGCACAGATATGATAAACTATTGAAATTGCCGATCGCGATTAGTGGGGGATTATAAGGTATCGATACCACCTACCGCTGCTAAAGGATAGTTTTAAAACCATTATCCAAAGATGAAATTTGTCCTCAACAGTTCAGCTTTAATTGTACACATAATATATCTGATGCTACCTTGATTGTCATAATTGCTAATGTTTGGGTTTGTTATTCAATTATGCTGTCATCCATTTCCATGTTTTTATTCATCAGCAAAATATTAATTTCATACAAAAAAGCACGAAACTGATACATTGCCGTACACATATATAATACAATTCAATTGATTCATATTTCTGTACATAGTGTCTGCTCATGCTGTTGAGGTAATGGCTAAGGCAAACAATAGGACTATCGCTGAACAAGAGGTAATAGCAATGCAAATACCTTATGTATTCATCATTTAAAAACTGATTCTATCCTAACGGCAATGCTGTAAAATGCGCTCGCATAGATTTCTGACGTTTTCCGTTGCTTTAACAATAAATAATACCATTTCTTTAACATATCTTTAATGATTATATCAATATGCTTTGTGTAAAAGATGTAGAATTTTAAAGGAAAATGACTGACAAAATGATACCCCCAGGCATCATCCAGTCATAGTTGGGACTGTCTACTAGGTACCGCCGTAGTGTGGAGTAGCTGTACCAGTAAAGAAAGTACTTAATGATAATGAGAAGTGTCGAAATCATGTATGATTGGGACAACTATATGTTAATATAAAGTGAGTGTTAGTCGAACATGCGTACATCGTAGAAGAATATGGAAAGGCATCACTAATATGATTTAATGAATGTTCGATGATTTTGATCTATTAGATAAATAATTCAATTTGGAACCTCTATCATTTTGTTTTCAGAGTGAGATCTTCAGAAATGTTGCAACTGGAAAACGAATTTTGCCACAGGAGGTGAGAGAATTATTTCATTCACATTTAAAAGCGTACTCTTCTCACTTGCAGTCAGTTATTATAGATGAATCTTATGAATATTCATTTCTTATTGTAACCTTTGGTGTTTCGCTTGGACGTATATAAGATACTAAAATACCAGCGATTAGCGAATCATTTTGCTCTTTTTTTTGTAACTTTGCAGGTGGCAGAATTTGTTCTATTCCTTGTGGCATCTGGATCGTCGGGCCAAATGACTGGATCGGATTATCTGATTGATGGAGGATTTAGCGCCCAGTGAAACATTTCTACATATTACAATGTATGGAATTGATGCCATTTCTCAATACAGAAATATAGGTCCAACCAAGTTTCAAACGTTTTCCACAGTATAATTGGGTGTTGTGCAAGATATATATACATTTCTATAACAGAGGTGCGAGTACATTCCTACAATTACACTGAAAATGATATAAGGTAAAACCCCGCAAGTGGCCTAAGCACGGCACCTTCCGTTCTATGCCAGAGCACCCTTTGTTGTATAATTCACTGCTTAACGAGGTAAAATAAACACAGAAATGGACTTTGCTTTCCAGACCGATGTGCATTTTGCTACGGTGTATCCTCCTTGATAAATTGCTCTGTAACTGGTATTCTACTGTTTTTTGACAATGGCATTTCTATTAACAAGTAGGCTCGAATACTACAAATTGGGCAAGGTTTTCAGCACAATAGAACACAGTCGTAGTGCATAAAATAACAAGTATTATTATATACCGGTGCACGAATGTCTCACTTTTACGCGATAGCAGAAAAGATTCCGTTCGGCCGCACTGTGGCGTAAAATATTTTTACGCCACACCGTACCACGTGACTTATTTCGGAGGTTGAAATAGGTTGATAATGTAAGTAAAAAATGGCATTTAAATCGAATATCGGTATATAATAATAAAAAGACATAGTGAGTGTGGCCGAATTCCATCTGTTCCTCGATATTTTGGTCAGAAATATTCACCTCAGTCTTCGACTTCGGTGAATATTTCTGACCAAAATATCTCTGAACCAGGGATGTCAGTTGAGGTCAGGGAAAAAAGTGGAAATATTTTTCATGCGTATTTTTCTGCCACAGAGAGACTGAGAACACATGGATAAAATGTCCCTGTCTGTCACGGCATGGGGCTGAGGGTCTGTTGGGAGTTTCAAACTCCGTTTTATTGGTGTTACTAAGGCTAAATCCATATCATATTTGTTTGACGTAAGGAAAGAAATTACATATACTGAATGTGGAAAAGTGGATTTCCACGGAAAAGTGGAAAACTGACATCTCTGCTGAACGGATTCCATTCGGCCATACTAACCATGTCTTTCTATATTATTCGAGTCTCCTAGGAGAATACGGCTTTCCGTATTATGCTCAGTAATGATCTGTAGGCTCCATAGGCTTAGTATGGAGAGTCCGTATTAGGTGGGCAATAAAGTATCTGCATACCATCTAACTTTGGGGTTTAAGAACGAAGATGTGAAACTGTGCGAATCATGTGGTGGTACATAAGGTTCAATAAACTAAACTTCATAGAATATGAAGAAACTGTCTTGATTTCTTTTCACTCAAAAACACCACATGATATGCCATTCTATCAACAGGGATGCCAGCTGTGATCAGATAAAAAGTGGAAATATTTTTCCATGTGGAACTTGCTGCCCTAGAGTGACAGAAAAAAAGACATGAAAAAATACATGTCAATAGCAGCCACGGTATTGGTCTCAGGGTCTGTGGGGGAGGCACAAACCACTGTTTTATTGTCATGGCTGAGACTTAATTAATATTATCGTTGTTAAACACTGAGAATAAAAACGTGGATCTAAACGGAAACGTGAAAAGCTGCCACCTGTGTCAACATCTGATAACTTCATCGATGGTCACTCAGTCATGCAATCAGTAACAGTCCACATTTCATATTGTACAGCGCTTCCTCTAAGCCCTATCTTTTGCTGCGTGAATTTAGGTGAGATATGCTCACATAAAAGGTAACATATAAGGCTTCCTGATACCAGTTAACACTCGATGGATGGTGCAGTGGCATAGGGCACAGCTGATACGCAAAGCTTTGGCGATTAGGGTTTATCTCACCCTAATAACAGGGAAAAGGGGAAAAAAACAACTCAGCGATCACCCCGTAAAGTGACAATATTACGCCACGGCCGTGCCGTAGTGAATTTGAGATGACGTCATATGAATTTGCTAGGTATATTCTAACTATTCTGACATTCTGATGCTATCGAATGTCATAGAAAGGGTGAGATAAATCCAGAACCACACTCGAATCGTAAAATAAACAATATTCCACTCGTTTGGATGTGCCATAATCATCACTTGGCTTCGCCTTAATGATGATTCGGGCACATCCAAACCCGTGGAGTATTGTCTATATATACGATTCTCAATGCAGTTCTATATAATTATGGCTCTGTTGTTAATATCAATTGAGCATGATAAACTTCGCAACCTGCATGCATCACTGTCATACTGAAGTTCCCCTTTCCCTAATTAGATCTAACCTTCTTGAGCTTTTCATTATTTTCTATGGAGAATTAATAAAGAGAGGCTTCGAGCAGCCACAGACTTCTGGCGGGTCGACGGTATTGTGAAAATAGATAACCCTTTTATGCCTACATTATGCCTGTGAAAATAATGTTAAGAATAAACAAACGTACATTACATCAGAAATAATACAAAGAAAGAATCACCTGAATTTTAGCTTGTGGTGAGTAAACCCGGTTGTGCTGTGAGTAGTATATGGCAAAATGGATTTTACTCTGGAGTGACTGGGCTTGATCTGACCTCAAGCCAGCGGCTGGCAGCTCTGAATATGCTCAAGTATTAAAGTCACTAAAGGTTTGAATGAGTACAATTAGGAAGAGAACCGTCAACTTAAGTAGAATCAAGAATCCTTCCTGATGGAATGAAAATCAGAGTTAGAAAACTTACAATTGTACCAGTGGCTTGAAATATTCACACAATTCCTCTATATTCTTTTTATTCGTTATTGTCACTTGGAACTCAGGCAGTACGGAGTTACTCAGGGTCCTTTTCGATAGACTATTAGAAGGAAACCCACGAGATGAGAATAACTTGGTCCGTACTCCACCGAGTTTGACTGCGGAGTAATTCACGAAGCGAAGCTGAGTGAATTACGTAGCGGTCAAATGAGGTGGAGTGCAGACCAAGTTATTCTCATCTCGTGGGTTTCTGATTTTATCTCACCCCGTATAACACTGTTTATTGATGAAATGAACCACCAAATTATCCATTAAGTATTGGGTACACGAACCTCACGGCCGTGGAGTACGAGTTCCTAATGTTAAGCCTATGGAGAAAAATACTGGGGTGAGATAACAGTACATACTTCTACTGGCTAAGACAAAGGCGAATCTAGGGGGTGGGGGGCACAGGGGGCATTTACCCTTCCTCGAATATTTCTCAAGGATGATCTGTTTTGACTGAGAATTTTGGACACACACTATCATCACAAGGGAAAAGCGTTTTTACACCTACCTATTATTACAATAATTGAAGAGGGGAAAGCGGCACATACCTATGGGGTAACAGATAAGGTAGTTCAAGGTGCGCCCCTTTCTAAATAAGACCTCTATACGTCCTTTGTTGTTACAGTGTCATTCAACAAAGCAACTATGTCACCTAAAAGACTCTAAAATCCTAGCTCTTTGGAAGGGGGGTGGCGCAGGACTTTGCCCCTACATCCCTTACAATCATCCCAAGTCATCTCGCTTGTGAGACCATCCTGCTCCCTGGAACAAAATCCTGGATAAAGATTGTATTATGTATATAAGCCAAGCGTTTCTGGGGTTCTCCCCACTTGGTCTCCCACTACTACTAAACTTCCCAGTTAATCTCGGGTGTGTAACTTCCCCTCCCCAGAACAAAATCCTGGGAACAGCTTGTATAATGTACAAAATGTAAGTGCTTCTAGGATGGATCTCGCCAATCTCCCATGTATTCTCAGGTACGTAAATCCCCTTTCCAAAAATCCTGGGTACAGCTTTTGTTAAGTATAAAACCCAGGTGATCACAACGGCTTCGTTCCCTCTGCTGGCTTGAGGGCTTTGCTGCTGGACCCCTAGATATATTCCCAGATGCCTAAGGTGTGTAACCCCCTCTCGGAAATAAGATCCTGGATACAGCTTGTAGGATCTTTAACATCCAAGTGCTTCCAGGGACTTGGCCCCCTGGATTCCGAGGAGAGGCTATGCCATTGGACCCCTTGAAATTTTCCCAGGTAGTCTCAGATTTGTAACTCCTCTACATGAAATAAAAAAACCTGGGTGGAAATTAGTTCATGTGCAATTTGCCGACTCAGAAAATGTGGAAAACATGTCTTTGTCAGCCACAGTATAGGGCTGAGGTTGTGTGGAGAGGTTCAAACCACTATTCTATTGGCGTGAAGGAGGATAAAATTGATATTATTTTTCTTTTACACAAGGAACAATTTTACATAAATGAAAACTGGCCTCTATGTTATGATATACAAAATCCAAGTAGGTAAGGGGGATTCGCTACGGTACCCCCATGAGGGGTTTCGCAGCTGAATCTGATCTTCAAAATCCTAGGAACTCCCCTTCTAAGAAAGGTTCTACTGGCTAGCTCATTCCTTTCATGCACTAAGGTCCAGTCTATTTAGAAACTGAAAGTCTAGATCTGTATTAAAACAAATGTCCCAAATATATGAGTTTATATCTAGGGGTCAGTTATTCATTTAAAATAAAGGAGGACAAAGACCATGAATGCTTGTATACAAGGATGTAAAATATTCTTACTGTCAGTTGTTTATTAATCCAAATTCTATATTGGTATATGGAAACAAATTAGAATAGTATGCGCGAATCTGGTCTATGCTTACCCTTCGGCCACTTGCTGAGAGTACCTGCACTGGGCAGTCACATAGGAACTTTCACATCTGAACTTTAACAGTAGATGGTAAGCATTCAAACATGGGTATTCAAAAGTCTCAACAATTGAGCAAACCTTGATAACTGAAACTTGACATTAGACTTTATGTCGTAGAATGAGGATCAAATATCAAAGCAAATTTGTCAACTGCAATATTATTATAATTATCATAAGGGAATAATCCTCTGGTGTTTTTCTTTTCATTTGACAGCATCATACACTTGTGGTCTGTCCTCTGTATATTGAATGCCACCTTATGGTGACCTAAATACATGATAAGTTATCTGAACCTCAGATCAAAACTCACTTTGTAATGTATTGGTAGTTTTAGTTTCATGCTTACATACTTACATATACTATAAGGATAATATGTCATCTCACTCAACTTTCAGCAACAATGGCACAAGACCTTCATAGGAACAATGATGAAAGGTACATAAATATACATTATACAATACAAGAGTTGTACAGAAAAGTGGAGGGACAGAGCACAGTACATGGACAGGTATTGTCCCAGTGCTAATGTTGTCCTCACCAGGAGTCATGTTGTAACTAGCATGGTCTGTGTGCTGTCCGGCGAGGGGCAGACTCACTGTGGGTTGTACATGACGTTATTAATGGTGTTAGTAAAAGGAGGCAAGCAGACGTGGGGTTATCTGTACGAGGCAATCAATACTAAAGGCATTTCACTCTGTGCTGCTAAGACTTCCTCCATCTCTCAGACATGCTCATATATATAGGTCTATGTACAGACTGTCCATGTCAATATCGTAGGTTTTTAAAGTGATTACTTACGGTCATCTGCCTTTACTAGTATGATTATTTATGAATGTTATTGGTTTATAAACCAAACTCAATATAAATAATACAAATTTACAATCAGAAGGTCTACCTACAGGGTATTGTGATTAATCTTCATTCTATATGTCATTTTTGTACATAACACAAGACAGGGCCCAAACTCAATCTTATGTATAGAAGACTTTTATATAAGAAAGATGTCCGAACCCAAAACGAATGCCAGATGTTTGTGTCTATGGACAATTTACCAGAATCTTTATAATTAAGGCAACCAGTTGACTTCATAACATTACTCATGATATTGGTGGCTGCTGAGAGCACGATGTTAGCTTTAGAGGGCTAGCAACTTTCGTTGTCTTTCTGTCAAAATCAGAGCTAATGTAGACCATAATTCGGACATGAAACCTAAGATTAGAGCATTCCAGTGGTTACATGACTGACTAAATAGGATGAAGAAATGTCAACGGAAATTCACGTTTTTATTTAACATGCTTATTGCAATTTTCTAACGAAAAAAACGTTATGTTATATGGTTAGAACGTATTGCCTTACAAAGCGAATGATATGATCTTGATGTGAAATGAATCAACAAACAACAGATACTAATGCAAATGAAATGCAAGCCGATAAAATACTTCTTTGTCTTCAGTAACTGATGAATGTGATTGCAGTGTTACGATAGTTTTTGAAAGTGTGATCCCAACAGAAGGAGTGTGATCCAAACAGAAGGAAAGGCATGCATTGGGGTGAGTTTGTGCTATGTTTAGCTGAGTTACTAAATACAGGAGGTTAGGAAGCGTACAGCTGTCGTCAGGTTTTTAGGTTTGGATGTTGTGTATCCATCTAAGGATGACCCAGCTGTCATATTACGAATTGTATTAGGAGGGTAAGAGTTCTGCAAGATACTGTATTCACCATTACGCTAAACCATTGAGAGAGAAAGCATTATGTTGGCCAGGCAAGAGGTCATCTGTTAGCCTTAGATTATCCGCTGCACATATTTCAGACCCTGTCACCTAATGGATTTTGTTAACCTTACATTTCGGTATTAGATTATCAACGAAAACTGAAGACGTTGTACCAGCTATTAGCTAGGCACAAGGAAAAGAACCGAACGACTGCAGATTCAACCTCCATAATATATTAATGGATGTTCATGAAACTGGCATCGGGTTATCCTTTTGGTCATTCTTTAGAACCCTGAGGGGCCGATAAAAAATTCAATGTGGTTTATAGCATGGCCTGATATTTATATTTCAGATCTACAACAATCCTTTCCTGTATTAGCAATCATAAAAAAAGACTATTTTTATTACCCGGAGTCCATCAGCACCTTTCTATTATAGACGACCAGTTTATTGTAAATGATACTGTATAGAGTAATGGTAGTGTACTATAATACAATAGTATGAAAATTCAATGAGTCACTGTTAAATGATGTGGATAGACACTTGGGAACAATAACTGTCTCTGACAACTACAGCGTAACCGTGTCAAACGAATTGGCATGGCTGTGGGAACCACAATTCCTAACTTATCACCTTGGATCAAAGCTACAATGTCACTGATGACATTCTTGGTTTTTTGAACACCATACCAATGTGCCTGCGCACGCACTCACTCACAAAGAAATTATGATTTTTGTTTTCTCCATGTATAACACATACTTGCCTTCAAGTTTGTACATAAATATGTAATGATCACCATGCGTGGTTCATACTTTACACTGTATACACTGGGTGTACTGAGGACTGCGCACACTTACTCATAGCATATATACAATGGGGTATTTAGTACGTCAGGAGATGACTCAATGTGTAGTATCAATCTGAGTAGTTAATATGCACTAATGTTATCAACACTGTTAGCCAGAACAATTGGTGTGAAATATGGATTTGATGCGGCAGAATATCAAATTCAGGTCACTTGATATAGATTTTCCATATGCCTTATAACTAACACACTGAAGCTGGATATTTACTTTCTAATAAATCAGAGAAGGTAACCCAAGATTTGGACCTGCATATCTGGAGTTATGCATTTGTTATAATCAATATAAACCCATGTCTGAAACACTTGTTCTTCATTAGGAGAGGGAAAGTAATGTCGGGGAACGTCAACTAGGGAGAACCATTGCACACCTGCAGGTATTTCAGATTCCGAGGATAAAAATATAGAGATTATATATATACAATATAGAGTTAAATAAAGGCGGAGACAGGACGGGAGTGGGTTAAATGACACGTCAAATCTCAGGCAAAGTAAAGAGGATTTTTTTCTCCTCTGTACAGAAGATCAAACGCCTCACAGACTGGCTCACCATGGTATACAAAATGCTGAGTTGACACAACAAAAAATATAGGTAGTGGTCACTTGAATGTATGACAAGATCAACACGCGACCGATAATCAAAGCCTGAGCCAATGAGAAGCTTCGTTGCATGGAAGCTATACAAATGTTTGTCCTTGGTTGACGACTGCGCGGAGCAGGCCTGGGGCCTTGTAGACAGACAAATTCTCAATGACGTCATTCATGCACAATGCGATGGTACCAGCCTGTCACAGGAGGACGACCCCTGAGTGACGACTGAATGGTGGACTACATCTACTCGTTACCATTAGTTACATTGGTATTAAATAGGGGAACAGCACATACCACATTATACAGCTGAGCGGTAATGGTGGAGGGGGAGGGGGATTTGAGCACGTTCGGCCCATTGTACCAATACCAATGACCTTCACCAGAGAAAAGGAGGGAACAATAGGGGTACTTATGACCTTTCACTTATAAATTCAGCATCATCAGGATTGTAGATTTGGGGTGCAAGGTTCTCTTATACAACGTTAGTTTTGTGTGTTGTTTTGGGCACGCATTATACACTGCGAATATTCTGGAAAACAAGAAAACCGAAACCATATCTCTGTGTCTTCTACGCATCTTGAGATTACACATTGGGTGGCAAGCTCTCATTTAGTTATAACTTCAGGAAATATAACCATATCAGTTGCAACGTATATCCTTGGGCATGTGCTCGAAAAGAGTCATACTTATGGCCCATGTATAAACTGTATGACTAGTTTGTTTTCTTACATAATGATGCGCTGTGTCGCTAGGAGTGCGTCTTTATACTGGGGGAGCCATTGTGTGAGTAATCTATGGCAAATATGATAATGTCTAAGTATTTTATAAAGTTTTTTTTTTAAGTTGACTACCTCTGTCCTTACAGTGAAACTTGATTATTTTACATACCTTTGTGTTCCTTCAAACATCGTATATGTGTTTAGGGCAAAATTGGAGTTCCCTCACTTGGAATGTAGAGAAAGTGCTACAACCTTGATTTTGCTTATAATATATCTGCCAAGCAAAAGGAGTTTCTGGCCATCATAGAACTTACTTCAAAACTAATCACAATAAACCAATGAAAATAAGGTACAAAACTTACTGCAACCTCGTTCATAACCAATTACAAACTCAGTTTTCCTGATATGCTATGATTATTGAACAAATAAATGACTTAGTAAATAAATGACTAGAGCGGGTATCAGCTCAGGTCTAGTCTCACTTTTAGACCATTAGATTACATCTAGATGTGTGGTTTTGGATGTACATTGTCAAGACCGCTGGGTGGACCTTTACCAGCTCTTGGGACTTGCAGAACAAGATGGCGTCTGCGGGCTCTGCCAACAAAAGCGCCCTCCTGTGGAGATGATGGCAAAGAATAGCGCCATCTACAGGCTCGGCCAAGACTGACAATGTCTACAGCATGAGCAGTTTCAGGCATTTGAGACAAATTGAACTATCTTCAGCTCTTCAGAAAATACTGCAGCTCATACAGACTAGAAGGTACATGTACAGTTGGTACTGTTGTTCAAGATGACAGCAGATACTTGTCTTTAGGTTGCGTCGGCACCTGGCGAATCCTGACTAGCTACAAAGACTGCGGGTAGCAGCTGGTGAAAGTTCCTTATAGCTCCAGCTGCACGAGAACACAAATGAAAAATCAATAGAAAAACGACAGCCCAAATGAAATGATGGTTAGAGTGGACTTTTCTGAAATCAAATCCATGCTGGGATAACCATTTGCACGGACAAGAAAATATCATCTGGGTATTCAGTGCCTGTCCATAAATGAATACATCTCTGTACATCCTATGGGTATATAATGATAATAATATAGCAAAACACGATGAATGTCCTGATTATGATTGGAATGAGATTCGTAACACTGGTTCTCAACCTCGACCTTTTGACCTTGGAATGACCTTGATCACTGACTGATACATGGAAGATCATCAACTCTGATCTTCATGTTATGACCACAAGGGGTGCATGTACTTTTGGATCTGGGTGAACCGTGAAACCGCAAAAAAAGAAACTGTGAAACTGCTGGCCTCCACTCGAGTCCGGATGAGTTCTATTCGAGTTCAGATGGTTCATGGAAAAGTGCCCGAGCCTCAAGTATCGCTGCTAGTTCAAGAACCATCTTTTGTAATGTGCAATGCTCCAAGAGTTCTTCCCGTGGCATGGTAGGATAGGACGACGGGTAAAAGTTGGACCCCTGTGAGGAACATACAGAAACATACTACAAATATCAGCATACAACATGTGTAAATGTGTCAATGTATCATCCAGACTGTTCCAAGTAATTACATACTGCATGTAGACTGAATATTATAAGTATGTGTTACACATAGTAAATTCAAGTATGCTATACAGACTAAATAAATGTTGAAGGTAGTACCACTAACCAAAGAATACCCAAGGTTTGTCTTCTGTTTCCCAATCTTTATTCGTGTTACAATCTGTATTACATTCAAGGTTTCATTTAATTGATCTGGTACTGTCCTACTAGTTTCGGCTCTTACAGAAGCGTTCCTCAGGGACTAGATTGCAAGTGCAAGACTAAATAAATGTATCGTTTCGTAAAGGTCTTTGATCTCTACTCAATCCCTGAACATCATCTTTAATGCCCAGTTTCATAGGAACTGATCAGTAGTTAAGATGATCTGTAGCCATGTTTGTTTTGTTATCTACATTATTCCTACCTTGAAGCCCCGGTGAAGACGAAGAACCACAAAACAGAAGATATAGCGAAGTAGAAGGATTCTGAGGAAATCATCCCCGAAAAACTGCATGAAGGAGTGATCTGAAAGGGTAACATGGTTGGATCAATTCTTTCATACATACTTTTTCCATTGCCTTGTAGCCTCACTCTCCTTTACATGTGCATTCCAAGTATACTGGAGTTTGAAATTGATGTTACTACTAACACAATACTATCATTCTGTATTCCACTATACCATTGAGCCATGAAAGCCGGATAAACATGGGATTAACACTGGTAAAGAATCAAATACAATAGCTATGTAGGTAGTTGCTATTTCAAATTCCTCAACTCTATTTCAACTTATCTAGTTCCTGATATACGTTGGAATTTAAAAGTATATACCTTTGCATGCAGTGTGTGCATTTCTGTTGTGTAATCAAGAAAACCCCAAAACAGTTTTCTGACATTTGTAGTTATAAATACATCTCCTGTGCTGCAGATATCATAACTATATATACATATATGTATGTGTTCAAGTATGAAATAAAACAATGCAATTTGGGTGTTGGACCACGAATGGAGCTGTATTTGCCTATCAATTCAAAGCCTGGTGTCATGGTATAATGATAATGCTGTGCATACATGTGCATACAAGTTACCAGTAGTTTGGTATCACAAATAAGCGTTATAATATCCCCGGACGAACTGTTTATTCGATTTGAATTTACTGCGAACAGACAAATCTACAATGAGAGTACTCAAGTCAGTGAAACATAAGTACTGCAGTTTACAGTATCTCCTCATCTGCCATCACCAGACATGCCTGGATAGAAATACGAAACGTATTTGTATCAACCGTTCTAGTAGTAACATCTAACACAGATGCCAGAGAGGTATTAGAAAAAAAAATCAAAATAATACAAGAGCCAGAAGACGCTGCAACATTCATTAAATATACTACTTTGTTATTGCAAAGGTTCGCATTGAGAGCTCCGGTACTTTCTTTGTTGTTTTTAACCCTATGGCAGTTTTCATTTACAGCCATTCTGGCGAAATGCCAGATGCTGGAAACGCCTCAAACACACACCATGAGAGGTGTACGTAGCTCTGGACTCTGAAAGCCAGGAAAGCTAGGACCGGGATTATGCAACTCCGTATGCAATTTATATATTAGCGAACACGATATACTCTATATCGGGAGATTTAGACGAATGAATAGATATATCTAGAGCTGAGAAGAAGAGGTTTAGAACCTGAAATAACCTGAAAGCTGGCATCCCTGAATCTAAGAAATGTTAACTTCCATGATACAAGGCCATAATAAAATCAACGTGGTTTGGCCCGTGAAAGAGGACGCAAAAGGATGGCCGAGGCTAACTGTGCCTACATTTTCTACTGGACCATGCACTTTAAGCATACGTTTCAGCAAATATCAAGCATAATTTTTATGATATTAAATGAAGATAGATTCCCAGAAAAAGATTCATTCATTTATCCAGTTGGATGCAGATCCATAGACAAAGGTGTCTTAAAGTTGCAGGACCAAGGAGGCGATATGAAGTAGAATGTCATGCAAAACCATGTGCTTTGAGCACAAGTTAACCATTATTTTACTCACGGGACATAGCACCTGAAAACCAAAGCCAATAGTTGCATTTAAGAAGGGAAGGAGCCTATTTCCAGATGTTACCGTATACTGTTCTACGTATAATCCTCGTGGCCGAATTAATCTGTCGTTCATGCACTGCTGAAGAGATTGTACAATCTATTTGGTAATTCGTGTAAATTATCTAATACATGACGAGGCTTAATATAGGTGTGGACTAATGAGCATATTTCGGAGAAAATACCATCGGTTCGAGACAATCAATTTATGTAAAGCTATTTGTAAAGACCTATACTACGGTGAAGAACTTTAACATTGCTCAGACATACATAATCGAGGGCCACAATAGATCTAATGATTTTAATGACGGAAGCACCAGCGGAAGGTGTTCATTGGCTTAGGTTATTGAAAGGTTTACTGCCTCTCAATGATTCTACTTGTTTTTAAATGCCAGGTCTCATCTAGGAAGCATCTCGGGGGTTTGTATTCAATCTATTTAACAGGCAAGAAGATAGATCCTTATCAGATAACAGTGGTGGCAGACGACATTTGTCGTAGAAATGAATGAGCGGAAAGCAGACGACCTACCAAGAGACCGAGACCGGGTGAAGAGTTTGGAGGCCTCGGCGATGAACTTGTCGACCTGTGCTTGGCACTTGTCCCACATTGATACGGGGATATCCACGATGTTACAGATGTAGCAGAACGCAGTCAGCGGGCTGTGCAGGAACAGCGTGAACAGGTTGCCTTTCTGATGCTGGTCTGAAAGGATTTAATTTACTCATTGTGAACCGAGTGAAAGAATCAATAATACCCAAAAATTGGATAACAGTCGAGAATGTAAACTTCAGCGAAATTCAATGTAATTTTCAGCGATATACAGATATACAGGTATTGATTGATTGTCGTCTTTATTTTTTAAAGTCTTCCTTGAAGCATGCAACTTGAGCGGAATGTACATTGTAATATATTAAATTGTGTCACATGTCGGGTACGCCGCAACAATTTACATAAATTATATATAGATAGTATACTGAATATTTCACGGAGGGCTTTAGAAGTAGAATGCCTATACAGTCATACTGAATACCGTTATAGAGTACTGCATGAAAAACAATAGCTTAAGGTTGATATATAGACCAGCACTTGAAGTGTGTTGAATATATACATGGTGACATGCGGTTGGTTTCCTTGGTCTCCTGTTGCAAGTATACATGGAAGTGAATGTCTGACAAATATGATATGTTAGGAAGTGCTTTATAGCACAAAACACGGCTGAAGCTGCGTCAAAGCTATTTATGAATGACAATTTATCTTGTACATGTATGTCAAACTCCATATGCCTACTCGAAGTGATACATTCTTGATAAATTCAGTATACATATCACATACATATATATGCACTCTCCCAGTAGATCTTTCGCGGCACTATCGCTAATCTCTGCCTCAACCCAGTGACGCCATACACTGGTTCCTTGGGTATCTCATAAGGACATGGGGAACCAGTTAACATTTCAGATTCAATACAAGGCATCTGTCAAAAGTTATGAAACTAAAACAACTCATATATTATGGGTTGGGAAATATAGGAATTGTTAAGTGATAGGAATTGTTAAGTACAGAGATAATCAAGCTGTTCTTTTTCAGCTTTAAACCACTTTATAATGTGAATCCACATTTGATTAGACTGCCCACATGTGGTATGTTGACAAACAAAGCCTTGCAACAGATGAGGTGCTTTCCACTGAAGAAAGGAATCCCTATGACTATGTCTGATTTGACATAGCGCTAAGAATTTAGGATATTCTAAAGACCGGCAGGTTGGGGCAGAGATATAAGCAGCCACAGGAAGTAGAGCACAGGATCTCTGCTGGGAGAGTGACATATATGTAAAAGAGATTCGTATCTCGTATACTCTCATGAGATCCAGCAGGGATTATCTTGTGTGAGATCTATTTGAGGCATATTTCAACAGGCTAACAGGCCCCTTAGGGACTCTGTTGGGTGCCGACAAGGTTCAGCCAGGTCTGGTCAGGTTCCGGCCAAGCAAAATTCGATCTTCTAATGGAATTTATTTTTTATAATGGAATTCTTGAAATTTGGGATACAAGGTATTTTATCCGAATACATATTCACTATTCATGGAAGAACTGTCACTGGGCAGAATGAATAATTTTTTTTTTTTTAAACCACCAAAAAACATATACTTGCATCCTTGATGGTGAAACTAAGTTCATCATTCAGTAATGAACTACCTTTTTACAACGTCGGTTACTCACCATGCATTGCTTGAGGGACTTGCTCTGGCGACAGCAAACAGACCAGGGGTTGGCCAAACAAGTTGGGCCAATGCTGAAACATTGTTTTAGAATAAGATTGCATAGCAACGGTTTGGTTCTGACATGTAGTTGTCACTTTCAAGGTAGCATCGGCTGTGGTTAGAAGTGTTTATGCCACGTATCATTAATCTAGAATAAGATAATATGTTGCTTATCTTTCATAAGGTCAAAAATGGTCCCTTATAATATTTGTCTTTTCTTAAGAGTTTAACTTAGGACTCTCCGAATCTCAACAAAATACTCGTTGCAATCAACAGCGATGTTTATTTAAAATTCTATCTTAAAAGATAAAAGAGATCCAAAATGGGGATTTAACTATCGTTTCTTGAAGCAATGATAAACATAACTTAAAACTATTTTAAAATATGGTACATTTCTTTTAAAACAGATTCTTTTGTAGATATACAAGGATTATACAGCCTATATATATTATTTAGTCATATTGTGACTGGGCTTAACACAAGTGAAGTGTACTGTATTTACCCGGAACGCGGAACTGTTGTCACTGTCGACAATCATGAAGAGCGGTTTCCGGGTGAACGGGTACAAGTCTCCCGGGTGTAAACTATGTGCACAAATAACAAACATATCCAAAACATGTTAGTCACATCAACTTCTAAAATGGTTATTTCAATTTCCTGCAGATCATACAAAGTAAGAGATCAATGCTACACAGGTGTTTTTGTGACAGAACTGTTAAGTCATTTTTTCTCTTTATAGATGTAATTGATTCAACGTGGCTGAAACATAAAGGCTACATTGGGCAAGTTTCCGTAACGTGTATGGTGGCTACAGATCACTCTGATTTTCACTGTGTCATAATACTTTAAGTATTAGGTATGTTTCAATTTCAATAAAGTGGAAAGCTGTATCGCAGACATCCCGAATAATGCTGTTTATAGATGCTGAGCACAATGTTGGTGGCGCTATTAAAAGTCACAATGATCTACTTTGATCCCTACTGAATAAGATGATATAGGCAAGATATTCCCCCAAAACGAATAGGACTGGTTTTCTTAACTAATTAATAAGGAGTCAGTCAATTGGTGTTCAAAATCTCCAACATGTTTCGGTCACTCCGAACCTTCATCAGAGATTGGTTCCTACTGAATAATTATGTGAGACGTTTACTTGAGAACTCACCAGTGCATTTCCTTGAGATTTCCCGGGCGTTTGCTCTTGTTGACGTACTCCGGTTCCCGGCGACTGTTCGTGACTACGCCACCGTAGTCGTAGGCAACTATTAAAAAAAAGGTTTCCTTATTATCGACCTACTCACTTTTCGTACGTATATTAGCCAACCCGAACACGCCTTCAACCAAAGGCGAGTCTTGTTGCATCAGATGTAAATGCTCACTTTTTTTTCAAACGAATCACAGAAAAGAAAGCCTCTTTATATACAGGACGCTGGCTTATTTGATATAATTTCATAATATTTTTTCATATTTCTGAATATGCTATGCAAATTTGATCTCGATCTTTGAAATATACATGTATATGAGATTCGGGTTCATTTCTAATCCTTAAAGACTTTATTATTATCTATAATTTGGTTGCTATCTTTTGCAGAATATGACATAATCTATTCTATCAGGTGGATAAAAAAAGAGGAAAAGATCACACACAAGTCAATGAAAACACTCACCAAAAGTATGTAGAACTTAAACAAATGAAATATATCGGTGCAATCTTCTATCCTGTGAATTGAACGCATGCGAAAAAAAAACCTAAAAGCTGTCCCGCGGTGAAACAGAAAAGCAATATCAACCGTTTTAGGAGGTATGTTGTAATTAGAAACACCTGTGCAGCAACGGTGAAACGGCAACTTGTGAGCTGTGTGACAGGAGTGTGGTACAAGTGTGAAGGCCAAGACACTCACAACAGGCATAATTGGGCGAAGAGGAGTGTTGCTTGAAGGTCATGTGACCGCTAATAACAACACAGAGCCGTTAACTCAATGACAACAGACAGGACTCTCCAATATATGCTTCATATTTGGGTGTCCGGTACACAACACTGGTGACCTTTTTATGACCTGTTGACCTTCAGGGCGAGCAATGGGTAACATTGCGCATGACTGGAGACACTGACATTGTGACCTGAGCGTGATCGGAAGACAACACGATGACCTTGAGCGTGACCTTTACGAGATACTCACACTCCTTTGGGTCTGAGTCGCGCGTCTTGTCTGTAGTCATGGAAACCAACTCATCAAAATCAGATCCTGCTGTAATGGGTAGAAAATGCACACTTTCCAAAATTCAGGATGTAAAAAAAAACACCCGGGAAAAGACCCGAAAGACCCGAAAAAATGGCGTCACCCTGAATTCGAACACTACTGCTCGAAGTCTGGTGTTTATAAATACGAAAGGCAATCCGAGTTAAATCTTATCAAAGGCTCATCAAGAATAAGGTAGCCATGCAGTTGAGAGATTTCCGAAGAAGAGATGGAGAAAGGCGTATCATGCTGAGAAATTCATGCTATAAAATCATTAGGATACATTCCCCACTTCAAACAATACGGACTACTAATTACCTAATAGTATAGGAGCAAGTAGAAAAATATCAATCCACATGTGTATGAACAAAGGACTTCCCAGTTGCCATAACCATGTTGAGAAAATGAACCTTTTATCGAATACATTTGGGGGAAATGTAACAATAAAACAAACAGAAACACCAAATAAGGTTTTAGCAATTAGAAACAGATTCTCACGTCCGATTTAATTTGGATTTGAACATTAGCAATGCTGGATGAAAAATATATCATGATTTTATTCATGACATATTCTCTGCAAACGTATTCAATGAAAGGCCCATGGATAGAAGAGAGGACGGCAGTCACTAGGCTTTCAAGTGGGAAACCCGCCTAGTCCGATACGCTTACAATACACTGCGGCACAGTATGTCTACGATGCGATCTGATGCATTCTGTGTCGTAGACACACTGTGTCTGCGTCGTCCTTGGGTCGCAACCTCTCTGACACACTGCAACAGGCATTTGTGTTATGCACATTTTAAAACCAGTTCATTATTGTCGAAAGGCATAGAACACACCCACGACGCACCACCTTTGATTACCATGAGGGCATCATCCATGGGTGTATCGGGGAACAAACGAACCGCCTGGATACACCACAGGGTGCTGACACACGGGACAACTTTTTGTGCCAAGACCATGTTGTAAGTGCTATCGTAGAGCGAATCATGCTAGGTGGGTTCACCCGATTTCTTATGAAACACGGTCCAGAAGTGGATACTTACTATCGTCAGTGTGTTTGGCGTTGCCGAGGCAACCGTCTGCGGATATGTATAGCAGCATTGCTCCGGTAGGGGGCAGCTCCTTGAATCCTGAGGCCAGGAAGGTGTAGAGTTGACTGAAAGTCGGCTTGTACAGGAGGTACTTATGCGGGTTGTCTCGCTTGGTAACTCCCGTCCCGTCCTGTGGAAAGGAGAAAGACAGAGAGGGCTGAAAATATAAGAAGAGGTCAGGGGTTAGCTGAGGGTGCAGCGAGCAGGCACGATGCAAACAGACGACGCCATGGAGCTAGGCTCCTGCGGCTCAAACCCGTCACAGACACCAGTGTTTGGCTGAGGTCGCTTGGGACGATGGTATGTATGGTGGCGAATAGTGATCTGAAGCCTGAACACCAACATCTTTCAAGATGATGGAAAAAGAGAGCCAAAATCAATAGAGATTTAGCGTTGAATAAGCAATTGAATGTTTCAGTGAAAAGCTTGTATTGCAATAATAAAGATCATATGTATATGTGGCGGACGTTTCGTTTTCAATTAAAATCGCGTTGATGATAAAAAGGCTTAAGCATTGCTGTGACTAATGGCGCTAATATCACTATGGTAACTAGCTTATTTTGCAATCAATGTGCTATATAGTAAAAGGTAATTAAAGTGTTTCTGGCTATAATGCAGATGAAGTCTAAACCTCACTGATATAAGTGCAAATATATCTCTACGGTTTCACTGCCTGGAAGGTACTTATAGAATGTCATGCATAAATGCCCATCGGACATTGGAAAAAAGGGCATAATATCTAAAACACAATTCAACAACTCATGAAAAATTGTGTAGGTTTAAAGCGCATTAATTATACCCGAATCGGAGATGCCTGGCATATTAATGTAAGCTGATATATTTGAAACCAAATCAAAATAACGATAACTTAACATATCCAAACTTATAGACTTATCTAAAAGGAAAAGGTTTCGAATTCATGTTAGGTTATTCATATGCAGATGGTTGAAATAGTAAAAGTTCAAATGAAACGAAATCGTTACCACGCTAGTTCTGCAAGCAGCTACTTCTTAAAGAACTATCTTGTTATTCAATGCGTAAAAGCCCTTTTATTCTAGGTAAACTACGTATCCGAATATTAATTAGTAGTAATCATATTTTTTCCCACTAATTTCTTTTTTGAAACTGAATAAATAAGGATACATGCCCTGGGCCTACACTGACACTTCGCAGCTTCTCATGTGAAATTTTCATAAATGTTGGAAAGGAATTGTACTCTACCCAAGCAGATTACTTTTATATTTTTACTCGGACTTCCAAATTATATTCAGGGATGCCAGTGAGGTCTAAAAAACCCTTAGGAAAATATACTAATCCCCACCCTTTATCTCTAATATGATCAAGACTTGATAGTCTATCAAAACCCGAATACCCGGTAATAATTGGGAAACTGACATCTCCATAATATGCATTAAAACCTCCAAAGATTTTGTCCACTCTTATACATGTGCAGTCCATGCTTGTGCCCCTTCCTCCACAGATCTTGATAATGTTCGAATGCCCAGAAATGAAGGCTACGTCCTCTAACCTTGAATGACCTGTACTTAGACGGGTACTTAGGGACACTACATCAGAGAAAATGTCTTTGGTTATTTACTTCAGCTATTCAGGGCTTCCGCCCTGTTTTAAGCCAAGGGCAGTTTGCGTCATGGAGTTGCCGTAAGGCACTATATCATCTAGCGTCCACTGCATTCGGGAAACCCTTTTCGACATGATATCCTTTTCAGCCTAATATACCTATGATTTTGTTCTTCATATTCGTCTGATATAATCGTTTTATCACTGTTTGCACCATCCCGTTATGAGTAGGTCATATTCGAAGTGGTTTAGAAAATAAGAAGAAATTTAATGGAAATGAAGCAGTGTTACCCTAGAAAAACCTTGCGTGTATGGAATTAGGGGCATGCCTGACTCAGAAAAAAAGATAACAACATGCAGGCCAAGATAGATTGTGATTTAATTCGGTTGCACTGAGATGGAAAACGGAGTTGTGGTTAGGTGAGCGCGTGCCTGGGTGGGTGTGAGAGCGGTGTGTGGAGGGTGACGACTGGAGCCGCTACACATACTCACACTAATGAACGGTGTTCTGCCCGGCGCGGGCGACGCATCGTAGATCTGGTTATTTAAATCTTCTTGTGGCTCCCGCTCTAGTGTTTGCAGCATCCGGAACATGTCCAGCGTTAGCTCACTGAATTTCACCTGTGGAGGGATAAACAGACGGAAGAAATGAAGGATGTTTCACAGAACAGGATTGTCAGTTGGGGCCATGAAAAAATATAGGAAATATGTTTCATGTGGGATTTACTGCCGCAGGAGGACCGAGAAAACATGGAAAAACTTCGTAATTGGCCATGGAAGTTTGAACCACTGTTTATTGGTGTAAATGAGGCCCAATGTCTTCTTTGTTTTACGCAAGAAAAAATTATTCCTTTGAAAATAGGAAAATCGCCATCTCTGCAGTCAGAAATATATGGATTTAAAAACAATGAATTATGGGGTCAAAAGTTGGAGGGGTAGCTCTCTTTATGCATTTCAGATATTTCTTTCTGTCAAAATCAAAGCGGAGTTTTATAGCTCATATTCCGGGTTTCATTTCCCAGACAAATCTACCTGCCTTCTGTTAGTGGCCGCAGAACTAAGTTACCTAAGCTCAACTTTGGGTATCACAGGGGTGCTTTCTCGTGTAGGTCATGGGGTTCAGTTCTAAACAGCTATATAACTCTAATTTAGAAGCCATTTATTTCTAAACAGCAATGTCAGGTACAGGACAATATCAAGTTCTTCCATGTTTGTTGATTGTCTATTAAAGATATTTAGCTCAAAGTATGCAAAAATTCGACACCTATTAGCGGTCTATTATTGGTCTGGCGCCACTGGGATTTGGTCGTGGTAGGGCTAGGTGAGGTATACTTTCAGATATTGCTGAATTCTGATAATGATAAATTAAAGTATTGAAAGTTCTGTTATCCATGATTTATCGGCATACATCCATTCCTATAACTTATAACTTATAAACAAGCACATATATACAAGCACATATAAGTACCACCCATGGACTGGTACAAAGATATTAGTCTTATTCAAACTGTGTATTACTGATTCGTCCCGCTTTAATGTTTCTCTTTAAAGTTCAAAAATGCTAATACTTCAATTATTCTAATTATATGAATAATGTAGAGGACCAAAAACGAAAAGAACTGTTCGTTGTTATTACATTTCTATTGATGTATGAATAAAAATGTTGAAAGAAGGGCCCAGGCGGACATTACCTGTTCGTGACAATTGCCAATGATGAGGATTTCCTGGAGAGTCAGGTAGATTGGGGTACCTTTCTCCAGCGGCGGCGTGTTCAACGGGGTCAGTCGATGTGACAGGACGATTGATGAGGAGTCCACATCAACCACGTTGACTATGTTGTCAGCCTGTCAGTGAATTATGTATCACAATCAGCACCTGACGCCTATTCTATTATCAAACCTTATTCTATCATCCAAAATGAATTTTATAGCTGTTAATGATATATATATATATATATATTATATCATAACGGGTCCTTGATATAGCCTTCCTCATTATTATATGATCTTTTAACAAATGGAGAACCATGTACTAATTCAGTTTATGTGTATAGGTCATTTTCCTTTGGTGACCACTAGAGAATTGTGTTTTTCTATAACTTGAGAACCGGTTTCCGGAAAGCGGGTAAAATGTTACCTCAATGAAGGCTCTAATTTCTCCAAGGACTAAGGACCATTCTAGTTGGTCATCAGGTTCATAAGTGGCGGTGTAGTCATCTATTTGCTTTGCTAACTCCTAAAAAACGAAAAAAAACCACACATTACTTGGTATCACATAACAAGTTCAAGGAGGTACATCCGTAGAAATTAAGCAAAGAAAGCAAGATGATCTTGAAGCGTAAGTAGAGGGTAGGACCCGCATAGTGGGGTACCCCATGAAGAGGATCACCCAGAAAACTGCACCATAGTACTGGCAATGGAATTCTCATTTTGTTGAGTATACCCCGTTAAGTAAGGAACCCTGCAATTACGACCACTTTGTCTCGGAACAGAGGGTACCATGCATAACCGCGCTATACCGTCAAGCATCTTTTAATTAAAAGTTACAAACGATATTTTGATCAATTGTCATGTTAAAAGTCAATGAGCATTATTTGAGATTTGGGTACATTTCTACGTTATTTATCATTTGAATAAATTGTAGAAGTGCGTGTGCCTTTAACACATATTCCAGGGACAACGACGCTTCTATGGGTAAGCACCGTGATATGTGAACGTGTACTCACCCTGACTAAATCACGTACTAACTTCATTTTCTTCAGTAACAAGCAGACGACAATAAACCGAGCGTAGTAGCGTAGTTTCTTCACCATCAGGTCGGGCCTGTTTACAAGGACACATTCTCTACTCAGGTTAAATTGACCACAGACCCACAGGGCTTTTGTTCAAAGCGGGCCTATTTATCACCCCCGCACACTCTTACATAGCATTATCAATTTATCAAAACAATGATAGAAAGAGAGGCATATCCTGAAAGTTAATTACTTTAAAGCGTTTCTTCAAGAAAAAGAGAGATTTGGCAAGATTTATTCCATTAACTTATAATGTCTTTCCCTTCGGAGTGTATGGTATGCATCTTATTTTCAGTGATTCTCCAGACCCATCAGGATGAGAATGCTATTGTTATTCCAGAACAATCTATCCTAGTATCAGAGTTTTACGATACCGAAGATATTGGCATCAAGTGTATTGAATACTGAATAATCATGATCAATAGCACTTTTGGGTATACATTAAGTCAGCACTTCCTTGTTCTATATGTTATCTCATCACCCGACATTTCATGGAATATTCTATACAATTGCTATCATAGAATCATCGTCTTTTAGACGGCATTTGATAGAATATTTCGTTTTTTCCTTACTTCAATATTGGGCTCCGCTGCGCTTGAATCGACAATATTACCATGTTACAAAATAGGAGGTGTTGAAATATGGCGGTAACATCATACTGTAATTTCATACATATTCCAATGTAAGATTTAAATACGGATTAAATTATTTTTTTAAAACCACAAGGGAAACGCACACTGGTCACGTTGGGGTTACTGATGACGATAACGATAGGGGTAATCGGGCTGTCAAAAGGGGAACGTTAATATGGTTAATAATAGTAAATTACCAATGGACCACAAAACAATAATTATCAATAATAGGGAATTTCCACACTCTTAACGGACGTATCTGTGGTGTCAATGACAGAGCATAAGACTAATTTAACTCAAGAATTCCATGAAGGTGGGAAGATTGTCCCACATCACTTTGATTTAAACCTCAAAGCGATTGTATTTATATTGCAAAGGACATAAATCTGAATTATAAATGACCAGCTTGGCACACTTGTTGTTTTTCCAGCTGCTGTTTCTCAATATACCAACCTACTGAAACGTATGATATTTCCAGTCAACTATTTCTTTAAATAAATTAAATACCTAGTGATGTTGGGGAGATGGTTTTGTTGTTTAACTTGTCAGATTTCCAAAACACCACCAATATTTGTCTTGAATTCATAAGTCACTATCTGGAGGCATAGTGTAGAAAATGCTTCAGCACTGAAGATATAATTCTATTTACCAGCAGTCCTTCCATAGGATACAAGTTAGAAAGCTTTTTGCACAATGTAGTATACACGTGAATGTCGAAAATGTTGCTATACAAAAACTAGGAAATCGGGACCAAAAAATATTCCTTTCCACTGAAAATACAACATTGGGGTAACAGCACTGGGTTAGCCTTTGTGAGTAGGGGATGAATAAAATGTAGGGGATGAATAAAACTCAAAACACATCTGGAATATTCCAGGATTAAATATGATTAGTCATGCATAGCCGATTTACGATTCCACCAAAGATGATGCATTGCAGTGACTTAAACCAAGGTAAAGGGCCCTACTGAAGCACTGTGATAAACTCCGTTAATAAACTAAATCACCACACTTTCGTATATAGGTCAATCAAAATTTGAAATTCATAGAGGGAAAATCTTGAAATTTCGTATATTCCAAATTTGCTGGAATACTTGCATCCCCGCATATGGACTATAGAAATATAAGTATGTGTGCATGAAACCTTGGTGGAATCAATATACTTCACTCTCGATTGATACAAAGGGTTATTGAAAAACATATCAATTTACAATAAAATGATAATACCTTAATGGGGGTTCACTTGGGTAATGAATGAACCATCTATTCTGCCATGTGTTATTGATTCTACTCTAACTAGGACTATCCCGTCCTTCTGGTGAATATCCCCATACCAAAAAGCACTCATCTACTTTAGACTGTGTGGGGTGTGCAAAATGGGCAAACACTTATTTTCTCATTAAGATCTATACATTTCTCTTATACGAGGAGAATATATGATTTCATAGACTACATGATTTTATGAGAAGGCGAAAATTCCTTAAGGTATGATTCAACTGTGTAAATTTCGTACATATTTCAGTGTTGCCCGTATTTGCTCCCAATAGTAAACAGGAAAAATAACGTGTCCACATAGAACTGATAACTATTGATATTAGTAGAAACTGAAGGAACGCAGGCTACACTGTTAAAGAACTGAAAAATATAATGGGATCATATGGGTTGAAGGCCCTATTTAGTGTATCAAGCTTCTAATGTAGAAAGGGGCTTCCACTTTCAAGTGGATGTATGCAACATGTAAAAGTATTGGTGGACTTAAATGTTGTCCAAGAATTATCCCTCATAACTGAGGTGGGCTACTGCTTAACAAGAAACGCATACAAATGCGCAATTGAAAAGGCAACTGATTTGTAATATTCAAAGTCTGCACTATCTGCTAAGCATTCTAAGCCAACAGGCAAAAGGCTATGCACCATGATGATAGAACAATGAGCGTATTTTATTACAAGAATTGACAAAAGCATTTACAAGACATGTTCATTAAAGCACTAACTGTGCTTTCTAAACATTTGTCAAGGTGCAACAAACTGTGGAAAGTACGTGGATTATTTTGTTCCTATTCAAAATTATTCAGAGTTTTAAAAAGAATTCAATTTCTTGCTGAATTGTAATGTATTTGCCAAGCATGTTGTGTTTCTCTATTACATGTTCTACCGACTGAATGAGATAAAAAAAAAGTTGTTTGTTCGATTCACTGCAAGTGTGATGTGTGCTTCTCTAGTCATCAAAGTAGTATGAAGTTTATTCCTCCGGAATGAATACCGCCTTTTCAACAGAAATCCGATGGAAAGAACATCTGGTAACTTCTAAGTCCCGATATTCTGATAGATTAGCATTCAAATTCAGTATCAACTCTTGTTTGACCTATTTACCCGGTTTCTCATACACCTCTCATAGCTTTCTTATATTTATTCAGATTTTCAGGAGAACTTATTAAAGATGAACAACAGCGGTTGTATAAATGGTAAAAACACTCAAGACATACAGTTAGGCATATTCCAATATATTATATAGATCGTCAAATCTGAACATGTTAAGTCAAGTCTATAAATATGAATTATTAAAGATTTTCCAACGAGCTGTAGATTGTATTTACACCACAATTAGGTATATGGGGTGGTGTCACACTTTGCTACATGGGATGATTAGCTGCCAAGTAGCCATTTCTAATGACAGTTAGACTTGCAATACATATAAGCTAGAGAAACATATGTATCGCCAGAAAGGTGAAGGAATGATGTCATTGATACACATGATAACTTTCATCTTATTCAAGTTATGGTGGAAAGTACATTAGCATTGGGCTGTGCCAAATCGCAGAATGTTTTATGGCATCATTATATTCTAATATCTATCAGTGGAGACTCTACTCGGTCTAAACAGAACTGTAAAAAAACACTCTACAGCTCATTGGGAAAACTGACGAAAAAGACATTTGACCGTACATTTGATAACATGCATAACTAGATGCCTTAAGTGTTTTTAGAAATGTCCAACACTGTTCTTATTTTCAACCCCTACACCATTGGCTATGGCCATTTAGCCAAACAGATGTCTCTTATCTATTCAAATCAAACCATCGTGCAACCGGCACCAAAAGCAACATGCGTCAACTCCTTGCATCAAGTGAGCAGCTAGAAAATTTATAAACGTGAACTGGTCTTATTCATGTGTCTATCAATACTTCGTGCAATTTATGCTTAATGAGAAACGGTAGTAATAAAGTGATAAAGTAATTATAGGAATAAGTCTTTATGTAGTCTGGCATATAATCAATGACAATTAATGAAATTTTAGCATTGAAAAAGTATTGTCGAGCATTTAGACAGCTCAAGATGGACGACAATAACTGCTCACGGAATCGATGGAACATCCAGTTTTATCAAGGTATTTAACTCAAAATAACCTCTACTTGATACTCCAGAAATGAAAATTACTAGCATGAATTGCTCCAAGGACAATTACCTCTCAATCAATTGCCGCACTTAAGATCACATCAGCAGGTAAAATCACCGATGCAGAATACACTTAGGAATAATTGTAATCACGAACTTAATTGCATCCAAAAGAGTAGGTTCCTTTCGCGTGCTTTTTTCCTTCCTTTTGTTTAATTACTGATACTTGCAGGAAATCAAGTTTGTATAGTTTTGTTATCAATTGCACCATTGTTTATAATTTTTCTAGATGCTCACTGAAATTGACCTCATCCAGGATTCCAATCCTATCCTTTACAGTGCACCGGAACTCAAAAACTGCACTATGATATGGAATAACACTTGATTTACATTCATCCAAGTTGCAATCAACATCAAGATATCACGCTTAACCGTTTTGATATAGTTTTAGTGATGTGATTTTTCCTGTTGAATAATGGCAAAACATATGTAGGAAAGTCTAGAGCTTAGTCTGACACTACCTTGTCCTGTTCAAAGTTCAATCTTAATCAAAATTATATGGACAAAATTGACGTCCATTTTGAGAATTATTTTTTACTGACCAGTTTTACCCCTGAAAACGCCTACATAAGTTCTCATACTCAGGTAAATATGCCAATCTTTGCCATTTAACGGAGATCAAAATTCACCCAGATAATGTACATTTTTATCTATCATTATTCCATACCAGAGTGTCTACAACCCACCACCCCACAGGTTAATTAGAGGGAAATGACCAGCAAAATTCGTCATTGGAAACATCTGACATATTATACCTTGGTTCTTGGGTCTCTAGTCTGAAATAGTACAAAAAAATCATTTTTGTAACCCGGCAGCTAAGGCCAATTCTAAATATGAATATATAGCCAAACAACACCATCACCATTACAAACAATCTCTGTATCTTTTTTTGTCTGGGGGCGGAGGGATAGAAAGAGGAAAGTCTCACATAACCTTAAAAGACCTTTTCAATACAGTTCAAGGTTAAACAGAACATATGAGCGTACCTCAACTTGAGTCCTGTTAAGAAATTTCTACATTACCCTCTGGACTCAGAAAGATTGTTCTTTAACATTTGTTTTAGGGGCAAAAAAACTATATGTATCTATATAAAGAAATTGGACTTTTTAATTGAAAGAATGTGTAATGACATCAGGTGTTGGGTTAACTAACAGCGGGTGGGTTTACTCGACAACATTCCGAAGGGTAAGAAGAGGAGGCAAGCATCTGGTGCAGAGAACATGGCACTTAACACAGGGGACAACACATAGACTAGGACAGACAGAAGGGTTACACAATTCAAGTCGTCAATAGTAGAGAGTGTGAAACAGTCAGAAAAGAGCAAAATGAAGAACATAATTCACCCTTTCTTCCAAAGGAAAAAAACAATATTTGAAAGGACTATTTTGTGTGTCTTTGTGAGTGACAGCAACAGCTTTAGAGTGTGAATGCATATAAATACTAAATTAACTAATTTGTCAAAAAGTATAAAACGAAATAATAAGTTATTGGAATATACTAAAAACTCATTTACGGTCAATATAGACAAATCTACACCCTGTTATTACGTTCCCTCTTCCTCCACCAGAATAGAGCTTGTAAACTTAACCTTAACTTTGATGTCATTTCTAGTTTAACAATTATGAAGCAGGGTAGGCCCAAATTATATTCATATCCTACTTGATGAAGCAGATTGCTATTGCAGCTGCTAAATATGCACTTAGTGTTTACAGATTGACCCTGAACGCCGAAAATGATGATTTCTTTTAAAGGTTTCACAATGATATTTTCAGTAGAATCTAAATATTATCAGTAAAGCTTTCACATGGAGTATAAGAACTCTTACTCAGAGGAGTAGCTGATGTGCTGATAACTTGTTTAAACCACAACTATATTTACGTTTGTGTAGGGTCTTGGTGGGGTATCACAGATGTTCAGCATGGCCATTATAATCGTTAATGGAAATCGCCAAGTTAAAAGGCCCCAGCTTTCAGATCACTTGTTATGACCATTTCCATTACAAAGCTTTCATACAGGTTACGATATGATAAGCCGTACTGACCATTACAGTACCGCGCACATTATCCTAAGACTTTTTCTGTGTACGTCTTCAACTCTTGACGCGTGTTTGCCAGTGTAACCAGCCCTGTCCACAACAGGTGAAAAAATGTATTGGTCCTAAAATGTCCTTAGTAGAAGCACTATACAAATTGTGAAAACTAAATACATAGCTACAACTACTAATATCATAACTACACCATTCTATTGAATAGCATCCGAATTTAAAGCTTTTCTAATTTTTGCGAGTTTCTTGATTGTGTGTATATATGGCTGTTTGTTTGGAAAAGGTCACAATTGACATGGGGAAAATGGAGGGTCGTGGGATGTAGGGAAATCTAGTCTAACTAGGGAACACATTTGCCCGAAACATACATGGACACAGCACAGAGCTATAGACGGGAACTGGAAACAAAAAAAGCGCCACCTACTTCCATCTACATCGGAACGAGGTCGAGAGAAAAGCAAAGAGAAATGCAATTGTCATTTTCCCTATGGCCGCGTGTAGGTCTCTTAGTTCTGGACTATTCCAGGAGGTGGCGCCACATGTACACTATGTACACTATCACAACATTGAGACGACGAGCTGCTCGCAGAAGACGAGTTCATGCCAGACTGAACCTGCTGTGTACTTTGACGTGAAGGAAATGCTCCTTGTCATGAACTAAGGACTGAATCGCGACCCATTCCTCATTCACCATTTCCGGTCACATAGTTTGACTTTCGCTCGCTAAATACACAACCAAAGAGTGAGTGCACCTTATTCATATCGATGCCTATATTTTTCAGGACACATTTCAGTGAATATATCAAGATTCATAGACTAGCACAATAGATTCCCAGTTTGTAGATAATACACGACTGCCGACAATTATCATATTTATCATCGATTAAATCAGTCTTAATTCATTCCCTATGACAAGCGTTCCTTCTTTGTCAAAATAGGCAACTATCTGGCAACATTTCAATCTGGAGATAAAATAGTTTTTTTCTGTCTATACAACTCAGTATGAATTTCTTATCGGCTTAATTTTTCTCGGAGTATACTGACATTCGACCTATAGTTTTACAGGAAGCACGCCTTTGGAAAACATTTTTGTACAACATGCTCCCATTCCAAATCCCTGTAGAGATGAAGAACATGTAACGCTGCCTTGTTTGTGAACAAAGTGCATATTGTTTGCCTTGTTAAGGGCAGAAGCAATGGAACTTACTCATTGACAAATGGACGGTTTCACGAAAATGCTCATTATACGATTCCGACCAAGCTTGACAAAGGCCACTTAGAGACCAGTGAAACATAGCTGGGGGAAATAACATCGGTAAATGAAATGAAAAGCTTTGTTTCTTTTCAGAGAAAAAAAATCATCTGTTAATCAAAATATTGGGAAAGGGTGATGAAGGATTTAAAGAACAAGCAGATTTACAAGACAGAATGATGCAATAACTCAAAGAAGAGTGACAGAGGGTTGCATAAGATCTGGGTTCTACATACCTCTTTCTTCAATCACAGTGATTAAAAGATGGCGAAAGTTAAGCATTCAATTCCACTAGACCTTTATGACGTCATCACTTCTTTGACGTCATCAGCTCGGACATAATTACTCATTACCTGTATGATATTCTGAGCGTTCTGAACTACATAAAGGAAAGTGAAAATGAATAACTAACTAACTCTCTCTCTCTGTCTGGTTTCTCACTGTTTTCGTCCAGGCATGTTTCCATTGGATGTGGTTTTAACAGTGTTGTGTTAATTTGTGGTCATCAATTCTGATGATTTTTATGTGTTTCGTAAGGCAGTTTGGAATGAGAGCATACGTTACAGGTAATTGAGAAAAGTACATATTCCACACCTGTCTAAATAAGTTACACACAATACAGAACAGGATACGCTACAAGACAGACACAATGCATCCACACAATAGTCTTATACAGGCGGCGGTTAACCATATCTATCGACTAAAAGAAAAGAAAAACATTTGAATACACATAGCATCAACTCAATCTTAGCACACCACAAGTAGAGCTGCAATGGAACAAATACACCAATCATAGACTATCCGACCTCATGATTTTGCTATTTCGCATACCAAATTTTTTATTAGAATGTGTTTTACTACATAGGTTTTGAGATTAAATTCAATATTGGCTCGTGCTAACGGTATTTCCGTGTTTTCAACTTCAGCAATTCTGAAACAACCTGTAGGACAGTGTGACATAATGTCAAATCTGAGTCGCAGTTTCAGCAGGTATCCACTTTAGGGATTTACTTTAAAAAAAGAAAGAAATATACTTGTTTCATACTAGTCATTACATGTATTTACAACCCATGAAACCTTCTTTTATAGGGAATTTGAAAGAGATGACCAAAGCTATTTACCATACATCCAAAGGACAGACAGACCATTGTGTAAGGAGTCAATACAAAAATCATTTTTGTAACCCGGCAGACCCATAGACTCTTGTCCCATTTTAGATCATAGGTGAGGTATTATTAAGCTTCCTCGAATGATTCTGTGCGGAGTCGATATTTCAGCTATTTTCTTTAATATTTTTAACTAGAATTTGCCTTGCTGTGTGAAAAGAATGCATAAAAATTAACGTTTCTGGATAGTTACTTTTGTAAGGCCAGGAACCCACTGAGCTCCTGAATCAGCAAGCCTTCCGACACACTAAGACATAGCATATTTCAACATTCTGACACAGCCATGATGCGTCGATTTAGTTTCGCACTCTGGCATTTGATGAAACTAAATTTTCAACATTCTGATAATGCTATGATGTAGGAATTTGGATTCATAACCATGTCATAGCCATGTCGCAAGCAGTGGGTGCCCAGTTTAAGGAACAATACCAAATTTTGGATAAGTATTGCTTATATCAATTTAAATTTTTTTTCTCAGATAACAGACTATCTATCACCAATAAATCTCCATGAGAAAATGAGGTGAAGAAGGGAAAGAAATACTACAAATTTGGGATAAGTATTGCTTATATCAATTTAAACCGGAAACTGTTGAATTCTCAGCAATCATAGTCTTCTGATCTAGATGAGAACTATCTGATTCCTTGGAAGAACCCACGCACACTAACGAAAGTACAATTAATATAACGTTATCCATCGTTATCTTACTCTATAGAGCAATGGGAACGCCATCATTTGTCGTTCTCATTATATATGGTTAATAAAACTGGTGGAATTTCAGCATTCTAGAACAAAGCGAGGAATGCTTCATGTTATAAAAGGTGGACAGTCCTGAAGGAATTTAGGTCATGTCGGGCATCGGCGTCCGTTTCTATTCGAAGTAGCGCAGGTAGCGAAACAAAATGTCACACAACACATTTGAGAACGCCCGAGACCGAAATAGTCAGCACGCACCTGCGCAGCGGCCGGCAAAAAGGAAGCGAAAAAACCCTTCAGCCAGCATCTATTATTACACCAGCTTCAAGCATTAGGCACACGACAACGAAATATTTTTGAATTACTGCGTAATGTAGATCAATTATCGCCCACTTAGCAATGGCCAGTGTCCTTTAAAAAAGAAATGAGAATAGCTGAAGTAGACGGAATCGTTTAAAATGCCTTTCTTTAACTGGAATTCAATTAACTGAATTATCCTAATACTGTATTGGTGCTATGAGTATTTGTTTAGCTAGACGGGAGGATACTTCAAACAGGTCCCTATTTGATAATCGGCATTTAAACCATGGGTATTTTGTCGCCCCACGCTCTTTTTAATTACATAAAGGATCGGAAACGACCCTACAACAGGAAACAGTGAAAGGCCATTCAAGAAACAATCCTAGCGAAGTAGAATGAAGACATGTGAGCTTAAGTTTAACAAGCAAGGTACATGCAACAGATAGGGACAGCTCATAAAACCAGGAACCCGGCTCCATCAGAAATGTTCTCATGTGCTTTCCACATTTCAGATTTCTTCTATGAGGCCAACTCAACTTTTTTTGTCACTAAAGGGCACAAAACCCAACATTAATGAACTGCGGTGTAGTCTAGTAGAACTAATCTACTCAGGCTTGTGGGTATTTTATCAGGGAGATTATCACAAGGTGCTATTGCATATGGCGCCGTAGGGATGCAAGTCAAGAATTTGAAAGTAAATTTAGAGGGAAGTATGACCTGACAGTCTTGGGACTGCCAGTAATACATTCTCAGAAATGTGGGATGTGTGTATCAGTCCAAGAGACTTACTCGCTTTATGAAAAGGAAACCGGCACATTTGGCCAACCTGATGGGCACTTTTCAGCAACCTGTCGGTGGCATGGTGCTACCGGGGTTCAGCCAGGGTCCAGTCAGGGGAGGGCCTGGTGCGGCCAACTTGCGGATATTGCGGAATTCTGGTCATTGTAAATGAGAATATATGAATTTCTGGTATCCATAATCTAGAGGAATACTTGCATCCCTGATTATGATAAAATCACATGAGTGGGACGATGTTAAAAGGTAAATAATCTAATAGGACTGAGTCGGTGTAGACCGTGCAGCATATTAAAGATTACCGATTCCTGATCTCAGAAAGCCCTGTGTGATGGTAATACCATCCAGCCTTGCAACCTTGACATATACATATGTATCATGCACACACACGCGACACGAACACAGACACCAGCTTCAAATGACAATAGTATACAGCGTAGCATCAATAGGCTACAAGCAATACTGCCGCATAGTTCTCAGAAAACCAACTTCGCAAATGATCACAGAAAGCCTTAAGTAGCAGTGTTTCCAGCGATTATCACAAAACCAAATGTAGTGGTAATTTGGCCAGCAATGTTACTCAAAGGAAAGCCAGTGGAGCATTGCTAATAACTATCGAAAGTGTTTCAATTTTCCATTTCTGAATTTCAGGGGGTTTCCGTCTGTTTAGCTAAAACACGCTCAGTAATGCTTGCATTAGGGAAACACCCAACAATTTCTTTACCAACATGTGTAGCAATCTCATGTTTTCCAAATGTTGCATTCACCAGTTATGTGAGTCTAAATGCGCGTGTTATCTGTAGTATCACAGTCGTATTCTAGAAAAACACTTGATACAATTCTCAGCAGAAATATAATTCAAAAATGTCTGGCGCTTCTCGTGACGCATCAAATAATACTAACACGCCTAGGATTGTCACATAAAAGCCTCAAAACATTGTCTTTTCTTGTTATATCAAATGAAAAAAAAAACAATTATTTTTCTATTAGCCTGATTAAACACTCTAACACCTACCTTTCCTCCTTATTGGCTTTGGAGTAGTAAGCACGCATGCGTATCGCGGAGTAGAAACTGAAGGACTCATTCAAGTAGTTGGTTTCACTTGTGCGTAAACTGAAAACAGTACAAACAGATATTTAAAACCTTTGTGTATAAGGTATTTGGTTGTTTTACATCAACATGTCCATGCTGTTTCTTGAGAGATAGATAAAGTTGTCCATCCAAGTTTTCTCGAATAGTTTTGTAATCCGGGAATCTGTTACAATTGTCAACTATGTAAAAAGTTATTGTAGCACATTGAGACCTCTTACAATTGTATCACTTCAGTTCAAGTATAGTAGGCTTATATATGGGGAGATTCTATGCATTTAACATTCGATTGTCCCCTCTTTTTTTATAAGATAATTAATATACTAATTCATAAATAATCAAAAACAATACACCACCTAAATTATATGGACTGACATGCAGGGAAGATACACACAGGGATTGTAGCTTTAGCAACACGAGTTGATATCACATTGTGATTTCCTTAAAGGGATATATCCTACAATTCACACAGGCGCCCCCGGATGATTTTCAAATATTTCCGATTATCAGTCAAAATTGGTTCTTTCTGATTCATTCTAGCACTAAATGAGTAAAGTTAATGTTTTGTCGAGTTTATCCAATTTTAATAGGTAAAATAGACCAATTTACATTTACTTGATTTACAAAGGAAATGTACTGTAAAATAAAGAAAATTACATAGGTTTTAATTTTCGAGCCAAACTGACCGATATGCCTTCAAATCACTTAGTTTCTTTATCCCTAGTTGATATCCCAGTTCAATGAATCAAGCGTGGACGTCAAAATTACAATCATGAGTCTTTGCCTATATATATCGATAATACTATGGAAACATTTTACTTTCGTTGCTTGATGATATAGATTATCACACAGTTTACATAGGTTGGGAATATATCATAAAAATATTCATAATATTTCATTGTTAAAATATCAATTACTGAGATTTTGTAAGTTGTGTCAGAATAACACAATACAGTGAATATAAATGATGATAATAATGATGATATTGATAATAGTAATGATAATAATAATGATGGTGACAATGATAATAATAATAACGATGATGATGATGATAATAACAACAATAATAATCCCAACAGCAATAACAATAACAATAACAATAATAATAACAATAATAATAATAATAATAATAATAATAATAATAATAATAATAATAATAATAATAATAATAATAATAATAATAATAATGATGACGATATGATATATCAGTCCTTCGTTAAATGTTTGAGGCGTGGTATTCCATCCTCAACCCTTACAAAATTTCTTCTTATTTCCGGATTAGTGTCTTATGACAAGTGTCAGAGAAATTTCTTTATCTATGGTTTTTTTCTATAGGAAGAAGCGATCCTCTAATAAATTTTCTAGCGGCTGTGTAATTTCTGCCAAATTACTGGATAGTAATTAAACGTGTGCATACTTACTAATAATGGTAATATAGTTGGCCTATCTTTGAGGCAATTTCTCCAATCTGCCACCGTTTCAAGCCGTACTTTGTGTCTAATACTTGTCTGAAAGATTGTAAAAAGATATCATCGATTACATAAATAAATCAGATCTTTACGCTAGTTGGCCATGTTAGGGACTCCTTCTAGCTCCTAAAGGTAGCCCCAGAATGCTATGTATGCCAATGTTTACCACTTTTTACTATGTCATCTCCATTGCAATATACATATTGTTAAATTGAATTGAATGTGACAAAAGGGAGAGATTAGAAGTTTCCCAGGATTTACCTGCTGCCAGTCTCCCAACACCAAAGTACCAATTACCAATCACCTGCTCTAAAATACTTTTCATCAATTATCTACCTCAGGGACTAAATTCCCACGATTGGTGGTCAATTGAATTCTCGCAATTTAGCACTCTTTGACGTATCAAATAAATAATGTGTTGAGTAAATACTTTAGTATCAATAAATTGGTCTTGCTCAGCAATCTATCATATACCAATATCATTTATTTTCTTTTTATCTATAAGCAGTAAGATGATTTCCTTCATGTTTTTGCGTTCTTTTTATTATCCTAGTTGTCCTGTTATAAGGTTTCTTCCAGGTACATGTGCATTATGCATTTCCCTTGGTACTACTAATTGGAAATCAAATATTATTTGGTAATTCGGACATATATATTCATTTAGGCATAACCATATCAACTACCACTTTTTGTTACCATATATGTCAACCAAAAAATATACAATTTTCTCTCCAATACAATCGTTCGTAGAATTATATTTAGATTATAAAAACGGTAAAATAATGGGCTGCAATCCCATAGGTAATTCTCTTAGCAAACTATTCCTAGGGAAATAAAAGATTATTCTTTCCATCGACTTTTAATGTTCTGGTTGTCTACCGTCCATGTATTTGAAACCTCCTTCTACCAGCTTCTGCCAACACCCAACTCCAGTTTGCCCCTGATGGTCGAAAAGAATAACTAGATCAGGACCAGAATCTGTCATCTTAATGTGTGTTATGTAACAGCGGCCACCTGACGCTAGGACACAGGTGGCTGGTACCGGGCGATGATGTGATTCTCCATAAAGGTGACGCTTCAACGACGTATGGGGGTATGTAAGGAAACTGACTCTGCCCATGACTCAAGGATGTACAAGGAGTCCATCGGCTGTATCTCTAGGCGTTCATATCCTAAGGCATCTCTCAATCGGTCTGTACCTCGAGAAAGTGTACCGTGTTGGTCTCCTTCGCAATTGAATACTTTAGAAACACAGTAGAAATGTGCTAAACAGTCCACCCTCCATGTCAGACATGATATGCGTTGTGGGGTGGTCCACTTCGTAAATATGAAATATGTGATCTTATTCCAGGCTAAATTACCCTGAGCTGCAGAATACCCCCCCCCCCTTAACAGGATACCTCGCAAGCAGCGTTATGCTGTACATGAAGCATTGCAGTTTCGTAGAGAAGACTTTTATGTTCTTTTTTCCATTTGGTCATAATTCAACTTTCCCAGTCGGTTTCTAACTATGGCCTTTACAATACAGGTAGTATCGGTTAGGTGATATCCTCTATCACTTCCATTGACTTTTGGATACTTAAGGGAAACTAGTTAACCTAATTGGGACGGCTCCTCATACCGCGTTACTTTCGCTAAAACTACCGCATGAGATCGGAGAGCGAATGTGGTAGTTTTAGCGAAAGTATCAAGGTACGAGGAGCTATCCCAATTAGGTTAACTAGTTTCACTTGTACTATACACCTATAAATTTCTGTAAATATTCAAAAACTCCCCAAAATAAGACCAAAAATCAAAATCGCTTAGGAGGGCAGAAGTTGTTTTCTGCTACACACCACGCGCGATGTTCATAGCCGCAATTTCGTAAATATAATTCAAACTGTTCGAAAATTGTTTTCTTTGGTATTGATATTCTTATAATATTTCCTGTTTGATTTTTTTGTCCGTATTTTGGTCGTTTATCATTTATTTACATATTTCTGACTTAACCAATGAGATCGAGCTTTCAAAGTATGGTGGTACGACGCCATACCGGCACAGTATGGTGGTACGGCTCAACTACCACTTGAATAGCAGAGGTTGGTATTTGAAGTATTTTAAGGCATAGGTGTATAGTACAATCCCAAATGATATAGTGACTAATGTGTATTGATGAGGCAATATAAAAATATGACTTTGTGAAATTGAAGAATACTATCTTTGTCTAATACCTTTTTGAGGAAAAAAAATAATTACATGTATAAATGGCTACATTGTAACAACGTGACATTTTGTTCTATCATGATTATACTAAATTACCCAAAGTGTAAGGAGAAAGATTAATCACCATGGCAACGATCGACAATTACCAAAAAGGTCTAAACATATGATCAATTTAAACTTTTTCATGGGGCTTTAATGTCCTTTTGGTGCAGATGCGTAATAAACGGTCTCAAAGTTATAGAGAATGAAAATACATAATGATTTACGCGAAAGCGGATCTATTTACCAACCGGTCAAACTTTTGGGGCATTCTAAATACATGTATGTTGTTTCTATTTAGACACTACGTATCTACTGAAGTGACTTACCGGTTCTGTTGTTGGAACTTCCATAGTTTTGTGTAGACGTCGAATGTACGACCGAAGTACGATTGCCACTGTTTGTGTCCGTACTGTGGCAGGTCCCTAAAAAAGATGGAAGAGCACACTTGAACATGTGTATGGAATTAACCAGTCTTGATTGGGAATTTCTTAAGGGTATTCTAGGAGAACACCAAAAAATTATGGACGAGGAATTTCTCTTGTATTCATTTGCTCTCAATCGATACCCAAAACATTTATTTCTTAAATGAGTTCATTGCACTTAAGGCTTTCAAATATATAAAGAAAGAAACTTAGTTATACGCTTAAAACTATTATCAGATGGTTCCTGTTTTATAGAATATAATATTCTCAGTCCTCTTGTATAATATTGATATAGTTAGATACCAGCGGAAGGAGTGACAATAAACTGTTTAGAATCGATGACAGCTGCAAGCGTCCTAATCACTCAGTCACTCTACTTAATGGCAATTTTGGTATGTTATTCAACTTTACTATGGTAATATATGATTTTATTAAGTGAAGTACCATGTGCTAGACATCTCATTTACTACGTGCAACTGTATTTGGAGAATCCCCACCCCCACCCCCCCCCCCCCCCCCAAAAAAAATAAGAGAGAAAGAAAGAGAAGAATTTAACAGTGGAATCCTAAGAGGGACCAGCCTTTTACATTTTAAGTGGAATGGCTTCCATGCTGACAAACTGCCTTTAGATTTAAAGGACCCTTTAAAAAGCATGTGGTGCTACTTATAATGTAAAACGAGGGGATTACTATAGCGATTGACCTATTTAGAGGTGGGAAAGCTGTCCTTCTTATGGAACTACTTTTTATTCAGTGGAGGCTGGCGGATGGAGATGGGCTTGGCGGAGAAGAGGCAGGGAGCAAATGGGAACGCTGGGCGATGACTTCCATGGATGGCCGTCTGGCGCTTGTTGCCACAGCCATGAGGGATATCCGCCATGATAGCTGATGTTGCCTTGGCAACTGCAATCACCATTATCAAGGGACCCTTGATGTCAGGGGGCACTTTCTCGTGGCACGGAAGATTAACCCCCGCGTTGTCATGGTTACAAGCTATTATTACGTGACATTCTGTCGGGCTCGACCATATCCAATCCCAATTGCCCTACAATCCGCCGGGGCATGAAAAACCAACGGGCCAATCGCAGACAGCGAGTCAGGGGCTGATTGGAATCTGGGCGAGCGTATTAGCCAATCAGCGTCGGCATATCATTTTATTTTGGTGTCACCAGACGAGAGTGATTCAAATAAACTCAGGCTGCGACGTTCTTCACTTGATACCCTAGCGCCGAGAAACACATAATGAGAGCTGCTATCTCAGGTTTATCCCATCTAGTTTTAATCACAATTTCTTAATGAGCCTGGTGGACATATGCGCGCCATCATTAAGTATAAAGTATCATCATACGTGAATTCTTTCTAATCAGTATCAGGTTTCTTCAAGGTGCTAACCTTAGGCATATGCAGTTGGACCGATGACATATAACTGAAATTTACAATATCATGAACTCCATACTCTGCCCCAGTCACACTGGCGTAAAAAACGGCGTTTTTCCGTGTACGCACGTCTACGTTCTTCTACGCATTTAAGAATCTCAAAATACGCCGCAAAACGCCGCAATACGCGGAGATGCGTAAAGGAAAGTCGGAATGCGCCGAAAAACGCCACAATGCGTACAGAAGCGTAGATAAGCGTTGATGAACGTTGATGAACGTTGAGAAGCGTACTAAAACGTTAAAGAAAAGCAAACAAATACGTTTCAAATCCGTAGCTAATATGTGGTCTCCAACAATTCAAATGCGTAGATGAAACGCCAAATTTTACGCCAGTGTGACTGGGGTATGAAAGAAGAACTACTGACATTTATCGGTCAAAATATATTGCTTCACTAAATGAAGGATTATAGGGAGTTATTTATATTTAGAAAAATTCACCTGACATTAGCAGAATGTGTACATGTAAATTAGATAACTCAATGCCCTGCGTTGTGAGACTTCTTCTGGCTCCACATGGTTAGTATGGAGCATATCACGTGACTCAGACATGGTCGTACGAGTAAACCAGTAGAGGCACGCAAATAGGTCATTTAGGGCAAGCAACCACGAACAGAGACTCCATGGTCCATCCCTTATGATTGGGGGCGGGTTGTGGGTACCCCTCTTACCTGTCATCTCCAGTGTATAACGGCCCAGGTGTACCGTCAACATATATTATTCACGTGGAATAATGAATTATCATGAGGCATGAACAGTATCTTCCGAGACCCATTATGATGCTAACATAGCAGAAAATTGTCTAGTATGAAATAATTAACATCGGTTCTTTCTGCCAGATCCACCTAAGTTTCTAATACTAACCGCACCTGTAAATATTCTACAGATTGGCGTGCATCATGTTGTCACAGATGATGAGCATTTTTAATGCTAAACCTATCAGGCATAAGTGGAACACTTGCAGAAGTATGAAAATGAGGTTAGTCTTCTCTACATCTTTATATATATTTGGTACTTTTATTGATTTCTCAGCACAAAGCTAGTGCTCTATGAACCTGCCTGTACTTTAATACCACACTTGTATTTTTTATGTAAAAACGCCCTTAGTGCCCTACAGATCATTCACCACGTGAGATGATTGCTGATCTGTATAAATGAGGCTAGCTCACTCTGAACATGTCAGTATCAAAAGGTATCATTATTCCTGCGTAAGGGCAAACCTAGTACTCTCTAATCCCGAGACCTTGGTATAAAGTCTACCATTAAATACATATTACACAGACTCTCCATTATATACATATTTCACTGACTCCCCAATAGTATATTTTATAGGACATTTTACATCTAGATTTATGTTAAAGGATTAGAACGTCCATGATCTGGACATCTTGTGCAGAGGAAACAAGGATTAAACTCCCTTCATTGAAGCTTTGATTTCAAAGTTTCCATTATATCTTATATTTTATTCTTAAGCAGGCAGGAGTAGGCAAATGTTTCCTTCAAGATTTTCTAAATGAACTGATTTGACATCAAAACCTATTTTCTGAACCATTAAGGCAATCTATGCCCGCTTCCCCATTGGGAATCATACTTATTCCAGCAACATTAGAGGGTGGGGGAGCAGCAGTCATATTCGGAACAACTTTATTCCGTAACGACCCTCCCGCCAGGCCGACTGAGCTCGCCAGATAGACATCGAGCTCTGCACGTGGGGGTTCTCTCCCACCCGCTTAATGTGATCCTCGCACGACCCGTTACAAAAGGATGCAATACCGACATGCCGTCTGCCAGTGCGGTCACGGCAGTGCCCAAGGTCCCGGCGGGGTACCGTCTCCGCGGGTAGGCGGCAAGTCGCACCAGGAATGCCGACGGTCATTCTCTTGACCGGTGAATTTACGTCCAGCATTTTGCTCTTCTTTGTGGACTGACAATATAGCATGCTATATTTTATACTCATGGCAGTGTTCCATGTCTGGCACACAAGTACCATTTCACCTCTAAGGAGCTGCCCATATGTCCCAGGTGAGAGTATCGCCATGAATGCCCACCGTTTACCAGGTGAGAGTGTCAGATAAACGGTGAGCATTCATGGCAATGTCAGTGGGAGCAGAGTCATTATACAACTTAATGATACAACCCTACTCTACATTTACTGAATAGTGGTTCTGAAAAGGGCAGCGGATGTGGTATAGTGTGGTCGAGTATCAATCATGTGTACTGAATGGGGATTCCTAGAAACGAGAACAGGGGTGGAAAAAGTTGAGTGACATACTAGAGCGAATGCGAGAGTAACACTCTGTGTCTGCATCACCGCGGGGGAATTCTGTTGGGGTAAAACTCTACTGGTAAAACAGTACGGAAGGAAGCTGCTCTTACACGTTACCTTGCTCGAAAAGGTCATGCGTTTAAAGGTCAAATTCCATTTAGCGATCAATAAAGCTAGTGATAAACTACGTGTACTCTTACCCGGTGTTTACACTAAACGACTAAATTCGAGACGACTGTACATCGTCTACCCAATAATCATCAGGTGGTGCTCGATTAAACAATATCGGCTGTAATCGTCGAAACAAGAAGCATATCGAGCGTTTAAACTATATACGATTTATGATTAGTTAAATAAGGAATATATTACTTTGCACTAGACCATTTTGAGTGCGGATTCCTGAAGGTTAACCTTGCCTAGACTACAGGTGAATGGATCTATTTCCCATTTGAAAATCGCGGGTAGAGAATGATAAACTAAAACGTTGTGGTCGTCGAACACACCTTTTTGGTAATACTATACGATCAATTCAAGCTGGTTTGAAAAAGTAGTTGGCCATCAAGTGGTCTGCATAATCGCCATGTGGTGCCAGATTGCGTAATCTCATGTAATCAGACGATCTGTAGTCGCCACGCACTAGACGATTTATATCCTTTTACTGCTGAAAGTCATCAGGTGATGCTAAATTCAGGAATCGCCGCCCATAATCGTCTATTGCAAACGCCAGGTGAGGCCTATTTGTGATTGGGAGGGATAGTACTGCTGTTTACTCCCTACGCTAAGTGGAAGATCGATAGGTGGTTTACAGATATGGACAACGGCAGGTGTTATCTATAAAAAAAATGGCCCAATTAATAGGCACAGATAGGAATCACAGCATTTATCGCTAGGTGGAAGCTGACTTCAGGTGAAAAAGACTATAAATACAGCATACATCCCAGAAACAAACATGGGATGAGTAATATATTCTGATAAATGCTGTGCGGAGCTACAGGTGAGTGGATAGAAATATATCATATCTATATTAACGTGCACACTGAGGAGGGGTGGGGGTGTCAATAATTCCGAAAATTTTACATATGCTCCTTCTTTGTTCTGTTGCATACAAGATTGGGAGACAGGGTCAAAATTTCAGAAATTCTGCGTACATAGTTTATGGATGGCCCCATACTGCTATCAGGGATGCCAGTTAGGGTCAGGAAAAATTCCTACATGGGGACTGAGGCCAGTCTATGTATCACCTAAAACGCACATGGTGTAGGGGAATTCCCATCACTCTCCTAGCAGATCCTTGGGCATGGACTGTCAGTATAGGATATCTAGATATCTGCTATGAGAGTGGGTTATATGTAGTTCTGTACTAAAATCATTTAAGAAAGATTACCACACACTGTCAGTTCTATATTCTGCAGAATACCTTTACAAGTTCATTAGGCATTCTCTGATATTTTCTTTTAGACTTTGTAATGCTTTAATAACTCTATTCTCACCTGACATATTTTAAGCCAATCAGATGTCAGTATTTATGTTTGCCCTTATCCATAGCATTTCCCACAGGAATCCTACCATCCTACAGCTGTAGGTTGGAGCACTGGGATCCATAGGCTCTCTGACTGAGTGTGCTGGGGGTAGCGGAATTCAGAATTTTGAAAGATAACAGAATACGTTTATCTATGATTTAGACATTAGGGAACCTGGAGTCTATAATGTTCTCAAAACATACAATTTCTTTAAATTTTCATTTCTTTGAGAATAAAACGAAAATCCTACATGTAGGCAAAATCCTACAAACTGGCATCCCTGTGCTATGTGTGTCATGCAAATGAGTATATCTTTCGGAGAACTGGGAAAGGTAAACGGTTTGGTGTTATTTTGCGGTGGTTATGTAGATAGGCCAAGTTCTCAGTGTGGGCGGGGACATTGGTGTCCAGATGGACAGAACACAGACACACTTTATATGCCATGGACAACATCCACTACGTGACACTACCATAAATAGCTACCGGCGACATCCCACCACAGGGCAGGAACAGACTGTCTTCTTATTTTAACTTTAAGCTTAGCTCTCTCTATTTTTAGTACTGTCATTGGAGGTCTGTTCACATGTGCCCATTCAACGCATGAATAAGACAAGACAAAGGCAATCTACAGACTCCTTCTAGTTGTATTATCCAGTACTGTCCCATGGATTATCATATTGAGTTGTTAATGGTACGCAAAGTAAGGTCAAAGCAGCGACCGTATTCCAGCAGTACTATACGGAAACTGGCTTACTGTCTTCGTATGTCAAAAATACGCGGTAAAATTATTGATCAGATACATCCCGATGCCGAAGGCAGAGGGATGTATCTGATTGATAATTTTACCAAGTATTTTGACGTACGAAGACAGTCAGCCTGTTTTCGTATTATTATATACCCAAAAATGGCGAAATTATAGCTAGTCACGTGATCACATACCCCGTGCGTCACAGTGTGACGTACGGCTATACATACGTCATGGGTAGCAGCGGGCAGTATGTGTGGTTCATACGGCCATAGGTATATAATAATATCTGATTTAAGACATGTCATATTACCAGAAACACAATTTTGCCCACTAAACAAGCAATGCTTGTCCATCAAGAAAATCAAAATTTTGAATTTGAATATGTAATAATGAATCTTTCTATGCGTTTAATGATGCTTGAAGAATGCTATTTTCCACAATTAACTAAATGGTTGAGGAGAATACTGTCACGCTTCAACATCTGCTTAACTGTGCTACCTTCGCAAATCACCAGATAGCTAAAGTTGGTACCTTTGAGCATCACCAGATGGATAACGGCCCTACATTTAAGTGTCGTCGGTTGGCTAACGGTGCTACCTTTAGACATCCCCGGATGGTTAATTGTAATACCTCCTATCACCAAACGATGACTACCGGTGCTTTCAAACTATCATTTGTACAATAACTACCTTAATCCAACCCGCACGAGATACCACTAATCACATCCTATAATCAATTGCCCTGGTATAGGGCCAGATCCTCATGGATATTTTCAATAAATGTGACCCTTTAAATCTGACTTCCTATCTGACGTTCGGCCCTAACACCTGGGTCTGACTGGTAGTGGTTATTGTAAAAGATCGGTACGCCAGTCACGTACATACATCTGGCTACTGCATCCCGTTCTATACAGGTAACCCAACGCCGCCCGTAGTACAAGCCTCGGCGTCTGTCCCGTATCTAGGTCGGCAGACAAGGGATCCATCCGTAATCTAAAGTCAGACCCGAAGGGAGCAATCATTCACGCACGAGGGGTTTACATGGCAGTGTAGTGATCGTCTGGTCCGATCTAACGCTCTGCCTCGCGCCTGGCACCAACAGTGATCGGCTGGTACTGCCTGGCGGCTGAGTGACGGCGTATCGGTGAGGGGTCAGGGCGGCAATGCGCATGTCTGTGACTCGCAGCGAGAACGAGGCTGGAGAGAGAACCTAGCGCTGAGAGAAAATGGCGCCGCTGGAGAACCAGAACGGTTTGGGTGTCGCCGCGGGGGGGGGGGGGGGAGGGTTACTAAGAAAGCTTAGGTTCCCGTTTACCAACAGTTTATACGATAACAAATTCAAATTCAAATTCAAATACCAATTTCTTGCGCCCAAAAATTATTGGCGACTATAAAGCATATGTGTCAAACCGGTGAATTCCAAATATTTAGGTGTATTTGTTCTTTTCTTTTCTTCTATACAGACTGAGGTGGCTGAGGGATTAAGAAGGTAGGAGGTGGCAGATTGCAAGCAGACCATCTTCCAGGGAAATTGCTGACATGCTTGCTGAGGCAAAGAGGAGGTGACCTTAGGAAACATGGGCCGCCTAATCAGAGCAAGGTTGGCTCACTATCGGTAAAATAATCCTCAAAGAGCATCGTGGTCGGGAAGCGCTCCGTCATCCGATAACTGTAATCTGTGCTGTAATATCTGAAGTGTGCGCGGTTCTGAGAGGCTACTATGTGGAATCTTGAGGCTTACCGATTACTGTAGTAACTTGGCAAAGTTTAACTTATCTGCCTTTATGAGAAATGTCTGGTTCAGATTTGATTTCACAAGCTGCAAGGACATAGCTTGGTCACAACCCATGAGTACATAAAATGCTTTTTAAATTGATTCTAACTATTCTTATTTTAGGTATATTCTACGAAATTTCAAGTATTTCTAAATATGACGAAATTAAGCCGCTCCAGAACATTTAAGTCACTCCTTTCAAACAGACCATTTTGATATTACATATGAGTCCATTGTTATGTAGTAGTGTACCACATGTATCTAAATATGGTTGATTTTACCTATTTAATATCAGTCACACACAGAGTAGCTTAGTGTAGTCCCATCGGCGGAGCTGTTAGGTAGAGCTAGGGTCTAGTAGCTGATAGCTGGTTCCCTTATAGTACAACATAAAGGACCAATAGAGTGTTAGTAATTGGTTCTCTCTATCGTGGTCGCAAAGCGGTGGGTACAGATTGTAGATTTAACTACCTCATTAAACATATAAAGGGCTAATGGAGGCCTAATATCAAACTAGGGATTCCACTACTCAAACATGATCAACGATTTTCACAATGTCCAGACGCTTTTCATTTCAACAATCTCCAATCCCAATAAATTGACACAATTTCATAGAACCTAATCACACATAACATAATTGCTGGGTGTAAGCAATACACAATCAAGCAATTGATGTCAGATCATAAATCTCCGCAGATTCATAAGAGTAAAGTCCTTTGTACGAGGCCAATGTTGAGAGTTCACAGGTGGGTAATTTATAAGTTTATTCGTTCAGCTCAATACGTTCCTATTGTTCAGTGTTGCTTATATCTATACCGTTCCGTAAGATGTGTCCATCGCACTGTGTCTCAGGAACTACAGGACGGTTCTCGGAGCTTACACTATGAGCTGCCGTATCTGGAGTTATCATTAAACTGTCTCTGTGTCTGTGCTAAGCTTTTAACTTAATCCAGTTCCCAACAGAACTCTTGTTCTAACTCACATCACAGCTACCATGGGAGTCTTGTTTTAGATTTACATACACTCTTGGATGCTCATGGATATAACTCTATTATCATTCAGATTTCACTCATTCATTCCATCTACCTTGTTACCAAATCTTCATACAGTAGAGTAGGTAGTATTTGTAACAGTAAGTTGATCATTGCTGATCGACCTCTCCCTCGACCATCATTTAGATCCCATAATCTGCTTATCCAGCCTGAAACTGGGCCAAAGTACTGTCTGAATAATTAGCTTAGTGGATAATTTCTTTTCATCGGGTACGTTACAAGCAGGAGAGTAAACTACATTTGTTAAGAATGTCTCGTTTACAGTAGAGCAGTGACATCAGAGTTTAGTTGTCGTGATAACATAAACCACACACCGGTGTGTTCTGTTATCATCAGCGGCGGCCACATGCAAGCAAGCCTCTACAACAAACCTGAGTAAAAGATGCAGTCGCTACTCTGTACCTGGGTCGAATCCCATTTACCATATACGACTTGCAGCATGTTTGCCTGATGCAGACACTCATTTGTCGATACTACTTACACAAGCTCCGGGGTCCAGATGAACCACCTCTGGTAGGTAGGTGGCCGTTACCATGGATACAGGTTGGTACAAACAAGACGGCAGGGGGCGAACTACACCAGAAGGTAGTGATGAGCAACGTGGGAGCATCTACCGCCCCCCCCCCCCCCACCACCACCACCACCACCACCGACACACACTGAAAGAGCGTGGGTGGGGCTCCAGCTTGATTGACACCGCTGGCGCTAGACGTGTTCAATAACAGCCGTCAACTACGTCAACTGGGCCATAGATCTACTTTGACTTTCCGTTATTCATCTGTTTGGCTCTTCTTAAAGCTGTCCATGAATTGATGGTGGTAGGTTGCGGTGTGTATGTGTGTGTGTGTGTGTGTGGGGAGGGGGGGGGGGGTGTTATAATTCAAATTCGCTGGTTCCCCGGGCATCCGCTAGGAGGCACAGAGGAGATATACCACGTACACAGGCGGATACCAGCCAAATAACTCCAATGAGGGAGTTTGGGTTGGTTTGGTTGATTTAGCGTTCAAGAATTGTAAGTAACTGTAATCAGACTGCTGTGGTGCAATACGGAAGGTGTGAGCACTAGACAAATACCTCGCGGTTCTCACACAAACTAGACATGGTCACGCGGGTCTCACTGAGTAGAGTGGAAGTGTTAAGTGGACCGTCTTGGTATACTTATTAGACCACCTTTGCCCTATTTCATGGTTATTTGTACGTGAATAGGTGGCTTCTATTGGTAGAGGATCCTCTATAGAGAGGATACTTTATTCACGATATCTTCCGAGCCTGACCCTGATTGGTTCTTTCAATCACATGACACATTTCCGATTTTCATTATTTTCAGTGTTTTGGGAAAGATTTGAGCAACGGCTACTATCAAAATCCCAGCTTGGGGAATACGCGAACACTTTCACACTGATACCACTGTAAGGTTATGGCCTTAGAGGCTAGTCTCAAGATAAGGCGATCAGAACACTACAATATCAAAATCTGTTTTCGGCATTGGTTAAAGTAAATCAGAAGATAAGAAGACCAGCGGAATGTAGAGCTACAAAAAATGAAAAGCAAGTTTGAATTTTCACAACATGAGAACCTCACCCTCGTGCACCTCACTATCCATGCCAAAGTCTAGTTTGCTCTGTCCCTATGTGCGGGGAAAACTCCAAGCAGATCTGACAAAATTCTACCGTTTTATATTTGGTAGGTAACCATCTATAATTAGGCTTGCAAAGTTTGGGGGCCTGTCTGAACTCATCAGCCTCAAAGGAACTGGATAGGAATAACCTACTTTTCTAGGGGATCATTGTCACTGCAGCTGCGCAATTCCACGTGAGCATACACAAGACGAACTGCCTTAGATCGATATAAAAGAAAAGGAGTCTGGAGAAGAGAAATCCGCGCGTTAAACTATAGGTTACTTCGGTTCTACTATTACCGTGTTAGGTTAGACTGTCAATGAGACCTGTTTTTATACGGTGTAGATATTAGTATCAGCAAACCTCCAGGGAACGATCAAAAGGTTAGATAAAATATCTGGAGGTGCTCTATCCTGACCATGGTGTTTAAAGAAGCATCAACGCTAAAGAAAAACATACACAGGCAAATGCGGTGGATCATTTGCTGCAATTATTCCTGTATATATGTAAAAGTGCGTAAATGGAAAGCATTACCTACGTATATACGCAGTATTCAAAGATGTACAGCTTTCGAGACATTCAAAGACTGACCATATGTCGAGAATTCAAAACACCGATCCTCAGAATTGTACAAAGTATTTAAGAAAGGAAAGTTATACAAACACACAAGTCACGGACACAATATCAAGGATTATATAATTTTGGTTCTAGGACGGCTGGTTGAATGAGCATACATTCATACAGAAATAGTGAAGTAGCATTCTGTTAGATGGCCTCTGGTATACACGACAGGCAATCACACATTAAAAATATATATGTATATGTATAGGTAACTTTAGGCTGGGTTCATATATGATCATGCCATCTCTTTGACAGCGATGGTAACTTTGCTTCTGGGAAAATATGTATTGAGAAGCTTCTGGTGACGTCGTTCTTACGTCGCCTGCAGCAACACCTCCAGGTCTCGTCCCTGTCTCGGGCTGGACGACGAGATTGGGAGCATCTATAAGATGGCCCTATGTGAGCTCAAAGCGAGGCTGTCCCCTTGACAACCACGTTGGGCCATATGCAAGCAGAGATTAGATCTCGGAGAAATGAGGAATAGGCCCTAAGGGTGACGGTAAGACCCAGCAGATGCTGAGAGTCACATTTTGATGTTCAGCTAAAGAGAGGGACTTGGATACTCTTGGCTTTCTGGTGAACAAGAAAGACCACTTCATTTTAAAAAAACTTACCCAAGGTGTATATCAAGCTCAGTAGTTTATGAAGTATGAGGTTGCGATTTCGGACATTTACAAGCTCATTCCTTTTGCTTCGCATCTTGTATTCCGAGCTGATTTACAGATTTCAAAATAATGAAGTTGAATTATAATCAGCAGATAATATCAAGCAGTAACAACAACTGAATGTCAACCAGCAGTGTTATACCTAATGTCATTCTTCCAATCTGCGATTGAGTCGTCTTTACATCAAGCCAATATCTTCAAACATTTATACTATTCAATATGATAACCATATTGGGCACAAAAATACTGACCACTCAGCACGACAGGAGATGCACCGTAGCATTCTTCAGTCTAGCTTTAAAAGGTCCCAGTATGAGATCCACCTAGATTTTACTGTTAGATTCACAAGGACTGATCAGAAGATTAAACTCAAAACTGTTAGGGTAAATTGTAGTAATTATTTTAGTAGTCCATTCTATAGGGGCCAGGCTTTGTGGAATAAGTTTACTATTGTAGTTCAAAAAAAGTGAATCATATAAGAGTTTTAAAAAGGAGGTTAAGACAATGTATTTGAACTATGACTGGCGCTAATGTGTTCTTAGGTTCTCTTATTCATCTCATTATTTCACTTTACATTTATTTATTTCTGTTGTTACTCTGTATTATGTTATGTGGACCACGACTTTATAATAACGGATTGTACAACGATGCAGTGGAAGATCTAACCCTGCGTTATAACTGCTTTTTGTCGAATAAAAAAAAATAATAATAACAAAAACGCCTAACAGAGTTTTAATGTTATACATGCATACCTTACTACAATGTCACCAGGTGGCACACAGCATACCTGTCAGATGTAACGACAAGCCACCTACGTTGAAAGGGCGTAATATAGATAGGATGTCATGATTGACGTCAAAGGGTATGTCAATGTGAATCATGTGAGCGATAAATGACAACTACCTTTTATATCCATCGTGCAATATATAAACATATGTATCCCGATGTTTGTGGGTGCTCTCAAAATGATACATATATTTCACATGCCTTTTAATCCATCATTTCAAGAGGGCGCCTCGAATGAACGACTTCAAAGAAACCTCGCTATCCCTATCTTTAGGCTTTTTAAAATTATAAGCCCAAGTGAAACACACATTATGGCCTCTGTACATCAGAAATCATTATCCAGGCACTAAAGACATGAAATGACCGAGGTGGGGAATTGTGAAAGCAGTGTAGGCGTGTAAACATTCGGAGGAAACTTTAAACCTATGGACACATTAGTCCTTAAAGGCTATTAAACGCTCTCCCCACGCTTGACATTTTGCCGGGACTTCCACTGACAGGTATTATTCGACAGACGACATTAGCGCCATCTGTAGGCGTGGATAGTCTGTATGTCCTATTTCATGCATTACCAATATCGGAGAACACACACCCCTCCCTTTGTATTCTCTCCATCCCTCTTCACTCCCACTTCGGGCATTTTGTGCCCCTGGCACTGACACAGATAGGCTGTGAGGCCGTCCAGTGCGCATGGATAAGAAGGAGTTGTTTTCCGGAAGTTGGCGCTGGTGTGTGTCAGATCGAGGCTGTATTGTTCTCGCGCGATGTGTGGGATGGCGAGAAGTGGAGATCTAGGTAGGAGACAAATGCCGCCGGCTACATTACGTGAGGCTTGGTGAGGAGGATGAAGGTGTAGGTGGTATCACTATACTAGTACTGCGACGTCAGGAGATTAGACCGGATTGGGAACCTTTCTTGAATTTTATATGTTTACATACGTCAATATTTCATAATGATATCTGCCAACATAACTACGGAAAGAAGTCATGTGATGCGTCTCGTTTAATACTTTTTTCAAATCATTTCAAATGTAAGCAAGTGCCAGAATAATTTGAAGACGAAGGGTTATAAACGCTGAGAATTTACTTGATCACAATCTAGATTATGAGAGATTACTTGATTACTACTAAATTACTAGGAAAGGAAAGCCGATTACTGTCTCACCAATCTGTGCTATCTCTTACTGAATGATTGATATTGACAGCACCAAAGCGATTTTCACTCATCTCATATCTTAGAGTGTCTCTCAACAGAGGTGTTATAATTCGTTTAAAACATCTATATGCCTTCATCCCTCCCCTTCGTTGTACTCTTGGAAATTGCTGTCCCTGCGATATCACATATTTAGAAATGGAGAGAAGGAAAACGCGGGATTGAGAAATGAATGAAGAATTAATCGTCACTGCAGCGGGTACCACGCGGCACGCGGTGAGCCTGTCTACATCTCGTTTGGTGCTCGTTAGATGGTAGCGAGCTCGCGGCGATACGGTTTTAATCAAAGTCGCCCGCTGCCAATTACCAGTGAGTGTCTCGCGCGCAGGAGCGAGCTGCTCGGCGCCGAGAGCCCCTCAGCACCGGGCGGGCGTCTCGCGGGTGCGTTTTACACGTTATGTCGTGACGCGAGGATTTAAAACACTAAACAGATGGGTATAATATATACAAGGCCCTTAAACGACATACGCATTAGTATTCTGTACATGTATGGCTGTACACGTTCTATCTATTGTTATAGACACACATTGCGGACTATGTGTACACGATAAGTGGTAGTGCTCTACTAGATACCGTGGAAATATGTCTGACTAATGTGCCATGACAACGGCAACGATTCAAATCGTGAAACAGACTACATTTGGATATACAAAATAGACTTCTATACTGGTTGAATCAGACAATGCTAGTATTAGATCCGAGGATGTATGACTTACACTATGGTTGGGGGGGGGGGGGGGGGCGGTAGGTTCATGTATGAAATGCCCAGGTATTATGGCCAAGATATGTGGTAAAACGTTGCAGGCAACAAATATTTGAGACAGATTGTTTAGTAGGTATGTGATGTCACAATAGTATAACATAGTTGATTATCTAACTAGAACGAGTAATGTGTGTATGCTCACAGCACGCTTCAGCTCACTCGCTTCTCCTTCCGTTGTGCATACTTAAGCGGATGGTATACGGATACCATGACGAGCAGAGACAGATCCACACGGTGCGGACCGCCTGGTCTGTCTTGTCCCCCTCACGCCACCCCCGACCTGACATGCGCCAAGAAGTTCATGCATGAGTGAAATTCAAATCGGACATTATACTTGTATCATATGTGCCATGGCTTGTCCTAAATATCATTATATTACATGTCTAGATGGCGTCTAGATGGTGTGTCCGGTTTCCTAAGAACTAGACATTAGACTTCGTTTTGTACGTTCTTGCTTGCACTGTTGGTGCCGCTTTTCATATCTGTCTAACAATTTTGTCACGAAACTAGTGAAACAGGTCTGTGACGTGTAGATTTGTCTAATTCATATGTTTGGGGTCTGTCTTTACCTAAGGGCAGCTACTTGTGTTGTCACGAAACTATACAACCCCAATGTCTGTATGGTGTCACAGACATGTCACGAAACTAGTGAAACAAGTCCCAGGTGCGGTATGTACGAGGCAGGTTCACGTTCCCATCAACGTAAAGTTAAGGTAGAATGTCTTACTTATAATAATACAAATGATAATAGTAATTAGTCACCTGATGTAGTGACATTAGCTGACCAGCTTAGACCCCTGCCATCTATCATACCTTTTAAGAGGATACAATTCAAGACTTTTCCGGACTTGTCTCTCCTTGTCCTAGACATCCGTGTGTCGTGCGTTTTAAGTGAAGGAAGGTGTGTCCGTGTTAAGAAGCCGGTAAAGTCGATGGAATAGAATACTTTCCACCAAAACAAATCAGCCTGCACTTAATCCAGACTTAGAACTTAGATTAAATCCAACTATTACTAGCACTACAGGTGGCCTACAGGAGAGTCCAAAGCCGAAGGAGCAAGGATTATCCGGCTATACAGAGAATAGTCATGTAGGACAATATGTCATATTTACTTGGTCATTTTGAATCTTGAACCACGATAGCGGGATACCCCATTCAGGGGATACCCCACAAATAAGACCAATTTGCTCGGAATGGAAGCTTCTTTAATGTGAATTTTCTTTGTGTCAACCACATCTATGGAAGTCCCACGAATATAGACAGAGGGACTCTATAGCAAAGACAAGAAAATTTCATGTCCCTGATATCTAAGAAGGAAAAAAGGAAAATACCAGAAAGCAGGTATCGTAGTTACATTTACCAAACATGAGTCCCCTTAATCATGCTGTCGTGTTCTCCCATAACTCATTGAGTAAACTGAGGTAGCTATATACAAGAATTTCGTGCTAGTATGTTCCAATCAGATTACTGACAGTGAACATGTTCTAGCACACAACGATGGAACAAGGGTGGAGGAATGGCTACTCGTGATACCCTGGCCTGGGTATACATCTCTGTAAACGACCTATACCGACGGCCACGGCCCTACCACACGGTGCCCTCTCCACCATTCACGATCCATACAGGCCCGTCCCAGCGACAGCAGTTCTCACGATAGGCCATCACGCGGAGAACCAGCGGTTTACAGTCGCAGGAATCGGCGACGCCGCGTAGCGCCCCCTGGTTGGCGACTTGCGCATATTGATCTCGCTCAATCTATTTTTGGATCGGCTGCCGTGGCGACATCGCCTGACAACGGACAACCTAGCAACGGAGGCCTCAAACGCGACCAATCAAGTGGATGACGTTGTCTTTTCTGTATATCTTTATATATACACAGTTGTGGCCTGTGTGTTCTGGATAATCATTGCGTGACTCTTAACGCAATAGGACCGATGGACATGGTCAGGAGGCATAAGCTAGTTTTATCGAAATCAAGTAAAAGTCGTCTGCCTTGCTAGGATCATCCAGAGTATGTATTTCTACTATCCACTTGATACAAACCTATCATTATCTCGCCCCTGGTACAAGTTAAGCCATAGGAATAACATTTAAAATATGATAAAGTCAATGTAATGTACAAAACGTCGGTTCCTGAATAATTTACCCTGGTAAAGTGAAATTCTACGCATGGTCGTGGCGGAGTGACTACGGGATGACGTCATAGGTGATTGACCAATCAGCGGCCAGGATTTCAGAGAGAAGACAAGACACCAACATGGAGATTTAAATGTCCCTTACTGGATTTGCGAAGTAATTTGAATTATTCTGATATTGCAATGCTATTCTAGTGTCAGTGAAAAGGGGTAAGATAAATCCAGAACCGGAATCTAAAACAATACTCTACTCATTTGGATGCACTGTAGCGTCACTCGATGACGATTGCGGAGCATCCAATTATAAACGTATGGTCTAGAGATCGCTACCGAGGTGACTTACTAGTAGATTTTAAATACTGAATTCTAAATGTAACAATAACATTATTTCGATCTGCGTGGTTTTAATCCTCTTGTATTTAACGCAGATCAAAGTCATGGTAACAGTGTATGTACCCCACAGGTTGTAATGTGTTTCGTCGCTGTGTATGCCTCACCAAGGTTGTTAAACAGAGTGATTACTACTATCCGTGCAGACGTTACAGCTTAACAGTTAAGGGGGGCGTCCACCAACCACGAAAAGGTTACGACAATGCCTTCCTGACAAGGTCCACCACTGGCCTACGATTGGAAGCCTTGTCGTGGTTGGTGGACCGACATGAGTCTACGACAAGGCCACGACAAGGCCACGACAAGGCCACGATTGGAAGCTTGCCGGGAGCCTTCCGACAAGGTTACGACAAAATCGAACATGTTCGATTTTTTCCCCAGGACTGGACCCTTGTCGTGGAGTGTGGTGGTTTCCTGATATCACTGTCTTAGTGTGTCGAGACCATGGATGGTTTTTTTACGGGACCCAGCGACGTCTACGATACGCCCCGACAACGCTGTCACAGAGCACCCCTTCTTACGACAAGGCTGCGACAAGGCGCCGATTGGAACTTCCTTGTCGGTTCTTTTTTTTTACTAGATTTTTTCGTTCCAATGGATTCGACTGAGGATTCCGTGGTTGGAAAAAAATTTGTATTTTGGTGATTATATGTATATGTTTATTGCAGTGTGCTGTTATATACGATATGTATTGAGTAATTGTCTAATTATTTTTGATATAGTCCTTAGGGATTGCAAGAAAAATGAGAAAAAGTACTGGGACGCACCATTACCGTATCTATAAATTTTCTGGTCGAGCGACTGGGAATAGGAAATGCCTTAATCTCAAAGGATATGATATCAAATGATATGATGGGCATATGTCTGCTATGATGTACAATTATATAGTTAACGGACATAATAAGATATGACACTATATGATAATGCTATACTAGAATGGATAGATATTGAGGTTAAAGAATACTGGTGGAACTTTGTGAATTACTGGGCAATTCTATGAGGCCAGAAGAATGTCTAATTCTGGAAGAAAATATTATAACGGTAATTTGAAATAATCATTCTGTTAATAATGTTTTATTGTGCAAACCAAATGTAACTGAAACCAATGTGAATAGTCTTTCAACTATGGCCCTGAAAAAACAAACTGTGTTTGGATGATGGGGTATAGTCGATAATGAATTTGTAAAAAAAAAAATCTTTGAGTTTGATTCACTGGCAATCATCTCTCAGCCATCTGCCTTTTACACGTCGAATTTAGCTTTTTGGCCGTGCTTTCTTGCGCTCTTTTTCAGAATGATCTTTGGGTAGAATCGTAAAAGGACGGCCCGATCGGTGTCATAACCCATTCTGATCTTTTCGCTCCGCTTTAAAAAGAGATCCACATATCTATCCTCGCCACGAATCACCACCAAATCACGTGCTCTCGTGAAATCACGCGTGACCTGAGAGGAACGCCGCGATCCACTTCCGCTTAAGCAAATCTCGCCGAGAAGCCGCTCTGATTTAGTGGCTTCCGATACCGCCATTGTGGATCTCGTTAGGCCACAGAAGAAAAATGTAACGTTCGATTCTAAGCGTCCGCCCGACTAGATATGATAGTATCATTGACGTGATAGTATCATTACTGTCGCCTCAGGAACTGGTTAAACACTCAAACATGCGTGTCCTTTCAAACCATATTTCACATTCTCAGAGGGTCATACTCTTCATTAGTTTTGTAAAACACACACAAACACACATTTTCCTTCTCAGAATGTGTGCATTGCCAGATTCACACTCGTCATCATTATATGTCTGGTCATTGTGACTAAAGGTCATCGGAATTCAAACACACTCAATGCTACTGAAGTTGATTAGACATTTTCATACAACAAGGCTGCTACTGCACTTACAGTAAAGCACAGAATGATAATAGCAATGATAAAAACAACGTCCTTCCAAAAAGCCCAAGCTTCCACAGCTGTACTCTGTAAATGATAAATTGACATGCTTTCTAGTATCGGTTCTAGCATGGGGAATCTTTTTTGTGTGTCCTCTACCAGGCAATTTTACAGCGTTTGGATTCATGTTTTCGACACTTAAACGTTCTTATGCTACTAGTTCCGTACGCCCAATGTCCCTTGGTAATATTTCCCATCGGATATAGAAGCCAATACCTAGGAGGCAAAAGGGAAATAAATAAAATAACGAGACTAGTAGGGAAATTGAAATCCGATTATTTAGGTAAAATTCTAAATAAGAGTGAACAAGATCTGAAGAAATTCTGGCGAGAATATAAAAAAAAACTAACTGAAGGCACAGAATCAGCCAACCCACCCACGCTAAAAGATCATTCATGACACGGCTAATCCCATTCTACCGGACGTCTCACCGGCGTATTGCGAACATTGGAGAGATTCTGGCCGAAAAGGTTAACCGAGATGTGTTGTGCGACATACCGGAAAATCGTAGAGATACAACCGCATTGATCCACCATTCCCATCTTATTAGTAGGTGAATCGGTTGTGCTTAAACTAGAAAAGGAAATGCATACCACCAAAGCGTCTGGTCTCTTGATCGTTAGAGCTCGTGTGTTGATAAAAGACTGCCTTCTAATACTTGTTCCACAATTTACATCAAGCTTTCATTCATGCTTCGATGAAAAGATTTTCCCTGTTGCTTGGAGATCGGCGACCTGTGGCAACCTGGAAAACCCATTTAACTAGCGCCCGAGCTCGTTGCTCCAACGTCAATCATAGCCTGCAGAAGGAATTAGGCATGAGCACTTACCGTGTAACATAATCTGAGGGAAAACGCTTGATGAGCAACAGCATAGGTACCTGCCCGGTTAAGGTACTATAGACTCTGCCTACGCTTTCACCAGTGATATTTTCAACAGTAATATAACTGTACCGTACACTGTTATACGAAATACGTTGAGATATCAGTGAAGTGCAAACTTCGCTTCAATATGTATGCTACACCAATTTACAGTTATTGATTTCGCCTATATATTTAATATATCTACACATGCGTCGTGCATTATGCTTTCTCTTTGCAATCTGGTGTGAATATGATACTAATACCTGGAAATGTTTTCTGAGCAGTGTCTGAATAACCACACCCATCAATTTCCATTGTACAGGGAGTATAAACACAAGTTCGCTGAGGAATTCCGATTACAAATGCTCAGTATTCATATTGTCAGAACTAGATCTCCACTGTAAAGTAGTTCAGTCTATATTGAATGGCAAAGATAAGCGTATAAAAATACCCACAGTTTGTATGTTCACATTCCAACTCTACCACGCCTTCATCTTTCCCTAGCTCATCAATTCACGGTATGACTATTTTCACCTTTTCTATTCTGAGATATGCCCGAGCGATTATTTCATTTTCAGCGATTTAGGTAGCGACATACCTATTATGTAATATATTCTACCTCCATCCCAACTGCTATGGTGATTACTTCAGGGTTTCTCTCAGATTCCTAAATGATGAAAAAGTAGTATTTGGCCTTCAGATGCCCACGTTAGTTTCTTATTAGTGAGGATTAGTCGTGATTACCGAAAGATCAGTGCTAGGCACAAGAGTCGTTCTAGACTTGCTAAAGTCTTTGATTATGGCCATTCATAACTAAAGAAAATTGATATAAAGTATGTTGCAGTGTGACTGGTCCAGGAATCAATCCTGTATCGAGGAGAGGAGGGGTAGGGTAGGTGGAGGGGTACAGGGACTGGGGCCAGTCTAGGGTCGTTCAAGCCCTTGCTCACATGTGTTGGTGTGTTAGGCAGTGATTAGTATGTAAGCACTATCTAGTCTCCATCTAGATACGTATATTTCATGAAATCCAGTCAAATATTAGAATGGCATCCTAATGCAGTGCTTGACATGTTGATAAGGAAATTTTCTTTGAATCGGTTTCAAATTTCCATGTTTATCTCAATGTATATGCCTTGTAAACTATGTACACACCAAAACTGTATGTGAAAACACAATTGAAAGTGTGTAAGCTTCAATTTGCACATTAGCAGTGATGAAATGGATTCTCTGGTTCCACTTTGCCTGAATAGAAAAACTAACATCTAATGCCGTGTGTGCTGCTATTAGTATTATTAAAACTTGTCATTGACCTAGAGGAAATGGATTCTATGATAAATAGGCAATACTACTAATCCGCAATAGTGTTTTTGCGCATTTCTCTTATTAAACTTTGCAAATTAAGAATAATATCATATCTCTGCAAGGACATTGGTGCCACATGAAAGCATCTCTAATGTCTAATCCCTGTTCAGAAGCACGCTGATATGGACGCGAAATACTAAATAATACCATTAACAAAAAGAAAAAAAATCAACGTACAAATACGATGAACCCTTGCTGGGTTGGTGCGCCATTGCCATCTGGGACATAAACGATATAATAATCAGAGAAAGGCAAGCCAACCAATTGAGTAAATGCCACACAAGCGGTGGTAGTCGGCATGGCAGTGGGGCAAGTCAAACACTTACCACACGAAGTGGCCAGTGCCACTTTAAAGGCCCGAGCTACTCCTTCTATGCTGAGTGCACAAACAGAGGCGTTGTAGACTTGCACGTGACTGACCCTTTGATGAAACGCTTCCTGTGTTGACACTAATAGTCTATGAATATTCAAAATTAGCGCTGCCAGAACAACGAAGGGATAAATCACACAGTAAACAAATATAAGAAGTCTCATCCTGAGAGAAGAGGACAATGATTGATGTCAACAGCAAGATGTAATCTGGTTATCTGTTTACGTTTCATCACAAGATATTCGCTGCATGTCACTGAATACCAAATTCCACAATGCAACGAATTTCATTCAGTGAATATTGCTTGTTTCTGAAGATGGGAACTACATTGCTGTTAGATTGTTGGTGAAAGCTCTGTTCGAATATGTAATATCATTGAATAAAATACTAAATGGCCTACAACCATGCACAACAAATAAAAGGGTGATTAATCCTTCTCCATTTTAGATAAAATAATGGTAGCATTCATCAATAGATCAGATTGAACCGTCAGTAGTATCACGGGTATGAAACAGCACTATATACTTGTGCACGAATGCCTCACACTTACTGGCCAGCTGTAAGGATTTAATTCTGCACACTGTACAAGAACTAATATCTTGGACACTCCGCACCATGTGACTTGTTTAAAATGGCGTTTTTAATTATTTCCAGTTATATGATAAGGAGATATAGTAAATATTTTCGACCAAAACAACTTGGAACAGATTTCATTCAGGCACACTAATTATGTCTCCATATAAAACACAAAAGTGAGTTTGATGACTTTTAAGAATTTTAGAGTGGTTTTTACACCAACAGCAATGTCATACTATAGGGAGTAGATCTTTGATAGGAGAATCACTGTAGCCTAGGAATACGCACTATTTTAACATATAATCTCATACCAGGCACTACATCCAGGAGTGTAAACTACTCCTTGTACCCTTTATTGAGTTGTTTCAGTATTACCGATATAACACAGTAATCTCAAGCAAGTTATGCTTAAAACTCGATGTACTTCAACGAGGTTTTTATTACATCAGTTCATAACTAATATTTACAATAGGTGTACAATATCTAACGTTATTGTTGCCACATGTCATATTTACCCGTCGAAGACTTTTAAATAGGATGCTATTTATATCATGTGTGTATATATTATATATGGTATTCATGATGGGAACGCTACACACCATCAAACACGCGATAAAAACCTGCGGCCTGTTACTTTCACACTAGTCGCACCACATCCAAAAGCTTTAGCATGTGCTTCTAACTAGCAGTGAGAGGGCTCAGCAGGTACGACGGCGAGCTGCTCCTTGATAGGCGAGCCCCTCTTAGCGAGAGAGGACCCCGCCGAGGCAGGTCCACGCTAATGGGATAATAACGCCTTCTTTGGTGTGACGGAAATAACCAGATTTGAGCATTCGGTAAAGATGCCCCCTGACGTCCGGCAGTGTGTGTCTCACAGGAACATTAAGGCGTGCTGTGAGCCATCAAGGAGTGCTAATTACACAGGTCAGACTGTATGATCTTACAGGGAGTCGCTCCTCAGTTGCTCCTCAACGGCAGTACCTCTCAGCACTAACACATACAGACACATCCCAGACATATACCCTCACTCGCCCACATATAATACCCAGCTTCCAAGTGAATTCCAAGAATATTTGTAGATTAAACGGAGATCTCCACTGCCGTGACTCCTATGCCACGAAGCGGGTGCTTCCCATCCGTCCGTCGCATTATCTTGCTTATGTATAGCAAAGACTCTGCCTGAAGAGTGTATAGCACTGCCCCCACCCACCCTCATCTTGGCCTCCCCTCGGCTTGGTTGAAGCAGGCGACTGGTAGCGTATGAGGGGAAATTACCAATGAGCAGTGTCTGCCAGTCACCAGCACGCCTTCCAGTCTATTACCTCGGTATGTGACATGGGTGGGTTGGCAGGTTGCTCTCGTATGTAGCCGGGGCAATGGCCGCCTGCTTGTGAAGACTCTACCGGTACATGGCTTCTCGCTGCCCACTGTATACGTAGACTTCTATAGGCTACACATACAGGCCACTATTACCATCCTACATATCGCCAACACATAAGCACTATACCAAGTTCAACCCTGTAGTGTGCACCCAAATAAAATGGGCACTCTGCAACTCAAAGCATATTGTTCCAGAGCGGAATCTCCTAATTCATATTTATATCATTCCCGTTAAGCGCTTATATCTGGAACAGAGGGTGAAGTGCTCAGCACGGTTCCACAGGTAATTGCATGTGATGAGTTGTTCTTCTCACCGTCCTGTCCTTTGATATACACAGACAATATTGTCTGGTTTCAGATCCATATGTTCCGAGGTGTTAACGCATAGTAATATCCGAGCGCATGAGAGGATACTACGTAGGGTCAACTCCAAGAAGTATATAACTGCTTTTATCTGAAACCAGTCCATATTGTATTCATTACCCACCCTTCCTTGACAATTGACATGCGGATATCAGCACATTTTAGGTACGCACTGTTTTTGCGTGTGCACTACATTTCCGTATGATCGCTTTATTGTAACCCGGTGCATAAAACACACCTTCCCCTTGTTCCTTACAATTATCAGAGAGTTAGTCGCATATACATGAACAACACAATCTTAATACCGACAAAGATACAAGCCCACCAAGCATATAGTGGTTATCGTTTGGTAATGATACATGGTTGATACTGCTATCATAATGTGTGTGATGTGTGGTAAAGACGCAGTACTGTAAGGCGATTTCTTCTTGGATGACAAAAAGTTTCCAAGTTAAGATCTAGGTCATTCTAGCAAACATAGCAATCTTTGTTTAACACAGAGGGATAACTGCAAAAAAAGACGGATAAATGTCGGTATTCTTTTTCTCTCTTATTACAATGGGATTACACCAGTTCGAGCACATGTTGAATCTGACGCTGGTGATCATGAATGGTAAAATAAACACTAATGCATTTACCAACATGTGAATGATGCTTCATAGAAGATAAACATAATCATCTGTGAAACGTCTGTTCATAATCGAAGCTCAGTTATTTTTGTCCTGGCTTAAGAGTAATTAAGTTCCCAGTTGCCGAGTGACATTTCTACCATTTCAGTTTCTTCAGTGCCTCTTCATGACATTTCCATGGCAACATAAAAAGGGGACATGCTGGATGGTTAGCAAGTATGAACACTGAGTAGGGGGGGGGGGGGGGTGAAACAAGATGTATTGGCCCCTTTTGTACACGTATATGTGTTCTGGTAGTACCAGGTGTAAATGGATCTAGTATCTAAGTTAATACCACTTCCCTGGGATACAGGCACTATACACAAGTCCACCCTCCGATAGTTGTTCATTCCATCGCAGCGAATCACTGCGTTAAACCTAGGGATACCATTACGACTAATGAAGGAGAGAGAGAGGATTCACTAGGGGAAGATCAAATGGTACTCAGAGTAGAGCCTCTTTTTGAGGAATCTGAGTAAATTAATCCGACCTTGATGTTTAATTGGTAATTACGGTAATTGCTGCATCATGCCATCCCAGGAACCTTAATTGTGAGACGGCGGCACTTCTGATGCGTTTTTCCCGCAGAGAAATATGTTGGAGCTAGAAGTCCAGGTAAAAAAAGTACGTCCTTACCATTGGCTAAGAATAGACCGTACATAATAGTATTTACTGTGGCTTGTGGAAAGAGCCGATCACCCAAAAGATAATCACCCCCGTATTTTTGTTGTCAAGCTTTTTAAACGAATATTGCTCTCAAAGGTCGTCCGGCTCATATCTGCCTATAACTTTAGACAATCCATATCTGATAAAGGATGAACCAAATACACAATAAAACATACGCACATGTATACGACATACATCAACCTATAGTCATAGAGTAATGGAAAATATCAATTACTAGATATCTTGACAATATTACATTCATTCGGAAGATTTGGTCTGCTGCAGGATGCGGCTTTTTAATACGCTATTCAGGAAAGGTCTAGTATAAATACGGTAGTACTTCGGTTACGCAGTAATACCAAGGTAAACATGTATGTAGGTTTGTGGTGTATAGGGGGCATCCATAAAGTACACACCGAGGTGGGTAGGGTTAAAAAAACTTTGGACATTAAAATTGCGTATACCTTTTTTTATTATTGAAGTCTTGCATCGATCTTTGATCTAATACGTACAAGACTGGGTGGGATCAAAGTTTTCTAGACCTCCATACCATCGAGCATTCGATAAAATTTGTGTACCAGGAGTAAATTGTTTGGCGGGCTAGACGTCAGATTAACCCTAGAATCACAGGGCCATGTCGTAGTTACGTAATATATGCACGCAGTGATCAGAGAGGCAGCCTCACTGTTTCATTCATCTCTGACGTAATTACAAAGCTGCCCTTTCTAAACGCCTCATTGCAAGCCTACCCTCAGCATTCCCCTTCCGACGCCAATGCGTAATAGGACATGGCCGCGTTACCATGGTCCCCCGTCATCTCGTCCAAGCCTCGAGCCACGTGACAGCTTTGCGAGATGGCGAGAATCCGGGCGTGCTCGAGAAGCGTGAGGAGCCCCGCGAGATACATCAATTAGTACGAGAACTAGAACGAGGCAAGGCACGGGTGGTAGAGAGGAAGTGTTGAGGTGGGGAGAGGGGGTGTGTGAGTTGGGGCAGATGGGTGGGCTGGGGGATCGAGTGGACAAATAGGCTGATACGCGAAACAGGGATGTGAGCGGGGGTTGGTTCTGTGATCGTTCTGGTTGCGCTGACAAGCCGCTAGAAGGAGGCTCGAGTAGATTGGACCAGCGGATGTGGCGTCTTTAAATTCGAGTCGCTCATTCTGCTGACACACAGAGCAATGAGTCCAACACCGTGTTGCTCAGGTTAGAGATAGGCCGGATACATCAGTGTTCTACGTCACAGTGACACATTCATGAGGTGCATCATTGGACACAACCGTAACACATCCCAATCTGACGCGTCAATACAATGTACCAGCTCAACACGATGCTGATTTCTTTTTTTTTTTCTGTCCTAGGAGGTTTTATATTTATAGTATTGCCACTACTGGTTGTTTTATATTGAGCGTTGCATGTTGTTTCTTTGGAGATAGATGTACATCTAAGTATCATTCAATAGCTTTGTAATCCGATTACAATCATCAACTGTGTATCGAATTATTGCAGCATACTGAAACCTCCTACAATTGTATCCTTCAATGTAAGTAGAGTATATAAGGGTTGTTTCTATCCTAATTCCTTCTTTGACTAAACCACTGAATTCATATCGTCCGACATGAGAATATCTTTCCTGTTGGACGTATTCAACGGCATGGCATTATAATTGATTCGGACTTTAAGGTAGAAATGCTACGCAATATATATATATTGCTAAAGTAGATAAATGCAACTATATATATATATATATATATATATATATATATATATATTTATATCATTCATTTCAACACCAAACAGTACCCAATATGAGACAACAGTGAGCTATTTATTCCAAACCTGATCCATATATACATACCATTCCGTATCACTTCACATCCCAACCTATCACAATGCGAGGTGCCAGACGTACACCAGTGCTCTGAGCATTGTCTCTTCATTCATCGATCTAGATTAAGGGGCTGGGGGTTGCCAGGTATGCAGAGCAGCAGAGGGAACTCGCTGCCCACCTGTGGCTCACCTGGTAAAAGCCCATGCATGTTTGATGACAACAGGACAACAATATAATCGATAAACCTCACGTGACTATCGCTATAGTGATCGGTCTGTGTCATCGTTGAACCGCGACCCAGATAGCCATGCCTGTACGATCTTCTATCGCGGATCCCTGTACTGCATTTAGTGCAAGCAGCTCAATGACAGCGGCAGCTAGCACCACCAGCCCCCTCACTCACCAGCATCAGTCGCGTACCCAATATGAAGCATTAGTAAGGATAAGACGGCGGCTGTCTGGCACTGTGGCGTATAGTGTGCACCGTGATGTGTGCATAATGTGTCGAGTAAAGAGCACCGGCTACGCCACTGGCACGGTAACCAGGCACCTGGCTGTTAACCGTGCCAGGGTGCGCGTCCGTGTACGGAAAGAAGCAGCGAGAAGGCCTCGGACCTGGGATAAAGGGTAGTGGCAGAGAGTAGGGTGGGTGTGTAGGAAGAAGGCAGCAGGGGGCGGGGAAAGAGGTGTCAGTGTCAAGGAGACTTAGAAGGCAACTAGAGAAAAGGCGAGGCCAGATGGGGTGGGAAGCAGGGAAGGACGAACGAGGCGTACCAGGGAGCAGGGATATTGGGAGACGTTGAAGAGCAGGGTAGATGGGGTGGGGACCAGGGGGGTAAACTGGGCAGGAAGCAGAGAATGGACTCCAGGGACCACAGTCGCAGAAATAAAATCGAAGCAGAAGGACATGGATTGGGGACGATCGATCAGGGATCGGGGACAAAGGTGCGGATACTTAGAATAGTGGATGAGAGTAGGATCAGTAGGCGAAGAGCTGGGGATACGAAACAGGGTTAGGCAGAAAGAATGATCATGGGTGGAGATCAGGAGGCGTCAAGTACACAGGGTGCCAGCGCAAGAGATGGGATAAGGGTGTGGGTTAAGGATGTGATCTTTCTCGATTATTCATTTTCGATTGATAGTGGCAACAGCAAGGGTCAGATCACCGCATGAGATGAGGGGAGAGGAACCTAGTGAACTGAGTGAGATTTGAGCCTGAACGTCGCGATTCAGTATCTCACGCTCCATCCACTGCAGCACAGCCCGTAAGGCGTTCGGAATATTCAGTGAATTACCCTAATTGAAAAACTCCAGTACAGGGGTACTGAGATTAATCAGGGAATGTACGGGAGTGTGAGAATATATATGCATATCAAGGAGTCCCGTCAGTTGGTATTCTTGGTCAAGATTATAGGAAGTTGACTTGAAAGTCATGTTGTCTATGGTTAAAACCTTTGTAGTGAAGGAAGTCTAAGCACTCGGAAAGATACCAATACAGAAGGGGACAACTACCAAAGCAAGATTATTCAGCGGGCTACAACAAAGTGGTCTGGAATGGGGTCAGGGATGGGGAGTGAGCGGGGTAAAAGTGACAGGACCAGAGAGTCGCCGAGCCGCACAGCCCCCGCCACCCCCGAGGCCGGCTGGGGTTAAATCCTTCCAGTAAGTCTGACCTGCTCGCCCCGCACACTACATCATAACACGCTCACATGCGCAGGTCAGGACCGATTCGACCCCTATTGAAGAGCTGTTCCTTCCACGGACGGCAGGCTATTAGACTTCCTCAAAGTCGTCCATTATGGAAACAATAGGCCATTTCTCAGAATCACTATAAATCATATAGGTTTTTAAAGGGGCATGGAAAAATTAAGAAGCAAATTTAAAAATGTAAATAATGTTGATATTTAGTATAAGGAAAACCGGGCTGCATTTTCTTTTAAAGCTAGATAATGTGTGTAAAGGTAAAATAAAATGTCATCATCATTTGATGATATATGTGGAGCTCATCGCGATTTACTATGGGTAAATAGATATTTCTAATTGCATTGGGTTAATACATATTCCTATATACCTATGGCTGTACACTCTATGCTTACACCACGCTCTGGGGGGTGGAGTAACTATCTGATACTACCCAAGGTTGGTATAATACCCAAGGTTGCCGTATACTACCCAAGGTTGACATTTAGACCAATTAGATTGTCTCTTATTAAACCACATTTGAAGGTATATAGGAATAGGGAAACCAAGTACCAGTGAAAGGAAGTCAAAATTACTCGGTAAGGCTTGGAAAAATTACTGCCCGCGGCCAGGGCCTTGGGCAGTAATTTTTCCAAGCCTTACCTCGTAACTTTGACTTCCTTTCACCGGAACATAGTTTCCCTCTATTACATTTTATAAATACACAGGGTAAAAAAAAAGGGTTTTATGAACTTAAAATGAAATATGGATTTCCTTGGAAAACGCGACGTCTCCGCTTACGCGGGGTTAGAATAAACATGTAATGGGGGGTTCCTTCCCGAGTAAGGGTTACGCGGGGTGTCCGATAGACGGGGTTGTACTTTACTATATACCCATGCCGTATATACTGTAAATACGCACCGTTTCGGCATGTGACGTAAAAATACTGTACGGACCGCTGGTCCGTACACTAAAATACTGACCACCTTGCCATACACGTTTATTAACGTATCGGTTGTTAAAATTAAATTAACGATTTTTTTTTAATTTCGGCTATAGTAAATATATAACGTCCAACCATGCTTGTACAAGTCACAGAACTCGGCATAAATGCCTCGTTCCGTACAAACCGTAAATCATCATCTCGTTCTGTGACTTGTACAGCATGCTCAGGACGTTCTATATAAGTACATACTAAGGATAAGCACGTGCCAAGTTGTTATGTCATAGGTTTGGAACGGCACGGGGCTGTCAAGCCTCAGGATTGTCCCACCACAGTGTGTAACATGTTACAGTATGTAGCATGTCACAGGGTTGACACAGATGATTCCAATGTGCAGATCACACCCTCCGTCCCATCAGCAGAGCAGCTGTACTCTACTCCGACATCATTATCCCCCTCCGCGATGAATATTTAAAGGCAATACGAGAGAATCGTCAGCTTCTGTTCCCATGTGGAGGTAATGGCACTGAATCAAGCTCTCCTCCCTGCTGCATGCCAACCTCCCATAAACATGGATGCATTTTGATTAAAGAAGTTTTAACATAATCGTCGCCTTTGTGAGAGGTAGTATCAAATACTGGCCAGGGAGAAGAAGGTAGATGTAGACAATTCCTAGCTCATTTACTACTACTATTACTACTACTACTACTACTACTACTAGTAGTAGTAGTAGTAGTAGCAGCAGCAGCAGCAGCAGCAGCAGTAGCAGCAGTAGTAGCTGTAGTGTAGTAGTAATGATGATAGACTGTAAATCTATATCCCTACTACTGTTTTGCAAAATATCCAAGTGTATGGTACAGTGCCAAATATACTCTGGGCCTCCCTCATAGTATACTAAAGAATCATGTGGTAAACGTCTTTTAGACATCCACCTACTTGTATTTTATCAGACACTCTGTACCTCAGTTTACTATTCTCACCCACTTACTCCACCTCCCACCCTCTTGGGAAACAAATGCCTTTTTCCTATACTACTGGAAAACCCGTGTCTCATTGTATCTTTCCTACCAACTCACTTAGCGTTTCTTGATATGGAAACCCATTGTACTATCCCTGCTTCACCATTGAGAAATTTCATTCTAGTTATATCCCATTTCATTTGCGTACCTATTCATACAAACTGTGTCTTCACCGCCAGAAAAAGGAATTCCTTACTTTATTGCCGCTTTCGCTAGCCTATCGAACATGCTCTCTGTGAGTTGGAATATGCTCTAATATTAGAGAATCTGTTAATAAATGTTTTGGAACATAAAAATCCGTCTTATCATACACGTATCATCAAGTTTTATATTAATAAGATATACCTACCATCCCACCAGAACTACCTGACACAAATTCGTTTCTCGTTATACTACTGGTCAGGCTGTGTCTTGATGTGCGCTTCCTCCCAACTGACCTTACGCTCCCTGACATAAATGGCCTTCTTGCTGCACTACTGCCATGTTAGACCTCAAAATACATTTCAAACAAAACTCTCTCGGCACTCCTTGATATAAATCATCTGTCTGCTATTCTACCTTGATATATAACTTATCGCTGATTCACACGTTCACTGTGTGTGTGTGTCGTATGCTTATTGACAATTCATATACGATACAAATGTCAGTGTGCTGGGCATGTTGCCGAGGAGAAAAACACGGTGCATGATAAGCATATCGTACCATGCGAGGTGGTCTCCCAGTTTAGGATCACCCCACTCAAGTTGGGTAAAATATTGTGCGTTCTTGGAATACAGAAAGGACACAGGACTGCCAAAGAGAAACCAAACACACACATCCCTGTCTTATTGTAACACAACAAACAGAATGGGAGGTGTTTGTGTGTGGAGAGAGAGAGAGGGGTAATGTTGGACCGGCAACAATGAATGTATCTCCGTATCTTTCTGCATATTAAAGGTGCCTCTACGCTTAGTGAATGCCGCTACCAACTCCAACACCATCGCTTCCTCCAGCAGCACCGTCCTCCGGCCACCAGCAAGCAGCATCGGCCTGGCTTGACTGGGCTCCATGGGGCGCAAAGAGAGAGTAAAAATTAGAATATCTCCCAGCAAAACTCGGGTATTCCTGAACAAGATGCTTCCAATAGCTACGTCCAACGTATATAGAAATAGGTGGAGCAAATGTCATATTATCGGAAATGATACATCCCTATAGAGTCGTCCGAACTCTGTGTATTCACTGGAGAATATAAACTAACATACAATTGGGTAATTTGGGGTTCATAGTTATACACACACACACTTAGCACCCCATAAACAGAGGCGTGGCAGACACACAGCCTTGTTCACCCCACCCTCTCTCACCCTACTCCCTCCCACCCTCCTTGCACGCACACACGAGAAGAATAGACCGATAGACCGGCCCGTGGCGGGACACAGGGCCGGGGCAGGGTGGGCGGACGGACAGGGGGGTAGGGTGGGGAGGGGGATTCTGTGGGTAGCAATGAATAGTCCCGTCCACTGAATCGCCACTGCCACAGCCAGCCCCAACTGCCTGCCAAGGAGTCCGCTGTGCGCCCATCCACGCGATGAGGCCAGGGAAGGTTAGAAGATGGGCCAGGAGGGCTGCATTTGACTGAGGCTATTTTGTCCGCTTTTATTGTATGCGTTGGTTATACTTTAGTGCTTATTTTGTACTAATATTGAATACAAATACACAGCAGCGTGTTTTAATAGCAGTGCTGAGATTTTCTATCATCTGGTTATTTTTAGAACCATTGTAAGAGTAGTCATTAAAAGGAGTCAACTGAGATGATTAATTAAGACACTGGTGTCAAGGACATCTTCACTTGTAAGGTGAAGGCATCATCAGCCGATTGGCTGGTTTGCGTGATGCCTAAGAACCATTTTAGTTTGAAGGTACAACAGTGTACAAAGACCATAATCACAATGCATTACATCATGAGTTCATAGTATAATTATGCAAGTGAAGACATGTGTCACCATGTCACTTTGCCTTTTATAGTAAATAAAGTCTTCATTACATTGATGGAGGTAATATGTTAGATGGATGTACCTGAGGAACTGATTCGGCTAAGATCGTTTTAGTTAGTTTTTAAAGGTTTTTAAATCAGGAGTTGACCTTACAACTGGGGGTAAATTATTCCAGTGGGTTCCTCCAGAGATCTCCACACTCTTTTCATATGCAGTACGTGTTATTCCTATCCCTATGTACCATAACTTTGTTTCATGGAAGATCTGTTCACAACAGAATGAAATAAAGATTATCTATTAAAAAACAACTATATGGTTTATAACGGCAGCCAAACCCGATTCTGTGAATTAGGCCTACTTGGTGAAGAAGTACAGACTTATCACTGTACCTGTGTGACTTGAATAACACAATTAATCCAAAATTCCCAACAACCGTAATATTCAAAAATGATATATTCAGATGATGATCTAGAGAAGAGGAAATTACTTCCAGAAGTACTTGAATGCCGATGAACTCTCTGGACCGTTCGGTTTGCAATCAAAGCTGGACCCTCCCAAGCCGCCCTAATTAGGTATCCAGTTAGAATACTTATTGTAGTCAATATTAACGCCAGTGGCGTTATGTCAACATTAATAGGGCCAAGGTTTTTTTTGGATATGGTTTTCTTCTAATTTGTGACATTTAACCCTTGACACCAAATACACACCGTGAAATACGCTGCTTCAGTTCCATTTTCACCCCTGTAGTATGCTGGCACTTTTCACAATATCCACAGTGACGTTATTATATCACTCCTCTATTGCAATCCAAAATAGTAAGGATGTTATATAATAGTTATGATATTAACTATGAGATAGTTTTGCATAGGCTAGAAAAATATTATCAAAATATTCGCATTATTTCATTGAAAAATAGCAATTATCTAAATTTTGTAAATGATGCCATAAGGCATCATTTAACGCATTACGCCCGGGAATGCCTCAAGGCATCACAGTGTACTATGCCCGGGAATGCCTCCAGGCATCATAGCGTAGCTAAAGGGTTAACATCAAAAACATGTCTGTCGTCTAAATCTGAAGTCATAAAAAGAAAAATTTCAGAAATAAAAAGATTTAACGTTCAGTCTACTCAAGGATACCGCCTTAAGGCAGATACCACCTGCTGAGAAAATGTGTTTTAGAAACGGTACTACTTTGAGCGTCGACCATTAGCATGGGAATTTACCTGTCAATCTCATTATTCGTAATGGTTCACAAACATTGGAGATCGTTTTTGATTAATGATTGATGTTACTTTACTGTGTGATACTCTCTTGAATATATGTGTATTGTGTAATCATAAAACTACTTTACCAGAGTGTAGGGACACTAGATCTTATTTACATAACATAAATGTATAGTTCCTGCGAACTGCTAGGTAATTGTTCTGGATAGGGTATAAAAACCTGCAATTTACAGACTGCCTGTAATGCTTACTTTGAAAATTTAAAAAAAGACAATATTGCCAATAAAGGTCCAGAGAGGGTTATAATCGGTGGAGCATTGGTCCTATACATGATCTCAGCCCTGGTAAATTTTCCACAAATAATCATAAACTCATACTCAACTCCCATGCAGTATTGTAAATAATAAATACTCAATGGACAATGATGCCACAAACATTTTAGCCAATGAGTCAGTGATATAGGGGTGAGATCAAATCTGAACCACACTCGATCCGTAGCCTCCGTTGACTATGCCTTTGTAGCTGATACAGTATCGCTCACTGGGAACAATTAACCCTAGTGTTACCTGAGGTGTTACTTCTGAGGCGTAATCCGAAACGTAATCCACGTTCTCCAGGAGTAATCCAATACTGGGCACTTACCTGAAAGAACATAGAAATAAGGGTTAGAAGTGATGTAAATAGCTAAACTGATGTCCATTTAACCACTAATATGTAACCTTTAATATGCAACAGGTCACAAGAATGGTTGAAATAAAAAAGGCGACGGAGTAAAAATATTGTTACTAAGATAATGATATTAGAATTGAAATGTCTTGTCCTATTATTAACACCTTCTTTCGTGTCTTTTGGTCGTGACACATTGAATTGTACAATATTTCAACATTATTCTTCATGAGCTATTCTTGTTTTAATCTTTTTTTATTGCATCTCTCACGCATGTACGACATAACAGTTGCTGAATACAATACCAGATGATTAGATGTTTGATTTGCATATTACATTGTTTCATTGTAATAGAAGAAAAAATAGTAGTAGTGTAGATAGTAATAATGAATTAATGAAAATGAGGGAAAGATGCTACTCAGACTTCAAAGTTCACAGGGTACCATTCTTTTAAATATAGGTAGTCTGTCACTCTTCTGAATCTCCTCTCCCAGTTTACGCCAGAGGCATATTCCTCTAAATTAAGGACCGTTCCACACAGAGACCATTTTTGTCAAAGGCATTTGAAAGTTTAACAAGGAACTCGATCGCATTGTCCTTGGTTCATCCTCTGTTCATGTCTTTATTGTGTCGATTTTTGTACATCAAGACAGCTATTTGTATATTGTCACTTTTCGAGTGCTTCCAAGGTACACATATTTTGCATTTTAGTCATTGATGGCATCCTAATGTCCCTATTGTTATCCTGAGTCATCCATGGCGCATCCCATCCAATATTTCTTGATCCATTTCCCTCATGCTATTTTCTTTGACTGCACAGTATTCAAAATGTGGGAGAATGCTGGACACATACACACTCTTAGCTAAGTCAAAAACTAAGCTTGATATCAGTTCAATAAATTTACATAATTTCCCACCAACAGTTGTACCTAATCATATTAATCGAATTAACATGATTAATCTACGACAAAGAACTGTCCATGATTACGCCTAAATAATCATAATGCATACACTCAGTAATTCGCTCATTGTACAGATAAACTGATAGATACATCAAATACTGATATTTATTTGTATATTATACCTACTGTCGTACAGGTGGTGTATCATTTTATGTCGACCGTTGCATCATAAACCAATATCATCTAACGAGGTCTCAATAATCTGTGGTACGCGATGTCCCTCTATAACATCCTCCATGTACAGACAGGTAACAGGCTAGTCATGATAAAGCCAGGCAATTAACTGGCGATAAGAGAAGGTATCTCCACCGATACTCCCTCCTCTGTGAGGTACTAAGGCATTAAGTGCACTGCTACATTCTCAAGTGACATTCCAACCTGACTTTGATTTATTGACTTCCCTTATTCCTATTCACTATCATTATACACTATAACCATGCTGTGACCCTGGTGTCAGCGCGTAAGGCCGCACAATATGTATTCCCTGCAATGCATGTTGTGTTACATATAAACATAATTTCCTTCTCTGGCCTTGTAATAAGCATACAGGCATCAAGCCTATCAAGAGCGTGTTATCAGTGTCCTCGGGATAAAGTGTTATAATCACCAGATCTGTCTCACCTCTGAACGCCTTTTTTTATATTTTTTTTTATTCAGAATACAGATAATACAGACATCAACTGTCGTCCAAAGACGTTCTTCCCAGTCTTAGCCAAGACAAACAAGACAAGACGATCATTCATACAAACATACAAACAAAAAAAAACAAAAAAAACATTATCTCTCCTATTTTGAATATACCAATAAACCGTTGTATAAACGTAAATATACAAAGTTTGAATGTTATCTCTTGACAACATGTACATTCCCTATAAATACCTTCGTTGCACAATATGAGAGTTTTATTGTTAAATGCAAATGGCAGATCTGCCAATGGTGAGGAGGAGGCTGATAGATGAACATAAAAGATTCAGTAGCTCGTGGAGTCTTCTAAGGCTAGAATCCCGCTAAGCGGACCATACTCTTTTCCAGATGCAAGTGTTCACCATTGCAAGGTGGTCCGCTGAAGGGGTGAAATTAACATTAAGGTTCTACACTCACCAACGCCATTTCTGGTCCCGATAGGCTTTGCGATTGACTTCCAGATTGAAATCAAAATTCTATTGGGCGGTCAGAGAAAATGGTGGCAGTGTACCACATTTCTACGACTGACTCACCGACACGCCACGATTGGCTCCCGACACGCTACGATTAAAAACGCCAATCGTAGGCCTTCCGATAAGATCGAACATGTAAGATTTTTCGTAGCCTATCGGTGTATGTCGGGAGAATATTTGACTGAAAAATCTCTCTTATACACGAAATACCTGGCGGGAAATAATGAAATTTCGGAATTAGGTAGACCGCATCTAAATATATCATCGGTTTCATATCGTAACTATGATTCTGCCAGAGTTATAATTTTCAATTTGCTTGTTTTAGTATCTGAAAAATACTATAATAATATGCACTACATACATGTAAAAATCAGTTAAGATTCATTTAATATTTCCAAAATAATAGTATGTTTTGGTATTGACATTCTGAGATCTACATTGATACACTGATTGAATCGTGAGCCCATCATAACCGTGGTCATCTTTTCTTTTCCCAACAAACCGTTTCGATGCAATATGATACACATCGAAAGGCTACGATTATAATTTTCGGTGACCTTGCGTTACCCCACGATTTTGCCGTTTCTAATCCTAGTGTATCGGGGAGACTATCGTGGTGCATCGGCGCTGGTGGGTGCAGGGCTCAAATTTCCTCTGCGACCAAAGGATGTGCTCTACTGGGTGTCCCTAGTTTATGAGAGATCAAAACTAAATTGATTCTGATACCATCTCCCATCCCAGTGAAAACCAGAAGCAGTGCTAAATGCCTGCGGATGTTTGTGAAAGTGCTATTGAGTTTAACTTGATGGGGTTTTCTCTTCAGTATCTGGGAAATCAATGAACTGAGACGGAGACTCGGCAGCTACCTGCCATCTGGAAGAGGGGAGACTGTCTAACTCTCCTCCCTGGCTCCCCAACCCCGGTCTCAGTCAATCCCACGGCAGGCAGTGATGAGCGGCAATAAATAAGGTACAAATAGGCAGGCCAGACCACCAGGCCTTATCGCCAACTCCCACTGCTCTCTCGAGGGCCTAGTGTTCTCAGGTAGGCCTACAAGAGGCAAAGTGGAAATATTCTTTTGATATCACGACGAGAATAGATTCTTCTTTTGTGAAATGTCAATAGAGCAACTTCGAAATTGTAAATTTAAATAAAGGTTATTATGCAATATATGGCCTGGAATCATGTGAGTCAGCGTTATGTATGAGGTGATTTTGGACAACCAAGTTTAGCTATTCATACCCATGACTGTCTACCCATAACAGGAGGGCTCTATGTGGTAATCCTACAGGCCGGCAATTATACTGAGGAGGCCTGTCGTACGACAGCGAACAATGTTCAAATTTATCACCAAGACATACGCTTCAAGCTTTACTCATATACTTTAACTATGCAATGGACTGTCCAGTGTTACCTACAACTCCTATGTCGATCAATTATGTTGACGACGTCAAGAAACAGACTATTAACCACTGTTTTATGGATACTGATACCTTTACGGTATTCATGAGTATGAGATATGAGATATGAGTAGAAAATATTTCCAAAAAAATGTTTTTCTAAGAAGGCGTTTTACCGAATGTCAGCTCGAATATAAGTATGAGCAAGAGGAAATAGAAACTACATAACTGAACTTTATAATAATATGGCAATGTTCAAATGTGGTGATATCAAATATAACATTAAGTGCTATATGAGGTTGCCAAAACAGCAATTGGAGAACAGCATGAATAGACAACATATCTATAATGGAGTGTGGATGTATACTGATAAGTGAAATAAAGAGAGCCTACCTAGAATTGTAAAAGGAAGTGCAAAATGCTGCGTGTTAAGCTCTTTATTGGCAACAACCACAACTTGGCACCAATCAGCAAACTGCACAGCTCACACAGTTATCAGGAGATATAAACACAGGCTTTGTCCTGTCATTACTACAGAAACTGCTTCGTTATGGTACAACCAACTTCAGCCGCCATTGTAATCATGTAGGTCTTGAAAGAGAGATTCCATTCCGCACAACGTGACGTCAACCTGGCTGCCCTTTGATGTTATTGACCCAGTCCTAGCTGCCAAGGAAGACTTGGAGGTTACCACTTGATAACCCAGACTGGTTTACCTTCAAGGAGCAACCTACCACTGTATGAACAGCCCACTCTCAGTCCCTCTTCCTATACGGCATATAGCCTATGATCCATGGGCGCCGCCATGACGCCCCCCGAGTAGGTGTTCTTCACTAATGGAGGTGAAAAAGTAGGTGTTCTTCACTAAAGGAGGTGGAAAAGAAGTGAGTGATAATTGGGAAATGTCACAACTTTAGCCTTGCTCACATATTTATAGAAAGTGTTCCATATGGAAAATATCATGTCTTGGGTTTAATCATTATGTCATCCTGCTTTGGGATGGGTGTAGAGAGTCAAGGGAACCATGGTAAAATATTGAAAGGCAGTTGAATTTCGTAAGAACAAAGAGCCAGAATACAGGTTTGTCCCCCGACCACCTAGTGACTGCTTCGTGAACTAACAATGGCTCTGTCCCCTATACATTGCCCATCCTTATTGAGGTAGGGATGCAAATCATGGATAGAAAACGCTCACCGGCAATAGAATCTCGATGGGGTAATGGGAGTGGACAGTGTCTGGACTGGCACTAAAATACGCCCATAGCTGTGGGGTGTATGCAAATAGATGTTGTAAGGAGGAGTCATTCCCTTTCCGAAAATCAAAAGGTTTGCAGCAGATGTACGGACTGTTTATCCTCATGTTCCTTCAGACAAATGTACATGTATTGATGATTTAGAAGACAAAGCGTTATGTAAGTATTCAGAGCATAAGACGTGACAAAGAAAATGCATGAATTTGGCTATGTCATGGACTGGTGATAAACAGGATTAGTATACATGAAGTTTACAGTTATCAGATGTGCAGGTGGGATTTGAACATCAACAGATGGGCATTTATAATCCTTTCCAGGAACAGAGTATGCATTTTAAGAACAGCAGAAGCCATCCTGGAAATTTGATTACATTGTTTCCTGTCTACCAAATGTAAAACTTAACAAAAAATTAAATCCAACATGTTGGATCTTATCGAAAGGCCTACGATTCCCGTTTTTAATCGCGGCGTGTCAGGACCCAATTGTGGCGTATCGGTGTGTATCGCAGAGTCCATTGTAGAAATGTGGTACACTGCTACGATTTTGTTTGACCTCCCGATGAAATTTCTTATTTTAATCAGAAGGTCAATCGTAAGGCATATTGGCGTGTATGGGGAGCGCTAGGCCGGGCTCCCACTGTGCTTCCGACACACTGCGACAAGCGTCCCTCCCCCCGACACACACATACTTTCATATCATTTGCGTTGGTGCGCCTCTTATGTCTTGGTATGTGTCGGAACCATTGTCACCTTTTTATTTCCACAAAATCCCTCCCAACACAATGCGACAGAGCCCTTCCGACAGGGCTACGATTTAAAAATTCATATTGTAGCCTTATCATAGCCATGTGTCTGAAGCAGTGGAATCCCGGCTTTAGTACATGGTTTCGTTTGTTGTGACAAAAGGTTTCCATCTATAGATGTATAATTAGTTATCGCCTTTGACAGCTCGACAGGGTTTTTTATTTATCTGTGGTTTAATGGTCCCAGATATTATGATTTGATCCGAATTAGATACCAACGCTAAGCCTAAGACAATCAAGTGTTGAGAAAATTAGATCTATTATTGATAACTCGTATTTGATAGTACCATGATATATTCAGTAACACTGGATCGTACCACTCACATATGTGTAGCTTACATAACACTAGGCCCTGACAGGTAGAGTGAAGGGATACAACCTACTTATAAACCTGGCCATCTACACTTAACCAACCATTATGTCATCATACACTTGGTGTTTTCCCCTCTCCATTTATAGCTCGACCGTGATCCCCCACTTCTTCCAATCTCTAATATCTCTTTTTTTATCGCCTAGTTATGGTATCTAGATTGCTTGCCCTCGCATAGAGCATCTGCTGCCGTACTACGCTGCGCTGCTTAAATAAAGAATCGTCGGAAATCGATGTATTTATGCGTTAATATCCAATAAGGCCAGGTAAGCCCAGAGACGCTGGTCCGACGTGAATATTTAACGGGCACGTTGGACAACACACACAGAAATGTCATCGGGGGAATGGTTTGGCCACTTCCCCTCTCGCCCTATAGACACCACCTTTTGGACCGTTTGAAAAGCTCCGAGCTGCTCACTGCTGCTCACAGTTGCTCCTCACATCAATCTGCCGTATTAACTCAAATGGCATCCTAGCCCAAGTGCGATTAAGTGCTCTGCTTTGGCAAGAACCGCCACCATCCTGCTAGGTCCTAGTATGAGCCAGCTATAGAGTGATTGAATGAAAGGCCCATGCCAAATACGGTGGAGGCGTTATCGACATGGTATTCTAGCGCGTGAAGCAAAGCTATGATTATTCCTGTGTGTGCTGCAATGACTGGTGTTTGATTTCAATTAAGGTCCGGATACATTATGCTCGTCATTTATACTGCAAATAACAATCCCTTAATATTTCATCTTTGCTGTCTCATGGCATGAGTGCAATAGCTAACTAGCGTGTGGACTTTCTATCTTGAACATGGAATAGCATATGGAATACGGTGTATATTATATGGACTGCGTCCAGGAGAAATGCACCTCAACTATCGCGCTTTTCACATTACGTAAGAACTCTTGGGTGATTAGGTCCTAATTACGTCGCCCCCGTCTTTATCGACTTAATTAACTCCAAACTCAAATACAGGCGGGCGGAGGATATCTACTGTCTGATCCTCTGTGTGCAAGGCCACCGAAGCCGGCTCATATCACACAAAAAGGAGCAGGAAATGGGACGAGGAGCAGCCCGTAGGCACGGTTACTTGGCCAATTAATGGGCTTTGGTGTAGCGTTTCAGAAGCCAGAGCAACTCTCTCTACGGCTACTAATCTGGGTGTGGGTGGTCAGAGCAGATCAGGATCGATCCAAAGTATAAGGCAACCATATTAATTCAAGAAATAAGGTTAGGGACCTGTTACTATGGTTTAGATCTGTGCTGAGGTGTTCCTGATAATAGAGGCCATTGTGGAGATTATATACGGTGTTATGTAAGTATTGATAGGATAAAAAGTGGGTGGAATGCATTAAGTCGACCACACTGAGGATGATGGTAATAAGCAGGATGTATTAGTGTAGCTTACAATAATCACGGGAGAACGGAACGGAATCGAACATCAACATACATGTATTTTGTAAACCTCTCTATGTGGAAGTCTTTCTGTTCACCCAATCAGTCAACAAAAAGTATCAAATCATCGACCAATAATTCAAATACTGCGCCTGTAACATATCACATTTATACAATAGATCAGCAGAACCTATCCTGTAAACTGGTGTACAATAAAATTAAAATAAAGTATTAGACAGATACAAGTAACCAGGGATGAATCGGCCTACACGTCTACATAAGAGACAATGGTTCAACCAAAATAAACTATATGTACATGTACATGCATTTATCATATACCCATGCAGTATATAAAATTTGATAATTACGATTGTATACTGAACCCTGTGCTGTACACTGTAATACTGCACACGTTGAAACATAAGCAGTGTGCAAGCTTTCATATAGACATGTCTTCTATGCCAATATATGGTAAGATTTTATTAATTATGGGTATATGATAAATATAGAACGACCCACCATGCTCGTACATGTTTACAGAACTCGGCCTGCAGGCCTCGTTCCGTAAAAAAAACAATTCCCCATCTCGTTTTGTAGCATGTACAGCATGGTCAGGTCGTTCTATATGAATAGATATATTACTGTTAATGGGTGGACCTAGTTGCACAAGCCTTCTTAAGTAGGCCTACATGAGTAATTAAGGAAGACGTGTGGTCAGTCAAAACAAGACCAAGACTCTTAATAGGGTCAAACAAAGGTTATCAGTGATATACCACAACTTAATATCTAGATCAGTGCCACATTACAGACCTATGGACTCAGCTACAACGTATGTCTGGTGCCAATTTAAACCAGGCGGCGAGAGATTAGATCAAGCAGCTGGTAAACTAGACCACCAAGGTGGTCCAAGGTTTGGAACACGTCCGATCCGAGATCTGTATTATTTGAAGCTGAGGTCGTGTTCCGGAGAATGCTTATTCCAGGGACACACTAAGCAACAAATGTAGCGATTTTCAACAGAACATGGCATGTATGTGAGATATTATTTCATAGTAATATCTCCCACCGATTATTTAGCATCTCAAAAGCAATAATCTGTTAGTATTTTTCAAGAACTTTCTTTTATTTTCTTGTACCCTTTTACGGTATATCAGGATATGCTGAATAGTTATAGTCACATTGCATGCTTGGCATATCCTTAATCTTTTGGACGGGCGGTGGTAAACCTCTAGTGGTTGACGCGTAGAAATACACTAGGGAGTGTGTTACATTCTCAACCTCGAATGGTTTACGGAGCCGACTGCCCCAAATCCACTGATTGTTGTATTTCCTACCTATGGTCATCAATAATCATTTCTATTCCTAGAAATTCGATAAAAGCCAAATTTTTGTTATTTTCATCAACCGAATCGCCCCTATCGACTCACAGAACTGCCATTTTATTTTAGTTGGTATTCAGTGAAGGGCGCCTAGCAGGGTTTTTTGCACTCCATACACAACTTCAGTGTTCACAATTAGAACAAAGCATCCAAGTATCAGTTACACGATTGTATTTTCTGTCGACCATGGATTTGGAAGCCATAGACCATGGATGTGGTTTATGGCCACTAATAAATAACAGGTAGTGGCTTACTGTTGCCCCATACAGTTCCAATTGGATCTTTTATACCCATGGATAAATATACGCGCATCTGGTCAAACCCGTTCTTGACCCACCTGCATATGATTACTGTGAATTGCGCAAAAACAACCTGCTTTTTATCGTGGATTGTGAGTCCGAACTAACCTCCATTCACCTCTTATCCCCTCTTCACTAACATAACCATGTAAATATTCTACATCGGCACAGCGTTTGTGTCTAAACTCAAATCTGAAACCCGTCAATTATATCATTTTAGCAAAAAAAAAACTCCTTTGCTAATTCAGCCCCAGTGGGGAACCACACATAGGACCAGAATCTGTCACACGTCAGCCCTTATACGGTAAGGGGGCATATAAAATGTGATTAATCGGCTTTTAGAAGTAAATACACTCTAGGGGGAGAGCTTGGTCTGATGAAATACCAACGTCAGTTTTTGTCATACTGTCATAGACCCAGGTGCACCGCTCAGTTTTTTTGTCAATCTGGTATGCAGCATCGCCCCCTGGAGGAGGGTGGGAGTTAGTTAATGAGCAGCTCATGACCGCACTATGCCACGCCCCCTATCGGCTACAGGCTGCCGGTACTTTCAGGTCAATCCTCTTCAAGCAGCTCGCAGTCTGGTGGGATGGGCTTCTACCTCAAATTAGACATAGGAATGTGCACACACTCCTATTTCCCATTTCTATTTTATCTGCCTACTGTCTTTCTAATGAGGTAATTTCATTGGTGTATTGTGCAAAGTATATACACTCACTAACCTGTAATAACTGCCGTAGTTAGTGTATCCATGCTGGTAGGCAGTCACTACAAGTCATGATTTGATAGGCTGACTTATAAAACTTGGCTCATCAGTGTCCTAATAAAAAATATAGGATTTCAATCCATAAAGATTTTGAGTAACCTCATCAGTTATATCTTTCTTCATATTTCAATACCTCATATTATTCCAACTTTTAAAACTCAAGGAGGAAACCAAATAATCCATGAAATGATCTAGATTGCTGATCCCAGAAACGGAACTGCCTCGACCTGGCAAGCAATAGCCTGGCGTATGATTTAGCAGACCGATAAACATAAAGTAGGCCAATCACTAAGAAACTGCCAATTAGCCCTTTGGGGATTAAAGAAAATCCAGTATAACATCTGTTATGTTGAATAAGTGGGCTCGCCATACCAAGTACTAGGTTAATCACACTGGAGTGTAATTAGGGATGTACATCCCTGAAGTATTAGACTGTTACGTAGTGGGGACCCACCTCCAACGCTTCATTGGATGTAATGTTGCGCAATCATTAGAGACACTTACCACAGGTATACTACACTTTATTTTGGCAGGGATGTCAGTTGGGGTCATGAAAAAAGAAAATATTTTCCACGTGGAATTTACTGCCTCAGAAAGACAAAGAATACATCGAAAACACATCATTGTTGACCATGGAATGGGGTTGATGGTGTGTGGGGCGGTTCAAATCACTGTTTTATTGGTGTGAATGAAGCCCAATTCGTTCTCTCTTTGTTTTACACAAGAAAGTAAAATTACAGACAGAAAATGAAAACAGGGATTTCCTTGGAAAATAGGGAAACTGCAATGCCTGATTTTTCACTACTCCACATCTGCTTTACAATATCCAACCTGGAGAAATAGAGATAATAAATACTTGATAAAGCTATTCCATCACTTTATCCGCCTAAATCAAAACATTTATATGATATCGGGGCGTGATGAATTAGTTAATTGATTCCCCCATGACTTATGGATTTATCATTTCATTGGAACAGATGCGTGTTGCCATCACTGCGGCCAGTGCTGCTCTCAGCTCAGTTGCTGACCTCCGAGCGACTCCGACTGGTGGCGCCACCAGGCGGGCTGAGTCGTGAAAACTGCTGACGCGGCAGATATATATCCCGGTATCAGTAAATCTGGTCCCCGCTTGACTAATCGAAGATTCCACGGCTAGTGGAACTAATACCCCCAATATCGCATACAGTTCGGGGGAAAAAATCGCAGATGGCGAAGATACCGGTAGCGATGTCTAAACTAACCGACGTAATACCGAGACGTGGCTGGAGTATGTAATGCAGACCCTGCTGGGGTCTGTGACTACCTATTTCTATTTCTATTTCAATATGTTTCCGCATTATTCGATGTCTAAGACTGATACCATTTTGGTGTCCCGGCCTCCCCTGATTTTAGATAGAGATCACGTAGTTTCTATCTCGAAAAAGGTGACTCAACTTTGTTTATTGCAAACCTGATTCTAGAAAATATTCTTCGAGATTCGTGATTCTATCAAAACGACATTTAAATTCATTCGCAAAATAGACATTTCCCTATGGATATTAATATGTTGTTAATAAAAACGAGGATCCCTACTTTACTTGCCTGTTCTTGCAGCCTCCCCTTCCCCATTTTACTCCTCAGCTAGTTCGTGATTAACTTCTAAAACGTAATGTCAAGACATCGAACTTTCTAAAGAACCACACGTAAAACGCCGAGAAACACTTAGCATAGTTGATTATCCTCTAATGCATGTAATATGCATGTAATATAAACTGTAGACGCATGATTTAGATTAAACATCACATTGTATGAATAGGTTACAGTGAAAACATACACGACCTCCCTCGAAACAAGATGATGATAACAAAAGGTCTGGGGAAAGTGAAAGAAAAGATATAACTCTGTCAAGTGAAACTAAGTTTTATACATATGCTTGGTAGATCTTGCGATAAGTGGTATGATTCGAAATAATGAACAATTTACAGCTGAGATTGAGACCAATAATGAAATAACTATATAGGTGTTCATGAAGGTAATAATTGACAAAATTGGCAGCCACATTGTCACCTGTGTATCCCATAGTCTATCAAGAAGACATTAACACTTGGTCGCGCTTCATCTAACAATACTTAGGAGGTGAGAATGTTGGATAAGGTGTGAAAATACATTAGCATTGATTAATACACTGGATGCCACAAGAACACCTCAATAAGCCTAGATGGCACCCTTTGTAGCAATTAACAACTACGTGCCATCAGACGGGACTGGGGTTATTCAAACTCGTCCCCGCCACTCTGCAGCAACTGGACTATCGCGTTGCCCTTAACTTCTTAAGCCGGGCCCCCACCTACCACGATGGTCTACGACATACTCCCTGATGGCTACGATTTCAAATGCCCAAATCGTAGCCTATCGGAAGGTCCCAGAATTGTAGACCTATGTCGTGATCCAATATGTGAATTATACTCGACGACCACGATATCTTCCCGATAGGCCACGCTACCCTATGACAGGCTACGAAAAATCCAACATGTTGGATTTTATCGGGACCTCTACGATTGGCGTTTTCAATCGCAGCCTATCGCAGCTAATCGCAGAAACCTGTTCCACCTACCACGATTTTTGATGACCTCACGATAGAATCGGTATGGTGTCGGGAAGGCAGTCGTAGGGCCTATCGGGACCAGAATCGTGGTAGGTGGGGGCCCGGCTTTACTGGGCATCTTATGCGTGCTGCGAGGAATCCGTTGCATCACATATAGTTGCAAGCCCGGCTACACTGGTACAACACGATGAGCATGCCACTCGTATTGGCTTTTATTATCTTGTGATAACTGAGGTGTGCACAGTTGCAGCCGTGTGACTGGGCTTTCACTGTGTTAAGGGATGATACATGGATAACCAGACAGGAACCACCACACCCATCACTCAACACCCCTAAAACACCGGAGACGAAATTGGCAATTGACTATATGCCCTGGAGGCTCCTTACCGGTCACGACTGCCACCCGTAAGTGGCCGGTAACAAGGCCTGGCATCACCAGGGCAACTTGTCCTCTGACATGGAGATTTATAATTAATATTGTAGGTCAGCTTCCCTGCATGTGAAGGTACTACCTACGTGCCTGCAGGATAGGGTATACCGACGGATTGCTCATGGGGTGGGCTAGGGTGTTCAGGTAGACCAGAAGTAGAATCAATCGAGTAGAGGAGAAGTGGAAATGATCGGGCAGAATAGAAGTGGGGGTTAATGGGCAGAGGAGAGGTTGAGGGTGATCAGGCCGACGAGGAGTTGGGGTGATTAGGCAGGGAAGGGTTAGGGGATCGGGTATTGTCTGGAGCTTGTGTACTGCCGTGGCAAATGGTACTTATACTCTGCTATGCATACAGTGGATTAAAGGTTGATAAATAATTAATTCGGAATGTCGGGCAAAAACGTTAAGTGCCTATAGCCGCATGTGCCTTCTATACGAGGCCTGATATTTATATCACTGTCAGACTAAGAGTCGATGTTCCAGATTTTGATTCTCTCTTACAACAATAACCATTCCTCTCCTGTAGCCCATGGTGCAATATTCATATGGTGCCGGTACCATTTAAAAACCAGGCAGCCTCAATCATATGCATTTCTTTCGTCGTCCCATTTACCACTTGGGTCAGGCAACTATATGTCATCAGGGTTTAATTCCTTTTTCCCTCATGGCTTTTTTATATAATCGAATTTATCAGTCTGTTCTGATTTCTTATGTTGCATATATACATATGCCTGCCTTTTAGTTTCCTCTTTCACTCCCGGGCTGAACTGTTATTTATCAATCTACATTATATAGGACCATCTGCCAACGTACCTTTATCATACAGTATATAAGCTTCTATCTGTCTGTGAATATCTCAATTTGCTTGTGCCTACTTTAATCTGTGAATATATCTCTGAGGGTATATTTGTGAATTCGGTATCTGCCCATTAGTATCTTCCTCTTCCATCTTAATTTGCCTCTAACTATCTCCATCTAACTATGAATGTCTCCACGCGACTATATGTATCTGCCTGTGAATTCTGCTCAGCTTCTGAATTCTGTGTCTGCTACTGATTATCTCTATCTGCCTGTGACTATCACTATTTGACTCTGATTATCTATTTGCCTGTAACTACATTTGGTTGTGACTCTATACCCGTGAATATGTTTATCTGCCTGTTACTGTCATTATCTGCATGGGCGTAAATGCACCTGCCAATAATTATTTCTCTGTGTTCCTGTACCAGTTGCTCACGTGAGGATTCCTACCTGTCTCCGTATCAGCTTCTATGACCTCTGCCAGCCTCTATTAGGTCTTGTCACATTCTATTGTTACTATATTCGGCTCTTAGCAAACCCATGTCTCTCATCCGACCATGCCCCATCGACCCATAATGCGGAGAGGATGGAGTGTCTTTATTACATTCTATTTCTAATATAGAGAGGCCATCGGGGTCTAGACATAAAAAGTACATTTCAGAAGCCTGCTCATCTCTCTTCTCAAATACATTGAAAATTTAGTACCTCATAAAAATTGAACTAATGAGAAGATTGTATTTCTGATTTTAAAGTGTCCTTCTGTATGGCCATTACAGATCAAACATACTATCAACAATCTTGCTGTTCATCATATCTTAACAAAGGGGTGTTCCGGAAGACATTTCATAAAATAGACGCAAGGATATGTGACGGAATACGTGGGACATGCATTAGAAGTGGTGGGAATGTGTAACATCCTAATTGTCTATTTACATGACATTAGAGCAGCTCCCGATAACTGTCTCAGCCACCTGCCCTGGGACCGGTTTAATAAAATTCAATCCCGAGAAATGTTTGAGGAGATCTTATAGATCTCACCTAGTCGTTAATATACATTTTCGATTGATGTAAATATGGTTAAACAACGCCAACTCAGATCCTAATATACGAGATCTTAATGGTCTAAACAATCACATATTGATTGAAAGGCGCTTAACGTAACGCTAGGATATCATTCCTATCTGGAATATTTTGCGGACTCATTTCAGGAGCTGTCAGTTGACTAATCCGTGATGGCAATAGATCAGGTAATTCTCTAACCTGTTGAATAACGCACGCCTCGTCCCGCCATGCCTACAACGGTTCAGGCGCCACCTGGGAGACCCTGAAGGGGCCATGTATCTTATATCATGTGGTCGGGTCATGTATACTCACTGCAGCGCATGTAAAAGGAACCCTTTATATAAATTTAAGAGAGAAACGCATAGCAGCTCATTCGTTGCATGATAAAATCCAGTTAAGAAGAGGGGAGGCCACTTGGTATTGTGCGCATGTGAGTGTTGCCTATCCTTTATGGTGCACTATTCTATTTTGCCTAAAGCTGGTAACTTGTGAAGGGCCATCTTTAGCCTAACCTCTCTGTGAGTTAGGTTTGGGCCTGTGACAATCGCAGCCTGAACGTACATACATTTAATAGAAATGCATTAAAACAATCTAGATGTATCCTATTAAAACTATAAAAGCAATCTTGCGATCAAATAGGTCTGGTTCCATAAATCACTCGTAAATTCCGTTATAAAACATTTAAATGGGCGTTTTGAGGGCACCCGGAGCCATTTTCATAGTAGCTAAATTTCTGGTCGCTAATTGGTCAATTCTTTGGTCCTGTTATAACAATTCCGTATGCCTCAAGTGGCATATAAAACTCCATATGCCGGTCAGCGTGGCATGCGGAAACTCCATGTTAAGCCTATGGGATTTAATATTAGGGGTATAAAATCCTATAGAATGCTTTACCATATAGCCTCCTGAAATTGCATGAAAAAAGTGATATAATAATCCCATACCACTTTTTCTATAGAAAGTGCATTAAGGCGCCAGGTATTGAAGGGTACATGCATCTAGCCGCACATCCTGACCGAGGTGAGTGAGACAAATGAGTAATAGTCGGAGAACAAAAGACGAGGGGTTCATAGAGTAATGATAATGTCTCTTAATCTAACCAACTATAATTAATCGGCAATAGTCTTGATTTACGTTGTGTCGTATGCGCCCATTGAGCTGGACCAATGACGTGACACACAGCCCAAGAATACGTAAATCAGGCACACTCTGGGTTAATACCCCTACCATCGCCTTTTACCCTATAGCGTTCCACACTGGCCATCATTATCTGTCATCTGTGACCCGCTTTCCTCCACCCCTCACCCCAGCAACACCATAGTCCGCAATATGCACGTCAGTACGGACACCTTGCAGTAGAAGCACGGTCGACGAATGCCCCTAGGAGAGCGTAAAAGGACTATTTCTCTATGCCTGGCATTAGGGTCTGCGAGCAACTCTTGGGACCCATTATGCATGAGGCCGAACCTCGGTGCTGACATGGGGTGCGGTATGTAAATGAAATCCCTGCTATTCCTGTAGTCCTTTCGTGCGAACTAAATCGCCAAATGAAATAAATGTCCCGATCCAAGGGGGTTGATATGTTTGCCCAGAGATATGTTCCCCGGAAGAAGATTTTTTGAGTCTATTTTGGTGTTTGGAACGGGATCAAACACACAGAAACAGCATATATGTCGGAATTACAATATACCTTAGATTTGTGATATACCAAACAACAAAGCATAAATAATGCTAGCGCTTTAGTCCCACAAACTCTCGTCCTAAAGCAAAGTCAACCACGCTCATTTTTTAATATCATCTGGGGTAATTTTATCCAAAAGGTTTTAAGCCTTTGGTACCAAAAAGCACCCCATAGATTCAGCTCCATCTGACGGCCAACAGACACAGATTGTAATTATTTATTTATGCGGGCGTTAGCCTTCATCCTGTCAGGCTGTGTGCAGTGAAGGATACATCATCAAGTTGTTAGCAAACCTGCCCCATGCATTCCCCCGCCTCCCGTCAGTCCGTCTTCTCATACGTTTGTGTGTGTGCCTCCTCCAGGGTGCCTCCAGAGCCCCTGCTCCGTCTCCCAGCGGAGCCTGGCCGCCGCCAAAGATGCACATACAGTCTATTCACCCCCTTCCGGGTAGTCCTTCCCATTGTCTCCTTCATCCCGAAGTGGCTGCGCAAAAACCTGCTGTGCATCCGCATAATAACTACGGATGTAGCAAGTCATGGTAAGAAAAAAAAGAGGGAAATCAAATCTAGAGGGAAAAATGAATGGTCAGTATCAGGACTGGGTGGTTTGTATGTTGGCTTGATTTAATGTCCAGTCAACCATTACAGGTCCTTTCCAAGTTCTTTTACACAAGATGGGTGGTGAAAGAATCTATGTGATGAATTCAGGTAGAAATCTCACCCCTACACATATAACGAGGTGAGAATCTACCACTGCTGGGGATGAAGGAGAAAGGTGGCTGCAGAGGGACTCGAACCAAAAACGTTCCGCAACCTTGGGATTACGAGTCCAGTTCTCTGAACCACTGAGCCAACTCCCTACACCCCAGGACTGGGAAGTAAATCATCCTAGGACATGTGGGCCTTCCGGAAATCACAAAAAGGTTGGCACTTTTCCATAGTCTCTCAGCACCTTTCAGTGGCCTCCTGTGGTAGCCTATCAGGAGCACGGTGCCAACAGGGTTCAACCCAGATACTTATGTAGAACTGAATCGTCTATCTAACTATTCGAGAGTGGTTCTGGATTTATCTCACCCATTTCATGGACATTAGAATAGCGTCATCATATCAGAATAATTCAAACTACTTCACAAATCTAGTAATCAATCTCCATATTGATGTTTTGTCAGTTCTCGGATATCCTGGCTACTGATTGGTCAATCGCATCTTACAACACTCCGCCAAAGCCATTAGCGTCGTATCGTCACTTTACCGGGGTGATCGTCGAGTATTCTTTATCTAATATTACTCTTATGGCTACACTTGTTCCAGGAGTGAGATGAAGCCGGAGGACACCTGGGTGAGGTCAGAAGGTCTCAGAAATCTATATGAAAAAATGTACTTCCTTAGGCTTTTCTACCGTCCGATGTTCAATTATTGTCCTGGTCATTTATTGTCTTTTTTTATCATGCCGAGGTTTCTGGAATAAGACGATATGAAAACACTTGCAGAATAAATGCCTTCAGACATCCACTATTATCATGTATGGGCTATTTTCCTTACCCTACTACTCACGCCAACAATAGTGAACAAATGGCTTCCTTGAAAAGTGATATGTCAATGGAAGAAAGCGTCACAAAAGGGATGGTAATTGGATAGGGAAAATGGGTGGTAATAATTAATGCACTCCTCACACAATTCCCCGTAGGCGCAGGTGAAGGAAGTCTGTAGAGTTTATACTAGGCGTCAGTATCTAACAAAGCACGTTGCGGATCCCTCTGCAGTATCATGTCCGACGGACCTAGCCCAACAGTCTTCGGGTTAGCTTTCATTGTCGTCTGCTCGTCTACCTATAACTCAAAACGCCTATGGTATCTTTTTTATTCCTATATACCTATGTGTGAACAACCTATGATTACTTAACGCTGCTGGGGGTGGAATAACTTTTGTTTACTGCCCAGGTTGAAGTTACTGCCCAGGTTGACGTTTACTGCCCAGGTTGACGTTTACTGCCCAGGTTGACGTTCAGAGACAATCGGTTTTTATCGATATTAGCCGACAATTTAAGGTATATAGGAATAGGGAAACCACATACCAGTGGAAATAAGTCAAAATTACTCGGTAAGGCTTGGAAAAATTACTGCCCGCGGCTTCGCTTTGGGCAGTAATTTTTCCTAGCCTTACCGCGTAACTTTGACTTATTCCCACCGGAACATAGTTTCCCTCTATTATTATATATCTAGATATAGCTCCAGCTCTACGGGTATAAAACCAGATTCTTCGATACGCAGTGTTTTACCAGCTTTTAAGACCCCGATTATCATGGATTGCTAGTATTGGATGTAATAGGCCCGTAACGATGCATACTGATGGTAACTGCATCAATATTCAACTCGACATATCTACGAACATTTTGTTGACGTTCACGTTTCGTATTAGCTTACAACAAATGTGCCTCGATCCGTGACAAATAACAACAATAACGTCAAGACACATACATGTATGCTGGAAACAAGGCAGCCTATGACTGGTATTGTGACACTATATCACACACGTGACCCACATCCGCGTGAGTGTTCAGGAGCAGGTGTAAGGCCGCCCACTGTAGAAGCCATGCTTCCCACACCTGTAGGTCCTAATGCCTTTTGAGTTGATTACACGATAGCTGGGTTCAAAGGTCGACTGCAACTGTCATTTAGTAGCGATGCCGTCTGCAATGTCTTCTGCAATTAACGAGTCACGCAGCCACATTAAGATTCCGGTCACAGAACAGGCGCAATGCACTTGGATGACCTGCTATTGTCGTCTGCCAGTATAGCTTACACGGTGCGGATGTGTTTGGAACAGAATACTCAGAGTATCCTTATAATCACATCAGTAACGAACAATCCCGTTTGGTAAGGTATAATCCGCAATGTACCGTCAAGTAAAATTATTGCGAATATGTCGGTGAAAATTCATGGAAATAATGGAAATTGTGGATGGGGTTTCTATTATAATGAAGTTTTGATAAGACCTACTAATCTTTCTTATTTTATGAGCAAAGGAACTTTGGATGCATGTGCTTGGAATTGTGAAATGTACTTAAGTCAGTTTTCTTGTACATGCCAAATCGGCTGTTAAGGTTAGTTAGTCATGAGTCTATGACTGCGTGCCACGGAAGTTATCTAAACACTGAGACGTTTAACTCCTACTAATCTATAAAAAAAACTCTAACAAAGACCCGCACTATTCTATAAAAACGGAAACAATCGCATGCTAGGCATTTACTTTATCTACTTTCGAATTCCTACAACAGACTACATTCTACTTAGCTGTCAGCCTGGACTAAGACATGTTAACGATCACTGCCGATATATTTTGGCGTGCTATTTCTAAGTGATGTAATATCCTTTACATTACCTCTGAAGATCCTTGAATGTTTACTTGAATTAAATATTGGTGATAGTCTATAATGTTGGATGAATTCCTAATGACTAATTGGGGAATAGGTATCCGACAGTATCTATACAACCTGTTTTTTCTGCCCCATGAAACCCAGTTTCTCACATTCCATATTTGTACTACTCGAGTTCGGTGGATTCCCACAGTTTCTTCACAGCTTCTCCTGTCCCTGCATTTCTATAGATAAATTCGATTCCTAACTATAGATTGAGCTATCGTTACCACTGAGAGATTCAATTACAGCAGAACCGGGCAACGGACCACCATGCAAGTCCCAATCTGCTATGAACGATTTTTTTTCTTTTCCTTGGTACACTATTAATGTAGGGCACTGAACAACATTGGCTAGGAATGGAAGGTGCTCCACTTAACAAATTTCTACTTTACTATCATACTTGATGAGATGAATATATTTCCACAATAGCAGAAACCCCGTACTACCAGGCTGTGAAGATGACCTGCTGTTTGCCTCGTGTGTCTGTCACTTTAACACTATGCCAGGTGCTTCATTACAACTAAACACTCCACCAGCCGCTTCAAACGCAAAGTTGCTGACAAAAAAAGAGAAATCAATGGATCCACAGCCATTAGTTCAAGCCGTTACAGAATGAGCGCAGAGAGAAAGCCACCTTGGGAATGTGTAATAATCAGAGCTCTCTGTGCAGGTTCACTATATGATGGCAGTGTCCGCGGTTACATTATCTCGGCAAATATGAACTCTATCAGAATCATACAACTTGGTTTATCGTTAATGGTTAACATAAATCTGTCTGAACGAATGCAAGCAACTTCAAAGTATGACTCACTAATAGATAAAGTTTAGTTGCATAAATATACCTGATCCCACCGGGGTCCTACCAGGACATGGCCAAGTTCGGCACACGTGTAGGTGTTGCCGAAGTTTTATCAGTATAGATAAATATCGTGAAATTTCGTATATCCATAATTACATATGTGAGCTCACGTATAGCAAGAAATATTCATATGTCCAGACTACCCCTGATTGCTTGGTGTGCTGAAATAATGCAAGTCGGGTGATGTGTCAGCATAATATTTAGAGTACATTAGCGCCATTAGCCATGTTAAATGACTCCCTCTTGAGAACTAATGACTTGATTGACTTCCGTGGTTTATGTGTAGAGCTGGCCACAAACGTTAACCGTCGACGTAACCTACAGCATACAACATGGAAAGCCTTTAAATACAAGGACAAATAGAATGCTGTCAATGTACTGCGGCAATGCTCTGAGCCATGCGATTATGGTTCGGGATGGGATCTAAAATGCATCAAATAAATGTGTGAGTTTCCGTAGACCTATACCATTTACCATGTAAAGGTTCTGTACTATTATAGCACAAATAGCACTGCTAATTGAGGCATTAAAGTGTAGGTTGCAAATGTGTGTGTAGAGAGTGCAAAGCTGCAGATTACATCTCGATGAATTTTCATAACAAGATAACCTTCTTAATCAAGGAAGGTACTGCAATATTCACTTTAACATTCTATGAATATTAATGTAGGGCCTTCAATGGTATAGGGGCCATCCATAAAGTACGTACGCACCGAGGGGGGGTGGGGTGGGGGTCAGAAATTTTGGAAAATCTGCGTATGTTCCCTCTTTGTTCTATTGCGTACAAGATTGGGAGAGGGGGTGGGGGGTCCAAAATTTCATATATTCTGCGTACGTACTTTATGGATGGCCCCATACTATATAATGATGACCATTCATATAAGTGTGAGTTGTCGTAATCGTCTGACGTCACATCATGCAAAAAGATTACACTAAAAATGAATTCAACAACATTAAATCGCGAATAGAGCCGCTACAAGCAATCTTGGCCTCTTCCATCTAGAATGTCTATTGACACCAGTCACAGATATTATAGCCCTGCACGAGACGGTGCTCATGGCGCCGGCGATGTAAGACCCGAGCAGCTCGCTTCATCAAGTTTTTACTCCTCCATTTCCCGATAAATCCTTCTTGCGAAACGCCAGAAATCGTCTAACCGTGCACGATGCTCAATCTCAGGGCAGCCATGTCTGAATGATGGCTCCTCCCTCTACCAAATATTTGTCCTCAATGTTGGGGGCCGACTAACCGTGCAAGATTTGTCATCAAAGGTAGATTAATGACCAAATGATGGCCATCATCTCACCCAATAAAAGAGATAAAAACCCATATGATTGCTCTCGTTTTAAGTAGTATTACCCGATCCTGAACCAATAAAATCAATCCCTCTCATACGTTTCCTTTTCAAACTCTTGCCTGTACTTTGCCTGGGTTTACACATAAATGTGCTCACAGGTTTGATATTTCTAATTTATTTTCTTCAGATTCAAGCAAGCACAAAATTTCATTTCCTTTATCCTGCATTTACCCAACCTTACCCAGCCACAGAACGTTAACCTTTCGTGGGCGGCTGATGGTTTGACTCTTGAGTAATTATTTCTCCAGGGTTCCATAAAATGTCATTTCTGTTCGAAGAAGTGAATGGATATTTATGACATCTTTCCCCCGAGGAGTTTGTTAGTGTTTGGACTAATGCTGGAGAGGGGGCACTCAACAATTATTTCAATGTGATAAATCCAATGATATTTTGCGTGAAAAGCTGTTCGCAGAATTGAGGAACTAATTGGGTTTTTATCCCTTTTTACAGCCTTTGCAGGTTTCCGAGATGAAGAACGAGAGGTGATTTGATTGCTTCAACTTGATAAATTAGATCATATTTTTCGTGAAACAAAGACCTACCCCAGTTGGTATCTTATCGCCGTTGCACAAAATAAAAACCAAAAACAGCAATCCACCCCACGCCTGCGTATGCGCCTGGAGGTATGGTTCTTGAGTCCCTCAAGGGTTAAGCAAGGCATCCCTCGTCGACCAACGGCATGGCTCATTATTTGGACAAGGATAATTGGCCGCCCCGTTCGCTGGTTACAGGCCGCCCATCGTGGACACTATTTTTTGTTGCCCAACGGAAACGTCCCCATCCTGAGGCCGTATTAAAATGGCCGTCTGGTGGCCACGACGTGTCCTGTGCAATCAACTGCCTACCAACCGGGTACCAGCGACACACGCCGCCAGGGGGACGCACGAGCCTCGTTTCAGGTGTCGGGTCAGAGCCCGGGGATCCACCGCGGGTCTGTCGGTTTGTGCGTGGCTGTATCTGTACGCGTGCATGTAGGGGTTGGCGACACTTTGTGTACGGTCTATATGTGTGTGTGTGTGTACCATTACGAGGTTAAGGGGGACCATTTTGTGTGAGAAGAAAAAAAGACTCTTTTACTGTAGGGAGAGATTTCAAATTGGGAAAAGGAGAAGAGGTCCATCCATATACGCATAAGAATGCACTGTCTGTGTTTTTTATCATATGTTTATCCACGGTCGATGGGTGTGTGGATGTGGTTATAGGTGTAAGTAAACGGCTGCGCTGTAGTGACACACTCTTATATGTCATTTGCCATCAATTTAAGGAGTCACATCGAGGGGCATCCTACCATCATACACGCGTACAGGAATCCCTTGCATCAGTTCCTTCACTGGCCACTTAGTGTCGGGAAAATGGTCCTACATATTTCTTATATGAACTAAAAATGTGAAAAGTTGGAGTGTGCACGCACAGTGATGTACAAGTCGAGGTCTACAGTTGCCTGGATACAGGAACCATTGTTACTATGCATTTATGTACGTGTGGGGAAGTGAGGGTATGATAATTGAGGCCAAATAGTAGGCATATGAGACAGTCAATTGAAACTACCTAAGAATGCACTTTGACATGAAGGAACAATCTGAAAGGGCATAAGTATGCATGTTCATTAAGATCTAGGTAAAGGAGATGTGTGTATGAGGATATATAGCTAAATGAGAGGGATGTATGTTTAATGGAGAAAGTTAGGTGTATGAACATGGCCTTATTGGGCACCAGCTGGAAGTCGCAGTAAATCAGGACTTGGAAACATGTTCTCCATTCAGCTAGACATGACCAAGTGTGTGTGTGTGTGTGTGTGTGTGATGGGTGTGTGTGTGTGGGGGGGGGGGTGCTGAAGGGGCTACAACGTACGAGTTTGCAAGTCATACGTAGCGCAAGTTTTAGTTCCATGTGACTAAGTTTAGGGAAAAATGGATTATATTTTGGATCACTAAACACATGTCTTAGATATTGTGGAATGAGGATTGTTCACTGCCCTCCAAAATGATAGTGGAAGGGATACGTTTCTACGGTAATCTATGGTAACTTCTGAGCAGAAATATTCTGACATTTAATGCTGACTCAGTAAAGTCTCCCCAAACGTTATTCCCTATTCATCAATTATTGAATCACAATGACTCGAGTCTTACTGAATGTTCGATCTAGTATATATGCCCAATAAAATTCGATATCGAATGAGAATTATATATGGCGTCAAGTAGTAAGCAGGGTGAACATGGCTGATAGACTGGTGCAGAGTACTTAATAAGCGTACTTAATTAGAGTAATAATGATCCACCTAGTGGTGAATACCAGTGGAACAGGAGGCACATACTATATGCAGTCAGTTAATTGCTCCTCAAGCATTGCGTATATGGTTGCGTATTCTACAAATAGCCAGCATCTAGAGTGCATACTGGCACTATCGTTTTTAGCACAATGTGCTTACACTGTGGACGTGTCATGCTTGCCGATAATATTGAACTTGTCCAAATAGGTCGCCACACATCGAAGACACAGATATGGGTGGAATGGCGTGTAAGATGGGTTCATCACGATAACCAAGGGTTCAGCAGACAAAGAGCCAGTGCTGGATCAAGAAGAATGCAGAGGTGACACCAGGACGAACCAAGCTCAGAAAGGAATGCCCAAGAGAACCCTGGTATAAACTATTAGGATAGACCTAGTATAAACTTGAATCGGAACCGAGCCAACAAAAAGAGCAAATGCGAGTCCGCATCAGGCACTTGGAGGAACCGACGAGAACCGAGATCTGACTAGTACTGAGCGCAAGCAAATCACATTTAGGGCCCCTCCCCTACCCACTGAAGCCCAATGGCGGGCAAGATGGTGGCTTATCGGCGTGAGGCTAGCAGCCTTACAATCGTGAACAAGACAGATGGCCCCGTCCGCCCACATCAACGACGGGTCCCGGATGGGCGAAGCGCGCATGCGTCAATGCGCCGACGTCGCCCTGTGGAGGACGCGGCTGTCCCCGGTCGCCTGTGTTTCTCTGTGAGGTACTTGTGTATTGTCCGGTGACGCCACGAATGACCAGTATCCACCAAAACGGTAGGGACTTGTAGGATCCGATACAATGTGTGATTCTGGTCAAGTTTATTGTCAGAATGAAACGAGATAATGATAACGATTAATTCTATATTTCCTAAAGAAGAGAGGCTGAGTGTGTTTCGGTGTTCAATGACAAAAATCAATTTGCCTGTCGTAAATATCAATATTTCCTATATATGTAGGAACACTATCTACATTGATAGATAATACCTACTAGTTTTATTCCCCTCTTCTTTACTGTTCTCAAATAAGACGTATCATAAACACGGCACGATGTGCATTGTCTTTTCTACTCCCAACCTCAAAAGACGGTCAAACAATAGGAAATTCATACTGGGTAAAACGAGCCATACGAACGGCATACCTAAGAAAACCACCAATGCCCAAATATCATGAATTCTGGGATGTAACGACAGTATTTGAATTATTCAAAAGTTGGGGAAAAAACGATCAAATCACTTTAGAAAAACTGACCAAAAAATTCGTTTTGCTTTTCCTACTCATATCAGGACAGAGAGGACAAGCCGTAACGGCGCTGTCGCTCACCAATATGTCCACCCTGGAGGATGGAAGCATTTCATTCGTTTTGACAAAACCTATGAAAACGGCCAAAACAGGAGATCCACTGAAAACAATTGTTTTAAAACCTTTTCCTAAGAATGAAAACATCTGTGTAGTAAAAACATTGAAAGACTACATAAAGACCACACAAGACCTTAGAACATCACAAGAAGTAGTATTGTCCTTTCGAAAACCGCATAAACCTATCCACAGGGATACGGTTTCTAGGTATGTAGTGTCAACCCTGGCTATGAGTGGAATTGACACCACAAAATACTCGGCACATTCTACAAGGGGTGCCGGCACCTCTGCGGGTGCCAGACTAGGTGTACAAGCGAATTCGCTATTAAACTACGGTTCCTGGAAATGTTATACCACGATGGCGAAACATTATAAAAAGAAAGTAGAAAACCAGGAAAATCCATAACGGTTGCAAAAGCAATCCAAGAGGATAACGCTTAGATGTAGTTACTTTTAAGTTATATAGCAAAGAACTGTTGATATTATCAGGATTATGGAATTAATATTTTACATATTATTCCAATTTTTGCCTATTTGTACCCTACATGAACGATTTGCAATTTTGAAAAATTGTGATACATGGTGCCTAATGCATTGCTGTGATTTTTAATGTACCAATGATGTGATTCCTAGTTTTAAGTATATATACTCACTAAAGCCTAGTCTTACGGCGTTTCACTTACGGCGTTTCACTACGAAAGAGAAATTAAAAAATCAGATGTTTTATCATCGGATTTAAAATATGAAACCGTGTCATAATAGAAATATTATTGAACAAAAACTGTGAATAACGAATACGGCTAGTATTCTCAGACATAATGTAACTGTTTTACATATGTTCCAAAATACCTTACTTAATAAATATTAAGATAAAAACGGTATTTAGTGTCATTATTATTATACTATTATTTAAAAAAGAACTTGAAATGGAATCAAAAGGATAAGTGACAGATAAAATAAATTACATTGAACTTTAAAAGTCTTCCCTGTATTCTGGGGCGACAGGAAAGTAGTTCCCTTTGCGAGTAGGAATAGATAATTACCCGAGGTACTTACCTAAGTACTGAAGGGGAATTGATGTTCCTACGAGCCTAGGGCACTGTTTCCAGGTGCCCTAGGGATACAGGGACCCACCATCCTTCCCCAGAGACAAACCTCCTTACATGTTCAATGAAATTGAAAATATTACACATATCATAAAAATAATTGCACTTCCCTGTCGCTTAACCTTTCATAATTTATTTTATCAAGCGGTATTCTTGCTCTAACTACTGACTAATCACATAGTTCCTCTTCCCTGTATCCCTAGGGCACCTGGAAACAGTGCCCTAGGCTCGTAGGAACATCAATTCCCCTTCAGTACTTAGGTAAGTACCTCGGGTAATTATCTATGCTTCCACCATTACTCCTAATTCTATATACTACTTACGACTAAGACTGGCCCTAATTGTTTACACAGATCTATCCTGCATACCATTCTGGTGGGAATTACATGTGCATGTTCCTCCACACAGTTCACATTTACCACTTGGAGCCTGTAGCATCAAATCTATCTACATTAATGTTGGTATATGGTTTATGTTCATATAAACTGCCGGAGAGCATTCAGGCTTACATAATTACACATACATATATGCCATAGCCAGGATGGGTCAATATTGTGGGATACCAGCTATGCATGTATGATAATTACATTAAACCTTAGATGATTACATAAATTATCTGTATAACATCCAAGGCAGTTGTCCTTATGACCAACCCAGATCGTTTGTATTCTGAATAAGTATGCACATATTCTGTTATCAATTTGAAGTAATTATATCAGGAATTCCATTCCTTTCTGTTATGTAGATCTATGTAGATGACGTGTTGGGGCGTCATGCTGTATTATTATATACCTATCAGAGAGACTAACATCCCGCTGCTCTCCATGCCGTAAAATTAAATTACCTCAACGACGGGATAAAATGCATAGTTCACGCCGCCGCTGCAGGAATGGTTAGCGGGTGCTTTGCCTCAGACGCGAGCCAGCGTTGAATGAACATCACCGCTGACCACATGATATAATTGATCTGACTGTTTAGTATCTCGCAACCTTGCCATCCCTACGGTCATACCTAAAAGGTAAACAACAATCCCCGAGAGCATTGCTATTTGCCATAACAAGGCAGTTACTTTGACGTTGATATCTTTATTTGTGTTCGCTAGATATGAATAGCAATCTTATTTACAAGCATTTGCGATGAATAAAGCAATGACATTTCGAACTAATAGATGAGCAAAATCATATAATTCTAGATAGACTGGGGGACCTGGACCTCGATTCATTCCCTTTCCTTACCGTGGCAGTCGCCCATACATGTATATTTATTTCTTGTAAGAGCCATGCGAGGCTCCAGTAGAGAAGGCATTAGTTCAGCTGGTGATGTTCACCTTTATCTGTTAACTAGCCATCTTGTCGGTTATATAAACCCTTATGATCATGATTAAATATTCAGTGTAGATCGCCCAGAATCGCTTAGACATGTATTTCACAAGCAAAAGTGTCTGATCATTGTCGGCGATTGACCAAAATGGGCCTCAGAAATGCATACAGCAATCAGAATGAAACAGATCCGACAATATGGTTGAACAAAGTAAGATCGGTGTGGATCGGAGATGTTGTCTATAATACAGCTTTCACAAATTGTGGCTGGCTGCCTTCCATTGATATAAAGCATTCCAGTACACGTGTACTTGAGGCACACCAGCCGAGCCATTAAGCTCAGCTCTTCCCGCCTATGACTATACGAAATGTCGTCTGCCGTTCTATGGCAGAACGCCACCGTCTGTAGGTATCATTCCTCGCCGATTTAACCCCCTCCAGTACATAGGGCGGTAGTGTACTAACACCCCGCGGCGTGGGGCTGGGAGGTGGGGTAGAGACCAACCACCGTGTACACAATGCGCCGCAGGTTTAACGCGGACAGTGTGATAAACCTGATTGTATTCCAGAGTGGTCGGGTCGGTGGACGAGTAGCGGTTATCGATCGCCGTTCCCGTCGGCAGGTAGCGTTGTGGGCGAGCCCTGCGTCCGCCGAGTGGACGGACGGCCGTCAGACATGCTAGAAACCCATATGTAGTCCCCCTCCACTACACCGGACTCCCAACAAAAAACCCAGCCCACCCAGACGTTTTTAGATTATGGACCTGACATTTCGCCGTGTTTCAACAGAAGAAATTCGTTTTCTTGAAGATAAAATCATCGGAATATAAATAAGTCCATATTCTGGATGTAAGAGTATATTTGTTGCATTTCATGACGCATTACGTCACCATCACCAGTGACGTCATATGTGAATGGTGATCAATGCGTAGTCGGTGATATCTCCACCAGGAGTGTACGGGCTATCGCCTGGATCAGAGTGCCCGTATGTGAAAACGATCCGATTAATTTCCACAGCTCGCCCCCTAACGCCGACAATTATCGATGGGAGGCTTGCACTGTGTACGCCAATGCTTGGAAACCTAGGCGAATGCTTAAAGATCGAGGCATGCACATCTCCGTAACTAAAGCCGCGGAGCTGAAAACCAGGCACCAGGGGAAAACACCAACTAAAGTTTGGTATGTGTAACCCAGATAGCAGACGACTTTAATCAAACTCTCCGTTTGCTGTTCAATACCTCCATACCCACCTCTTATTAACTTCAATGACATTATTACATCTCCCGTCAAAGGGAGGACAATCTTATGAGGGTGATATTATATGAAACTGCCTACACTGGTTTCAAAGGATCCAAGTTTATATGTTCACCGGAGATTTCAGGTAAATACAGTTTTTCTTTGTTTTTTGTATTTACTTTATTGCATCTCTCGTAACAACGAGTTCTTCCGATACAATCCTCCGACGTGTTACATATATGGCATCCAACATAATAGAGACATTACGTTACAACCAATGTTTTGAGTTACACTCTCCGAGGCAAAAGTAGGAACTGGTAATGGTAATGAGATGTAAAATTGGTGGAACAAGAGAATGATCAACGGGTCAATGGTTTCCAAAACTAAGTTGGTTAGACAATCAGGCTAATTCCAGACTCGATTTGAATTTGTCCAGACTTTCACTCATTTGGCAATCATTTGACAGAGAGTTCCACAGGTTTGCCCCTCTAATGTAGGGGCTTCTTTTGATGTGGTTACTTCTTGTGTGAGGAATTTTAACTGAGTGTGTGGGAGAGTAACCTCAGCGACATGCCATGCCAATCATCCTGCCACTCAGTAACGTGAGCTGTGAATGTCTGTCAGTGCCGCCACTCCGTTACAATCAGAGAGATTGATCAGAGGTCATCTCTTAATTGTATAAACGAAGGTATTCGAGAGAAAATTACATCGTTGCTTTCTTGGATGACATGGTAACCATCAATAGTGATTTAACATGGTTATCCATGGCCTAAATGATCCTAGTTTGTTTTCTTTTTAAAGTCATTATCCCTTGGGGGTTGGGGAACTCGAGAAGCGGCATCAGACTGAGCTGGTAGCGGATCGATGATGACGTCATGCTTAGGAGATATTTCTCAGATGCCCTGGTGGCGTGGTGGATTCCATCGTCCGAAACACCAAATAATGTTTAATCATCCCCAATTAACAAGTATCTGAGCACCAATAGAATCTACAACAACAATTCTGTTCTCCATCCGCCATCTAGGGCCTATATTATAACAAATATGGCTTCCACAACACTCATAACATAAATATCCCATTGACACTAACGACTCATCATTATTAACTGAATGTCTTAAGACCAGCCCACACAAGCTGTTGGTCCCAAGTACCGTTTCTAAATATTTATAGGTCGAAAGGCAAGACTTCCTAGTGGGGCTCTAAATCCAGGAAACGGCAATAAAACTGTATCTTGGTGAACATTCTGAACAAGAAAGTTGCCGATGCAGTCGAATTCTTTGCCCTTTTAGGAATAACTCTTGCCTAGATCATGTTATCCTCGTCTTTTTTCGTAGTTTGGAGTGTTTTCCCTCCACTAAATTTATGACTCAGGATAGCAGCCGGAACAACAATCTAATTATACCACAAGGCAGAAATCAGGATGTTCATGACGAAGTCAATAACAACAATTTTCTCTCTTGTTACCTTTAATAACTCAGGGATGCCAGCAGGTCTAGAAGAAAATCCAGACGTCCGTTATACCTTGTTTGTCACATACATACAGCTCATCACTGATTGAATATATTGTATCCCCCTCCTACCCAGCTAGTCGTCGCACACATGTTCCGGTCTTTTCGGGTTGCCCTAACGAACGATAAATTGAGATTAGGGAATTCGCTGATTCTGGTTACAAACCAAAAGACTGCAAACCTATCTAAGGAGAGGAAATAGCACGTGCGTGTATATCAGGACAGAAATACATCGATTACCAGTTTACACACAGAAAAAAGCCCCAGATAATAGAAAACACATGTTACAAGCTGAAAAATGGCATTCCCATTAGCTAGCCCGGAGTTATTCTTTATAATATATATATATATATATATATATATATATATATATATATATATATATATATATGCACACATTTATCTTTGTATTGGTGAACTAACCTTGGTTCCAGGACCTCCCCTAAATGTGTGCAGGTCACGGGTCCGGTCCAATTCTCCACAATCGGGAATCGAACCCCAGACTTTGTGGCATGCCGACCACTGTATAACCACTAAGCCAGACCCCGGCCCTCTATACCTCTACAGAAACCGACTATCATCAACAGAGAGCCCTACGTATCGATCACTTCTTCTCAGATGTTTGGAAAGCGCGACGACATACTCTGCTCTCTGTGTAATCACCGGTAGACCCCGTTCCGTCTCGCGGTGTCTGGGTTTCCAGCCAGAGTGGCCTTCTTTAGAGTCGCTTTCCATTCACTTAGCTGGGGTCAATGATGAGGGTTCCACCGTCATATAGGTAGATGATAAGGTCAAAGAATGTCAGTGACAATGGCAGTAAGGACGGCTCACAAGCCACCACGGAAACGGTGTTGAAGCACACGTATTCTTTCCTTCAATGTCATCAATAGGTACCTAGCAAATTGAAAGAGGTTTACTTTGCCCTTTTGTTATTCAAAAAGTAAGTTGCCATCGATAACAAGTAACCAAGTTTCAAGTGTTTGCGGTGTCATGACCATGTTTGTATATAAGCTTGCTGTTTAAAAATTACCTCTCTCGTGGTCATATTCGAAGACCAAACACAAATTTCTAGAACTAGGAATGTCTGGGCTCTATTATCCAGACTTGTTACGCCTCGTCAACATTTTTCATCAATTTATCTAATTTTCCTGTTTGGCGTATCATGACTGTGTCATTGCAAACCAACATAAGTCGGCCTCAGATATCTTCAAAACCCTTCCTTAAGTTAGGCCGTATTGGTCTCTGTACCACCGGTAGTCACAGTGGGGCGCACTCCGTGCAAGTATCATGCATATTTTACTGTGTTTGATTAATGAAATGTCAATAACCAACAATTCCTTGCGTAATATTGCATGTAGTGCTCTATTCTCTCCAATGGGTCGCGAGGGCAGCCGGAAGAGAGTATTGAATGTCTGTATGAGTGTTGGGCAGTGGCTGGGACTAGTAGCGGGAGAGATATGGTTCTAAACAAATAGAGAAAGCTACCATACAACTCCACCATGTCAAAAATCAATACAGCCTTTTGGTGGAAAGAAAACCATAAGCTCTGAACTCACACTTTGTTGTTATGTGCGGCCAGTGCCAGAATGAAGCATATATATGGTACGTGCTATTCCTATATACCTATGGCTGTACACTCTATGCTTACACCACGCTCTGGGGGGTGGAGTAACTATCTGATACTACCCAAGGTTGGTATACTACCCAAGGTTGCCGTATACTACCCAAGGTTGACATTTAGACCAATCAGATTGTCTCTTATTAAACCACATTTGAAGGTATATAGGAATAGGGAAACCAAGTACCAGTGAAAGGAAGTCAAAATTACTCGGTAAGGCTTGGAAAAATTACTGCCCGCGGCCAGGGCCTTGGGCAGTAATTTTTCCAAGCCTTACCTCGTAACTTTGACTTCCTTTCACCGGAACATAGTTTCCCTCTACTACTCTAGCTTCACACCTATCCAACCAGTGTGTTTATCCTGTCTTGGTAGCATTATGTGTACGTCCTGTACTTCCGATACGTCATGTATGACCCGTTGGTGTCCGTCCAGTTTAATATTTTGTATGTCACTGACATTTCTTATGTAACAGCGATGTACCATACAAGAAAAATGTAATGTCAATAAACAAGTCTTGATTTTGAAAAAAAAATACCTTTCATTCCAATTGAGGCAAGCCTATAGGACATCTTGACTTGAATGCCTATTTACCCTGGCCACGGACCTCTATGACATCAAGATCCAACCCCTGGTACAGCAGAGAAACTGATCATCCAATTTAATTGAAATATTGAATAATACAATGCAGAGAAGAGAGACATATATATTTGACTTTATCTCACCCCTGGTATTTTTTCTCCATAGACTTTACATTGAGAACTCTTATCCAACGCCATGGATATTTAGGAAACAAATATCCAATGGGGTATTATGTCACAATTGTTATCCCATTAGTCAATGTGAAGGATGAAAAGGATAAATTCAAAAACTTATTCAAGTTTAGGCTCAGAACTCGATCCAATCTCGTTTGAATCGGTACTTAATTCACGCGACTTTGCCTTGTGAATTACTACGCGATTCAAACTCGATGGGATACAAACTCTGACCCTAAACTTTCATAGGTTTCCTCTATAGTATTTCTTTCCATGCTGTTTCTGGTGAGGTGTGGAGGCACTGGTTCCCAGAGCAACTACATGTACAATGTACGTAGTTATGGCAGAGAATCCCTCCAGACCCAAGTCCAGCTTGGTGTGATTAGGGCGAGCTGTATGGGAATTCGATCTGCTCGGGTGGTAGCGCGTTACCCGATAATTAGGCTGACATATTCTGGTGGGCACCTCCCACGCGTCCCCACACGGAATCGAGAACTGTCGCCCTAAATAGACTTTCTGTGGAAGCCCTGGAGCCAACTCCAGTCGGAAAATAACTAATGCTGAAAAACGATATGCTTATTCTGGCATTCAATTTGCTTGTCACCTTTTTAATCCATTATGTATACAGGTATAGCATGATGGATGAACTATTTGTTGAGTTATTCAAAGATTTCTATGTAGTCTAAATTCGTTCTCCTGCAATCATACACTTTAGATACTAAAGATACTGGTCTGCTGTGTGGAGAAAACGAACCTATCCATTCCTTACTAGCCGCACCTACTGATGGCAATGTCAGACAATATTGACTTGACATCCGTGCAACTCCCAATTTTACTCTGTTATCCTATCCACCTCTCAACTGCATCTCTTTGCAAACACGAGATGGTTGAAGTTCCACACCGGAAGGATAGATGAGATTGGCGGGAAATCCTATCTTTGGTTGTATTTTTTCAGGCAGGTAACTACACCTGATCAGCAGACCGCACCTGTAGTACACCAGGTTCACTTCTACAATACACACGAACCGGAGTTTCACATAGATCAATAGTTTGTGGCACATGTCTTCATTAATCACAACACTTTCGGGTGTACCAGGACTATGTCTGTGCATCATTCTAAGGAATGCATCGTATTTCTTTTCTTTTAAAGTGGCTGGTATCTCAAGGCAAAATTGCCCAAATGCTTGTGGCTACCACTTCGTAGTTTGTATAGCAACTAATGTCATGATAATTGAGGTATTGGAAGTGTGTAAATCCTATTAAAGCGAAAACCTGGTATAGAGAACAACTGGAATAGTGGCAATTCACTAGAGTAGATCTCAGTCCCAATGCGGTGAACTATATTTTGAGCAGTATTGACTCCAGAAGCCTCAACTGTTATTTCTCCTACCCTGCAAACATGAAAAATGTACTATACCATCAATTATTTCTGGGTAGTTCCTCTATCACCTCCATCACAATGCTATTTACTTTTGGTTAAGGATAAATGCAACGATCCTGTTGCAAAGTAGATATGCGTTGCACAAGTATTGGACTGTTTGTGAAACTCTTCTGATGAGCTATTGTCGTACCTCTCCTCTACAATGACACCAGTGTCATCGACCCTGGGCACCTGAGCGTCTACACTCTACTATAAGCAGAGATAGCACAGGTGGTCATTGTAGGAGTTGGAATGGATCCGGTCACAAGAGGTTTGGCTGCAGGCCAGACGCTGCGCGAGTTGTTTGCCTGCAGGACACAGAGGTTCTCAATAAATGTGTCTGTGGGTCCGATGAAATCAATAAGGATGTACTCCTTCAGGCAACCGTCCTGCATGTCATTTCTGCATCGGCCAAGTAAGGTTCGAGAGTCCATTAGGAATCGAACTCTGGTTGCTAGGGCATATGGACGATTATAGTGTCGGAATTGTCGTCTGCTTCTTTCCTGTTTCTGAATCTTCCTATCACTTTTATTGCCCACTGTTCTATCTCTGTAGCTAGACTGAACTTCTTTGAATTAGTTATATGTCATTGAATTTTTCCACCAACGCAATCGAATTTTTTTACCCGGTACCCTTTGATTGGTGCCTGCAGAATTCATCTATGTTCTATTTTCCCCCAATTGCATTCCTCCATCTAGTTTATAGGACATCATCAACACTACCGATATGTATATCATCAACTCATAAACGGCGACCATCCCATTGCCCTCTTTCACTCTCATTCCTACATCAATCCTTTAATTGCTGATATGGTTCGAGCTAGGTGCAGAAAATATGGCATACGTATTTGTAGATATACATCAAACGCGAGAGAAACGAGACAAGGAGGTATCATCACTTATATCCTACAAAGAGAAGTGCCTCGTCATAAGTCTCACCAAGATGAACATCCTTTCTCAATGCTCAGTATCCGATCAGGTGGAAAAAAATTCTGGGTTCCTAAGTTCATTGGTAATTCGGAATATAAACTCTCGGTTTAAATACTATTTCCGAAACAGTATGTATAAATTATTAACCCTAGAGACGTTATGAATACATCAGTGCAATATGGAAACTATAAACCGAGGAGACACCGTAAACACATAGTCAAAATACACTATTAAAACACATGATATAAGACAAAAATTGTAAACCTCACACAGTATTAAAAAGACATAGTGAACATACAAACTGTGAACCTAACAGACGAGCTCCGCCAGCCGTTCATGAAGTGGTTCCGTTCTGGCAAACTACCAATTCTAGAAAAAAAAGCTACTTGAAACCACGCGAGTCGGCACATACCCCAGCCCAAGCGTTTTTCCCTCTTTTACGGAGTACAGGCGACTCCCACACGTTTAACCCATGCCCTTCCAGCCACACTCAGACAATGCTCCACAGTGAAGGCGCACAAAGGGTAGGGAACATAGATGTCATAAAATATCAGAAGCATGTAATTTTAAACATTAGTATTTTTTCCCGTGGAATATTCTTACCATTCGTGGAAGCTATTGTCACTCTGGATACATTTTTATCCAAAGCATTCCCAGATTCGAATTTTGTACTACTGTATAATACATACACAATATTCGACGGCTTTGTCGACAAGCGGTCGTAAACAACGAGTGGGGTTGATGCGTAGTAACACACGACCATTAGCTAGTGTATTACGAGGTCAATCTCGAGTAGTTTACAGAGCCTCCTGTCCACAAAACCATCGTTTGTTGTATCTATTATCCATCTTCTCGAATGAATCGAACCCAGGAATTGCCATATTAAAGGTTATATCAAAAGGTACTATTTTTATGCACTATAGCACAAAGAGACTAGTCTGGGTAGTATACAATGGCTTCGTCATGCCTTATAATACAATATATTTCAATTTGTATATAATGGTAATATGGCATCTGCCAGTTTTTTTAACAATGGGCAGTGGTTTACTGAGTGCCCATACATTTTCAATTGAGACTTTGTATACGACGGATAATAACATGATAGAGTTACCTCTTTGATTAGATATAAATGATCATCTGTTTATGCTCTTGGAGTTTGTGATAAATGATTTGAGATTCAGTTAAATCGTCCCCATGAAAAAACATACGTATATACATGTATCTACATTTTCGTAGAATTGATCTCTCCCTAAGATGTGCACGTCTTTTTTCCTTGTAATATTAAGGGTATTTTTTCGACAGCAAGTGAAAGGCTGTTAGTATGATGAATTGTTTACGTCCGTCGGACCTGGTAAGTACCTTATCCTCGGTGCTGATGGCCTGCTGAACTAAGTCATACTACAAATACATATCAGCGCTTATCTTCTGCATATATATATAGGATGTAGATGCTATCGGGGACAATGGAACCTTACTGATGTATAACTGCCCTTGTCCAGAATACAACCTGCATAGTGATACAAGCTCACACATTTGATAAAGGTAGCTAATACTCCGTCGGGTTCTTCTTAAATAGAGATACAGTAGAACCTTGATGGCGGGTCATTCCATTATGGGAACCATCCCGTTATTCGGAGCACTGTCGCTCAGAATGGAGGATGCCCCGCTTAACAGACGTCTACTCTATTTACTGTGTATGAATTAGTTTCATTTAAACATGCCAAGCTTATAATTGTTTTGATCCTTTCGCAAATTGATGTAGATCTGATTATTAGAGCGTGCTTGCACGTGCTAAATACATCATCTAGAGTCAGGGTTAGAGTGGTCACATTGAACTTTCAGTGTGCTTCCAGAAAACTATTGCTTTACTATCTGTGTGCTATTCACTGTGCTATTAAGAAAAGAGCAGGGTGCCAGTGTCTCAGGGTCTTAGAGGTGTGCCCAGCTCACCATGACCAATCACTCAAGACCGAAATACCTCATGACCCACTTGTGCTTGATCTGTTTGGATCCTAGATAGGCAGTCGAAGAAATGGCAAGTTGACTGGGTGCAAGTGTGTTATAGAGAAGGATCATATATTGAATCTAACCCAAAACTTTCAATTGTTATTCATTTATAAATAATTGCACGCTCATTCATCAATGATGAATATACTATTAGCTCCTAGTTAGTATGATTATCCTACATGGGGTATTTAACTTTGACTTCTTTGTCATGTAACGACAAACTGCAGGTAGTTTAACAGTACCAAAGCCGGGTCTTATGTTCACATTGTCATACCAGGTTAGGGTGTGCATATTGACCCAAGCTCACTTAGGTGTGACAACTGTTAGGGTACTCGGTTGGCTAGAGTAAATACGGTACGGTCATATACAAAATAGCAATGGGCTGTTCTTTGCCAAAATGACGTCCATTCTGTGAGCCATGCCTTCATTGGTAAACACGACTTCCCCATATAACACCACACTCACAGGCCGGCCCGCATTACGTGAGTCAAGGCGCATTCGACCACATATCTTTGAGGTACTTGTTAACCTTGCGGATCAAGACATTCACCGACCTCATCAGTGAGATTAGTGACCCCTGATCCTGCCGTCTGAGATCAGGGCCTGGGGGGGGGGGGGGGTCTATGAGTAGCAGTATGGTAGGAGTCCACCTGACTCATTCCCATTTTAGATTCTAAAGACGATAGATACAGTGGGTCATGTAAGTCTTGCGAAATTAGAGTTAACTTATGCGCCAAGTTTTATTCACACAAGGATATGGGTGCTCTACTTATGTATTACCAGTGACAAATTAGAAACGTTCAATTCTAATGTGAATCGACGGGAATTGGAAACAAGTCGGTTATATGATGGAATACTTATCATCACTAATACCAAGCAAAATAAATAATAAAGAAGAAACCAACAAGTTTTGGTCAAAGTTGTCGTTCTCCACGAGTTTGATGCGGAGTGATATGAACGAGGCAACAGCCGAGTGAATATCATGTAGCATTCAAACGAGTTGCAGAATGACTTCTTTGACCGAAACGAGTTGCTTTCTGTATTTATCTCACCCCTATACACATTAAAAGAATGGATGACACACAGGATATAGACCATGGAGAACGGACCGCAATACTCGTAGGGGCATGGAGAACGAGTTCCCAATGTTAAGCCTATAGGCATTTATTCCAGGGCTGAAATAAGTATTTATATATCATCCTCTTTTTTTATTAATACTGCTATATTCTTCATTATTTTCATATTCTAACCCTTATGCTGGTTATACTCTTTGCTTTGTCCCTAACATATAAATTACTCTTCCTTGACGTTGCACATGTCGACAATGGGAAGCAGATGAGGAAAAAAATTGAAACCAAATAACTGCCTCCTTGGTTTCTCTTTTCTGATTCGAGTATATTTAAGGACACAGACACAAGAATCTTGCAATCTGTAATATAATACCCGCTGGAAGCCGCGGAGTGTTTGGCGTATATCAAGAAATATTAAAAATTACCTCCGTTCAGTTCGATCTTTCAAAAATGATAGGTCTAGTAGTATTTGAATGTGCTACCTACATAAAGTTGTAAATTCACCTATTATTGCAACAGCACAACCTACAATACATTGTAACAACCGACACTTTACGTGCTTCATTAAGTATTCCAAAATGAAGACAATACTGCAACCTTTATCTTTCTGATGAAGCAACACATTTGAGTCAATCTATACCAAGCTTATTCTATGTTTATAATCACAGAGACAGTGAATCCATGCACCTTATGTATATAAATCAAGGGACGTATAGACAGCATCAAATAACAAAATGACGTAACATCTCTGGACTAAGAATTCCTTTCTGGTTACTGGTTCAATATATCATACACAAGCCATATAAATACAGAGGCAAATTCTATGAAGTAGTCATACAGTTTTGGTGCTCTTTTAGCAGCCACTCCCTGCTCCAATTATTTACCAAGCGTAGCTACCTGTGTCTAGCAGAGGCATACACTGCTTCTATTTGTCCGTCTGTATTGTTCATTTTCTGCAAGTCTTATATTCATCATTAATTCCTGTCGTGTTCTGAGTTAAACACATCACGTATCCTCAAATATATATTGTAATTGATACATCCTCAATGGTGGCCTACCTACTGAACACTGTGACACATACATACAATAAAAATATTTAGAAAATACATATAAACCATGGGTCAAGGCATTCCTGTTTCTTTGTGTATCATCGACATTTTTGGAAGTACTCCTTATAATTGAAGTAGACAAATACCAGAAACTACCTAAAAACGTCCCTCGACTTACATATTGTAGTATATTGGCATCACATTAACTGTGGCAATGAACTTAGAGTTCCAATTTAGCATGGGTGGCTAATTGTAAATTGGCATTAATTACGCTCGCGGACTGCCATACTCTCTGATCTCATTTACATAATGTATGCTACCCCGATACCACGTGATCTTCAGGTACCCCCACTTCGTCTCTTCACCTTCACCGTCACGGACGTGTTTCAAATACTCAGTGGTTTGTCATTTTCATTGGTTTATCAAGTCAAACTAATTGCAACCGTCTACAACTGTTCCTATACGCAAGTCTGGAACGTGATGAGAAGGAAGGTACCACTATCTATAAAGAAGAAACGTAAACTCCACACAAGGTCTCAGGTTCGCAGCATGGCCGACCAAGCACACACGCAAGATGGCCGCGACGAAGATCAAGCAAGCCGGGCCAGCAGGTCACAAAAAGCCACAGCGAAGGACAACGCGGCAGCCATTCAAACGATGACTGGCCGCGTGGACTCGTTGGATAACCGTCTCGACGGAATATATGGCATGTTATCACAGCTCGTGCAGGATAAGAGGCAGCCGGGCGAGTCCACTCCACCTAGACAAAGCGACCAGCCGTCGCCACTCGACCGTGACCGAGACCGCCGGCATGACAGGGCAGCACCCACGCACAGCAGGGCTGGCGTCTACCAGCACCCAAACCATGCGAATCGTCTCAACAGCCCTCTGTTCCCCGAGAAACTGAGCGACATCAACCTCCACGACGACGCGGCCGACAGGGTGGCGGAAGCCGTCCGACTCGCACTGAGGCCCGAGGTCAAAGGTAACGCCTTGTCTATGCCCCACCATTTCGTCTTTAGAGGGCCCAAGAAGGTTAAAACCAGTCTGGATGAGCTATCTATAGCAGAGTACTTGTATGGGTTCGCACAGCTGATGAGGCAGGAGTCAGATACAGATGTTAGGGATCTTATGTTTGACCACATGGAGTCAGTGCTGGATGATGCGCGTGTGTATCCGTGGCAGGGTGTCCGGTCGTTCTCGGAGGAGGTATGTGATCGTGTGGCGCGTGGTAAAATCAGCTGGGCTAGTTCATATGAAATAGACCGCATTCAGACAAGGATGTCACATATCGCGGGACAGCAGAACCAGCCAATCCAAAGTAAGAATCGTGATGACAGGGGCAGGCAGACCGGCATTGAGCTCCCGGCACATGTAGCCAGAGCACGACCCGGCCCTCCTTGCCCCCTGTACCAAAAGGACCAGTGCCCTGAGTTAACACACCACGTGGTAGGGGGTGTGAGGAAACTTCATATCTGTGCGGCGTGCTTGGCAGGGAAGTCCGCCATGTACCAACACAGCCAGGCCCAATGTAGAGGAGCAACACAGGCTCAGCCTCAGCAGCAAAGGCCCCTGCCGGGGTTTGGGAAGTAAAGAAACGACCAACAACTAAACACAGGACGGTGATATATTACAACTCCTTTCGAAGCAACAAACGAGTGAGTAGCACGGGTACTATCCCTCACTGTTCTATGGCTAGCGTGGCCGGGGCCAACCGTGTCAGAAATGGCAGAGGCCACGTGGGCGACAACAATAACAATAACAAACGCAGGCGCATGCGCGAGTTGAGACCGCAGCGGTACCAGAATGTAAACAACAACAGATGCCGCGAGCGAGCACAGCTCCCCCGTGTCAGCGGTGCGCCCGTACCTGCATGCAATGCACCTCTAGACTCTGTGTGCACACAAGCATGTGATAATAATCCCAATGTCTTGTGTTCCCTTGAGGCGTCACATAATCCTAGCCGTGGAGGTGTCTGGCCCCAGGAGCGAGAATCAGGCCATGAGGCACGTGTCGTGAACGACTCCGGCCGTGGTTATGATGGCGCCTACCAGGGGGGTCACAAACCGTGCGGTCGCAGTATTGTGGCAGTCTTGGACCCTGGGGGAGATGTGCTCTCCGGCCACCTGGAGGCCCCGAGTGTGCCGGCTAATATACCTGGCGCGCTTAGTCTGGTGTCGGAGATACTCCAGACCACAAGCGACCGTGTCACCGAGGGACAGACCGTGGAGGAGGCGGCTGACCTGTCGACTCCACGCACTAGCACCCCCCTTAGGCCCGGAGCCCATCCAAGAGTCTCGACAGTCCTCAATGAGGAGACTGACGCACGTATCGCGGGCCCCTTGGAAGGCGGGGCCAGAGCCTGTAGGAGCAACCCTAAGAAGTATATGGAGATTGTGCTACGCGCCTGGCCACACCCTACCCCCGCAGCCGGCGACTCAGCTGGCACACACATGGACATCTATCGTCGCGTCCGAGCATCGGGGCTACCAAACTACATGTCAGCCCGTCTGACCATACCGTCCGGACTGCGGCATGACATGTGGCGCGCGGCCCTCGCGGGATACCATGACTACCAAGTGTGTGAGTTCTTGGAGTTCGGATGGCCTTCTAGTTATTATGCCAATGAGTTACCGACCCCGACTTACGAGAATCACGCTTCCGCCCGGGCGTTTCCAGCCGCGGTGGCGTCTTTCATACAAAAAGAGATCGACCACGAGGCGCTCATGGGACCGTTTGACGCACCACCATTCATCCCATGGACACAAGTGAGCCCGTTGCTGACAAGAGAAAAGCCCGGCCAGCCGGGCGAACGGAGGGTTATCATGGATCTAAGCTTCCCCCCCGGAGAGAGCGTCAATGACGGGATAGGCCGCAACTACTTCCAGGGTTCGGACAGGCGCTACAGCCTCCCAACCATCCAAGATCTCATGGCCGCCGTGGTGGTGGCGGGCCCTGGTGCTTTGATGTGGAAAGCCGACCTGCGCCGGGCCTACCGCCAACTTCGGATCGACCCGCTCGATTACCCGATGCTGGGCCTCCAGCATCGCGGAAAGTTCTATGTGGACCTATGCCCGTCATTCGGCTGCCGTTTCTCCGGGGGGGCGCAACAGCGCGTATCCAACGCGATCGCGTGGATTATGGGGCGCCGCTACGGAGTCAGCCCCCTGGCCTACGTCGACGACTTTATCAGCATACATAGCGATTACAGCACGGCAGTGGCGACTTTCGCTGGATTTGAAGCAATCTGTGACTCTCTCGGGGCCAAGCTGGCGGCCGACAAGTCAGTGTTCCCCACTACACGTATCACCTGGCTGGGGTTCCAAATAGACAGTATCGATATGGAGCTAACCCTACCACAGGACAAGCTAGCCGCCATCGTGGAGGAATGCAGGTTGTGGCTGGATCGCACCCACGCCGACAGACGTCAGCTCCAGTCGCTCTGCGGGCGGCTCAACCATGTCAGCCAATGCGTTCCTTCATCACGTCGCTACATGTCACGGATCCTACAGACCCTCTCCAGAGCCTACGATGAGGGTACGGTCGAGATCGACGACGAGTGTCGGAGAGATATACGCTGGTTTGCAGATTACGCCCTGGAAACCAACGGAAAAAGGCTCCTGTGTAAGGATCGGCCCATCATCGAAATTCAATGCGATGCCTGCTTGACTGGAGCAGGTGCGGTGTGTCACGATACAGGGAAATATTATAGTCTGCAGTACCCTGATGACCTCAGCTCTCACTACCATATAAGTCAAGTAGAAGCTATTAACTGCGTAATGGCGGTCAAGTCCCTCTTACCGGGGAAGTCTAGAGGGCATCACGTACGAGTCATCACCGACAACATAGCCGCGATGTACTCACTGAATACAGGCAAGACACGCGACAAGACCCTAGCAGCGTGCGCCCGGGAAATCGCGCTCATAGAGGCAGTGCATGAGGTGGAGATCGAGATCCGACACACGCCTGGTGCCCTCCTGGTGCTTCCGGACGCCCTGTCACGGCAACACAAAGACCCAGCAAAAGCCCTCCTAGTGGACAAATTTGTAAAGGAGTATAGTCTTAGCTCTAGCCCACCTATTCCGCTAACCTATGTGTTCTCTCCTACGTAATTAATTCTTGTTTCTTTTTCACGTAGAATGTGTACATCCCAGACTTAAGAGACAACTGGAACACTCCTGGGCCTCCTCCGTTGCCCCGGGCACCGCAGAAAACTTAAAACGACAAGCAACGGCCTACATTTCTTTCATGGAGTCGTATAGATTTAGTTATCTGACACCAACCTCTACCCAGGTCAGTTTGTATATACAGTTTTTGGCTAATTCAGTAAAGAGCCCAGCTACGATTAAGAACTACCTCTCCGGAGCTAAGACACTCCTTAAGATGTCGGGCGCGGACGTAACCCCTTTCTCAGCTCCCCTGTCGCTCCGTGCGATGGCAGGAGTGGAACGCCTTTCTACACACCAGGCCACTCAGGCCCCGCCCCTCTCCCTGGAGACGCTTAAAATCCTATCAGACGCTCTCGCGCGGGCGGGCCCGCCTGGTCTCCCGGCTCGCTCCCTTCTGCTGCTGGGTTTCTCGACGTTCTTACGACAGTCGAATCTCCTGGCCACCTCCTCATCGGGGCCGGGTCCTCACACCCTACGGAGAGGCGACATCACGTCGGACCATGAGGGCCTGAGGGTACGCGTCCACAGCACCAAGACGACGTGGGGCCCTCGCGCCTCTTTCATTCTCCCCGTGAGGCGTGCTGTGGGAGCCCATTGCCCGGTGCGGGCCTGGGAGGCATACATCGAAATGTTCCCAGGGCCCGCGAACGGACCGGCCTTTGTCGACTCCGACCGCCGCCCTCTACGACCCAACGCGGTTCTCAGGGTATATCGCGCCGCACTTTCGGCTGCTGGCATGGAGAACGCTGAACGCTTCACGCTACATAGCCTCAGGCGAACAGGGGCCCAACTGGCCGCGACCCAGGGCGTCGCGGACGACGCATTAATGTCCCACGGGGCGTGGTCATCCCTATCAGGCCTTCGCCACTATGTGCCGAAGGAAATTCCACAAACCACGGCCACTGCACTAGCCTCCTCTTTGGCTGTATGAACTGGACTACTTTATACCTGACATATCATGTCTTCTTAACTTGTCAAATGTTTTAATAATTTGTCATCGCCTCTACGCATGTACATTCATATTTTATTTATCAGGCTGACAGCCTTGTTTTAACTACACGTCTTATTAACCTGTCAGCAAATAATTTATCAACTGATAATAAATGTATTTATTGGCAGTCCGTTGTTCTTGTCGTAATTGGTGGCTAATTGTAAATTGGCATTAATTACGCTCGCGGACTGCCATACTCTCTGATCTCATTTACATAATGTATGCTACCCCGATACCACGTGATCTTCAGGTACCCCCACTTCGTCTCTTCACCTTCACCGTCACGGACGTGTTTCAAATACTCAGTGGTTTGTCATTTACCCACCCACCACGCCCTCTAATGAACTTATTTTCGACAGTTATCCCCTGTCGTGGGCTGTATGAACTGGACTACTTTATACCTGACATATCATGTCTTCTTAACTTGTCAAATGTTTTAATAATTTGTCATCGCCTCTACGCATGTACATTCATATTTTATTTATCAGGCTGACAGCCTTGTTTTAACTACACGTCTTATTAACCTGTCAGCAAATAATTTATCAACTGATAATAAATGTATTTATTGGCAGTCCGTTGTTCTTGTCGTAATTAAAAGGGTCAGTGTGTAAACCATAAATAATCGTTGACAATTGAAGGCTTGCAGTACTAATGTACTGCAGTGAATTATTCAGTACGGCCAGAAGCCTGGCATACCTGTCGCTAACGCGTTTTTCCTGTCAGTTCTGCTAGTTGGACGTAGTACAACTCAACGACGCATTCAAGAGTGGTTCTATTTTCTCGCCTTGTGTGTTTTCCCTTGGGACATACCATACTGAAGATATAAATGACTTGCCATAGGACTGTAGGTATAACGTATGGAATGAATGTGCCTGTCTGAGACTATCAAGGGATATGCACTGAGAAGAATTATCCCTCTTGGCATCAAAGGTGCTATGAGTGATGGGGTGGGGCTATCTAGTAGAGAGCTGAGTAAGATATTTCTAGAGGAAAGGGATTTACTCAGTAGGAAATATATAATGCATTGTATATTATATATCAGCCCCGATAGCGCATGCGGTACTGACATCACTAAGAGCCGGCACGTCTCTTTTCCACACAACAATCGTACAGAGAAACGCCACGCTACTTTAATAAAAAAAAAATAAAAAGATATATATTTATTGGCTGCGCCACGCGACTTGGATTATTAATTCAAAAGCTGTACTGTGACGACTCAATGCAAAATTGACTTTAAAAATGCAGCAGAGAGTTAAACCAACGCAGTGCGATGACAATACAGTCTACAGGTAAAGAATGACTCCGTATCTATGTACAACTTAATTGCAATCTCGCGGAACACAGATAACAGTGAAGTATTGGGGAAAATACGATGGTAAATCAATATACCACTAAATAGTCCAAAGGGGCAGATAAATTGGCATCCCTATGCGAAAGATGAGAGTCAATGCTTTGTTCGGCGTTCAAACTGTCCGGTTTACACGTATCGAGCTCAGAAGTTCAACAGCGAATAGAGGGCATAACATGGGACATACGAATTACAATTAGACAATAAATGTGTGATGATTTGAAGTTATATACGACACCAATTTCGATCCCCTGTCAACTACTATAAGAGCGTTTTTATCTACAGGGAGCCCGAATCCACATAGGGGTTGGGGTTGGGGAATTGGGGGGGGGGGGGGGGGGAGTTGTTGTTGTCTTTAGCCGAATTGTATGACATATCTGTGACCGCCGCAATAGACTGATTACGTCGGGGAATGGGGGGGGGGGGGGCGTGGTTACAATACTTGTATGCCTACTAATGTTTGGCACCAACGGCAATTATTTCCTGATTAGATCCCCTATCCCTTATCCCGAGCGGTCTTTTAGGTGATGTTATAGCTTGCTCTTGATAAATTTACACTTTCCGACTACAGAATATATTAACCAGAGTTATCAGGTCTATAAACAAAGGCAGACAAATTCGCAATCATGCTTATCTCGACATTTTGTCTCTCCAGATGAAATAATAGGACAAGAGGATGATAATTCAATACATCATGAAAAATCTTAAAACCGTAAAACTGGCATCTCTGAATCAGTTTACACGATCCAAAACAATCATGTGATATACAAGCATTATTATAAGTAGTTTTACTTCCTGGTCTAAATCGATTATTACTCGAGGCACTTACTTAAAATGCGCTGAAAGGGAATTGGAGTTCTAACAATCTAACTATGCTGTGGTCTAACATGTCAAGGAATATAAATGCCAACAAAGAATGTGGTAGAAAGTAAATGTCGTGCGAAGAAAGACCGCTAGGGAAAAATCAATCCTGTACGGTAATTGGTGTATATTATTGCTCCTACTTGGCGTTTATAATAGGAGATTATATAATCCTTTAGGACCCACAATCCCGCCTTGTTTATGCGATTTGATCTCGGGATAAATGGTGTGTGAAACACATCACATGATGACTATATGATGTATACGTGACCATCTAAAATGTGTTCATTTATATGATTTTTCAACATCACATGTAGTTATCATGGCTATGCACTTATAGAAGTCACTGGTTGAATGAAAAAAATCAACTGGATGCTTTATTTGCCTTCATTTCAGATTCAACTTAATCTGTAAAAGCGAGAAATGGGTAATTTAGGAACACAAAGAGTGATTGCGTAAATCTCATATCTGGCCGTGACTGGAAATTGATTAATTTGTTTCCAATTATAGTCAAGTCAATAATTAATGTATGTGTGGCATGTCTATAATATATAAATGAGTATGCAACCCTATTTTACGATGGGGACAATAATTAAACAACTGCTAGTTGAGTCTTTGAACAATAGAACCACAGTAATACTATGTTCAGATATCAGTCAAGTGTGTAGCCTACTGGCCGGAATATGACACTAAATTAATCTCAGGATACAAGTTTAGTTATATCAATTGAAAAGGTTACAAAGATAGCTGACTACTTTGACTTTAAGTATGTCAAGCTATCCCTGACATACACTGAACCACATCCATAATGATCAGTATTTTATTTTATAAATATATTTTTGAATCAATTCACAGGTTCTTTCAAAATGAACCCATCAATGTCTGCCTTCCAAATGACCAAACCAGTCACCTGGTCCCATTTTTGAAGCTTTCAAATAAACTTTAAATGGTGTTGGTTTTAGAGCTATAAATTCTAATGACTGGAATTTAGACTGAGGTGGAGACTGTGTGAGTGGTGTGCTATCCCGTGTCTGATATCGCCATCGATTCAGACAACTATTCATTGTGTTTGACACTCCCACTTGTCTGGCTCTCATTGGCTCTACCGCTTACGCCTTTTTTGCAGACAACTTCAATTAGCAAGCTATGCGAATAGACTGAATGAACGCCCAGATGAGGTAACGAGAGTACACTTAGTGTTCGCGTAGGCTTCGCATTACAGAACCCCATTGTTTTTTGTTTCCGTCATTATTTTGAATGTGTAAGATGTAGGTGGGTATACTAGTAGTGGTAAAGGTGAGTAGGGGTTTGGTGTTGTGTCAGAATGTGCTGGCGTAGTAGTATCCGTACCGCTAGTGATCCACCATCGGTCAGACCCACCGATCATACCAACCGGCTCCCCGACGCCACCTCCCCGGTCTCGGGGAGGAGGGCCGCCGGCTGCCGGGCCGCGTCTCCCGTGAAAACTCGCGGGAGTGACAGCCAATGGCCCTCCCCGCCCCTACTGTCATCATCACAAACACCAACGCCAAATATTAACTGTTTCCCTCTCTCATACGGCATCTCCAGCCCCCAAATTAGCAACACTCACTCACGATAACCCATGTAAGCCGACACCTACCTCAATCCGTTGAAGAGCTGCTTGGATTTCTCCAAATAATGGCAGAATTCGTTGACTATTTTGCGCTCGTGGTCGTCCATTTCGACCGACATGTTGTGACTCTGCTCGCGCGAGCTATGGTGGGCCGCCCTATACTCGGCCATTCGCTGTTTGGGGGCCCAGGTCGTCGGGGAATACATGGTGAAGACCGAACCATTGGGGCCAGGCAGAGCTCGGGCGGTTTACTCCACGGGTCTGGTTGTTGTTTGACGGTTACTCCAGCTGGGATGCAGCAGTAGCGGCGGCGGTGGCACCTCCTCAGGTGTTGCAGCCTCCACTAGTGAAGATGGAATTAAATGCCGCTCTCGCTCCTCCAGTCTCTGGTTCTCCGCGGCTGCCTGGCTGGATTATTCGCCGACGTCAACGCGCATAACCGGAAAACATCCTAATTTAATATGCTGATGCCAGTAGCTGCTGCTGCTGCTGCTGCTGCTGCTCCTGTGACGACTGCTACTGATGCCTGTACGCTGCTGCTGTCGCTGCTGATGTCGTTGCTGCTACTGACGCTACGGCCGTTTCAACCGAGTACCTCCCATGCCCAGCTGCTGCTGCTGGAGTCCCTGCTGTCGACCTCATCGGAATGATGGTACTGCTGCTATAACGGCAGCTATGACTCCTGTAGGCCTACTGTTAATGCCAGTATGGTGCCACTGGTTGGTAGTCATTGTGGTATCCCTCCACTGTCCTATTGAACCATAGGCAAATGATATGCACCTCAAATTAATCAAACACGTGAACATTTGATTCATCGGATCATTTCAATTCGTTTCCTTCTTCTTCGTCTTCACCTTTTGTTCGTTTTTCATGTAATAAAAGTTATTCATATTGAAAATAATTTGTCTTAAAAATATTGAGAGAGGAGGTATCTATATCTAGTTGGTATTAGTGAAACAATGAAGTACAGTAAAACCCCAATTCTGGGACACCCCGCTTATTGCTCAGAACGAAAAACTTTCTCTCTATTAAGAGTTTATTCTAAGGCCACTTAAGTGGTCACCCCGCTTAAGGGAACACTATGGACGGACGCCTGTGACCCTGACTGTATATACAGTTGGGTACCAAATGGGTGCACGGGTTCAGCTCTGTCACTTGGAACCAGGGTCGGACACGACACATCCTCTACTGAGAAAGAAGCAAACCACCATTCGATCCCCACGATGACATACATTTATATGGTTATTATCAAAATTATATACAGCTCAAGGAATTTAAGGTGTTGGTCAGGTGAAACTAGATTTGAAAACCCTGACCCAATATATAATGTTATGAATATTTACAGTATAGTGTCTATTGCGAATTAGTCAATTTTTGACTAGCCTTGTAATGAAATGCCAAAGGATTTCTTTGCACCCCCGATTAATATTAGGGGATCGAATGCAAGGGTACAGATAGTTTCAACTATCGACACTAGAAGACTACATGGATTAGAAGAAAATTTTCAGTCTTACAAAGTACCTTATAGTGATTCTAAAATGAGATCTTATGAGAGACCAAATTTTTCGATTGAAGGGGATACATACAAATGCAAGGTATAGGGCACATAGCCATTGTGCTATGGAGATGGCCATCTTGCCCCACGACGCCATCCAAAAGACCAGGTGGCAGGACCAATTACCAATGGATTTATCAGAAATATTGTTGGGTGCTTGCCATGTAGGAATCTTAGCTTTGTCTCTATTATCGATAGATCAAAACACTGGATAACAGTGGCTGCCCCCCCCCCCCCCCCTCCCGACTACAGTTGCGCTATAATACAATATCCTGGCGGATGGTGGTAGAACTAGCAATGGCTCTGTGCCTTCTAAGACTTTTATGTCAGTGCAGTCATTGACATGCTCCAGTGGCGTCAGAATAATCTAAAAGTTGAGGAGGGGGGACTGAAAAATCGCTGACTTTTACATCAACCTGCTCGACCGGTCTATAGGGCGTGTTCCACTGGGCCGGCCATATGGTACGAAAACGGTGCCGCAGGGCCGCTGTGTGGCGGCTGCGCACTGCCGTTTATAGTTCTAGTATAAGTCCGGCTGCATGGCCAAGGGCTGACAAAACCCGATTAAATACTTTGTGCCTGTTACAGGCCACCGACACACATACCGCTGCTTTGAGGCGTCACCCTTGTGAGTTTGTACACTATGTGCATCTTTAGTGGAATACACCCTGTATGTGCTAATGAGTCAGACTTTGATTTTTACATTCTTATGCACTGAAAAGTCAAGGATTAGCCATTGTTACACGCTAAAATGCAGACTTTGACATTTTTACAAAATAAAAAGTTATGGCTTAGCCATCGTAGCATGATGGAAAGGGACCATCCATAAATTATGTCACACTTAGGGGGGTGGGGGGGGGGGGGTATATTGAAAAGTGTGACACAGCCTAAAAATCACAGGGGGTGTCCAGAAATGTCTGACAGAACATGTGTCAACTAATTCCAAGACTATAGAGGCACATTTCCAGGCCTTCAGAGGCAACTTTGCCCATGCTGGAAAGGTGTTGGGAAAAGTATGATAATAAGTGGTTATGGATGTATATCCTGTTAAGGTTTCATACACAAACACTGAAATTGTCAAACACCTCATCAAAAAGGCAGCCAAATAGGAGAATGTCCAGATCAAGGAAAGTCAGTACATGTATATGCTACAAGTGGTTAAGTGTAACAGTAGAGAGTGCTGTTATACTTGGAAGAGTTCTCTGTTTCTGATCAATGAGGACATGTTTCTGCTGGGGAGGCAAGATGACTATTCCCATATTTTCACCTGATGATTTTGGCTGATTATGGCATCAAGCACCGCCCACTGACTATTTGACACTCTTGGGTAGATGATTATCAGGTGGGATAGGAGATAACAATTTCAGGTCAATCATTTCTTTATAGATACATCTTAGGTCCCTAAGGATGTTGTCATAAAACTAGAAAAGCAGATGATATTGACAAAGTTAGAATGCAGTGATATCATCCATTATGCCCTATGCCGGAAGTATCTGGATAAATCTAATCAGTGGCAGACTGCAGGTTCACATTCTCGATTCTTCAGTGGTCACCTCCCATGAAAAAGAAGGCCATTCCCCCAGTGGTGATGATTTCTACCATTGGAAATATATACTCAGCTGTACCATAGGAAGGGATTATCTTCAGGTTTCTCTGTGAGATAGAAATTAAATGCTCACCCAACCAATGAAGTAAATGCTAAGCAGTCACCAGGTGAAATGGTCCGTGATTGGGTTGATGATTATGCACAAGGATAAATCCCTAAATGCACCACCTGCCAACTTTTGTTCAGTGGCCACTTTGTGGGAAGGTTGAACTCATAAATGTGTTTCATCATATACATAGAGGAGGAAGATGTGGAATACCACAATGAGGAAGATGTTAATTTTAGCAACTATAAATTAAAGTAGTGGAATATGTAAATCCAAAACAATGACGTGAATAGGCATTACATAGATTTACCAATATAGAATATAAGAATAGATAATATGCTGGTCAATACTAGATGTTATATGGCATAATCATGTTTTGGATTGGTTCCTCTATACTGGTCACAAGACCAAACGCTTGCTATGCTAAGTTGGAACAGTGTGGAGACATAGGTAGCGGCCAATATATGGTGCCTCGCCCTGTCTGCGCTTTCCTGCACAAAGTTAAAGCATTTGCCATGGTTGCCAGTGTGCGCCACCACAGTCTACATGATTGCCTCCTAGTGGATAAGCTGAGAACGAAGGGAGCGTTCATTATTCAAGGTAGTGGGTATAGGTTTTCCTTGGTCAATCCTTGAAAATGAAGCCCCCACCCCACCCATTCGGGAATACCTCAAGATGAAATCCCCCCACTTCCACAGGCAAAAAAGACTCAAAATGAATTGCTTCCCCCTCCCAGGCAAATACCCTGATATCCTTTGTTCGCCAAACCCCCTTGATTAATATACACATTAATATATACATAAATATATATATAAATATAGGCCCCTTTATTGGTCATTCTATGGAGAAAAAAATGTCATTTTGGTGTCTGGAGGGGTCGAAACACAAATCCTTGAAAATTACTTAAAAATTGCTTAAAACTGCTTGAATATGAAAGGTTATAGTCTTGGCTGTAGGAAAAGCTCGATTTAATGAGGTTCTGCCCAGAGGGTCAGCTTTTATGGGCAGAGGATGAAGAGGGTTTCATTTCTGCATTACGTCCATTATATGAACGAAAAGAAACACATTGAGTACAATATAAACTGTCAGTTATTTTTTTGTTTATTTGCATCTCTCGCAGTGAGCGAGTTATTGTGATGCAAGTGTGCTTATCCACATTACAATCCAGGGTAATCATTCATATCGCCGTCATTGCTTTCCATAGGAAGCAGAACAAAATTAGAAAAGTAAATGATTTAATCAAACAAGTAAGGAGTGTTGCAACACATCATAATGAAAATTTGTTTTGTATTACAGTACATACATATTACTATGGTTCCCCTGCAAAATAGGCACTACTAAAGAAGGCCATCATGCAGAGAAGAGCTCGCCCGACACCATTTTTCAGTTTGACAATAAATGTAGCGTACATTATCAATTATTGTTGGACGTTATAGTTTACAATTGAAATTAAACTAATCTACTAAAGTATTTTCAGGATTTCTAAAATGACAACACATATTCCTGGGCATAGTTTCAAGGAAAAAAAGCAGGAGTATCTTCACGAACTAGGCTATATGATGAGATAGCATGATCACACTTAGACATTTTGGAAGTTACATCCACGTGTTGGACATTAATCTCAAACCAGCCTGCAGTTTGGAAGTGAAAGAGGTAAAAGAAAATTGTTAAAAGGTACATCATCCATCAGAAATCGATTGTGGACAGGCATGATCCAAGATTCAATGCATTTCTACTCGCATTTACACACTTCTGAACCCCATCTCTGAAAGGGAAATCCAAAGAGCAAGCTTTTAGTAACCGTGGACATAGACTGGCTCCAGTCCCTGCATCCTATATCTACTCTCCTCGCTGGGATACAGGGACTGGTACAATCGGTAATGGTCTTGGTTTTCTGGCGCTGAAGAGCGCATATTTCTAACACTGTCCATACAGATATCATGGCTACTGGTCAGATATCTGATGGGAGATTGATACCCTCCCACTTTGATCTCAATTGGGTCACAGTCAGGAGTAGGCTAAATTTATTGCTATGATAATACAGGCGGCCAGGGAAATGGTGGAAGGGAGGGGGAGGGGTAGGAGGAAGTATAGAGTTACAGGGAGTGGCTTGGGGCCATAAACGGGAGATTCTGTTCATAGTGGGCAAGTCTTTGATTCATGAGCCGGTCAGAGAAGGATACATACTTTAATGAACTTTATTCTGATTGTGATTAATCATTTAATGAATGTTCATAATCAAAGACTTGAACAAGTCTACCGTGGATAGTCTAGATCGCTTGGGATGCAAACACTTAGATTGTACTATTTTAGTTTCTGCTATGAATCCATCTTTCATGGAACAAAGTTAACAGAAGGAGAGGCTACCCTGATACAGACTTGTTTTAGCAATATTCCTTTTTAAATGTGGGACATTATTTCAAAGCTGTCAGACATTATCCCTTAGACACACATGTGTTTAGACAAAAAGCGCCATTTCAACATGGCGGTTAAACGTGGTAAAGTGGTGATTTGTTACACACCACCTATCAGAACCTAAAATGATGCATATTTTATAGCAACATTGATAAAATACCTAAGACACAAAAATGATACCGGGAATAATGATTTATAAGAAAGGAATATCTTAGTGCGAAAAAACAAACACCAAGGTAGGCCATGCCGAGTAACCGACTGCAGCGCCACCTGATTACGTTTGAATAACAACAACAAGAGCATGTGCCACTATGTTTATTATCCGTCCATTATCCACCTGGCCGCCTGGGTGAAATATCAACTGAAACAATTTTGCGTCAGCGGCCCAAATTCCAGCCAGCGATCAATGGAACGCACCAAACTTGCAAATTAGGTTGGGCTGGCACTCTGGAAATTAAGGCCGGCATGCTGGCCTATTTGGTGGAACAGCAGAAAAAGAGTCTTTATGCCCGGCCGGAGGTCAGTAACCATGAATATGCCAGCAGATGCAGGCCAGCAAGGGGGTTTTAGACACCAGCAACTGTCATTAACGACCACAATGCCACCATAATGCCATTGGCTGGGGCTAGCGCCGGCTTGGTGGAGCAGCCGCTTTAGCAATGCCCTAAAGAAAATTTCATAGTGTTTTTATGTTCAATTGGCCCTTTTCTAGGCCTAGACAGGGTACTTTGAGTGAACCTACTCAATTTTGTGGGAAATAAGTGTAGATATGAAATTCTAATTATTTTTTCCTAATAACCTATTATGTTGCACTTCATTTAAGGTCCAAAACAAGTTTATAGACCCAATTTTCACCTCCTGAGGACAAAAGATTTGTTTGGGAATTTTTGTCCTGAAGTCATGCTTTAGCCACTAAAGCAGAAATCGAAAATAATTGAGTAGGGGCCTACAGATATGGTCTTTATATAGACACTACATGATAGAGCTTGTTTTTCTGCATTGAATTCTAAAAAATGGGACATTACATGAATTTTCTTGGGCAGGTTGTTGGCTTGAATAATTTTCTGGGCTGCGACGTAAGGACATTACCTGTCTATAAGTATTTTCAGTCAGGTACAGATAATCAAATGGAGATAACCAAAAGTTAGGAAACAATTTATTCGTGGGTGGGTGGGTGGGTGGGTTGGTCAGTAGGTAGGTGGGTGGGTGGGTGGGTTGGTCTGTGTGTTGGTCTGTGGGTGGCTGGGAGGGTGGGTTGGGTTGATGGCTTGGATGGTTGGTGGATGGGTGGCTGGGTGGGTCAATGGGTGGGTGGGTCGGTGGGGCAATTGGTTGGTTGGTGAGTTTCTGATCGGCCGATTGGTTGGTTGGTCAGTCAGACAGTCTTTGGGTAGGTGGGCGGGTGGGAGGGTGGGTCCATGAGTGGATTGATTGGTTGATCGGTTGGTGGATTGTTCAGTGGATTGGTCAGTCAATAGATTGGTCAGTTGGTCGGTGGGTTGTTTGGTTGGTCAGTCAGTTGTTTGGTTGGTCAATTGGTTGGTTGGACAGTTGGTGGGTCAGTGGGTCACTGATCAGTGGGTCACTGATCAGTCGACTGACCAATAAGCTGACCGACTAATTAGCCGCCAGATCAGTGGGCTGACTGACAAGCCAGTCAGTTGGTTGCTCGGTCAGTCGGTTGGTTGGACAGTTGGTGGGTGGGTTGGTGGGTGGGTCAGGCAGTGGATTGGTCAGTCGGTGGATGGGTCAGTTGGTATGTCAGAGAGTGGATAGGTCAATGAGTAGGTGGGTCGTTCGGTGGATTAGTTGGTTGATGGGTTGGTCGATTAGTTGGTTGAACAGTCGCTAGGTCGGTGGGCGACCGATCAGTGGGGCAAGTAGGTGGAATAGTGTTTCGAAAGAGCAAATTTTAGATATTATTACACATATCAGTATGTACCATCAGAAGTGTAACGACTACTATTGTGTCCCCCAGGCCACAATAAGCCTAATTAACGCTCCCTCAATGCATATTGTACAACATTGCTTGAACATCCAAACCCATATCGCTTTCCTGAAATCTGAATATGATGATTTGGAAGTGTTGAAGAACACATATATCTATCTTAAATATTTGGGGATACTAGTCTTTGATTTAGAGACCAATATCATAAGATTTTTATAAAAGGACATATAGAAATTCTAATAAGTTGGTTTTCACGTATTGATAAAACCTATGTCATTTTTCTCAAACTCTCCCAGAATATATTAGTAACACAGTCATGAACATTCAAGTTTTACAAATCTTAGGTCACTGTCCTTGCCTTTGAAAGAATATTTTCAGTAGATTTCCATTGAGCCATGCAAGACGAGGTCTGTGAAAGTCGGCCGCACTACGGGCAAAGAACTATACGGGGTTTAGTTCTTTGCTACGGGCTCGGGCCGTGATAATCCGTTTATGAACAGTCGGTCTTCGTCGCCTGTGCGCCCCTGGCCCTGGCGACAATGAGCTGTACCAGAGTCTAGGGCCGTGATACGCTGGTTCCCCGGTCATCCGCTAGGGGGCTCGGCGGAATCTTAGCAGCAGGGGGAACCAGCCAAGGGCCGTGAACACACCGTCTGGTGGATGTTGTCCGTACTACAGGCGAGAGGCGAAAATCCCAAATGCCTCGTTTTCGTTGCAATCGCGAGACCATTATGTAAGGGGTTTCCTCTACTATAAATAGTCACTTCTTGCCAACCGCCAGACACACCTACATTGACCCAACCGGACACCATGACAAACAAGTAGGAAAATCGAAGATATTGAATGACCACAATAGCCAGAAAGATGGCAGTCGATCTAGCTAAGATCGGGAAGAATCAGATAAAGTCTGTTGCTACTGGTGAAGTAAGTCTCCGTATTTAGTCTCACATTATTTGCATTAAATCTGTATTCATGTTGAACTTGACTTCGTTCACCGAGTGAGTCGGCGAAAATTATGTAACACTAACAACCGTTTAGTCACTATACAACTTACAAGGTCCGCGTCCTCGTGTTCTAGTACCGGGTATTGTCACCAATACAAACCTACCGGTATTTGTTTACCTATTAAGTTGTGAGTAAAATTGGGATTGATGAATGGTCCTTGGACCTGGACCTATAGCCGCGGGCCGTCCATAAATTATGTCAAACTTTCTTTAGGGCTTTTTTAATATTACACCCCCCCCCCCCCCAACCCCTGACACACTTTGTCACACATTTCATACCACCACCACCCAAATATTGTGTCACACTTTTCTGACCATATAGACTTTCAGGGTCCTGCATACAAAGCTATTGATACTTCACCATACTTTACTGTAGTAATTATCATTTTAGACCAATCAATCAAGGCAGTGCTGAACTTTGATCAAGCACAAAACTAGTCTGGACTAGCCTGCTCTGATGAATTACTACCAAAATCAACATCTTCCTCATTTTGGTACTCCACATATTCCTCCTCCGTGTATATGATGAAACACATTTATGAGTTCAACCTGCCCACGATATGGGCACTGTACAAAAGTTGGCAGGTGGTGCAATTGGGAATTTATCCTTGTGCATAATCATGGACCCCATAACAGACCATTTCCACCTGATGACTGCTAAGCATTAACTTCATTGGTTGGGTGAGCACAATTTCTATCTCACAGAGAAACCTGAAGATGATCCCTTCCTAAGGTACAGCTGAGTATATATTTCCAATAGACAAACTGGTAGGGTTCCTATATATGTGAATAGAGTTTTGGTAGGAATCCTCACCAAATGCATTTATGTTAGAAATCAACATCACTGATGGAAAGGTCTTCCTTTTCATGGGAGGTGACCACTGAAGAATCAAGAATGTGAACCTGCAGTCTGCCACTGATTAAATGTATAAAGATACTTCCAGTATAGGGCATAATGGATGATATCACTGCATTCTAACTTTTTTAATTTCATCTGCTTTTCTAGTTTTATGACAACATGCTTAGGGATCTAAGATGTATCTATAAAGAAATGATTGATCTGAAATTGTGTTCTCCTATTCCACCTGATAACCATCTACCCAAAAGTGTCAAATAGTCAATGGGTGGTGCTTGATGCCATAATCAGCCAAAATCATCAGGTGAAATTATGGGAATAGTCATCTTGCCTCCCTAGCAGAAACCTGTCCTTATTAATCAGAAACAGGTAACTCTTCCAAGTATAACAGCACCCTCTGCTGTAACACTTAACATTATTTATGGACGGCCCCATAGTCCCAGAGGCTCTAACTGAATGGTGTAGTATTTATAATCCCACAGGTTGAGGGACATATTTTTGCGTCAAATCAGTCACTGCGTTTTCTAATTACTTACACCTCCTAATCCTTTAAAATTATTTGAAATAGCCTTTTTATCAACTTACCCGCACCGCTATTTATCAATAATCCACCACCCGTTCGCCGCCCTGTCCTAAAGAAGAAACCAACAAGTTTTCGTCAAAGTCGTCGTTCAAACGAGTTGGAGAATGACTTCTTTGACCAAAACGAGTTGCTTTCTGTATTTATCTCACCCCTGTACACACTAAAAGAATGGACAACACACAGGATATAGATCATGGAGAACGGACTGCAATACTTGTAGGGGCATGGAGAATGAGTTCCCAATGTTAAGCCTATGGACATATATTCCAGGGGTGAGATAAGACGTCATTCACCACGGCCCGCTTTTAGTGGGTCGGGGGGGGGGGGGGGTAGACTTGTTCAAGTCTCTGAGCATTCATTGAATTATAAATTAGAATAAACCAATATGAAATTCATTACACAATGTAAGCTTAAACAGTTGTTCAAACCTCCACATACACCCATTCCATGGCCAATAACGATGTTTTGTCCATGTTTTCTCAGTCTCTCTGAGGCACTAAATTTCATATGGAAAATATTTCCCAATTTTGTCAACACCCCAACTGACATCCCTGTGTACATGTATATTAATTGAACATGGTTAAACTGAACAGAAGCGCCAGGTTAAGCATAGGAGACCCAAAACTAATTTTTTTTTTTTAATCCCAGTACAGTAGAACCCCGCCTAACGGACACCCCGCGTAAGCGTACACCCAACGTTAACGGACACCTTTGCTCGGAACGCATCCCTCTATTAGATGTTTATCTTAACCCCGTATAAACGGACACCCCGCATAACCGGGCACTTTGGTGCGGAACGGAGGGTGTGCACTTACGCGGGGTTCTACTGTATTTAGGTACCGGTATGCTAAGCTGGAATGACTATGATATGGTAATACGGAACTGTAAAATATACGTATTTAAAACGGAGTCAACGAGTTAACATACGGTATTAACATGGTGACATCGTTACGAACTGGAATGTTGTCACATATCTGTCTTTTTTCATCCTTGAAACCATCGTTTTGCCTTAATTGGACCGGTACATATAAATCTAGACTTACAATGTTACTGTTTTCGAACTTATTATAATCTGGAGTTATCAGAGGATGTTATCAAAACTTGTACCCACGACTCCTGTGCTTTCTTTTGGCTCGATAGAGAAAAAAAGACATTATGACCTCAATCGTTGCAGATGGTGGCATTGGAATCACTCTGGTCAAAGCAGACTGTGGTGATTACCTTTCTACGGCGGTTTGGATGACAGTTGTGTCGCCTGTACAGCAGGCAGCTTTCTGAGAACCTGAAACCCCAACTTGATGCCGCCAATGTAGGAATGGTAGGCATCGGTCTGGAGGAACTAGGGGTCGAGGAATTCGTGAAGGAAAAGTTCTTTGATGGAGGTAAGTGACTCACACCAGGTCAGGGCATTAATATTTATGTTGCCTTCACCAGGACGACATTCCTCTTGATAAGTCTATGGAGTCATAGAAGATAACTTAATACTTCCATTAAAGGTTATGATCTTTTCAAAATGCTATACATGTATTCCATAAAGGAACTTAAGCTTTTTGATGTACATGTATTCCATATTTCAAATTCTATCACAGGCACTTTTTTATGAATTTACTTCCAACTATATATGTTTTAGGGTAGCCCCTAGTAATTTCATTCAAGAAATACCTTACCAAGAGTATACATAGAGAAAACTATAGATTTAAAAAAAAATAAGGCCATTGTAGCTTGAAGTCTTGCGGTTTTTGGGGCACCACTTACCATTTTGTACCTGTTTTGACTCTTCTGAATGAGCATGAGGAAGAGACCCCAGATAACCCATTGGATAACGGTTGTTATACACTCAAGTGTTATGTAACTATCAGATGAACTACATTGAGGGTCTACTAAGGGACCATTGCGATGATAACTAGGAGAGGGAGGTGTGGATAAACTATCCAGTTATTCTGCTGTCCGTTTCAATACTTTTGCTATGTTTATTACCTTGCAATTTTTCAACATTTTTTCAGATCTTTACGTCGACACAAATAAAAAGACTTACCAGGATCTAGGATATAAAAGGTTATTATATTTGTTATCAGACTGACAATATACCTCGCACAACAAAGAACACTGTATTTTAATGTGCATATTTTGAGCGTGTACAGGTACCTTTATATTAAAGACATAGATATTTCATGTAGCTATTTCTAAACTAAAGAGAGAGTACCTAAAGCGAAGAAGATTTAGGTTCAGATGTATAGGTGTTTTTTCTCATTCTCGATTAACAGGAAATCCTTTGATGTTTATAATATAAACTTATATAACTACATTGTCTAATGTTCACATCTAGAATCTCTTTATCTCTATAATAACTTGAACGATATATATAATTTACACTGTATGTAACGTTAAATAATATTCTCTATAATTTCTAACGTAATTTTGTTTTCTTCTCAGATTTGGAATATTCAGCGTGTTTGCTGCGGTTTTAAACTCGATCGCACGGGCTGCTATTTCAAAGGTATACATAGTCAAATAGTTTTTCAACCTCGATGAGGAGTTATCAATATTCAGACAAACGTTTCAGGGAAGTTTGAGGTATTTGGACTGGTACGATTCCGGGATGGAATGTTAGATTAATGGTAACATGCTCAATAGACTGGCTGGAGTATATTCCCCAGATAGCCTACTTGCAGCTACCTCCTTTATTCCCCAAAGTATTATATTGATAGTAGCGTTTTAAGTGAAGTGGGGCCAAAGATAATCAACTGCTACAGAAGTGCCTTGTAGAAGAACCAGTTTATATTCCAGACGATAGCTTGCATTATTAAACTAGTGAATTAGTTTCCCGGTTTTGCACTCTTGATACCCATTCTATATGATGACCAATAAAGCCTCTAGGGTTTTGTTTTGACATCGTGAATATACATAAGTTTCATTCTAATGGATGACGAACAAAGCCGCTGTGTTTTGTTTTGGCATCGTGATTATAAATAATATATCATAACGCCTGATCGGTGTCTGTCACCATGGTCATACATCTGCATGTTCATATGTACAACATTAGGACATGACAGTCCCCATAAAAGTGAAAAATACTCATTATAGACATTACAGTAAGACTCGATTCATAAACGCTGATTCTATTTACTAGCCAGAATGTGTCACCAAGGCTATGATATTGGAGTAGCTAGTCTTCCATGTCCCACTTGTGACTAACTTCCTATAACTGTGGTCCTAATACGGTTTTGTTGATATTTTTATGCTATCGATCACTTCAATCTATTGTTAAATGCATAGATAGGCGATTAATTTCCTTCCATTAAGTAGGAACTCTGTCCTTTGATGCTTACACACAAATACTATATTTTTAACTTTTCTCACCACAGGCTAAAGCACTAGGTATTTCCGGCAACTTGAGGGGAGATGGCTTCCAAAACGGTGGAACCCTGGTTGTTAGCAAAGGTAGGTTGTTATTTCTGGATCACACTCAGAAAGCCTGGTTTTGTATTTATTACTTTTCCTTCATTAATAAGATAGAACTAATGAAATAGTTATCATATAAGGGAAGTTCAACAAATGTTGTATACCTTCGGGTGGAAGAGAGATAGTACTATGATTTGTGTACCTGTTCACAATTTTTTTTTAAATCCAACTTTGGAATGAAGTAAGTCCAGACCCACCATCCCCATCAGGGAACAGGGCAGGACCATTCCAAAAAAGGGAATAAGTTAAAAAAGGAAAAAAGGTTCACAATTAAGTAATGAGGGAGGACTATTTAATGATTAACACCTAATACATAGAAGCAGGGTTAGGCTAACATTAAAGGTCCTATTTTTGAAAACGTTAAGTTATTTCTGCCAATTGGTAAACCGTGTGAAATTGATGGCTGCAGAGGGAAAAGTGCTGTTGTCATGGCGACAGGAGAGCCCCGCTGAACACGTGCCTATAGCAGACGTTCTGAAGGCACTCGGCATTGAAGGCGGGCCTCCACAGCCCCCGAGTGGGAAACCTGAAGTCGTTTGCGATGAAAACGCCTGTCAGCTCAAGTAAACAAAGGTAATGTCCACATCATATTTACTTCCCTCTATCCGAATATAGTTAGTATATTAGAAACGCATGAGACGGGGTCTGTTGGGGGGAATACTCCGCAAATTCTTTTCGCGCAGTAATTTTGAGATGCGAAGCCAAGTGAAATTACTTGGTGAACGGCCAGAGTATTTTGTTTACAACACATTCGAGCATTTGGTATCAGTTTCCAATTTTAAATGATTGGGGAAAGAATACCAGTGTAGGATAATATAGAGGAAACCTATGAGAGTTTAGGGTCTGAGCACGTATCCCATCGAGTTTGAATCACATAGTAATTCACAAGGCAAAGCCGCGTGAATTACGTAGTGATTCAAATGAGATGGGATCGAGCTCTGATAGTAAACTTGAATGGGTTTCTGAATTCATTTCACCCTTAAAATTAACTAATGAACTATCATTTGTGACATAATCTCCCACTGGATATTTTTACCTAGTATCTAATGGGCGTTAGATACGAGTTCCCAATATTAAGTCTATGGAGAAAAAATACCAGGGGTGAGATAAATATTGGTATACGACATGCACTCCAGTGATAGGTGGAAAATGCATACATGCAATTATAAGGAAAACAACTATTTTCCCGGAAAACGTGACAAAGTGTACTTCACGAGCTACTACATGAGACTGACAGCGGATTGTCTGCTGCTGATATTTATAGTCAGACCACTCGCAACTGTCGGCAGGGTGACTGGAGTTAAAACTGAAAACAAACTAGTTATATTTTGATTCTTTTTTATATGCTATTGACGATGAACTTGGTATCTTGAACATACAATAATCGTTTTTATTATTTCGGTTTGACCGAAATATATTAGGGGAGACGGGGAACGGTTTTTGCGGCTTACATTATAATACATTAAAGTAATGTATTCTGAATAATTATACCCTCGATACCGTCGATACCGGTCCGCACCCGGCGACTGTAGTGTATTTTTATATATTGTATAGGCACCTGTTGCGGTTCAGTGTATTTATATATATTGCAACAGGCTTCCACCTCCCTCCCTCCCTCCCTCCCTCTCTCCCTCCCTCCCTCAATCTCAAGGCTCTAGACACTGGGTGCGGGCGCCGATATCAGGGGCCCGTTTCATATATTATACCTATAAGACACCGACATGTAGACTCTTCCCAACGACACCTCCTCCTTTTATAACCTCGTAAATTACGAGTTAAGATCAAAGTTAAGATCAAAGAGAGCCGCCGGGAGCCGAGCCGGGGTGAGCCACAGGCTGCTGGTGTAGAAATTAATTTAAAGTTTGATAACTTCAAATCCAAGTAGATTAAGAAACGGGCCCCAGACGCGTTGGGTGGAATCAGGTCAAATAGGTCACCAGCGCACCCGTTGCGGTTCAATGAATACCTACTAGCGGGTGGGACTTGCTCTGGTCAGATGTGGTCCGCACCCGGCGACAGAAGTCTATTTTTATATATTGCAACAGGCTTCCACGGGTGCCGATACCAGACGTGTTGGATGGCATCAGGGGCCTGTTTAATAATCTTTTTTTTGAAACCGAAATCATGGCAATGCCATGCTAACTTATAATCCTTGTATTCTTTTATTTGCAGAGATTAGTTTCACGGATCACCACGGAGTGGATGGAGTTCACCGCGCACTTTGCTGTGGGATGTAGAAGAGGTGGTTATAATGACGGAGACGCGTTCAATTGTCTCGGCATCACTCGTCTCCCGATGACTGTCCCTCGACACCGACTACCGTCATTTACATTCCGGGGCCAACCGGCGATGGACTCGATCTAGACTCTTGTGATCAGTGACAATGTCATTTTTCTAATATTGAGAAAAATACTGAAAAAAAGGGGAATGAAAATTATGTTTGCCCAAATGTAAACCTGTTATGTTAAATACCGTAAAAATCGTTAAACGTTTATTAATTCAAATCTATTTGGGCCAGGGCAGAAGAACGGCAACACTGAGCCTGTGTCCCCATGAGTGTATTAGAATCCCTTTGCACCATATTCAGACCGAGTGTGTTGGTATCGCGATATGATCCTAGCCGTAGAAAAAACACCAATCCATTAGTCTGCAAGTTTATCCACCAAGTATTGTATGCATCAGTTCATCCCCAGAACATGTCATCGTTTAGGTGCTTCTCATATTGAGATTGATCTTGTATTATAGTTTCGTGATAAACAATTCTCGTTAGGGTAATTGTAATCCCATTAGAACTACTACCTCATGTAACGTATTCCCGTAGATAATGAATTGTGCCTTGATCACAGCCCAGTACATGTGTCCCACTGTATCGTGAATGCTTGAGGAGTTATCATTGTGCTGTGTAAAATTAAGTATAACTGTGCCATAGATGTTATTAAATAAACGTCGGTATTAAAACTATTAGTATTAAAAAGAGTATGTTGCTCAAAGACAGCCAGAAGTTTGGCTGCAGAATTATGAATTATTTTGTATTGCAACGGAACGGTAATAAAAATGGGTAATACACTAACTAATAAAATGTGTCTATTCATGTTTCACCGTTTGCGAGATGTAACACCTAAATGAAATAACGTCCAGATTGAATTACATATACAAGAACTGTGGCAGCATTACAAGATATGTAATGGCATTGGAATTTAAACTATGATGGATTATAAAATGATTTCCTATTAGTGTCTATTACATTCCTAAGCCATCAGACCATCATTTTAAAGGTTATTAGGTTGGAACTAGGTTGGTTGAAGCCATCAAGGATTTATACTAATATGGGGAGGTTATCCCATCCCAAAATGAGTGTCCTCCATCAGGATATGATGAATACCTCCTAAGGGACACGAGTGCCAAATTTGATAATTTTTGCCAAACTTAAATATGAAAACCCATTAAACAGTGAAATATTAAGTACGTTTCCTATTTTAGTAGTTGTACGTTTCATTAACCAATTCATTCTATGGCACTTTCTTGAGGGATGACCAAACAGAAACAAAATTGACCACGAATTCAATTTCAAGAAGGGGAAAAATGTTACATGGGTCGGGTTGGAAGGATAAATACAAGCAGAAGGCATCCTGCATATTCTTAAACTTGCGTTTATTTACATATTTACACGTAAAGGAATTTGATGACGACAATGAGAAAATTGGCAGTGGTCCCAAGAAAACTGCTCTGAGGAATGGCGCAGGGTGAATGATGAAGTTATGCTCTAAGTTTTGTTTCTCAAACAAATACGGCCTTTATCACGCAGGCTATATTTTGAATAAGACATATTTGATAAATTTACTCAGCGGTTGGATCTCCAATAAAGTTTACTGTATTCTGTTTTAGACAGGGATGCAATTCATGGTTGTAAAAATACATAATCAAATCTGGAGGGAAAAATGAATAGACAATGTTGGCATAGCCTGTTCAGAGCAGTAGGATATGTACATGTAGACCCGCTAAGGAGACTTGCTTTTCGAAAATCAAAAGCCGGTGCCTACATGGTCTGGTCAGGGTATGGCCAGGAGTGGCCTGCTGATAGACGACATTATGATCATTACAAAGGAATTTTCTTGCTGTCTGGTGTGATGCGAAAATCGGTTACCTTGCGAAATTCCGCTTTTATCGCCCACTCTACTCGCGCATGCGTGTGGAGATGTTCTTCCGCTCAGATTTCACAGACTATTCTGGCTACACTGGCCACCAGAGCAGACGTTTATTCCCAATCTATATTCTGGCTGCATATTAGCCGTCATATCGACGTCATATGACGTCATAACGTTATTATTTAACCCTTTCACACCGGGCACCTCTGACAAAGCAATGTCTGTAAGGCCGGGTAGGGTGTTAGTACATACCGCCATGGGACGGGGTCTTTTCAGGCCAATTATGATAATTTCACTTTTGATCACGTGATAAAACACGTGGTCTTTAATATTATTTTATGAGTATTTCAAAATCGTAAGGCTAATGTTATACCAACATCCTGTGAAAATTTCATCATTATTGATCAATTATTTACAAAGTTATTACACATAATCTATGATTTTGCAAGTCTTAGAAAATGATGCCTTAAGGCATCATCCGGCCACACACGGCGATGCCTTAAGGCATCATCCGGCCACGGGCGGCGATGCCTTAAGGCATCACCCGGCGCCAAAGGGTTAACACTGGCCACCAGAGCAGACGTTTGCTACGCACGTTAGTCGCAGCTTAGCGAAGCCTGGGGTTGGTTGCCAATCTTGCGCTAGCGCTGCGAAAGATCTGGGGGAGAGTGTACAAACTAGGATGAGAAAGCCCGATGATTTCCGCACTCTCCAATCGTAAAATTCATCGCTGCGCATGCTCATGGGCGATAAAAGCGGAATTTCGCAAGGTAACCAATTTTCGCATCACACTGGAACATTTGAATCCTTGCATCCCTGTTTTAAATCCTTTATAATAAGAGATTCAATATTTCCGAGTCATTTCTTCTTTAGCTTTTCCAGTCTGTTTGGGCATTTTCTTTCCTGATGCGTCCTCAAGTTCCTTGGCTTTATAGTAGTGGGGCGCCACTTCCAGCAACCACGAGTTATCAATCTCTATCACCTGCAAGGTCAGCAGACGGACAATTATGACCTGTTTCCAGAAGACAGATTTTACTGCATGAGTTTACAGATACATCTCTATTTTAACATATCCAATGAAGGGCAAGTTCTTTTCTGGTGTTAATGCATTCTGCCAACCTGGGAGTAGCTTCATGTACTTTGATCATTCTAGTAATACATACTTTTACAAATATCACTTCTCAAGGACCATATGAAAATATAGACTACCTTCTGAACAAAATCAAGTATATTTTTTCAAAAAATCGACCAAGATGCCAAGTGCGAACGTTATACATAATTATTATCTAATTGCCATGTAAAGACATACATTACCATGTATCATTTGTGATAGCTCTAGCCATTATAGGGATCCTACGCATAGCAGGCAATGATTACCTATGCTAAAAAGCTTACGAGAAAGACATAGGGATGCAAATGAGAAACAAAGGGCCACAGAGGAGCCATGAGTGATACAATCGGGTTTTATATTTCCGAAATTATACAATAAGAATCAACAAGGGAATGAATAATAAAGAAGTACCTGTCGCATATACTCCTTGCTGGTGAAGACGAGCTCATGGTAAATGAGCCATCTGGGCCGCTCCTCAAACAGGCACGAGTTTGGGTGGACGAGCACAGATTGTTGGTGTTTTACGGTCTTATAAGAGCCGCCCGACTTGGTTAGCCGCGCAGTGTGGTAGAAGAATCCTGCCGTGATTGCCTGTTGGATTAATCAACGATAAAACCATGAGTTAACTTTACTTGAGACACTGCTGCGATCACCAAAATAACATTTACTATAATATTGAGAAAGAAATTGATAAGATTTAGAAGACGTGGCAATAACACCTTTAACACAAGCCGATGCTACCTTGAAAATGACAGTTTCCTGTCTGTTTTGAACCATGTTGCTATAGTGTCTCCATAGAATCGATTGTTCTGTTTGACAACGAGCATCCCAACCTTAGTGACTGATCGATTGAGCCGTCACACACTCGCTAAGCATAGGTATAGGCGTGGGAGTGTTGACATCAAGATTATTTCTTGTATGTGACCTAATAAAAGTATCAGGGGGGTTGGGTAATCAAGGTTTCATCCGGTTCGGACTCTTCAGGCATCATGCAGTTGTTGAAAAGGATTGATGGAGAATTTTGCAACAAACCACCAGTATTGTAAATTACAAATCTATGGTTGTAGTCCTTCCAAAAAGTAAAGCCAGTAAACCCTATGATTCATAGGCGGAACTTGTTACTTAGATTGTGTATATGACCTGGTAATTAAATACAATTTTTTAGATGAGGCAATTGGGTCACGACAAAGTCTAGGGAAGGGGTCTGACGGCTACTAGTAATTTGGTGCATCTATTAGATTTAGGCCGTATGGAATTTGTGTTCGGAGTCTGAACATCCAATTCCACTCTATGCTAGTGCGAAGAGTTAGTGCTGACTCCAAGTTCGAAATTGATGATGTTTGGTCTGTATCCCCGATTGCCATTGAGTTGGGGCAGTAATATGAACGAGGCCATAGCCGACTGGATATTTTCCGAAGCGCTCCAAACGAGCGCGATTTTATCTTAGCCTGCAAATATTTATCTGTTTATCGCCCCTTGAGTATGAGTTATCGTATTCACAAGCTTGTTGAGTATGAGTTCTTAATGTTAATGAATATTTATACCAGGCTAAAATACATGTAGTAGATTACCATGCACCCTCAAAGAGCTGGCTGGTGTGGTCTCGAAAACTAACGTGATCGCCAGTGACATAATTTTTTTTACGTTTTTCAGATCTTTGTTAATTCTAAATATTCTAAAAAAAATGAGGAGGTTGGGTCTCGTTATTATTTTCAGTATCACGAAATATGGAGATAGCATAATAAGCATGGACTTCACTGCCCAATGAAAATATCTAACGTTCTTACTTCACTTATTTTTTACATTTAAAAATCTATGATGAGAAGAACAGTGCACCTATAACATATTTTCTCCATAGGAGTTATAATATATTTCGAATAGAAGATCATAGTTGTACTCCAATGATATTTTCTTTTTGTTCCTTTCTATTTTTTTTCTCGGTTGGATTATTCCTTGACCTATGGTATAGATATAGATAAGATGGTGAAAGGGCCTCACCTTGCGGATGGCGATGCTGTCTTTGTTGGTCTTGATCTCCACTTCTATTCGCTCGAGGAGGCCCTCCAGTTGATCTCGCACATCTCGAGCCCGCTTCATTGACCGGTGCTGAATGAAGTTCTCGTAGCACCACTGTGTGGAGTAACCGGTGTCCATCCACTGTAACGAATACGCACGGCAACTCTTAAAACACTCTGGGGGGAAACATGTGTATTACGAGCAATCATACTACACTGGTTCCTGCAACAATAGTATTTTTAAGTAATTGTAATACATGTTTTTAATTGTGTTTTTGGTAAAGATATATGTTTTCTGAGGAAACGTACTTAGTGTAAGCGAATTGATGTCCGTACATGGTGCTTCGTCTCGGAAATACGTCCCAATGCTGGAGGCAGAGGGACGTATTTTTCGGAACAAAAGACGGAGAGCGGCATCAATTCCCCCACAGTAAATACGTTTATCTATCATCACATACCTGGAAATCATTTTTTTTAAACCACGCCATTTTAATAACGTACATGCTAGCGGTCATTCACTACGGCCCTAGGGTGCTAACATTATTAATTCCGCACCTCTAGCATTGGGTGGTATTTCATAGATGTTCGACCACAGGTATGTATGAGCTATATCCCCATTTAGACATTGTTTGAAATCGTTTCAAATTCTACCTTTTCATTCTCATTTTAAGTGGCACGAATTGTTAAATAAACGGAGGAATAGTTTTGGATTTAATGGAAGACATGTAAGGAGCAAGAAGTTCAATCGTCGATTTCGGTGTCAGGCAATATGAAATCGACGATTGACCTCGAACGAAAATCGTTTCGCCCACGGTATGGGCGTTTCCTAATATTACTATATACCTATTCTTAATGATTACTAGGTATATAATAATAAAGAGACACAGTGAGTGTGACTGAATATTTTGGTTAGAAATCCTCACCTCGTACTTCAAACTCGGTGAGTATTTCTGACCAAAATATCTCTGAACAGATTCCATTCAGGCACACTATCTATATCTCTATATATTACCAGCCGAAGATGGAAGACGACCAATCGGAAATGTTAATGGCTAATTTCTACACCAAGGATTGTCTGAGGACACTCTGTCATACTCACTTGTGTGTAGACGTTCATGAGGGTGAGGTGGTCGCCTCCCGGCACAAAGAAGTTCACGCGCGCCGTGTCTGCATGCACGATCTTGTCTTTAGGACGGTAGAAGATGGCGTTATTTACTGACAACATGGCCGTAATGGTAAGAATCTCTTCTACGCATTGGTACCTGGAAGCAATGAACAATCCGTTTTATCACGCATAATATACAGTCCCCATTGAAAATGTATGGGGATTCAGTAAACCACTACCCATTGTTTAAAAACTGTCGGATATCATTTAATACGGAGTTAAATTCATTGTATATGGCTTCAAAACCATTGTATAAGGAAAATATTCCCTTGGTGCCATAGAGCAAAACAATAATCTCTATTGATATAACCTTTAATATGGCAATTCCTGGGTTTAATTTACTCGAGAAGATACATGATAAATACAACAAACGTTGGTTTTGTGGGCAGGCAGCTCTGTAAACTACTCGAGGTAGAAGTCATAATACTACGGAGCCATATTAAGAGCCATTAATATCTTCAATCCCGCCTTAATTCGGAACGTGCAATGTACTACATACAGGGCACAATGATGATTATGCATCAAAGGCGCTATGTGGGTAGGTCATGCAATAACCTGCTCTCTTCCCGTCCCAATTGTATATATATATATATGTATATATATATATATATATATATATGTATATATATATGTATATATATATGTATATATATATGTATGTATATATATATATGTATATATATATATGTATATATATATATATATATATATATATATATATATATATATGTATATATATATATATATATATATATATATATATATGTATATATATATATATATACGTGTTAGATGCTCTAGAAATCAATCAAGTGATAAACGCCTGGAATTGGTTCATTGTTATCTTATTTAAAACAATCCATCGACATAGAATATTTTGTGTTTTAAACGCCTAAACTTAACCAAACACAACCAGACTCACTTCTCGGAGGCGATGATCATCTTCGACAACATGGGGTCTACGGGGAACTCAGCCATGCGCCGGCCCAGCTTGGTGAGCTCGCCGAGGTGGTTGAGTGCTCCCAGAGCGTACAGCTGCTCCAGGGCCAGCACCAGGGTCTCATGTGGCGGCGGGTCCATGAAGTCAAAGTGGATCAGATCGTTGATGCCCAAACTCTTCAGCAGCAGCACCACGTTGCCCAGGTTGGTGCGCTGGATCTCGGGGATGGTGTCGCTCTCCAGCTCGTTGCGGTAAGCCCAGGCCGTGTAGAGGCGGAAACACTTGCCGGGCCCCACGCGCCCCGCACGGCCGGCGCGCTGGTTGGCCGACGCCTTGGAGATAGGCACGACGACCAGGGACTCCATGCCGGTACGCGCGTTGTAGCTGTTCTGTTTGCAGAAGCCGGGGTCGATGACGTAACTGATGCCGTCTATCGTCAGTGACGTCTCGGCTATATTTGTCGCCAGAATGACCTGAAAATATGTGAAATGCGTATTGCATGTACACTGGTGAGAAAATTGCTAAAGATGTTTTTAAAGGGTGGGTACATTATATTATGGGCTTACTAGACTTTTCGCCAAGTTATAAACCAGGAAGGCAATGCAAGCTCGAATGATTGACTGTAATATCGTTACGCTGACGTTTATTGGTGCACTAAATGCTAGACAACTTATTCAAAATGTTGGACGACATATTTGAGTCTTGTATGTATAACTTGTACTTCCATTCCACATACCTCTCTTACATCTATACTAATAAAAATATATTATACAGAACTTAGAAAGAATACACAGGTTACATTAATTATCTATTTTTTGGGATAGCTGTTACTTTCAGAGTAGTTTATTTAAACTGGAATAGAAAACTTCATCCCTGACACATACCTATTACTTTATACTATGCCTTTAACATGCTGATGCCATATTCTACGTTAGTCCCAACATGAGATATCGATGTTACTGCAATATACTCTTATATCAATGATAATGTAAATGTTTCTTGATGTTTCTTGTATTACCTGGGTAGGCCACCAGTTGAAATGGGCTCACCTTGCGTGCATTTGGTGGAGTTGGCTCAAAGATCTTAGACTGCATCTCGGTTGGTAGGTTAGCGTAAATAGGCAGCACAATCAACTCTTTAATCTTGGATCCCAGCTTCTTGGTTCTCTCCTGTAAAGCGATCAAATTAAGTCTGATAATGACGAATGGTGGTGGATGAAATTTACATTCTGTGGGTTGATTTGACAAAGGTGACTTATCAGCCGAAACGTAAAAATGTACTACCTAATTGTCTCGCATTTATATCTTCTATGAGACGTGGCTGGATACGCCGGTATTGCAAGCTAATGCTGACAAAGATTTTATGCACGTATAATTGGTCTATGTTTTAAAGAAATCTTTTCTTAGAGATTCCTGGCATCTTCAATGACATGCCAGTATAAATAAATAAATATTATACTCACTTCTTTGATTTTCATGAATTTTTATCAGCGGAATGCAACATTGTGAACAATTAATTCTCTTTCGCTAGAAACAATATGAGAAAAATTAATAACAAATTGATGATAATAGTTAACGTCCATTCTGTGAGACCCTCACCTGGAGCATCTCCTGTGAAGCTTCTATCTCCTCTTGACCCGTCATAAAGACGAGGATGTCGCCCAGAGGTTGCGTACAGTGAATCTGTAGGACGGAGACCACAGCTGCATCCAGGTAGTCTGCCTCAGGTGCCTGTATCAATTAAGCATCACAATCGTTGTACTTTTAAATACGAGTCACCGGTTACATCCTAAAAGCTCATTATCCCACTGTTTTTTTCCCTATTTTTTTACGGTAACTATTTTTACATTTTTTAGTTTCTATTTTTTTTTCACTCACTATTTTCACCTTGGTAAAGTCTGCGTAATGGACGAAACGTCGGTTCTAATAAAAGCATATCACTACTTAAATCAACTGGATAGATTTGCTATTTTCACTCAATATTATTGGTATTTTTTGTACAGTCTTGAACCTGTGACCTAATCTGTGTGGGCTATCCGCATTTACACATGTACCTATAGAATTAAAAACCGAAACATATCTGTTTTTTAAATACGAGCAAACAATATTGATCTTTAAATGAGAGGAATCGGCAGAAAACTCTTAATTTTAATTACGTTGTCGGCCTATAACCCGAAACATTCAACATTTTCGTTTCTATCTTCAAATCTCCTTAAGCAAACCAGTCGTTATTTCAAAGATGATCCAAAATTTGCTCAGACCCTGAGTCACCATTTACGTAGACATTGAAAGCCATGACTGGTGTTCTGTGTAAGGACTAGATACAATAGATATCGTAGGTTAAAAAATATACATTTATACTGAGGTCGAGTTTTAGTATAGGAAAAATAAACTGTATTTGATGGAAACAGGTCTATTTATGAAGACGTACCTTTGTGTAGTAAATATCCACGGGATATCGCCGACCTGGAATCCTAAAGATTGGTGCTTCATCAAAGAACTGCAATCAGAAGAGTTACGTCTCACTAATCATTCAAAAATACATATTACTATGTGATATGACCCGCATTACCCTATTGCAGACACTAAACCTGCAACTTCAACTGTACACTACCCATGTCACATATTGAGGCGAAGTCACATCACCATACAGAATTGAAAATGATAACTGCTGGGAAATCAATCACGTACATGTCACCCGCCAAAAGAAGTGCAGGATTGTGTATCCGATTTTGTTATTGATTCACTGGAGTTTAAACAGATATATACTTATAAACCCAAATATGTTTTTCAACCTTTGACTGGTAAGCCTGCAAATGTCATATACTTTATGAGTAGCGGCACTTACCATTCTAGGGGCCATCCATAAAGTACGTACGCACTGAGGGGGTGGGGGGTGGGGGGTGGGTAAAAAATGTTGGAAATTTTCCGTATGCTCCCTCTTTATTCTATTGCGTACAAGTTCGGGAGGGGGTGGGGGTAAAAAAAATTCAGAAATTCTGCGTACGTACTTTAAGGATGGCCCCCTATCGATATTTAAAAGTAAATCTGTCAGGGCTATCCCAACCTGTGTTGGGCAATTGCAACCTTGTTCAATCAAAATATGATTGGAGAGTTTAGCATCAGGTAGTCTTTATATCTGGTAGTTACCTACCTTGTCACGCTTTGGCAATAGTTAGTTTAGAGACTCCATAGAAACGCGGTGTTAGATATAACAGAAAATTGGACTGACCAGTATACATAGTGACTTAGCCTTTTTTCAACACTAAAGTTATTCTGCACAGATCATCTTATCCGATTGGCGGCTCGCTCATTCAAATCTAGTTCTTGAAAATAGGTAATTGTAAAAGAAAGTCCGTACATATACATATATTACATTTTTAATTCATTACTGACTTACCGCTGAGAACTTCTCGGCATCGAGGGTGGCACTGGAGATGAGGAGTTTAAGATCTGGTCTAAAGCGAGAAATATCTTTAACCAGTCCGAAGAGGATGTCTGTGTGTAGCGTGCGCTCGTGGGCTTCGTCAATGATCATCACACTGTGTAGACACAGAAATCACCATAAATTACTGACTACATGTTTGAGCAAGATACAATATTATGCAATCTACGTGATATATCTATATGATTGAAGGTAGATCTAGTTCTGGATAATTATATACATGTGCATAAAGCGATCTTCAATTCTTACTCATATTGCAGAAACGATGGTAAACCCTCGTCTCATTCAAATGTCCTAATATTGATAGCAGTATCTTGGTGCCATATCGGTTCACTCCGTTTGTTTACTTGTTTTTTTTAACGTCCAAAAGGACCTTACGGTATAATGAGGCTCAAGCTTTTCTGGTTTTCTTACTGGTTTTACGCCACAGGGGGGTGATCAAATCTATGAGATGAATTCCGGAAGAAATCTCACCACTACATATTTACGAGATGAGTTCTTTTTACTTTCCACGCCACATAAACATTGGATGAGATGAAAAGAACTACATCTCTCATGACTTGAAGAAGGCCACTAAGAAATGCTGAAATATTGTTTTAAATAAAGCCTACATCAAATCGAATTGGGCAGCAGTCGAGTTGTTCTTGTTTCATCACCTGCCTAGTCAATCTCTCATATGATTTTACATATTATTAAAGATCATAATGGCAAAATTACTTGTGGATTGTCACTACTACCGATTATCAGCATCAGCTGTAGCCATTACTGAATAAACAAGAGCTAAGTGTGCATTTTCAAATAGAATAATTGGTCTTTAAAAGGCCAAATAAGCAGGTGGACGCATTTAAAACTCACTACAAGTAGCTTAACACATGTTTAAAATTGTTGACTGAAAATATTTTGATATCTAAATTCTAATGAAGGGAGGGAGGGAGGGAGGGAGGGAGGGAGGGAGGGAGGGAGGGAGGGAGGGAGGGAGGGAGGGAGGGAGGGAGGGAGGGAGGGAGGGAGGGAGGGAGGGAGGGAGGGAGGGAGGGAGGGAGGGAGGGAGGGAGGGAGGGAGGGAGGGAGGGAGGGAGGGAGGGAGGGAGGGAATCCATGAATAGCGAAGGGCCTGCAATGATAGGATATTTAAAGCCCTACTTCTCTGTGAACTCAGCAGTTCATGGATCATTGCACACATATATTTAGCTACCTGAGGGCGATTTCGTTTTGTAGTTGGTGATAGCTTCATGGATGAGTGCACACAGACTGACCTGCATGCAGCCTGGCCATGTGCTGGGGCAAAACCTTGTTCCTATGTACACCAATTAAGTAGGTCAAGCCAATATCTGGTATTAAATGATATTGCAAATGCTTTTACAAAACAATATCATTTGACTGTGTCTTGACTGATTCCTAGAACAAAGTTATGAACCATTTTGACTTCTGTTTGTGTGTAAATATCCTGAAAAAAAACATCCTCTCATACACCTGCTGCCTCCCCCCTCCCATTATGAGATTTAGAAGAAATTCATGAATAATATATCAAATATGTATTTTACCAAAATAATGACACTTCCTAGGGTGTAAGCAACAGTCAGTGCCACTTATGGAGATGGTAAATGTTACACTAATGCTCACTATAAATCAATATTGAGTAAACATCTGTTTGAGTATCCCAATTTCACCCAAAATCCCCCCACTTTTAACAAATACATGAATATCTCAGCAAATATAGAATCTACCTAGAAAATTCCACTTCCTAGTACCTACTGTTTTCTATTCTCTTTCAAATGAGGTATATTATATTACGATTGAACCAGTGTTACAGGTAGAACTATGTCCAAAAAGGAGTTCTTAGAAATGGACCTGTGACTCAAAGAGTCCCCCCCCCCAAAAAAAAAAAACTGAATTCACTATTATTTTTAAATCCATACCAAAATACTAAATATCAAAACAACCTTCTGTCCAAAACAGAAATCATATTCATATCTGTACTTAGTCAGCTATAAAAGGCAAAAATGTGGTCAGGTTGCCTAGTGACTCTACAAGCATGTGTACTACAGTAGGCTATAGCCATAACCTAAAGACCAACCGTCCACCTGCTAATAAGACCGATATAAGTTACTTCTAAATATTTTCAAGTCATTCACTAGTGCCTGCTACTATACACCTGTGCCTCAAAATACTCCAAATACCAACCTCTGCTATGCAAGTGGTACTTTAGGCAAACCAGTGAAGTATGCCGGTATGCCAGCATACCGGCACGCTTTGAGGTCAAATAGTCTCCAAGCGGCTGTTGTGTTATGCGTTGCGATGAATACCTCTGCATGGAGAGTTATGATGACGCATGCGCATGGTGCATAGCATAAAACAACTTCCGCACTACCAGCACAGTTTCATTTCGGCTTCGACATCGACTTATTTTGGTAAGTTATTAAATAATTACGAATATTTAGAGGTGTATAGTACAAGTGAAACTTGTTAACCTAATTGGGAAGGCTCCTCGTACCGCGTTACTTTCGCTAAAACTACCGCATGAGCTCGTAGAGCGAATGGGGTAGTTTTAGCGAAAGTAACAAGGTACGAGGAGCCGTCTCAATTAGGTTAACTAGTTTCCCTAAATTCCCAATTATTAATATCAGTGACTGGCGCTAATCATTGCTGTGGTGTATCGGACATTCCCCTTTGACAATTATAAAAAGAGTTATACGAGTCAATTTTTGAATAAACACCTCTGTGGTAAGTAAAGAAAGACAAAGCCCAAAACCCTTGGACAATTATGAATGGCTCAGACTATCACTACCTGTTGTAGACATGATACGATGGCTTAACACCAACATCCCCCCCTCCCCACACCAACCAATAGGTATTTGAGGGAAACAATTGTTTATATATCTATCACTTGCTGTATGTTGGAGTCACCCACCTGTAACTACCGAGGTCAGGCTCGCTGAGGAACTCTCTGAGAAGCATTCCATCTGTCATGTACTTCACCACAGTTCTCTCTGACGTGCAGTCCTCGAACCGGATACTGTAGCCTACCTGAAATCACAAACATCAGGCCATACTCGTCAGTGTGGAATAATCTTACGTGGTCATGCACATGTGTATATAGAATCAGATGTTTGACATCCGTCGTATAAAAGTCCACATTGAAAATATATGGGGACTCAGTAAACCACTGCTTGTTAATCAAAAATTCTTGGGCTTAATTTATTCAAGAAGGTGGATAATAAATACAACAAACAATGTTTTGTGGAGAAGCAGCTCTGTAAACCACTCAAGGTTGACTCCATCATACACTCGATAACGCTCGTGAATTACTACGTGTCAACCTCTCGTCGTCCACAAAACCGTCGATAACTGTCTATATTATATTGTACAGAGGTATGATATAGAGTAGACCGCTACTAAATGGACCACACTCCGTTCTAGATATTGTTTGTATAATTAACAGTTATTAACCCCAGCGTAATGTCGTTTATATGATAACATAAATTGCATAAAATCACTTTGGGAAATGTGGGAATTTTGACCAATTACCGCTAAGTACTCATAAGAGCTCCTCCATACACATTTGCTGCCTTAGAGATATCCAGAAAACGTGGATAACATATCAGTGTCGTCCACGGTGTGGAACTGAGTGTCTGTTGGGAGGTCCCAACAACCTGTCTTTACATACTGTTGTATTGGCCTGAATCAGGATAAATTAATTCTATTTTTGTTATACACAAGGAAAATGAATTTTATATACTGAAAATGAAAAAGTAGATATCTATGGAAAAATCTATGAAAAAAGTCTATAATATGCAAGGGTGTGAGTAACTGAACGCTAAAGGCATTTTTGGAGGTGCCTAGACCCCCTAAACCTAGCTGTCGGAGATACTCACACAAAACTATACTCTCAGTTGAATTCCAATGCTGAAGTCGCTTTATTTTTTTTTCCTGGGCTTAAAATGAGATTGATGTATCCGTTACCCACTCCTGCAGGCTTAATTAGTTTGCCAAATTTGCAGTAGTCGCCTCTCCATACGAGCGCATGAACTTTTATAATAAAAGACGTTATTGGAGGTTCTTGACCCATCTCAGACTGACCCGCCCGCATTGGGCCATGCTCTCTGTGGATCTCAGATGTTAAGTGTTAACCATGTCCTGTCTTCATAATGTTATGACTGTTCGGTTGTATGCACCATGTATCTGTATGCATGAACCTTTCCCTCAATGAACAACTTAAATAAAGTAAATACCGGGGATATACAAGCAGATAGCGTGCACTTACCTCGTTGCCGAGTTTATGGCCCATTTCCTCAGCTACACGGGCAGCAACTGACATGGCGGCCACACGCCGAGGCTGCGTGCACCCGATCTTCAGACCGCCTTCAGTGAAGCCCTGCCGGACACAGAAACAAGTTAATAAGTCATCGAAACACATGATCTTATGCACCAAACGCCACACACGTGTACGGCACTCCAATACAAATGTATTAGTAGTGTGTTAAGGGGTGGTCCACTTCATGTGGTAAAAAAAGACATAAAGTGGAGTAATCCGTTGCGAGACAAAACGCCCCATATTGCGGGGCACCATGACTCCTACTACTGTAAAACACATTGTATGATACCACAAACTAATTTTCTTCTTGCGTACAATTCTGATCATTAGACATTATTTATTGATAAGTACAAAATAGAACTGATATACTAAGTCACAATCTTTTCTGGATATACATGTAGTTGAATTAATTCCTGATCACGCTTTCAACCAATAAATTCAACCAACATAATCGGGTGTTTTCGTCAGCCATCATGTTAGACACTTAGTTTATCCGTGATGAGATACTAAATATTTAAGAAAAGACTGGGTTAGGTTTGATAAATTACTTAGTTACGAGATTTTGGCGTCTTTGTATATTCCCACCAGAAACGACACCTTGTGTCTTTTCCGGTTTGAGCCCCCTGTTTGCGAGAAAACTTAGACGCCTTGAGCCCACCCGTTGGACGCTTTGCGCCAACTGGCTGAACATCTGGGGGCCACTTTGTGGCCTCAAAATTATCATAGCAAACTTAGTTGTTTTTCAATAAAATGTGTTTTTTTCAATAAGGGAATCAAGAGGTCTTTATAGACTTGAAAAGATACGGAGAACAAAGACCGTTTCGTCAACAGTCAAGTCGTTTCCTTATTATCATATACCTAAAATAATTTCTTTTAAAAAACCCGCAATTTAAATTACGGTTTATGGTACGGCCATAGGGCCCGAATTCGATCATAATTTACGGTTCGGACGGAACTCGGCTTAAACGCCTCGTTCCGTACGTACCGTAGATCATAATTTTTTTTAGCATCATGTACAACATAGGCAGGTCGTTCTATATGAATACCTGAAAATATCCATGTTTTTATGTTTGCCACATACATACCACGTACGCCAGCTTCGTGTTGTACGGCCATACAGTCGACATGGGTAGAAGCGGGCGGTATACCGCTACATAAGACATGCGGCCACAGGTGATCTACGATGGAGGAAACCTATGAAAGTTTAGGGTCAGATCTCATATCCCATCGAGTTTGAATCGCGTAGTAATTCACAATGCGAAGCTGCGTGAATTATGTAGCAATTCAAACGAGATGGGATCGAGCTCTGACCCTAAACTTGAATGGGTTTCTGAGTTTATCTCATCCCTCACATTGACTAATTGACTAAAATTCGTAACATAATCCCCCATTGGATATTTTTCCTAAATATCTAATGGGCGTTGGATACGAGTTCCCAAAGTTAAGTCTATGGAGAAAAAATACCAGGGGTAAGATAAATGTATATATATCACTTGCTATATAGTCCCTGAGGAAGGCTCATGTGGAGCCGAAACTAGAAGAACAGCACAAGAATAGTAAAATGGAACTTAAATGTAACGCTTGTTGTAAAACAATACAAATTGGGAAACAGATGACAGACTTTGGGTTTTCTTTGGTTAGTGGGTCTATCACCAACATCTATATAATAGAGGGAAACTATGTTCTGGTGAGCAAAAGTTCAAAGTTACAAGGTAAGGTTTGGAAAAACTACTGCCCAAGGCGTCAGCTGCGGGCAGTAATTTTTCCAACCCTTACCGAGTAACTTTGACTTTTGCTTACCGGTACTTGGTTTCCCTATTCCTATGTACCTTCAAATATTGATAAAAATGCTTAATTCTTTACCTGAAACACTTCCGAGGCAAATGGCCACCCTTATCGAGTAACCACAACAGCTGCTGTATTGTATCACTTGATCAGAGCGGGACGAAAACGTCAGAGAGGGACGGAAACATGAGAGCGGGACGAAAATGTCAACCTCAACACATAACTTATTTTTAATGCACCCCCTAGCAGCGGTATGTAACTCTAGTTAGTTCAATAATAGGTATATAGGAATAATAGGTACTTCACTTGCTACATCCATGATAAAGTATGAAATATTTGATTGTCATCTATCATACTTACTGCATCCACAAGGTACTGAGGTATCTGTGTAGTCTTGCCAGATCCAGTTTCCCCCTCGATGATGAGTACCTGATGAGTGTGGATGGCGTCTATGAGATCCTGTTTGAAGGGGAAGATGGGCAGACTCCGCTGTGTCTCCTTAATACTCATCTTCTTCTTCTGACTTTCTGACAGCTCCTTCTCCTTTTCACCCTGCATGCCATGAATAAATACAGATCTGAGTTTGGAAAAAAAATCATGCTACACCTATGGGGATTAGCCGCGGTATCTGCTGTCGACTTGTAAGTATCGCAGAATCTTTAGTTCGTTTAATGTAAATCATGAATTTTGGGTTATCAATTATTTATCAGAATACATGCATCGTTGTATAAGATCCATTTAATGTCAAAGGAGAACTTTGTTAAATGCAAAGGTATCACACTGGTTCAGAGGAATAGAGGGAAACTATGTTCCAGCGAAAGAAAGTCAAAGTTACTCGGTAAGGCTAAAGAAAAATTACTGCCCGAGGCCTTGGCCTTTCATGGAAACATAGTTTCCCTATTTCCATGTACCTTCAAATATTGATAAAAATGACATTTATTGACCTGCGATAGTCCAAGTAGCAATGACCACCCATCTTGAGTAACTGCAACCACATCCCGCCCGTTTCCTGTGCATTTTATAGCAATTATGCATATTGCTATGTGACAACTTCATGGCCATGTCATAGCTGCATATTTGTTGTATGTTTACGTTTTCCAAGATTGAAATTCCATCGATTGGCACCTCAATTATTATTCCTACTATCTAAACTCTTTTACATTAATGTCCAATATGAAATACCTCCATATTTAGTGGTTACACAGTCTTTGCTATAACAGCGAGCTTTTAAAACTTCTTGGAACATCAGAATCAGTACAGTTCACCATTTTAAAATTTACCGATTGTAGCATTTGGTCATGTCAACTTAGGTGAGAAAACGTGAACCTAGGTACGATAACGTCAACGCAAGGTACTACACCCCCAGCAACAGTATGTTAATATAGTGTTCGCCCATAGCAATAGAAGAATAGAGACGGTATATCTAAATGTGTTTATGATGCAGCTACATTTCCTAAGCACATTACACATATACAATATATCGTTAAATATTCACCTTATGTAACATGCAGAACGAGAACTGATATTTTCATGCATCGGCTTGTCACAGTGGACTTTTGATACGTCTTGTAAATTCTTAGAATTTAGAACTGAAACACATGAAGTTTACCTTTTTATCGCGAGTTCCAGGCATTTGAATGGCTTGTACGAATTCTATTTCCTCGTCCATGATGTAATCGTATACCTTTTCTTCTTTCTGTTAAAATACAAGAAACAAAGATATGAACTGAAGACATTTTGTCTAAATTATATACTTTTTCAAATAGAATTGAAAGAAGAGAAGGAAAGATAAAATTCCAATGTGGAGAGAATATCTAAATAAAGAAAACTGGCAGATAAAGATTCTTATGCAGGAAAGAAAACAATCTAAATTATCTATCTTATTTAAATATCATTTGCGTCACCTAGCTCAATAGGCTCTGATTATGGACATATTGGCTTAAAAAGGATAGAGAGTTTACGTAAACCATAACCAACTTTTTTCCGTTCTTTTGCATCCTTGGCACCGTAAGCATGAAGCGCTGCGTTAAGGTGTTCTTCCTCCCAGCGCTTCTGTTCAAAGTTGGGCCCTTTCTCATGTTGGTCTTCTACGTATCTGAAAGTTAACAAGTACAATTCGTCGATATGGCCAAGTATTTAAGTCAAGGTAATATGACTCAGATATAGCAACATTTATATACGTGACAAAGGCTGCTTACTGCCGAAACGTTGTAAAATCACTGTTCAAATAAAGCCAATCAACAAAACCAATTGGGGAAGTTGTTGAGTTGTACTTGCTGAAACTACCTTAGATTTATTACTATATGTCGATAGCATGCCACAGATATTACAAGTCAAACTGATTTTTTTATAGTAGTATGCTATATTCCTATATACCTATGAGCGAACAACCTATGATTACTTAACGCTGCTGGGGGTGGAATAACATGTGTTTACTGCCCAGGTTGAAGTTACTGCCCAGGTTGACGTCTACTGCCCAGGTTGATGTTTACTGCCCAGGTTGACGTTCAGAGACATTCGCTTTGTATCGATATTAGCCGACAATTGAAGGTATATAGGAATAGGGAAACCATGTACCAGTGGAATTAAGTCAAAGTTACTCGGTAAGGCTTGGAAAAATAACTACCCAAGGCGTAGCCGCGGGCAGTAATTTTTCCAAGCCTTACCTCGTAACTTTGACTTATTCCCACCGGAACATAGTTTCCCTCTATTCCTCAGACATAGTAATCTTAATGTTTGAAAATCTGAATGATATCAGACTGTGACTTACACATAGCGTAGGTAATAACATCTTTATGTATAGGCAGAAAATAAGTAAGGAAATGTAGTGTGTCATGGTGCGGCGTAAGGTGGTCTACTTACCGTTCTTGTGGCTTTACGTCGTCTTCGGGCATGTAGTAGCGATTCACTTTCTCCACTTCACCTGCCTGCTCGTGCTCCTTCGCTAGTGTTAGGACCCTACGCTTGTAGTCCAAATCCTTTTTTTCCTTGGATGTCAGGCTGTGTGAAACAAAATATGGACAAAGCTCGAGTTTCTCATATGGTCATATTGTAGATATTTTTTGAAGCACAAAGTACGAAATGGAAAGTAGGATATGATGTTTTTATTACTACAATTGTCCAGCCTTTATTCAGAACTGTCAAATTATTATGCGGATTGTTATTGGTATTTTTAAGGATATCTATTCAAATTAAGATACAGATAATACAAAGAGTTGAATTAGGATTTTGCATTGTAATAATAGTATAAATACCAGCCGCACTACGTTAGTCTGTCAGAAAAATTGTATCAGCTTCGAGATGTACTCACTCTTGGTCCCCAAAAAAATATTCCTCTTCTCTGATTTCCATCTCTAAGTCTTCAAGTTTGTCCGTTCTACGTTTGACGAGGTAATCATAACGCGACTTCTTCCGCAACTCGGGAACAATTTTTTTCCGATCCTCAGACTCCAATTGTAGGCGTTTCTTTGCTTCCTCGTATGCCTTGAAAGGTAGATTTTACAACGATAAAACATGAAAGGCACAAACAATAATCCTAAAACTAATGAAAATGTAATTTGATGGGGCCCGCTGGAAATCTCTCTGCTAGAAGACATTTGCTTTTTGGGGTTTTTTGGGGGTTTTTTTTTAGGTGTTTTTTTAGGGGCAGTTCTAAAAACTGTCATACAAGGTAGCATCGCTAGGAGAGAAGGACGTCGCCTCGTCTTGCATAGAAGACATTTGTTAGAGACATTCCTATATGTTTGCCATCGGTATGCCATCTCAATAATTATTTCCAGTCAATACTAATTGTCTAATACCTTTATAGTGACTTTACTACTGAAATAAAATAGTGTTTCTGGAATACAGAAATGGATCAAAGTTAAGTGGTTCACTCCACTGTCCGTCCTGCCATCTAAGTCATGTTCCAGACTACAGATTAACAAATTAACTTACTTTCACACTACACACACCCGTTTCAGTCTCTCGTTTAAAACCAGTTTAACTGTACATCTCTCACCATTGAGTGAGTTTTCCATATGCAATCATGATATGTATTTCAATGGAACATCAATGAACGTTTAAGGCATTACATCGTCATCAAATGTTTAATAAAAAAAGAAAAATGGAATAGGTGTCTCAGTGTAAGATAGAATAGACCAATCGAGAGAAGCTCTCACCTTTTTCTCCGTCTTGGACATGACCTGGCGGGTCTTGTTCTTGTCCTTCTCTCGGAGTCGCTGGCTGAGCGCGTCTCGCTCCTTGAGGTCATCGAGTCGCTCCTTCTCCTGCATGTCCATCTCGTCTTCCGACTCGGACTGTGCCGGGCTGCGGGACTGCGACGGCTCCCTGCCAACATACCACATGTTTTAATACATGAGAACTATGTTTTTATTTTACTTCATTATTGCAGTCAATGCATAAACACTATTCTTCCCACCAGTAGTACCAATAACAAGTAACAAAAAGGTTGAGAGCAATAATTCAGGAGTATACTGCATTATCCAAAATATTCTTAGTTTAGAGACTATGCCCTGTCATGGGCCAGATATATATTTTTCTTTAATCCTTGAGGCGGCGTTATACCTAAAATTGTAAAAGTTTATATGCAATGTACGATCCCTCTCGCAATGTTAGCATCAGTTATTTTTCGATTGTCTACTGCCAGTAAATCTCGTAGAAAGTCAGATTACCTTAACGATACGTAATGCTAATGAAAAACACTGAGATTATACATACGGTTCACTTTCACTACTGCTTTCCTCTTTTTTCTTTCGTATGTGTCTTTTCTTGTGTTTCTCTTTCTCCTTTTTCTGTTTCTTCGCAGGTACATTGTATTCCTCATCATCACTTTCTAACAAAGCGTAGGTCTGACTTTTCTTTTGGAGCGCCACAGCTTCTCTTTCAACTGCACGGTATGCCTTTTCTTTGACGACTTTATGAGGAACCTGAAATGTATTTCATCATAGGACATCTAAATGGCCCATTCTTTCAGTTATCAACCGATAATATGATGAAAAGCAATTGATCTAGTCGACAATGAACTTGCCATTCTCTCGCTTATGGAATGCATGTATATTGTCTGTCGTGGATATTACTCTACAAATTATGCATAAATTCACAATACCGAAAAAACTCCCATTTACAGTGTACTTTCCCTGGGGATACACTTACCTTGCCATATAGCTCGTGTAGGAACGACATCATATTTTGATCAACATCAACTGTACCAGTTTCCTTGAGCTTGTCTACCAGGTCCTGTTCGCTGGATGCTTTCTGGGCTAGACCCACCATGAACTGTGCGATGTACCTGTCCGACAAACCCAGAATGTCGTGAAGCCTGTCGCTGACCCATCGCTCGGTCAGCGCCATGGTTTACCAAATCTATAATTATAAAAAGATCTCACACTTAATTCAAGAAACATCAAAGTCACGTGATTTTAGTATTTTACCACGGTACCTGGTGGTATTTTTCCAAATTATGAATTAAAGATTGCTAATAATGCTAACTGGAGGCACCATGCTGTGCAAGCCATGGGAATGCCTGGAGGGGTTGACCTGGAGGCATCATGCTGCAGTAGCCTGAGTAGGCCTCACTTCACCATAAAAATCTAAACTTACAGGCCACCATCACTCCTTCCCACAATTACCTGGTCACAAAGAATACTGGACGCTCCGCTCGGTAGCCAGCACGCTTTGGACGCCCCGCTTCATAAATTGGACGCTTCGCTTGGTTTTCAGGAGGCCACGTTCTAGCACTCGCGGCGATTCGAGAAACAAACAACGGCAAATGATCATATTTTGCCTAACGTGAATCAAAGACTCACTGCATAGACTCCGGGTGGTACTTTGACTAGTATCTCCAGTGATGGATGCGGCTGGCAAGGGCAGGATGTTCGATAACATGATACCCACAGACATCCAAATAAAGTTACATTCATCTCATTCCTTTTACACAATATACATCAGCAGATCGATACAAGATCGAATGTATAAGCCGAATGCAATAATGACTTCTTTTTTTTAAATCCTCTCACTCAGTACACATTCTCATAACAACGGAGCAGTTGTCATGTGATGATCCATCTTGTGCTAAACTGTTCCCAAAGCCCGGGCTTTTTATACGGAGTATTCACACATCACCCTACCGCGTGCATGCGGCAAGGTGCCTTTGTCGTTTCACCATGAATTGGATTGTTATATGGACACTACGCTTCAAAGCCAGCAAGCTTCGGTTTTTTATGTCAGAACTCACTCAATGATTGACGTAGCAACTCCAAATAAAGACGCTAAAAATGTGGCAAAAGCAAATTTCGTGGCATTTGTTTGTGAACGACAATCTTGTAGGGTTACTTGCAGTTTTCTGTGAAGAAAACGTCTATGAGGGTAATAGCATAGCGTCAGTACATTATATAGGCATACAAAAATAGTCATAAACTTCATATCAATTTGAGGCATGTTGATTGATAAAAAATACCCTCAGGATTAGTCTTACATTAATGTTTGGTGTTGGGACCACAAACTATGAGTGAGTCAGGAATTAGTTTGACATCTTTTTAATAAATATCCTTCATTAAACATACAGTTCATGAATGGTTGGTTGATCCACTAGTATTACATTAAGTTAAAGGTGGTATAATCTGCGCACATTGTTGTTGATCTGATGGTTGTCATTATCTTGTGTTCTTATGTGAGTAGAAGTCCGAAATATGTCTCTGAGCTAAACTTCATACTCTGTACTTCTCACCTCATAACTTCACTATGTTTAACGTAGAGACCCGAGATAAATACCAGTAAATAGCTATAGGCATGAATGATACAATTAATGCGTTTATATTTTGACCCTTGAAAGGGAGCATATGAAATTTTGCCGAAAAACATTCACAGTTTGCGGTGAGCACGAAAACGGCCGATATCATGCTCCGACCACACTCGATGTTAACATGCATGTACAGAGCTGTAGAGCTGTGAGTTTGTAAAGACATCTTTAAGAAAACAACTAAAATCTTGGACAACAGCCGTTCTTTTCTAGGATATATGGTGGCATACATATTACAATGTACAAAATAATTCAAATTTGTGCAAAAGTTGCCGCAAATTAACCAAAACGATGACTTGGATAAAAAACAAAGTGTAGTGTCTCAGGCAGCCACCACACTATCTCCCGAAAAACTAAGTGTAGCAAAATTTAAGAAGCATAGTGTCCCATGTGTACTGGCTATGAAGTGTAGTGTCTAATATTCCTGTCAGTATCTAGCATGCTTCAGTTTTTAGGGGTGACTGACAGAAAATACGCTTTGGAGCATCACCCCTTCAATCATATGTCAGAACTCTGTCTAGGCTTGACGTAGAAACTCCATATTAAAGCTGTCTTGTAGCTTACAAAGTGGCAATTACTAGATCAGGGTTTTACACGCCAGTTTGATTGTCACAATGACATAAGCGCGGTATAATAAGGAAGTGTAGTGTTCAAAGCGACCATCGCAGTATCATGCAAAAACGAAGCATAGCGTCCAATTTAGGAAGCGAAGTGTGTCAAGCGTACTGGCTATGAAGCGTTATGTCTTGGATTCAGTCTGTCACTGTTTCAGTGAGTCTATGGAATCCACTGTATACTGGACATAAAGTGGCTGCCTCGAACACTATGATAGCTAGAAGTACAGCTAGGTTCCTCACCATACTGCTCATTTTGGACATGTATGAACAATTTTGAATCAATAGATATAAACCCATCTGTCTCTGCGTACCTTTCAAAACAGGTGTCTCTTACTTTATAACTGTGTATTTAGAGGTAGTTTTCTAGTGGAGCTTGGCTGCTTCTCAAGTCAAGCCATCTCTGTTACTGATCCTCTACCTGGACAGTATAAATCTCCAGTTACCAGCAGTGACTGGAAGTAGACTTAGTTCAATCGAAATGGCTGAAGCATTGTAAAGTGGCCCCACATGGGAGTAAAATGAATGTGTAACAATTCGCACTGGAAGCCGATTCACACTGCTACTAGAACAATTCACACCGGACGATTCGCATTAAGCGCAATAACAAAATATATTATTACAAGACTTTGTCAGTATTTCACAGCAGACTTATTTTACTCACAGTTACTTGAAATAACCCAAAGTATTGCCAGTCCTTGCATATGCGCGATTAGAATGGGAGCAGCGCATATAAACAAACTCAGTGTCAGTGTCATTGCGTATTTACCTCGGCCGATTTTGCACTCGCGGGTGTAACTGAAAATGGCAAATATTCATATGTTCCCTTTAGATAATTGAAATATAAACTTACGGAATGTCTTCCGCATGTCTTTAGCTATTTCCTGGATTTTATCCCAAGTCTCAACATCAACTTTTCCGGAGTTATAACATATATAATATATAATTGCAGAGATGCATATATAATTGCAGAGATGCGCTAGACAGTCAGAGCTATTTATAGACGATATGGCACAAGAGCGCTATGGCACGGATGCAGTATCGCAAGACCCTAGACGATATGGCATAGAAAAGGAGCCATTTGGCATAGGTTGGACCATTTGGCACACTTTCTAAATAAAGTGTGCCAAATATGTTTGAATTTTATAATCATAAAACCTATATGATTATAAAGATTAACCTTTTCCCTACAAATAGATACCAAATACATGTTTGTGTGGCAAACACAGCACTGTCAAGACCTATTTTCGCAAGAGCTGTTTAGTAAGGTGACAGATACAGGAAGCAGTTACCCGCTGATGGCCGGAGTTGCTACTCTCTGAGCCGAAGTACCAATACAATAGTTATCTATTTTTATTAATATTTCGGTTAATATTACACCTAGAAACTCCAAATAAAAACTGAGATAAAGGATATTTAATAAGGATTTCAATTTTCCTAATATAAATGGTGTATTTATTCAGGACAATATTAAAATAAAAAGTATGCCAAATCGTCTAAGCGCCATATCATCCATGCCATAACGCTCATGTGCCATATCGTCCATACATCATCAGAGACTCTCGGACTGTCACGTACATAGGCAAGGTACTTAGACGATTTGCATTGACTACCGATTTGCGGTAGACGATTTACGGTGGGTTTGGACTTTTGCTGGACATTCCCCGGGGGCCATGGCGGACGTTTTGCAGTGCAAAGTGAAGAGTGTTAGAGTGAAGCTAGCACTAATAAACGGCCGAATTTTACAATTAAATCATTGTTAGAAAGCTGAGACTTTGTATGTGTATGGTAAAGTCTGTGAATGATAAACGTAGAAGCACCAGATAAAAACTAATAAACAGCTTAAGACAAGCAGCAAACAGTCAGTAAGTTTATATCGTGATTTACGAAAGGTATTATTCACATCCATTAGCGAAAATCTTATAATTAAGTTTTACAATAGATGCGGACAGAAATGTGAAAATGTCACAGAAAATCGTCTGCATGCTCAATGCAAAACATCCATCGCAAATCGTCCAATCGCCACTGCGAAACGGTAGTCACCGCAAAACGTCTATGATTCGCTAAGGGCAAGGCTCATATTCTCCTATGTGTGGGCGATAATACCAGTAAATAGAACCTAATAGAGTAACTTATCATCAAGTGAAATCTATATAATACTGGAAAGAGTTGAGCATATCAGTTACAAGTACCAAACTTAAGTTTACGCTCCCTGCTTTACTACTTACCTTCTATATCGGCAATCGCTAGTGGTCCTTTCTGATGGTTTACGTCCACAGACGTCGAGAGCGGATTCGTATTTTTCTGCTGGTTTGTGATTTAACTATTTTTCGCGCCAGGAATCAGCTAAGCATTCGTCAGTTTCACTGGTTGTTCTGTCTACAGAAAGAAACTCAGGAACAAGCTATAAGTAATGGGCACATAAACCTGTGACGTCACGGCATATATGCATGACGTTTACACAGGGCGACTTGCCTAAACAAAACGGTTGCCGTCTGCGAGAGCCTTCGATTATTTAGTTTCGGTGTAATACGTGTACGTCCAGTAATAATAATCATAATGTCTCAACAAGGTGCAGCTTTGCAAAGTTACAACAATGAGCTGGTAAAATGTAAGTCAATCTTTCAAGATTTTTGTTAGTTTTAGATTATTTACACTTTCCAGAGTGAACTTCTGCAAGTCTCTCAGTCTGGGGCAAAGCTAGCGGAAACTGTACTACTGTAGAAAGTGTAGTGTAAACTGTGGCAGTCACTGAGTGTCCTCTCGACTCAAGGGACCTCTCAAGTCATCGACATCTATCACCGAATTTCTCCGATCCGATTGACGATGACAATCGGGTAAAGTCTGAAAATATGATGTCTAAGTAACATACAGCGAACCGATTGAGACCAAAGAGAGCGGCCGGGACTGGGCTGGGTGTAGCCAGTGTAACCAACCCTGCCACAACAGATTACTGTGGTAGGGCTCGTTACAATCGGATCTGAAGCCACAAGTTGTCTGCACTAGCTTCATCATAAGTAGGTTTAGAGCCTCGCTTTAATATTGACAAAGAACAGCTGTTCATACCTAAATAGAGATGAGTGGTGAATACTTTGCCCGCTTTGTTGCATCATTGTGAATAGGAGAGGGGGCTAAGGGAGCGTTAATTAATTATGGCAGGGGGACGCAGTTTTTGGAACACCAGATGGTAAGAAAAAAATTGCCCTCACCCCATGGAAATACAAAAAAAAATTGCCCCCCCCCCCCACTCCCCTTGGAATGCCAAAGAAAGAAATTGCCCCCCCCCCCCCCCTAAGTAAGAGTAGGGTAAAAGGACATGGGATGCTAAAATGATGAGGACTTTTTTTATAAGGGTTTCCCTCTCTACCTAAGAACTAAACCAGTTACAGTCATTTATCAAAATTTTGACCAAGCTCAGTGGCTAAGTGGTAGCACTATTCACCTCAAGCTTGAGAGGTCATGCATGGGTTCAAACCCTGGTCAGGTTATACCAAAGACTTACACAAAAATGGTACCCACTGCTCATTCGGCTTAACACCCGCCATTAGAATGAGGAGTAGGGGGCTAGGGCCCAAGTTGAAGAATGGCTATATCGCTGAATTTACTGATTGTACACACAATATTCCCTTTGTAAAATTGATTAAAAATGAAAATAAATGTATATGGTAGTGGTCCCACTCCTGATGTGTAATAATAACTTAAATTTGCTCTTTTGAAACACTGCCCAGATCTTGTCATTTGATGTGTTATTCACGGTATAAACACAGTCTCTTGAGGAAAAATCATCTTCTGAAGATATTTCTTGTAGCAGTTGCAAGTACCTTATGGTGTTCCTGCTGCTACCATATGAGATCTTTGTCCCATTGCTTTGCAGAGCTCCAGCTAGTGTAGGCAGATTATGACAAAACTACTCCTGTGAAGTAATCTTCCAATATCTGTGAACCTGTGTTCCACAGATGTTTAAAATAAGATCTTTAGACCAGGTTTTAAGCATCAGGGAATATAGATGAGGAATCAATAGATTATATAAATACAGGTTTACAATTTTCTCATTACTATATACCTCAAAAACATTAAGATATTTACCTTATTTCAACTGTTGGAGGAATTGCAAATCTAATTTGGACACACACTGGTCCAGCACAAAGCCTTTCCTACTGCCACTTTTGGAATTCCCACTTTCAAGTTCAGAGCAAGGCCGGTTTGTAATGTCATATAACTCTCCGACCCTATACTTAGTGTTGATATGAGGTTCTACATACAGGCACAGGCAAATGCTTGAAGTGTGATTGCATCAAGCATGATGCCAACTGGTTGAAGTTGGTTGCACTACTATATGGTGCTGTGATGACAGTTTGAGTTGATGCTCCTAGTCTATATAGTTGTAAGATTCTGCTAATGTTCTAACCGGAAATCAGAGATGCAACCCCTGCTAAATCATGGCTGTAGTTGGCAGCTAGCAGATATGGTGGAAGCCCTCATCTCTCCTGTACCCATATTATCAATCATAAAGCTTGACTACCTAGAACCTGATTCTCACTGAAGTCATTCATTGAGACTTGTTTGTTCACATTCAAATATCCAGCAGCAACTACTTTCTTGATTTGTGCCATTGGTTGGTAGTCATCAGGCTCTCTTGCAGGATCCTGCAGAACCATCACTGTTTCTGGTAGCAGTATCATTGACATACAAATATGGAAGTTCTTGCAATTTGTAATAGTCTGGCATGGTGTGTGGGATCCTTGATATGAGTGGATCAACCCATGGTGTAGCACTACAGAAGGAAGACAAAGTCCCATTTTTTTAATGCAGAACCCCTTCAAGTACTCAATGTAGAGTTCTCAATGAAGAGTTCTCTTTGCTCTTAGTGCTCTTCCATAAATGTGGTAATCTTATTGAAACTAGGAGCAAATAGTATGTTCATCATTGATGAATGAGCATGCAATTATAAATGAATAACAATTAAAAGATTTGGGCTACATGCAGTCAATGGATAGTTTTCTGTAATCCACTTGCACCCAGTGAACTTTCCATTTCTGCCACTGTCTATCTTGGATCCAAACATATCAAGCACCATTGGGTGTTGAGGTATTTTGGTCTTGAGTGATTTGTCATGGTCAGCTGGGCATGCCTCTAAGACCCTGAGACACTGGCTCCCTGCTCTGTTCTCTCTATCACAGTAAATAGCATGCAGATAGTGAATGGATAGTTTCTGGAAGTATTCTGGAAGTTTAATGTGACCACTGTAACCTCTAGACGATGTATATAAGGTGATTAGACCTCGTGACCCTTTTCCGTCGTGACCCAGAGTCACCATGACCCTACTTCCTGGTCGTGGTGACCCAATGTCATGGTCGTGGTGACCCTGTGTCCTGGTCGTGGTGACCCAGGACTGGTCATGGTGACCCTTCTTCATTTTACAGGGAAATTTTGAAAATACTTTTGGGGAAATGGGGAAATTTTGAAAATACTTTTAGGGAAATGTGCTATTACTTTTGGGGAAATTGGGAAATCAGACCCCCCCCCCCCCCCCCCTGTTCAATAGATATTATGAGTATTTTTGGGTATTTTGTTAATTCTGATAGTTAATTCTGAAGGCAAATTTTGATAAATAGAAATACTTGACAATTTCATATGGTTCAGTTTGTATAATTAACCATCGAAATGTGTGTGTATTATTTAGATTTACATTCTAAGTGCATCAAATAATCCTATACCGAGATTAGGTATGTGTATCTGCAAGAAAATGTAGAGAAACTCATTCTGACAGGAGTTTGTTTGGGAAACCTCGTTTTGGATTATGACTAGATGTAAATAATGGCGGACTGCTGAAGGCAGGAGGAGATCGATTCACAGAGTAAAACAAGTTGATCTGGATTGTTGTAGGGGTGGCACAACATATAGAATGTGGTATTGGGTACATATAAGTGCATATTTTGTGTCTACCGTCCAGCAGGACGATATTACAAGCCAAAATATGTTTATTCACCTGGAAAACCAAAACCCCAGAAATCTCCTATGCAGTGGTGTCCGACCCTAATCCTAATGTATAGGGTTGGACTCGTCTGACTACTCGGGTCATTCGCGCCTACTCCCGTTACGTGCCCGGCGTCCGCGGCCCGTCTTCACGGCGACTAGCACCTCGGGTCACGACGACCACAATTTTGTGTGAAAAACCGGGTCACGGCGGAAAAGGGTCAGGACGACCATTAACCGTATATAAGATGTGCAAGTACACTCTAATAAGCAGCAACATGGATGTTTTGTAACACATTGTGTTGTAGTAAATGCTTCTAATTCACTGATGTTTAAGAAAAAAATGATGATTTTATGAGATTGCATTGATTCTGGGACAGATGAACTATTGTTTGTCCATTGTTGTCTCCCTGCACATCAGTCTGTGAAACAGAAGGAGGGTGCATACCCATCTCCCAGTAGAGAAACATGACTGTAACCATAGAATATTAACTCCAGGGAATGAAACAATTATAGTTACCTTAAGCTTTAATCACTATTTTAGTCCTACAACTTGGCTGATTTCCTGTGATATGATATGAATGTATTTCATTACAAATATTAATTCTTGTCATTGAACACAAATATGGGAGTCTGCCTCATTGTTTAGTTAAAAATGCTGATCCCCAGAAGAAAGAGGGGGAAAAAATCCCTGAGGATGGAAGTGTGCTAAATATTGGATTTGTGTTACTTAATATCAAGTGCAACCTCCTTTTTAAATATTGCATTCATAGTGGACTTTTTGAATTAGAGATGTCAGCTTTCCACTTTTTCATGGAAAACTAAGTGTTTAGACCTCATCACAGACCTTCTGTCTCACATCGTGGCTTAAACTGACATATTTTTTCACATTTTCTTGGTCTTGTTGAGGCTGGAAATTCCACATTTCCACTCTGTTTCCTGACCGCAATTAACGTCCATCCTCATTTGTTTATTTAGGTATAGAAGATCTATGTTTGAAGCGAGATGAACTGCACAAGAGTATCATTCAAGAGGAAGAAGAAAAGTCGAAGATCCAGAATGACATTCGTATTCTTACCGAGCGGTTAGCAAAAATTAATGAAAGCCTCAGTAAGAAGTTTGCCTCAAGAAACGAGTTTGACCGAACAATTGCTGAAACAGAAGCCGCTTACATGAAGGTAAGGAATACTTGTTGTTCTTTCCCAGGAATACGTCTTTTATAAGCAGTAAGCTTCAGAAAAAATATTTCTTACATTGTCAAAATTTACTTATGTAACGGTCAGTACTAATTTGGTATGTTTATGTACTGGAAAGTCTATCTTCAAAATACCAGTGAGGGCGTGCTAGTCTGCTTTCTGCTCGTGTGTCATTATCACCTCAAAGATTTGATCTCTTTGCGGAATGACCCTGACATTTGCTACGGCGTAAAGCAGCATCAAATAATCAACGGGATCTCAGACAAAATCCAATCCATAACAGCTATCAAAAGAACAGTTTTAGTTGGGTTTTTTTATTATTATTATCATTCCAGTCAGTTCTACCACACACGGTAGAACTTTTTTTAAAGCTGAATACAGAGTTGCCCATTGCCATGTCTGAAACGCTAATATAGAACTAAGTTTAACCTACTAAGGTTAGGTACAGTTCTACTAACTGTCACACAAGGTAGCATCGCTGGGAGAGAAGGACGTCGCCTCGTCCTACATTGATAGAACTAAGTTTAATGATTAGTAACTAAGTTTGATTTATAACGGTTAAGTACTATAGACCAACCAATGTGGTTATTCTTCTTAGTCTACCTTTATTTTCCAATTTGTATCATTCATCTTGACAGGAAATTAACCTTGCCTAATATCTTTTTTTTTTTTATCTTCACCAGATTCTTGAGAGTTCACAGACACTGCTTCAGGTCCTTAAGAAGGAGACGCACTCACTGGGAAACAAGTCGCCCGGACAGACGTCAACATCCAATATACCACGGACACAACAAACTTTGTAGTTTAAGGCCCACTATTTTATATTATGTGGTACCATATAGTATGAATGTATTGTCGTGTATTAGTATTGATATCTACGTAGAGATGGAATACAAAGACTAAAAAGGGAAGACAAAGACCATATATATATTCGTGAACAGTTAAGTCATATTATTTTTAATGATGGTAAGATAGAATAAATCTTGCCATTATACCAATGCCTGATTACATTTGAGGAAAATCCAATGCCAAATATATCGTGCAAAATGAGCTCTCAGAGTTATTGGACCATATTTGTCTATATCTTTTTTTCCACCACGTATATGCTTTACGCCAGAAAAAAACCCTTTCCTTTTTTAAGACATTTGTTTTATTCTGCATGAATTTACCTTCAGTCCTTCACCCAGTCTTTTCCATGAATTGGAGGAAAATTGTCATATTTATAAAATTTATAATGTACAAAGTATTTTAAGTGTGAATGTATATAATAAAACGTGAAGAATTAATTTGTTTCGTGCTTTAATGATTTTATTCAATAAGAATAATAGTAATAAATATCTGTGCGAAATTATTTGATCTAGAGCAGAATTAGAATGTCCAGTCATCGGTCATGAAGTCAAAGACCAAGTCCAAGAGCCTTACATGGCTATGAATATGAGGTTTACAAGATCTGCAGCCTGATTACAATTATTGGACGTAGAAGGCATATCCTACAATTCACGGTTGCGCTACCTAGTGATTTTATTAATATATAGTCAATAATTAGGGAATACTAGGATAGTGTATCAAGATGCAGGAGCAGAACAAGTTACAGTAAAACCCCTCTTCCGGGACACCCCGCTTAAGGGGACAATTTGCTCGGAACGGAAATTTTTCCCACTATTAAGAGTTTATTTTAACCCCGCTTAATGGGACACCCCGCTTTAGGGGACAGTTTTTCGGTACAGAAATGCTTAAAAACCCCGCTTAAGGGGACAGTTTGGAAGGACATCATATCAAAAACACTGAAAATCCAAGTTTATGGTGACCGTTTGTACAGGACAGACAGAACAATAGACTGACCATTCCCGAGCGGGCCTGGGCGGCCAGAGTGTGTTTTTTCATGGTTATAACCACATCTCTAGCGGTTCTGGGCGGGCTACAGTGAGTGGATATAAGTACTGGTCAGTGATTTTCGCGCCTGCTGAAGGTGCCAGGTATGAGGCCCGCTTACAGGTTAGCTGTGGGCGACACAGGGAGGGCTGGGGGCTTTGAAGGTGCGGTATTCAGTGAGCCTTCGCGGCTCTGGGCGGCTCACGATGAGTCCTTTTAGGGCTGCTGATTTATCTCAGAAGTCACTGGGGTGGGGGGGGGGGGGGCGGGTGGGGTGGGGGCACTGACCGAAGGTATAAAAAGGAGCGAATTTCACAAGGAAGGCATATCCACCTTCAACCTCTATTATCTTCTTCTTTTTTTTGTATATTTATATTCATTTATATTATATAAATTATTTCAAGTAAACAAATATAAATCATATATGATTTATATTTATTTATTCAATTATGTGTTATTGATAAACATTTTAACCTAATAACCATCGTTTCCTTCATTTATGTAGGAATTCTCTATTATATTGTATAACCATTGAAAGACTGAAAACCCCGCTTAAGGGGACACCCCGCTTAAGGGGACACTTGGCCCGGAACGGAGGGTGTCCCCTTAAGAGGGGTTTTACTGTAGTTTACTAAACCTGTACTAAACGAGCCGATAGGCGAGTTTAGTACAGGTTTATAGTAAACTAACGAGTTCTGGTCCGAAATCTTGATACACTATATTAGTATTCCTTTTATTATATACCTAATATTATCAATATAATGTATATATTTTACTTTATTACCCACCTGATACGGAGTCTCCATACTAAGCCTATGGAGATTACAGATCGCTACTGAGGAGGATACGGAGCTCCGTACCCTCCTAGGAGGATACAGATTTTTGAGATGAAAATAGTCCCAAACATAACTTCTTAATTACGTTGAAAAGTTTTCTAGCGATCATATTTATTCCTTAAATCTAAAAATAAGTGAGTAATAAATACAACATTACCATAATTTCGATATGTGTGGCCGTATTCTCCTTGTAGTTGACGCTGCGCAATACTCCTCACTATACTACGCGGAGAATACGGCCACTCAGATCGAAATCATGGTAATATTGTGTATTTATTAGCCTCTAATTCGTCAATCCATTCATTATCAACTAATAACAAACACGTAGAGATGTATCAGTCCTGCACACTTTGATTTCACTAACCCTGAGGTCAATGCCCCGGAAGCAATCACTCTTCCCGCCAGTTTCTATGCAACAACAAGTGTTGCTATGCAGGTTGCTATGCGAGTTGCTATGCGAGAACGTCACAGCCGCATTCCATCACAATATCGCCACATCACACATTTTTCTCCGAATAGGGGACGTACAGTGGCTGGGATTTTACTGCACACTTTCTGAATATTTTATAGTTACTCTTTGCTTAGCAGAGGTTAGTAATTATAAGATATATGTGCATCGGTATATAATAATCGGTCAAAACTGGGTTTGTGATACATTCTGATTCAGAATGAGTAAACTCATCATTTCATCCAGTCTATCCAATCTTGATAGGTAAAATAGATCTAATTTCTATTTTCTTGATTTAGATTAAGGGAAATCTATGATTTGTAGTCACTTTTTGCAATTCCTCGATTTAATTCATTCATGAAGATGGCAAATAAAAAAACCTTTAACTGGACAGGCAGCTCAGTAAACCACTGGCGGTTAACTCTCGAATACAATTGCTAATGCTTGTGTATTACTATTTACTATATACCCAAGCCGTATATACTGTAAATACGCACCGTTTCAGCATGTGACGTAAAAATACTGTACGGACCGCCTGGCCATACACTAAAATACGGGCCACCTGGCCATACACGTTTATTAAAAAATTGGTTGTTAGGCCAAATAAAATTGATTTTTTTTTTTAATTTCGGGTATATAGTAAATATATAACGTCCAACCATGCTTGTACAAGTCACAGAACTCGAGGATAATTTACGGTTTGTACGGAACTCGGCATAAATGCCTCGGTCCGTACAAACCGTAAATTACCATCTCATTCTGTGAATTGTACAGCATGGTCAGGACGTTCTATATAAGTACCCATGCCATATATATACTGTAAATATGTACCGTTTCACCATATAACTTAAAAATAGTGGTCCGTACAGGAAAATATGGACTACCCTCCCATACACGTTTATTAAAATATTGGTTGTTAAGCTAAATAAAATTAATGATTTTTTAAAAATTTTGGGTATATAGTATATATATAACGTCAAACCATGCTTGTACAAATCACAGAATGAGAAGATAATTTACAGTTTTTACTATATACCCATGCTGTATATACTGTGTATATGGACTGTTCGGCATATGACGTAAAAATACTGTACGGACCAGACCACCTTGCCATACACATTTATTGTAATTTTGGTTGTTAAAAAAAATTAAATTGTTTTTTTTTTTAAATTTCGGGTATATAGTAAATATATAACGTCCAACCATGCTTGTACAAGTCACAGAACTCGATGATAATTTACCGTTTGTATGGAACTCGGCATAAATGCCTCGGTCCGTACAAACCGTAAATTACCATCTCGTTCTGTGAGTTATACAGCATGGTCAGGATGTTCTATATAAGTACAGAACTCGGCGTAAACGCCTCATTCTGTACAAACCGTTCATTAACATCTCATTGTGTGACTTGTACAGCATGGTCAGGACGTTCTATATAATTACATGTACTACACATTAACGCCACATGAATAGGCCTTTTTCCGTAGGCCGGTGTCGCACCTTATCTCCCTAGCTACGCCAAGGCTGAAGCCAAACATTCACTTGGCAACGTATTCCTTAGCATTGGATCACTCAGTATATGAGCCTAATACGATCATAAGACCCATGTATCTCATTTTCAGAGAAATAACAATGATTTCATCGTATTCTATGGTATTCCAGCTACAATTTGATGTATCATACATGCATATCACCTCAATGATACTTAGATATACCTTAGAAAACACAGGGACACCAAAACTGCATACACACTAATACATTGGCAGGCCTAGCTATAATATGCTTATCTTTTTCCAAGTTAAAACCAAGATGATTATCAACTATAAAGTTTAGACAGCCAAGACTCGTTAATACAATACCCTAGTTTGCTCCAACAATCTAATCTGTCAAAAAGCAACACTCCTGTAATCACACCCACCGTTCACACTTTAGGTGTGATTGCTGTTTGTCTCTATATACAAACCGCCTGACTCGGCCGTGTTTGTCCGAGCGGCCGCGTATCTAGAGAGTGGGCCGTCAGGCGGCGCTGAACGGCAACACCTGTATTACCACCGCCTGTTTACAAAACCATGATTGTGCATAAGGCCACACAAAAAAAAATTGTTTCTCATCGCCAAGCCATGAAAAATATGACGAGGGCGCTTTTTTTTTTTTTTTTTTTTTTTTTTTTTTGCTATATCAAAGATGGCAGACATACAGTAAAACCCCGCATAAGCGGACACCCTCCGATCCGGGCCAAAGTGGCTGCTTACGCGGGGTGTCTGCTTACGCGGGGTTTCCAGATTTTTACTGGCTATACATTTAATGCATCCCTGACATCAGGAGCTTTAATTTGATACTAAATACACATACCTTTCATAATATATCAAGATTCATCTATTCAAAAAAAAAATAAAAAAAAAAAAAAAATCTTCTAAAATCGTTTTTTCTGATGCGCGCGGTGATGAGAAACAAGTTTTTTTTTTTGAGTGGCCTAACCTACAGACGCTAGGTTTGTTGGGTTTTTTTTACCGGTATGTGAGTTTCTGATTGGATGAGGGTCTGCCATAATTCTTTCTGATTAGTGGATGCACATAAATTACATCATGCTATTTTTGACCACCCCATTTTCCATATTATGACGGTCGGTGAGGAGGCAGATTAGTGGGTGGGAAAGGTTGGTGCTTTAGTGAATGGGCCGGCTTTTGTATAAGCAGCAAGTTGTTGGGTACGCAGGTTGCTAGGTAAGCTGGGTAGTAGATGGGCAGGTTGTTAACTTGGTAGGTTAGTCGGTCGGTAGGCAGGTTTGGGATGGTTGGTGAATAGGCAGGTAGGTTATTGGGTAGGGAGGCTGGTAAGAAGGTTGATGTGGGTAGGTAGCGTGGTGAGCCTTCTGGAGGTTCGCAGGCGTCGCATCCGGAGGCCTGGGAGGGTGACACGCCACAAGTCCACCAGGTGGCACCCTGGTCCAGGAAGTGACGTCAGAGAGACTTAATGTATAAGTCTTTGGTTGCCTTCCGGACAGCAGTCTGTCTCGAGACTGGGCCCGAACCACCTCCGGAAGGCTCTGTGCAAACCTCCTGATCAGCAACCTCCGGCTGCTGTTACGGCCAGAAAATATGTGTAGTAGTCCGAGAGGCTCTGACTGTCAAGCGGTGAGTCTGAGAGGCTAGTATGGTCACAATCCGCTAGAGGCACTGCAGTATACTTGTCCACACTTTTTGTCCATTCTGTGTGACCCAGTCAGACTCAGGTTACAGAACAGGGCCTATACAGTGTCATTTGTTAAAAGTGCTGTGATAGTCCAATCTTGACAAATGACCTATGAATCCATCAACCAGACTATAGTCTACAATTTGGAAGTATTGCTAAGAATTCTGGGACATTCTAGATATGGTATTTTTTTCTAGAATTCTGAACATAAATAACACATTTAGAACTGCACCAAAAATTAAGATATAAGAATGAGATTATAGAAAATACATACAATTATCTGTCCAGTGAGGTATAATGTATGTGTGAGGGGCTTGTAAAACTAGAGCTACAGTGGTTGAAAATTTATGATGGGTTACATAGCTCACTTGGGACCACAATCTAAATAATAGTTAGGCTGTATGATGCCTCTCATAATGGCTAGAATAACATATTGTAACGGGAAACACAGAATACTCAGACACAGAAATACTGTTCAGTGCAGGTTGCTTTATTCAGGTAGCCTACGGTTTACATAAGGGCTAATGTGAGTTATAGGCCTGGCATAGGCTCAGGTCAGACTTGGGTAGCGTCGACTAAGTCTTGCCTCAAAGGCTTTCGTACCTAGTTCCTCCAGGTGTGCTCGCAACCGCAGTCAAGCATGGACTGCCGACCCTCCCCTCCTCTCAACCTTATATACCCTGGTACTGACGTCACGGCCTCCCCACGTCATACCTTCCATCTACGTCACGGGAGGGTGGTCGCTCCCGGAGGATCGGAGGGTCGGAGGCTTCCTCCGATCGGAGGATCGGAGGACCGGAGGGTCCGCCTCCGTCCAGAGGATCGGAGGGCCCTCCCCCATCCGGAGGGCCGGAGGGCTCCTCCGCCCGGAGGGACACTTCACCGGAGTGAACGCTCCCCTTCCCGTTCCGGGTCGCCTGGCGGAGAGACATCCTCCGGAGGACCGGAGTACTCCGGAGGCGGGTACCTCCCTCTCATCTCCGCCACAATATTTTATCTAAATATATTAGATCTAGGCGCTACCTATCTACTCTATTGGCATCTTGAGAGATGCAAAGCATTCTCCGATCCAGCCTGGAAGTAGGTCGCGCTACAAACCCCTGGCACGGCCATCTTAGAGAAGCCCCTATGCAATGCTAAACCAGAGGGACCGTTCAGAAGTCCATTTATGATACTATTTAATGTGTGAGGATGTTTAACGTGCATCAGAATCATTTCTCCTGGTCAACATTTGACTTCCCTGGCAATTTCAGATCAAATGATTATACATGTGGTAGCCCCAGTTTAGATTATAAACGTGATGTCAACACATCATTTTACACACTCACAGCGGAGGCGCTTATATTAGCACAGACAGAAACGCAAGACGCCTGCCATTTAGATCGTAAACCGGAAGTTGTTTATTCTACCTTCAATCCTGGAGAGTTCCACAACGGATCTAACATCACTTTTCCATTTTTTTTAAAGTTCTTAAGTTTTCATTGCAATCGCACATCATCATAAGACCATCATGTTTCTTATATTCTATGACATTAGAAACCAGTTGTGTTTCTTATAAAACTATCACGTCTCATACATGTTATGACTTTACAAGCTTGTCATGTTTCTTATATGTTATGACATTACAAACCCGTCATGTTTCTTAAAAACTATCATGTTCCTTACACATTATAACATTAAAAGGATGTCATGTTTCTTGTTCACATGTTATGACATAACAAAACCGTCATGTTTCTTAAAACTATCATGTTCCTTACATATTATAACATTACATTATAACATTACAAGGATGTCATGTTTCTTGTTCACATGTTATTACATAACAAAACCGTCATGTTTCTTAAAACTATCATGTTCCTTACACATTATAACATTACATTATAACATTACAAGGATGTCATGTTTCTTGTTCACATGTTATGACATAACAAAACCGTCATACTTTTTTGGTACAACCCTTGCGCGGGTTGGTCTAGTTTCCACCGGGGTTGATTCTGCCTCAACATCAGGCCCATCGCCTACTTCGTCATTACTCATAACCTCACTAGGTATGTATTTCTTTACTTGAGAACTGTTTCTCTTATACCTCGTCCCTTCTGGGCTTTCTACTGTAACTTGGCTACCTGCCTTTGATACAACTGCATATGGCTCGGGAATAAATGGTGTTTGCATTTTGTTTTCTACCCTATCCCTCTTAAGTAGGACGCTGTCCCCCAAGGCGATGTCTGAAATAATCGCGTTACGTCGTCTGTCTGCTTGCATTTTAGACAAGCCTTTCTTTTCAGCGTCGCGATCACGAGTCTCTAAATCAACGACATCCTGTCTCAGTTCTGGTACCTTGGTTCGGATCTTTTGACCAAACAGTAGTTCAGCTGGGCTTTTCCCAGTTGTTGCATGTGGAATCGCACGATACACACTAACATATCTAAGGATTTCTCGTTTCCAATCCTTCCCAGTGGCATGGGCGATACGCATTCGCTTCTCAAGTGATTGGTTCTGTCTTTCGACTTCCCCATTTGCTTGTGGCCATCTTGGTGTTACTTTGTGATGTCTGATGCCACATTCTTTCATGTAGTCTGCGAAGACTTCTGACACAAACTGCGGTCCGTTGTCAGATGACAACGTTTCTGGCAGACCATGAGTCCCGAATATATATTCCAGTGCCTTCTTGGTGTCCTCGGCAGTGGTCGACCTCATGATTTTGTATTCATAGAATCTGCTGTAGTAATCTACTACTACCAGTATAGATTCTCCGCTTGGGAGCGGTCCCAAGAAATCTATCGCCAGGTCCTGCCATGGACCAGCTGGCAATGTGGTCGTCCTGATTGGTTCAGGCGGGTCTGGTCTACTGGTGATCTGACACCCGTGACATGATCGGCAGTACTTTTCTGCATCTTTTTCCATATTTGGCCACCAGACCTTTGTCCGTAGATTTTGCTTAGTCCCTACAATCCCAAGGTGTCCTTTGTGCGCTAAGGCTAACACCCTTGGTCTGAGCTTCTTGGGTATGACTAGGCGGGTACCACGCAGTACCACATACCCGATTGCACAAAGCTCTGAACTCACTGCCGCATACATCTTGTTTGGGCAGTCGTCCCATCTACAGGACTCGATGCGTCTCCTCACATCGGTCAGTTCTCCGTCCTCGGCAGACTCTCTCTCTACTTCCCGAGTAGTCATGGCCTTCGGTGTAGCGTTCACTGCTACAAACCGCACATAGCTCTCCGTCTCATTATTTCTGTCTGTCGGTTGCGGAGTCTTGTCTATCAACAGTCTTGACAGTGGGTCTGCTATGTTCGTTTTACCTGGTATGTATACCACTTTAAACTTGTAGGCCTGCATTCGAAGCACCCAACGCTCGATACGTGCACATGGCTTTGACCATAGACATACTGATGAAATGTCTCGCACACCCACACCAGAGCTAACGCTTCCTTCTCGGTCTGAGAGTATCTCCTCTCGACATCGGTTAGCGCTCTGCTGGCATACCTGATCACCCTTTTTTCCTTCCCTTGAAACTGCACCAGCACGGCACCTAACCCCACTGGGCTCGCATCTGCAACCACAATAGTCTTAGCGTCTACATCAAAATATCTGAGAGTCTCGGAGCTTGCAAGCAGCTTCTTGAGTTTCTTAAATGACTCAACCTGTTCGGGACCAAAAACAAAAGGTTCATTTTTTCTGGTCAGCTTCCGAAGCGGCTCTGCGGTTGAAGCAAGGTCCGGCATGTACCTAGCACTGAAATTAACCAAGCCGAGAAAACTCCTCACCTCAGTTACCGTTTCAGGCTCACTTGCCTCCAGAATGGCCTTCACCTTTTCCTTTGCAGGATGCATGCCTGTCTGGGTCAGTCGGTGTCCCATGAAAGTCATTTCCGTCACAAACAATTCAGTCTTGTCAGGGTTTGCGGTCAGTCCGTGTTCCCTTAGTCTACTGAATACCTTTGTCAGCATCTCGTAGTGACTAGCTACGTCAACAGTATGCACAACTGAGTCATCTGAAATATTGACTACCCCTGGAATTCCCTGCAGGACATTCCTAACTATGCGTTGGTATATTTCACTCGCTGCATTAATGCCAAAGGGCATTCGCTTGTACCTGTACAAACCAGTATGAGTCACAAGTGTTGTCAGGTCCCTAGCCTCTTCGTCTAGTTCTATCTGGTGGTACCCCCACTTCAGATCTACCTTAGAGAACACTCTACTCTCTGTCATGTCTTGTAGGGCTTCGTCTATTGTAGGGATGGGCTGTCGTTCCCTAAGAACAGCTTCATTTACACGCCTCATGTCTACACATAGTCTTATGTCACCATCAGTCTTTGGGGCTATTACAACAGGACTTACCCACCTAGTTGCCTTTTCTACGGGCTCAATGATGTCTTGGTCAATGAGACTCTGAATTTTCTCCTCAACCTTTTTCCGCAAACCAAACGGCGTACGTCTCAAAGGCTGAGCTACAGGTTTCACAGTAGGGTCTATCTTTAAGCTGACTGGTTCCCCTTTCCACTTACCAAGGCCACTCAGAACATCTTTATTCTCAAGTCTAACCCTTTTCCTGAGGTCTTGCATACTCCCCAGACTACTGTCAACTTTGTTCACCCCTACTCCAATTTTCAGAACGCCCAACTTCTCAGAAGACTCCCTCCCCAGAAGTGGTGCCCCGTCGCTCTCAACGACTACAAACTCTGTCGCAATCTTGCGGTCCCCCACACATGCTTCAGCAATAAAACAACCTGCAACCTCTAGTGGCTCACTTGATGTGTAAGTGAACAGCTTCTTTTTTGTTGGCTTACACTTACATACAATTTTCTGTTTCTTACACTGTTCCCACATTTTCCGGTCAATGATATTACAGTCACTTCCAGAATCAATTACAAAATCAACAGATACACCACCGATATCAACAGCAATCATTTCACCTTTAGGCTTTGCCACCTTCAAACAGAAATTGTAATTGTCGTCAGGTTCTTCCTCCACCACCTGGTGGATCTTACCCCTTTTTGAACCACTTTTAAAATGGGGTTTACCTTTATCACCTTCTCTACCACTGTACTTTGGACATTTAGCCTCAAAATGACCCTTGGCCTTACACTTCCTACACTGCTTGTGCTTGGCCGGACACTTATCATCCCCAGCGTAATGACCCTTATAACCACAGTTCCAACAATTACCTTTGCGTATCCTTAGCAAACCCCTTACGTTGTTTCTGAAAACTAATTTTGTTGACATTTTGACCCTTTGTTGCACACATTTCGGTAGACTGTGACTTCACTGCCTCATGGTTAGCTGCTATACTCAGTGTCTGTTGCAGATTCAGACCTGCACCTTTCTCAAGAAACTTCTTTTTTAGTTTGTCATCGCGACACTTCTCAACAACCTGGTCACAGATATAATCATCCTTAAGATCACCAAACTCACACCCTACAGCTAATTTTCTTAGGTGTAAACAAAACTGAGCCCCAGACTCACTGTCCTCTCTTTGTGCCTTCCGGAACATATGTCTCTCGTAGGTCTTGTTGGTGGGCACAACAAAATTTGCCTTCAGGGCAGCGACAGCTTCCGTCCAGCCCTTTGCATCCCCGGTGTTGGGCAGCGAGGCAAAGATCTCTCTCACCTCAGCCCCAGCAGTATACAATAACAGGGCTCTCCTCTGTGCTTTGTTGTCATCCCTCTCAGCGTCAACAAATAACCCTTTGCTGTCTGCATACGCATTGAACTCTTCCATGTAGGCCTGCCATCTCAGCGACACAGTAGAAGCATCACCAGAAACATCAAACGGCTTCATGCCCCTTATATCCATGAACTCTGCCATGATTCAGATCTGTAGTCCACCACACAATAAATCACACACATTAGGAACACCTCAAACTGATACTATATCTCGCATAAACTAGATCTCAATGTATTTCACACCTAGGCCCATAAATCAGAGTCACTGAAAATAAAACACACACAGGTATTTGCAAAATACACAGTAGTAAATCACAATTCACAGTACCACAATACCATAGGCCAAGGCACAGTTGAGTCAATAGTTCAATAATATGGCATAGATTCAGTCCCAAAGACAAAGTTCAATATGTGTGGTATATTCTACAGTCTCTATCTGAATCAGTCAGTTCACTGTTCACATGGCAGTTCACTTCAGTACTCACGGTTCTTGTTTTCAACACTCATAAACACAGCATTGATGACTTGGCTTTACTTCCCCTCAGGATGTAAACATCATGGCACAGTCACAGAACAGTCACTCAGTTTCAAATTCACTTGTCTGTGTAGTGCAGGCATCTTACTCAGAAACAACAGAGCAGCTGGTTTCTCCTGTATTCAAGTTGTACACAGTTTTCAACATCTTGTTGGGGTCAATAGGATTGGGGTCAATTGGAGAGGTATAAGAAAATTGCTCCCCAAAGAAGAATCGCCCCCGATAGGAGACATTATTGATGAGGAATCGGGTGAAACAGTCCATAAAGAACAAAGAGCAATCCACATTAATCATTACTTCGCCACGATTGGTCAGCAACTAGCCAAAAAACTACCAAAGATTAATATCCAGGAACCCCCTTATAACGACGTACCTGATAGTACAGATATACTAAAAGAAGATATAGCTATAGACGAAATAGTAAAAGCCATTAAGGAAATCAACTTCAATAAAGCATCATCTATTCTGAACATAAAATCATATATACTAAAGATAGCTTTCCTATCTAATCTTGATAAATTACAAATAATTTTTAACTCTTCAATTAGACACCTTATATTCCCCGCAGACTGAAAGGTTACTCGCTTAATGCCCATCCCTAAAAAAGGAAATCTCAAATTAGTATGTAATTTCAGGCCCATAAGCCTTCTACCACTTCCCAGTAAATTATTTTAAAAGATTATTAATAAAAGGCTGAAAATCTTTCTAGAAAATAATAATCTCTTGTCAACTGTACAACATGGATTCAGAGAAAAGTGCTCTACAACAACTGCTATAAACAATTTCTTAACTAACATTTACAACAATATCAATAGTAATAAAAAACCTATCACTGCCTTTTTAGACTTTAAAAAGGCGTTTGATACTGTCTCTCATCCTCTATTAATTTATAAACTCCATCAATTAGGATTATCTAACAATAGCTGCCTCTGGTTTAAGAACTACTTATCATCTAGAGTCCAAAGAACTGTAGTGGGAAACAATGTTTCAGAGCCCGAAGAAATTACCTATGGTATCCCTCAAGGGTCCGTCTTAGGACCTACTCTCTTCCTTGTCTACATCAACAATCTAACTAAATACCTTAAAGATCTACCCTGTTATATAACACTGTATGCTGATGATACAGCCATAACTACTACCAACCAAGAGGACATGAGGACTGTAATGCCTAAAGCATTCCAGTGGTGTACTGAAAATCTACTAACACTAAATGAGAAAAAGACAAAAATTCTAGAATTTAACCATAACCAACATATAGATAATAGCCTAAACGACGAACCGATTCTGGTTAACAATGTACCATTGGAGAATGTTACCAGTTACAACTACTTAGGGCTTCTTGTTGACCATAAACTAACTTACCACGACCATAGACGCTCCATTATTAATAGAACCTCAGACAAAATTTACTTATTGAACAAAATTAGACACTTAATCAATACTGATACTGCTTTAAAAATCTATAAAAGCAAGATACTCCCCTATTTTGACTATTGCGATTATGTATATAACCCATTAACTAACCAAGCCACGTATGAACTACAAATGCTCCAAAACAGAGCCCTTAGGGCAGTCTTTAGGGTTAAACTGGGCCCCCAAACCAAAAGTTTACAACTATAGAATTACACAACAAAGCAAACCTACTATATCTCAAAGAGAGGAGAAAACTTCATCTCCTTCACTACTCACACACACTTAGCCTTATCCCAGAGTTGCTATATGAAAGAGATATCCCTACCAAAAGGCAAGTAGGACTCAGACTATTATTACCAATACCAAAGAACCAGGTGTTTGAAAAATCGTTCTACTATAGAGGTCTACTAATCTGGAACAAACTAACACCCTACTATACACATCTAGAAGATTTAAATTTATTTAAACTTAAAACTAAGCTAACTTTTCCTAACTGCCTCTACCCGGACAACTATGATTAGTATAGTATTTAATCGAAATCCAGATTGTGATTACGACTGGACAGTAGATTATCTTAGTAGTTATTCATTGTAGGAACCCAGATCATTTCTCCATTATATTTAGTATATAGCCAGAGTGTCAAACCAGGTTGGATAGACAAAAGTATTATGAGTTCTGGCCCTACAGGTAATAGGTGGTAGTAAAAGTTTTAATGGCAGTATCTAACCGAAATCCAGATTGTGATTACGACTGGATAGCAGATTCTCTTAGTAGGAACCCAGATTGTGGTTACGACTGGACAGATATATATATTCTAAATGTGAACGAGGTAACTAACTCCAGATTGTGTGTACGACTGGATAAACTATCTAACCTAGTAGGTGAATATGTACAGACATATAACTAATATTGTTGTCGTGCTAATATCTGATGTCATGCCCCAATAGTATCAATCTTGGATTAATACATCGATGGTGAATAGGTTTAAGAAAAACTTGAACTATGTGAAATGGCTATGATCAAAAGATCCATGTTATAAGAAAAAGCTTATGCTACTGCTCGCACTGTATGCCAGCATTGTGTATAGTCTAAAAGGAATGTAATTTACAAAAAGAAATTAACTTCGAATATCAAAATTCCTTACTTTATTTATAATACTCAACATCCTAAGAGTGTTAGGATTAACAAGTAATGTCAATTTGTAACTATCATGAATCTAGTCTGTTTACCAACCTATTCTACTAGACCTAGTTGTTATCTATAATTAAATCACCTCATCTCATCACATTACTCCCCATCATTACTGTATTCGTAAAGCTAATTTTGTTGTCATACTACTTGGAAACTGTCATATGTTGCTGAACTTTGTATTGACCTTAAGCTGGAAGGGCCCGGATGGAAGAATGGCATGAGTGCCGATTTCGGTGAAATGTAATATACTACAAGCCCTAATAAAAATTGTCAAAAAAAAAAAAAAAAAAAATACAGTGTCTTTCTGCATTATGAACCCCTATACATGTACTCACAGTACACAGGAACGCACCTCCATCCTTCAGTCATGGTGTTTCAGTTACTGCACCCTTCAGTCACTGCATCCTTCACTTCAGTAACTGTTTTCAGTCACTTACCGCTGCTTCTCGGGGGCCGTCTCAAAACGTCCACCGCATCCTCGTGGTGGGCGCCGTTTTTTTCCCGCGTCATGCTTACTAAAGTTCCACTTCTTGTATGTGAAGGGGTAGATGTGGTCAAACCACATAGTTCTCCACCTTCCCCAACGTTTCAGAAGTAAATCCTCGTCGCCATTGTCGTATCTGTTACCGTTTATAGCCTCAGGGGAGGCGCTTATATTAGCACAGACAGAAACGTGAGACGTGTTTATTCTACCTTCAATCCTGGAGAGTTCCACAACGGATCTGACAGTCACCAACTGCAAGATTGTGGACCGATCCGTTGTCAGGTGAATTTGCATAATATGGAGGATATTTTGAACCGGGAGTCATCAGCCAGATCGGTGAATAGTGTAAAATTCCTATCAAATCTTAACCCATTCACGGCGGGTGATGCAATATGGCATCAACTGTGCTGGGGCGGGTGTCATGATATGATATATATCACTAGTCTATATGTACCCTATACTTACCTTACATGACCATCACCTTTATCAGGCTTGCCTTGATACTGGAAAATTCCCAGATAAATGGAAACTTGCTAGTGTTACCCCCCTTCCAAAAACTGGCCCTCCCTCTGATCCTAACAATTGGAGGCCTATCAGTCTAATTCCGGTCCCTGGCAAAATAGCTGAGAAATTATTTCATGCTTATCTTACTAATCACTTAGACACAAACTCAGTGCTTTGTAAAGAACAATTCGGTTTCAGGAAAGAAAAAGGAACTATAGATGCTATATTTAAGTTTGTTAATGACCTGTACATGGCCAGAGACAAGAAACAAATTACAGGATGCATATACATTGATTTGCGTAAAGCATTTGATAGTATTGATCATAAGCTACTTATAAAGAAAATTAAAAATCTGGAATTGTGCGAGAATCATGTAAACTGGTTATCATCGTAATTGCTTGACAGAAAACAGAGAGTTAGATTTGCTGAAAGTGCTTCAGACTGGGAAGACATTTCTTATGGTGTTCCACAGGGGTCAGTTCTTGGACCTTTATTGTTTATCTATTATGTAAATGACCTGAAAAGTGTATTGCGTGATTCGCAGTTTATCTTATATGCAGACGATCTTGTTATCTACTACAGTGCCCCTAACCCTGTTGTTATCATGAAAGTGCTGCAGAATGAACTTAACAAGTTTCTGAAATGGTGTAGTCAGAATGTTCTCACGGTAAACACTAGTAAAACCAAGGTATGCTGGTTCCTTCCTGCCAAGAAGAGAAAATCTGTTTTGAACCTGGACATCTTTGCGAATCAAACGAAGCTAGATACTGTTTCCTCTTACTCCTATCTTGGGGTTGAGATTGACTCCACTCTCAACTTCGATAAACAGACTCAAAAAATACTTAAGCAGGTAAACAACAAAATCTTCCAATTCCAGAAAATCATATACCTACTAACCAGGCAGGTAGCAATTACCTTTTACAAGCAAGCTATCCTACCCATCTTTGACTACTCATGTATTGTCATTGATGGAGCATCCAAACAAGCCCTTGCTAAAATGCAAAGGCTTCAGAACAGAGCACTACGGGTATGTCTGAAAGATAATAGCAGGTTAATCTCAACTGAGCAGCTTCATTGCAGTACTAAAACTATACCTCTTGAGCGCAGAAGAACAGAACTCATCTTGATGTATATGCGCAAAGAGTATGCTAAGAGATTTGGGAAAGTTGAAATAACTACTATTAATAACAAGGAGGATTCGGGTCCTGACTTTCAGCCAGACCTAAATTCAGATTTAGACTTAAATTTAAACACGAATGAAGATATAACCAGGAATGAACCCATTGTGTGCAAGGTAGCCATTGACTCTAGCCCATGTAACCCCAGTGATCGAACTCTTCGCTCACAATCTAAGCTGCAATTTAAAATTATAAGGCTGCAGAGTGAATTTATAAAAAAGTCGCCCAGATATAGGGGGGAAAAACTCTGGAACTCTCTTCCTAAAGCAGTACAAAAGTTGCCCTGTAAAGCCAGCTTCAAAAGAGCCATCGCCAACCTGCCCAAGCTATAGCTATACTGAACTTTGTGTAAACTACACTGGGCCTGTGTTTGGCATAGCATGGCCTTCCTCTTATTCCTCATAACCATCATCATCCTTCTATTTTGTACTTACTGATTACCATTTACTCTTTTACACCATTTGTATGTCAATCATTTAATCAATTTATAATTAGCTCTAATTATTATCACCTCTTGTAATTTACATGTGATTTGGTTATTGACTATATTGACTTTGTAAACAGTCCGGATTTTGTATCATACTTATAATGGAAGACCACCTACTTTAAGGTGAATTATATGTGAAATAACAAATTTTTTTTTAAAAAATGACAGCACTGCCTACTCAGTACTACCACCTAGTGTTAGATATGTGAACTAACACACATGTATGGTGCTGCCACCTAGTGTCAAATATGGAGCAACTCCATATCCCATAAGGCTTAGAAATAAACATCCTACTCAGCTTAGTTCCACCCTGTAGTTCACATACTTTATATTTCTCTTCAATATCCAGTCATATCCTAAGTACCCTTTACCCATCTAAACATAAAAAGTTATCAGCGGGTGATGCCATATAGCAACAACCGTGCTGGGGCGGGTGATGCCAAAAGCCATAATTTTTCTTTAATTTGTAAAATTTCGTTTTTGTGGAATAAAATATGAAATATTGGATACATAATCATGAAATCTTCACAGAATATAGATGCAAAACCCAGGTTATGATTTCGGGTGAAATGGACAATAAGATTAATGATTGTATATTCTATAATGCCCTAAACTATACGGTATACAGGCCTAGCTTATGATCCATGGGCACTGCCATGAGGCCCCCAAGTTAGTTTTCTTCACTAATGGAGCTGAAAAAGTAGGTGTTCTTCACTTATGGAGGTGGAAAAGAAGTGAGTGATAATGGGGAAGTGTCACAACTCTAGCCATGCTCACTTATGTACGGTATATAAAGTGTTCCATGTGGAAAATATCATGTCTTGGGTTAATTATTATGTCATCCTGCTCTGGGATGGGTGTAGAGAGTCAAAGGAATCATGGTAAAACATTGAAAGGCAGTTGAATTTTGTAAGAACAAAGAGGCAGAATACAGGCCACCTAGTGACTGTCTTATGAACTAACAATGGCTCTGTCCCCTGTAGAACTATCACAATAGGCCTGAGACTTCCCGCCCTTTATCCTACCCCTAATATAAAATCCCATAGGCTTAACATTGGGTTTCCGTATGCCACGCTGACTGGCATACGGAATTTTATATGCCACTAGTGGCATACAGCATTATTATCACATAATATTCCAAAATTGAGGAGATAGGGTAGGATAAAATCAAAACCTGATTCGTTTTAATCTTGGCCACCGCATTCCACTCCTGAAGTTTTGGCTCCGGACTTCACTCGGCTGCGCCTCATGAAGTCACTTTGCCAAACTCCAGTTGTGGAATACGATGGCCAAGATTAAACCTCATCCAGTTTTACGATATTATCTCACCCCTAATATAAAATCCCATAGGCTTAACATTGAGATTCCGTATGCCACGCTGACTGGCATACGGACGTTTGTATGCTACTAGGGGCATACGGAATTTTGATGATTTTCATTCATGATTTTGATATTAAAATATTGTAGAAAGGGGTAGGATAAAATCAAAACCTGATTCGTTTCAATCTTGGCTCCCGTATGCCACTCCTGAGTTTGGTTCCGGATACCACTCGGCTCCGCCTCGTGATATCACTACGCCAAACTCCAGTCGTGGCATACGGGAGCCAAGACTTAAACTCATCCGGTTTTACGATATTATCCTACCCCTAATATAAAATCCCATAGGCTTAACATTGGGTTTCCTTATGCCACGCTGACTGGCATACAGAGTTTTATATGCCACTAGTGGCATACAGCATCGTTATCACATAGTACCACATGATATTGCCACAGGTACCCGACCTTAAAGGTTTAAAATTAGGTTAATTACATTTAAAAAATCCAGGTCAATTAACCGTCCTATCTAAAAGTTAAAGAAATCAGCCCTGCACTCACATTCGCCATTTACACTTCATGTGTGAAAACATAGGCGCATGCCAGACTACACAAATTTGGCCGAACGGCTGTGTTGCTTTCCAACACCACCGTGAGGCGACAACAACCCGGAGCATCACAGTGTGCCTGGCAACGCTCAGGTCGCAGCAAGGTAGAGACGAGGGTGGGCGGCCGATTTAAGGAGATGGCGCCACCTCGCGTCATCTAGCCATTCTCCGCCAGACGGCAGCTCGTCTTGCGTATCTAAGGACAACAAACATGGCGGGGAACGGACCGTACAAGATCGTCGTCTGTGGATTATTGAGTGATGTCACCTTTCATGTTGCAAAATGCTGTGCACAGGTAATCGAAATATCCCCGTTAACTTGTTTTGTTCAATTTGGACTAAGATATATACCTTAATATTAATGTGAATTTGGGAAAACAACAGCAGACTTGATGCATTGGTGACACAGTGACTGACCCAGTGACTGACTGAGTTACGTAGATCGATGGCCAATGCATGGGCCGATGCGATAGCCCAGTACGGTGTTCATACATGATACAGAAACATTAAAAAGGCCCAACAGAACAAAAAGCGTTGGTGTTTAGCTAGAAAAATACAGATTTGATTTCCGAATATGTGTGATGTGTATGTTATACTTATACCATCTTTATGTACCTAGCATACAATGTTCGAGATCTATAGTCTACAACATTCAACAAGTACAAATAGATCTAGCATATATTATCATGAAGCAACAAATTGTTGTTTTAGAATTTGGGTGTGTTCAGATATGCCTATGCAGTGTTGAAGAATGTGTAATGTACGTATGTATAAATATCTAGAACACGTGATATACCGTACTATGAGTGTTACTAGTACTGTACTGTGTAAGTACAATTTGAGTATTTTCAAAACGTCATGTCAAGTTTAAGTTAGAATATATAAAACACACAAAGATCTGTTGTCATTAGTCGTGGGTGACCCTAACAGTACGTTCCCGTATTACTGTATAGGGTCGGACTCGTTTATACCTTAATTAAGATAGTATAATAAATCAATTAATATTTGTCCTCCAACTTTTTCATATAGGATCTCAACCTAAAAAATCCAGACCTATTTCCCGACCCGGAGCTGAATGGAATGCTGGAATTTGACTGGAACATTTACATAGAGAACAAGAAAAAGGTTTGCATTCATATAAATATTAGTCGCTTGCGTCCTAACATCGATGGACATTTCTTAAAGTTAAATCATCAAGAGAGTTCAACTAAAAACTCCCTCTTCCGCATATGAAAATATATAAACATATGTAGATTGTGTTGATTACTGCCTTTTGAATTGTTGATGTAAATCAAAAGTTGCTCATGGAAAATTGACTTGATTTATGTAATCTATAACTGCTCATCAGAAACTCCCATGGGAATGTAGGTGACAGAGAAGGTATTGTTTTTATCCTACCCCTAATAAAAAACTCCATAGGCTTAACATTGGGTCACTGTATTTGGTCTGGAGTTCAGAAAAATGAAAAATATCGCTCTAGTGGGATACACTTGACAAATGATGTGTACAAGCAATTTAGACGGGCGGGGTAGGATAAATTCAAAACCAACCTCGAGTTAGTCGTGTTATTGTTCATCGCACTCTGGCAAGATCACGTATTACTGCTCTCGGCTTCACCTCGCGCAGTAATACGTGATCTTGCCATTGTGCGATAAACAACAACATGACTAACCCTTGTTTGGTTTCTCCATAGTATTACACGGTGACTCTGTAAAGCGGCTGATCCACCAAGCGTCAGCTAGAGCCGACATATGGTCACCATGTGGGAGTCGGCGACAGTTGTCGGCCCAAAATGTGTGTCACCTGGAATTATCTGGTTGGTGGATCAGCAAATAAAACAGCCTCGACAGTTGTCGCCGACCATCGACCGTGTCCCTCAAGGCCTGGCGAGGATCGTCGGCTAGATAGTAGAATCCTGTCGCCAGAGCATCTACTGACCATCTGCTGGGTCTATTTTGGTGGATCAGCAACTTAAATCAGATGCTTTTTGACATGTTAAATATTAAAATATATGAACCTCTTACATGCCGCTGCAGACCAGACAAATTTGAGAGAAAAAGCAGATCTGGTCGATTTTTTAAATGTTGTTTTTTTTAATTTTCAAAATCATTATATCGCTTTCCTCTTTTCAATATTTGTTTCAGGACCTCCGAGGAGAGACATGGGTATTTTCAGAGGCTGCAATTGTCACAATAAATGGGGTTCTCCTCGGAGGACCATCCGATTTTCTCAAGTGGGCAGAGGAGGAGCATTGTTATGACAACTTTAGGCCGATGCCACTGTATGAGACGTTAGCAGAAGAGGCATACAAGGAGCACCTTAATTCTCAAAAGGTAAATGGTTTAATAAGGTTCTAAAAATTACTGAATTCTTTATTCTTTTTGTGCTGGATTAGAGGGGTTAGAGCCAGATCTCGTACACATTTTCTATTTAGTTCTCAATTTCGGTCTGGGTTATTGCTTTGCTTCCAATAACAGGTTGTTTTGGGATAAACAAGAAGATATCCAATAATCCTCTTTCATTCATCAGAAAAATAGTTACTTGGGTTAACTTATTGAAAATATTTCCTGTTCCCATAGATTTCTGCGAAATAAATTATTCCTATTGTAGGATTGTGATATCTATTCATAAGAATTTAATCTCAGTTTAGAAATATAATTCTGAATTTCTGATAGTATAGGTATGATTTCCACCCCTTTCTACAGCACGACTATGTCTTCATGGATCTCACAATTGGTGATGAATCTGCCGGTAGACTGGTTATTGAGGTATGCAGTATGTCATAATGTTCTTTTTAAAAAAATGTAAATAAAGGCAAGATCGGCTTTGTTAAGAGGTGTTTTTGTCACCTTGTATCAATTGTCATAATATTCAATTAGAACTTCTTTTAAAACAATGCCCTACGTTCAATATCACAAATGTTATATATGACTGGCTGTATGTATGATACTTTACGTTTACACCACCTATGCCATTTCATACGACCAGTAAGCAAGAAATTTCATCACACGTCTAGATCTAATCTTTTTTGTGTTTCAAACATATTATATTCTAAATGGGACGGTCAGAATATTCCACATATTTCTTTCTTTTAAAACAGTTGTTCTCAGAGGATGTTCCCAAAACGTGCGACAACTTCCGAGCACTCTGTACGGGTGAGAAAGGCGAGTCTAAAAATACAGAGTATCCACTACACTACAAAAACTCAATCATGCATAGAGCAGTCAAGAACGGCTGGGTACAAGGCGGTGGTAAGTATTTCTTAGCGAATCGCTCTCTCTTGTATGCACAGTACACGGAACGTGTAGCTGTATGCATTGAGGGAATATATGGAACCTGTATGTATATAAGAATATTTCTGTGTGTGAGAATCTGGTGCATCAACTGCAGACAGAGGATTCTCATCCTGTAGTTTAAAGATAAAAAATAAAAATCAATGTATAGGCAGGTACAAGTAAGCAAAGTTGATAGTTCAATTATTTTTGGCAATTTGCATTTTACTGAAATATTTTCTTTGTTATGTGGATTCAGTTTGCGGGACTTTCCTCTTCCGAAATATTGTCATATCAGTCGTTCCTATCCATCAAATAATATTTCATCTATTCTCAGACATCTGGATGAAACGTGGTGACGGCGGTGAATCTATTTACGGTCCAGTTTTTGAAGGTAGGCCTACTTCCACTGTTATGATACAATTACCTGATTAATTGAATGAATGATTAAAATGAACTAGCCAATTTCAATATTAGAATAGGAAGAAGTTTGATTGTATCTTCAAAACCCCAAATGAAAGAAATCTTTGTAAAATGATGACCACTCGCTAAATCAGAAACCCTTATGAATACTTTCCGATCTATATTTTCTTTCAAGACGAGAATTTTGCAGTAAAACATTCGAAACGAGGTATTGTTGGTATGGCAAACAAAGGAAGACACACGAACGGTTCCCAGTTCTACATTACACTTCAGCCTGCACAATGGATGGACACAAAATATGTTGCTTTTGGGTGAGTAAACCACGTTTTCGCTCTCAACCATCAAGTGTTGGCAATGTGTTGGACAATTAACGATCAAATGAGTTAATCTAACGTTTTACACAAATCGTCAAGTTACAGATTTGAATACAGGATATTTCAGCCAGTCCTAACCTTATAAGCCATGCCTTCCACTCATATAATTCATGGATGATCCCCATCCTGTTAAAATGAGCATTGGATACAATCTCAAATTCGAGTAATAGTTAGGCAATATTGATAAAGAATTCAAATGGTCAATAGAAAATCAGAACTTACCCAAAGTACGTTATTTTATATTGGAACCCAATATCATATGATATTCGGTTTCCCCCCGCCGCAAAACACCAAGGGATTTGTGTTTGGTGGATACAATGAATGCAGTAGTGACGTTTTTATTGCTAGGTGGATGAGGGTCAATAATAAATTCCTTTGCCTAATCTGCTTTACTTAGCAAGTTAAGTTCATTAATGTAATTCAACATTCCTCAAGTCCATTTAATAGCTTATTACTAAAGTCCAGGCACTGTGTGATATTTTCTTTCTAGGCAAGTTATTGAGGGAACGGAGACACTGAAAGCTATGGAGGAGGAACAAACGCAAAATGAGAGGCCCCTTCGTGAAGTACGCATTAAGGACTGCGGGGTGCTGAAGTTTGAGTTCTAATCAGCCAGCAATATCATTTCATTGAAAATGAGATTCATAATGTGGACAATATGACTGTATTATAATTACATAAACTTTGTAGATACTTGTACTTTCAATAAAAGAAAGAGTTGTACGTATATTCAAAGCGAATATCAGCTCAAATGTCGAATTTATCTGTAAATACTGATGAAGAATAAGTATTTTTTTAGCATTTGATGATAAAAGATACATACAAATAATGATTAGTTTCGTTTTAGCTTTATGAACACAAAAATCAGTGGTGAAATCAAGGTGGTGACATCAGTTATTCCTTTACCCAGGGATTTTGAATTTATCCCTAAATTATGAAGATTAAGCACTTTGTCGTATTTGATGATGGTATATATATGAAAAGAATTAATTGTTATTAATTATGTTTTAGCTTTATGAACCTTAACTATGATATCACTTGAGTAGCAAAGTAATCTGAAATCAAAGCTAGAATCTAACAGGATAGCAGGAACAAGAATTTTTACATTTAAACCAGCCTTTCATAAAAAAACCTTCTTCAGAGGTAAACGACTAATACAGAACGGCTACAACGCTCCTGCCTTTAGATACTAGATCTGAGGCAAGGAAGAATGACAGACTAAAGTGACAATACAGAGGTATCAGGTAATACATTTTGACGAGGACCGCATCAGAAACGACACGAACAACTACTTGGTTCTGCCCTAATCATCCCTCATAAGTTTTGATTGACATCAGCCGATTTAAGGCATATCTTAAGGTCTTCTCTATATGCGGGCACTGACAGACCAGGAAATCAAGCTGTTCATATAACTTCCATAATAATTCACTTTGGATAAAGCTACGAAATTATTTAATTTTCGGATATAAGAAAATGCGGATATAAGAAAATAATCTTAATTATTCAATCTCTTATTTGGGTCATAGTAGTATACAGAAAACTTTCTGATGCTTTTGCATATTATCCTAATTACTTGTTTTTTTTATTAACAAAATTGGTTCAGTTGGTAAAGGATATTGCTAAATTTGGTCGGATTCATTTTTTTTTTCATTAGCTGTAGTCGAGATGTGAAATTCTTGCACTTTTTTGGGTCGTAAATCTAACAGAGTAAATATAGGTCGCGCAACCATATTGGGGACTGAAAACTTGAGTAAAACCCTCGGACACCTCGCTCAATGGGGCAATTTGCTCTGGACAGACAGTTTTATTCAGATTATTTTAATCCCGCTAAAAAGGGACACCCTGCTTAAGGGGACACTTTGGTCGGAACGGAGGGCGTCTCCTTAAGCAGGGCTTTACATTAGTTGTTTTTGATTTGATATACAAAAATTCTCATAACTTCGGCTGAAAAAGATAGAGATTTGCAAAAGGTATCATATTAAACCAGAGATTATGGGCTTTATTGTCATATCTATTCTCAATTTACTGATATAATTAATCTGCTTTCATTTTTAATGAAATTATGTTAAAAGCTAGGCAAAATGTTTGACTTCTATAACATGAGTGAAGAATCCATAGAATTCCATATCAGAATCAAAACCCCAGTTTAATCAAGTAGATTCTTTGACAATCAATTTGATACCTTAACATGTGTTGTACTCATAGTAGAAGTCAAAATAGGATATTAAAAATAGAAAAGTAGCAAAGAGCCCCCCTTTTTTTTTAATATCTGCTGTACCAAAGCACTGTCACGGTAGGCAGAAAATGGAGAGAAAAAAGGCTTGATTGGAAATGATACACAATTTTTATATTGTAGTTTCTGTGAAAGTTTTTTCTTTATTTATAATTTACATTCAAATGTTTCCTGAACTAATTAGATATGCAGCACAAGTCAATATACAATTTTTTCAGGGGGAAACTATCTTAAATCAGATCCCACCATAATCCCTCATGTCTTCCTGGCCTATAGTTATCATGTAACCTAATCTCTTGTCATTAATTACTTTAAAAACTTAGTAATAAAGCTGCGGAGTATGATTTATCCTACCCCCAACAAAAACGCAATAGGCTTTACATGGGATTTGTTTATTTCACGAGTGTGACATAAAGTGTTGTTTATGCCACTACTTTCTGATACTAAAAAAATATGAAAACGGGGTAGGATAAAATCTAGACGCCACTCGTTTGAGTTCATTTATGCCACGCATTTTGTTGGCCCCGTAATGTCACTCGTCGATTATGGAGCCATGGACAGTGTTACACTGTCCATGATGGAGCCAACAAAATGCGTGGCATAAATAAACTCAAGACTCAAACTCGTGAAGTCTCTTGATATTCTCAATATAACTTTTGAAAATTAGTCCAAGTAGACTAGTTCATCAGTGGAGGCGTCAGTTATTCCTATGTTCAGGGATGTGAGCTGGACTTTTTTCCCCCACTATCATTATTTAAAATAGTCTTCTAATCTTCCCTTTCAGAACAGGTCATTGGGGTCAGATGAAGATATTCTTGAGAATAAATGAATCAGAACCATAGTTCTCACGGCAGAATTCAATCTATTAGGGATCATACGGCATTCAATTTGTCAGTGAATCGAAATGAAAGGTTTTTACTTTAGGATTTCGAGGGAAATAAAACTTCATATACTTTTAAGATAGGTGTATTTGATAATTTAAGATAGGATTCCATTCATCAGAATGGATCACAGAGAAGTGTTCTATGGAGAACTTCTGACATCTAAGTCCGACTAAGAATAAGAAACGCTGTTGCAGTGATTTTTTGTAATTTTCTTTACTCAAAATAACTTTATTATTTTTATGTCTAAAGCACATTTACATTGGATAACAAACATATGGACATTCTCACAACTTCTGTAGGTGATATTCTAGTATATACAAATTATCCCAACGTTCTCCATACAGTCTTGATATCATTTAAAAATCGTTTTGAATTTCAAACAGGTGCCGATTCTTATTGAAATGGCGGGAGATTAAAATTCTGTCAGATTCCATACGTCCGCTGATGTTTTTACCACTCCCGACCTTCAGATCATGAGACTAACACTCTAGCCCTAGTGATAATTTCATGATAGGTGTATGAGGATAAATTAAGTAATATTACACTAATCCGCCAGATAAAGAGAACAGGACACTTAGAAATCAAGTCTAGCTCTTATAATTCGCGAATACCGTTCGGAACATAGGCACATTGAATCGCTTGTTAGATAACGCACAGTAAACATACAAATCCGATTATTGTGATATTTCCCTTCAAATACTGGTGTTGATGTAGAGATCTTCCTCCTTACATAATGTCCCAAGTCCAGCGGATTATTCTAACACAATTCGATGGATAAGATTCCAAAAGAATGAGTTATACTGCAGACCTGCTCCAGATCCAAAACACCATTCTGAGGATATGGCAACTTTTGATGAGATGTCCCTTTTTCACGTGTGCATCTTCGTCAAATAAATTCCATTGCACTAAGACCTTCGTGCACCACTTAGCCTGAAATGTCCATAAAAAACGAATTTTTATTCATCGTTTAATTGCATTACCTCATCCAGTAGGCCGCAATATACCACAAGGGAACGGAAAGGGAACTTATTGGGTGGCTTAAATAATGGAGAGGAAGTGGATTAGATCTGATAAGTTGTGTACGAATGTTTTGCTAGATAATGCATGCTTTGTATATATCTGCCCTGTAACAAGAATCGAAGGATCAATTTGTTATCTGCAATACAAAGTTCTGCTACTAATATACCCAACTTTAGTCATTTACCGGTTTCTCTTCCATTTCTCACGACAATTCTCATAAGTCCGGTGCGTATTTTACAATAATCCCTCATACACAACTCCAGTCATATGCCACATGTAGTGGGCCCAGTTGCTCTCCTTTTGCACCAGCGCTGTGATATCCTGAATCCCAGGAGCTACTGGGAGGGTAAAGGAATTACGGGGTGAGAGGAGAAATCACGCACTCATCCCAAACTTGCAAGTGCAAACCTTATACGCACACGTTATACACGGGTGCCTTACATTTTCCACCATCAGTCTCCACACGCACACTTTACCTGTGCTTGCTGCGGTTCTTGCCCTTTTTGTGTTTGTGCATAGCTTTGTGAACTTTGCCCGAGTTATCCACGCGTGACACCACATGGTGGTGGTTGCTGCTGCTGCTGCTACTGCTGTTGTTGCCCGTGTTGTTCTCGCCGTTCTCGGAGCTCTGACTACTGTTCTGCTGCGACCGGCCCATGATGTCCGTTCCCGGGTTGGATGCATTGGTTGGAGATTGAGAGCCTGCAGGGCTTGCAGGGTGCTCACCTGTAAAAGACAGGGATATTAACTACATCTAACATTCAGTGTCATCTGAAGGGCTCTCAATACAAGTAACACCTTTTTAACCAACGGAACATCTAGCTACATCAAATATAGAAGTCCATATGGATACCATGAAACCGTGATCTCCATGTTTGAGTTTACTTGTCAAGTTTGCTTTTTTCTCTCAATTATCCAAGAAATATACTAGTATGCTAATATTATTTTTTTTGTCAACGCTATTCACGCCCTAACAACTGAAAGTAAACAAGTGTCATCCAACCCATTCAGGGTGTTTGAAGGACGCAATATCATATCATGTGATCAGACACAAGTTTCGATGACAATGGGCTCGTCCCCTAGAATTTTATCCGTTCCTAATACCCGTCCCTACCCATGCGGCTCTTTCTGGGCTGAATATAATTACCATGCTTACAGACCAAGCCAGTACTATCGTAAAACTGGTTGAGTTTTAATCTTGGCCACCGTATGCCACAACTGGAGTTTGGCATAGTGACTTCATGAGGTGAAGCTGAATGAAGTCCGGAGCCAAAACTCCAGGAGTGGCATGTGGTAGCCAAGATTAAAACGAATCAGGTTTTGATTTTATCCTACCCTGTCTCCTCGATTTTGGAATATTACATGATAACAATTCTGTATGACACTAGTGGCATATAAAACTCCGTATGCCAGTCAGCGTGGCATACGGAAACTCAATGTTAAGCCTATGGGATTTTATATTAGGGGTAGGATAAAGTGGTAAGTGCAACTCATGATAACCAATACTGACTGTAGAATATTACAGATTCTTCAGCCAGTTGAACTAGATTGGTTTGGTTGTTTGGTTTGATTTTACGTCCAGTCAACCATTATAGGTCCTTTCCAGACTTTCTCAAGGTTCTTTTACACCCCTAGGGTGGTGATCGAATCTATGTGATGAATTCAGGTAGAAATCTCACCCCTACACATTTACCGAGGTGAGAGTTCTTTTATTTCCCACACCAAATAGACATGGTATGAGAAGGATGGCCTTTGTTATAGCAGTAAATCTACCACTGCTGGGGGTGGGACTCGAACCCACAAAGTCTTACAACCTTGGGGTTACAAGTCTGGTACTTTAACCACTGAGCTAACTCCCCACCCTCAGTTGAACTAGATGGAAAGAGTTCAAGATCGACTGACTCCAGGTCTGCTACTTACTTTCAAAACACGATTATTCTTATAATGTAATGAATAGAAAAATGACTTGAGTGAACTGACGGGGAATGAACACACTGCGTTACACTGTGGGACATTATCAGATTTATGCCGAAGAATACCGCAATGACATATTATCAGCTCTTTGTGAGGTTCCAGCAATAATTCGGTTGCTAAATTCCTAACTTACCTTTATTTAACTGGTCTGTTAATCCACTTACAGCCTGTAAGGAAAGTTTGAGAGTATATCAACAAGAACAAGAGGATCACCTTATATAAACATAACTTAATATCAATTCAATAATCATACCTGAAATATAAGAAACATAATGAACAGTAACTCAATCAATACGTATAATATTACATGTATATGCAACGATATACCATCTTGTGGAAAATAATTGAGAAACATTTGAAGGTCTTTAGAATGAAACTTGTTGGACTGCTACATAATTCACTGAGCTTCGCTTCGTGAATTACTCTGCAGTCAAATTTGGTGGAGTATGGACCAAATTATTTTCATCGAGGGGATTTCTGCTTTAATCTCACCCCGTATATTATCAATTAATGAAATCAAATCACCCAATTAGTTATTGAGTATTGGGTACAATATCATCACGGCCGTGGAGTACGAGTTCCTAATGTTAAGCCCAGGGAGAAAAATACCGGGGTGAGATAATTCCTGGTATATCATGAATGGTAACTATCTTTACTTACTGCGTGGGACGTGACTGACGATTTAGAGAAGAGCCTATCTGCTTCTTTAAACTTGCGATTCCTCTTGTCCGCCTTACTGTTTGTGTTTCTGTTGGTAATAAACAATTGTCGTTAGCATTCAAAGGAATTTCGGGTCAACATGATATACAATTCTATTTACCAGCATATTTTTAGTATATACTAGCGACTTCGTCGATTCTCCCTGGCCCTGGCGACAGCGGGATGTACCACAATCTAACTAAACTGCCGTTGTGCTCTCTAGCGGGTGAACGGGAAACCATCATAAACTTGTGGGAATAATTTCGCAAGACACGGGTGCTTGAGCTGATCATCAGCGATCAGAACTGTTTGGATTGATACCAGTGAAAGTTGTGATCTCATTGGTTTCTCACCAGAACAGTACATCAGAAAACTACAATATTAAACTTTGATTTGAGCATGGTTCGAAATATTTCATAAGAGAAGAAGTATGTCTATGTATAGATCTACCAAAAAGAAGAGCCGGTTTGAGTTTTTCACTAAACAAGAATCTCACTCTCATGGTCCTTCAGTCTCCAGGCATAGGTCTGGTTCACTATGTCTCTATGTGTGGGAGCAACTTCAAGCGGATTCGATGAAATTCTAACGTTTTATATATGGTAGGTAACAAAATAGTCACATACTGATATCTGAAACATGACTATTGACTAGGATGGAAAATATTTTGTATAACGTAATTCCTGGATAATAAAATGCCTTACTTGGTATTTGTGAGATATCTGTCCCATCCTCTGATGATATTTCCATATTGTTGAGTATCTTCAAGGTAACTTCCTTCAAATGCATAAATCTGTCGTTCGAGATTGGCAAGTGTTTCCTGAAAATGAAATGGTCGAAATTGTTAGAAACCTTTCTTACCAAATAATATGTAATATAAAGAAATTATTTAATATACACCTAATTTGAGGGTGTTAGAGTCGGCCAGTTCTTCATGCATAGATATGGAAATTTCAGTTTTGTTTTCCCTCAGAAGAGTCAAATTTCGCTGGCATTTTTCTAAACACCAGTGACTTGATATGATATGCTATCATTCATATCATTTTTTTCTCTGGCTTCAAAACATCAAATACGATGTTTGATTTGGTTGGTTTGATTTAACGTCCAGTTATCCATTACAGGTTCTTACCAGACTTCTCAAGGTTCTTTTACACCACAAGGGTGGTGATTGAATCAACTGTGTGATGAATTTAGGTAGGAATCTCACCCGTTAACATTTACCGAGGTGAGTCATTTTAATTCCCACACCACATAGAAATGGTATGAAAGGGATTGGCCTTTGATACACATGTAGCAGTAAATTTTACCGCTGTTGGGGATGAAGGAGAAGAGTGGCCGTTATTCCTACTTTCTCTGAGTTATATGTTTACTAATAAAATATTTCTTTGTGAAACACAAGATCATCCATTTTGGAGAAATGATGCATTGGGGCGTTACTGAGCCTGGGCTGGGTGATGCCTCAAGGCACCATTCGGCCTGGGGCATAAGGCATAGCTCGTCTTTAAAGGGTAAAGTTTTCCATATTTTTTAATGTTTCGCAGCCAATAACTTACAATGATTCCTATATAATTCACAATATAAATTGTTATTTAGCCTAGTCTTTTGATTCATATATGTGAGCAGAGAAGGCAGCTTTCTACTTTTACGTCTTCAGTTTGTAAAATTCTTTTTCCTTGCATAAAGGCCATGCTCCATTGCACCAATCCACAGGAGACTGACGGTCGCCGACCAATCTTAACCGTATCTCCTCCCGCTCTCCGATAGTTCTTGCCCACGGTTCTTCCCTCGTTTTCTTCAGTCCCCAGTAGATCGGCTCTCAATCTCTGGTATGGAGCACTGCTAGGAGTTTGAGCACTGACCGTCGGGGGGATTGGGACTCTAGCCCCATACAGCTCCACTATCGGCAACTGGGAGCCGATCGGTCGGTGACCAAAACAATCTCTAGTGGATTGGCGCAATGGAGCACAGCTTTTAAGCAAAGATAATGTCTCACTCACGCAAATGAAGCAGTAGCGTGGACCGCCCCAGATCACCAGCTACATACTGAGCCTAACAATATGTCTTCTACGCTTTCTCAATCTCACTGAGGCAGCAAATTCTAAATACATATTTCTACTTTTTTTTCTATCCTAAATGACACGCCTGGGTAGACCCAAAATTCACTGACTAGACCTACTTACAAGTTTTAGTCTTAGCAGTGATGTCAGTTAGGAGTCCAAAAGAATTTGGACATTTTTGCTGGCTCAAATCTAGTGGATTCTGTCTGAACTTCTTGCATGGATGCCAGTGAGGCCCGAGAAGAAAACACTCCGAAACTTTTTCCACAGGCTGGTTTTAGACCTTATCTGCTTTGTTACGCAATTCCTGTAACCAAACACACCACTGGCAACGTGTTCTTTAGCATTGAATGACTGAGTGTATGAGCGCAAAACGTTTATAAACACCCATTTGAATTATTTCCAGAGAAGGAACAACAACTATCTGACAGTTTTGAAACAATGGCTAGTGGTTTACTTAATACCCATACCTTCTCAAGGTGGGTACCTTGTATACCATGGCTATTAAAGCCTGTTCAACCACAACACGGCTGTTTTCCGCATCCCATGTCATGCGTTGACTACCGATCTGCGGTGGGTTTGGACGTTTTGCCGTGACATTCTCCGGGTGGACGTTTTGCGGTGCAAATTTTGTTCGTCATGCGAGTGATGGGATACACCTTCCTCCAGTAATTCAAATCCTATTTCCTTTTAATTACATTTTAATAATAATTCGCGAGCATGCACACAGTGCAATATTCTCGGGAGCGGAATGTTCAAACCAAAGCGAGGCAAAGGGTTTTGTCATTTTCGAGTACCCTAGCTTTCTGCTATTATCGCTCGATGCCCGTAACGTAACACAATGTTTAGACTCACATTTCATGATTAGTATGCATAATTTGAAGTCGTTTGATGCAATTCTGACAAGTAATATAAATAAACTTTGTGGGATAGAAGTATGAATGATTGAATCTGCAGATTTATTTACTTCTGAGTAAGTTTTTACTTTGACAGTTGCAGCAGCCTGTCTTCTGCAATTTCGGCAGTTTGCTTGAGAACACACCAAATAAAACAATCTTTGCATAAGAAAGGGATAAACAAAATCCATATACCCTCTTCCCCTGTTCTCCAGCTGCATGCTATTTTTTGTTTGGTTTCTCTATGTTGGATATTTACGTAGATATTACCAGAGATGTACAGTGGATTTAACATTGGTTGCTATGGAGTGAAAAGTTGTTTAACCCTTCGCGTGTACGAGAGTGCAATGCACCGCTTTACCGAAAATAAACTGGACAGCTATAAACCTGAGTAGCGCAGTGTTCGTTTTTGCGGCCGGACCTACCCGTTACTACGTTGCGTGACGTCATCGCCGCTCCCGAGGATATCAACAACTCAGTTACTCACATTAAGTCAATGTATCACTTAAGTTAAGTGTTAGTTCCACCAACACACAAGATATAGCGAGGTTAGTCACGATTTGGTTGATTTATTGAATTTTGCTAGGTTTTTAATAACCATGTGCCTTGAGCGGCTCAGGTGTGGCAGTGGTAGAGCCCACAACACTGCTAGTGCTACACTTAAATTTAAAGCTATAGCCCAGTATAGGAAATTCCTAAATATTAAAATACTTCTCTCCAAATTTGGCTTTAATCGATAAACCGTGTACAAATCAAAACTGTATAGTAAACATTCATTCGAAAACATGCCCTCCTCTCATCAGTATCAGTTGAATTGTGACACTGACACTGTGGCAGTGTACAAACGCCAGCAACACTTGGCTGGGTTCCGACTGTGTACTGGGTACTGTCTCCCCCGAGCCCTCTAGCGGATACCCCGTCACCACCAGCGGACAATAACACTGGCAACACTGACAGAGTGACAGGCTCCCGAAACTAGAGAGAAAATATGATGGCTTCATAGAGACAAAACTTAAGTAGCCTGATAAAAAGTTAACCATGAATATCAATGTAGTACGACAAAAGTGTCTTCTTGTATTACCAATGGTAGACGATGGAGAATATCGACAGAGCAAACAAGTTTACTCGTTAAGCGGTCATATACGTGATACGATGTTAATAATCGAAGTCAGTCGACCCTAAGTAGATGTATAGTTGCATATTCATACTAGTCTGAAGAGAAATAACAAACTATACGGGAGCACAGACTCTCTGGTGATTGTAATTGTCCTACTTACAGCGATTTCGGCCCTTCGTTTAACTAATTCTGCTAAATCTGTGCGCGTATCCACAGACTGCGCAGGTTTTGCCGCCATTTTGTTATGCATCTCGGAGGTGAATGATTGCCGGGGCAGTCATTGGTTCGGGTTCCAGTCGACTTTGGTACTACCCCGAGTCGCCAGATAGCGTAACGGATGGTTTCTGATGGACACGCCGCATGACAGACTAGGCTTTGCTGAAACTAAATGCATTCCAGTTCCTAGGGAAGTACGGTACCGGTACGGTACCTAATCTTATGATACCGGTATGTCAAATTATTTATTTTTTGATTGATGAAATATGATTTCATAAAAAGATTCTATTTGAATACATTGAAAATCAAGAATATTTAGATAAAATTACTTTAAGTTTATTGCAGTTATCATAAAGTATATTCCATTGGTCTACTTATCCATCAGTTCAATTTCAAGTCATATTTCAGGTTTCTGTTTCTGTGTAGGCCTACATTATGATGAAAAAATCTTCATATTGATACGAATTGGCATAGCACTATTCAGGATAAGGCTATTCTTAACCCTTTCCCTGCAGCACCCAGTTACCCTGCTCAGCATTACATGGCAGGCATTGCCTCCCCATATGACCCTGCTATGGCAGGCACCTTTTTGGGGAAATGGCAATGTCATGTAGGCCTAATGTGTCATGTGATTTAAGTAATTTACCATGGCGACTGATCATATTTGTTCATACCAAATCAAAGGCCAATATGGCTCCTATACATTGTCAAAATTTCTTTTAAATCAAACAATTATCTTTTTATCTATTGAATTTTGTATATTTATAAGTATCAATGATGCCTCTAAGATGCCTTGAGGCATCTTCCTGCCATAGCCAGGGGAATGCCTGGAGGCATCTTCCTGCTGTTAAAGGGTTTAATGGTCAATGTATTGCAAACTTGATTACTCGGACTTAAGTACTGTCTTCCTCACTGGTAAATGTTTACTAACCACTTTGCAAAAAATGTCTGCAATGAAGTGCAGTGTAGGCTTAATACATGTAAAGTCATTTGGGTTCAGGTTCACCATGGGAAGGAGACCAATTGTAGACTTTCCTGGATATGCTTCTATTAACAACATCTGCATTATGCCAGACCAGTTGAGGCGATCAACCTTAAAAAAGAAGGAAAGATTTCATATTTCCCTGAGACAATTCTTTTCTTGAAAGTTGCATCATGTCTTCAGTGCACTGGTTTTATATCATTTATCATTTAATCTTTTGCCACCAGGGTGCAGCAAAGACATAGTTTTAGATATGTTTTCTCAAAGGTAGTCTGGGCAGTTTTGACATTAAGACTTTTTTAAATCTCTGTCATATTTAGCTTGCCTGAAATGATAAAGTTATTATCCAATTTCCAATGATTGGCATAAAATCCAAAATGGCCACCACTTGATGTAATGGCCAGGGACAAAAATGTATCAATATTGCAACTCAAAGGGTTTATCTTTGAAAACAAAGCAAATCAGCATTGCTTTAATAATTTGCTACTGTAGCATTTGGTTTTCATAGCCTATTGGAGATTTTGCTTAGATGCTAACTGATCACCAACAAAACCTGACTTAAACCTAATATTTATATATTTTCATGCAATAATAGATGTCTTAATTCCTTTGAGGATTTTTAGTAGTGATTTGCCACCATAGAGGCCATCAATGGATGAGTACATGCCTGTTTTTGCTTGATTTTGGCCACCACCTAAATCGTTCAATTAGGTGGTGGCCATCTTGGATTTAGGGCCATTATGGTGAATTGGGCATACAGATGTCTTGATATGATAATTGTCCTTTAAAACATGCATTTTGAAGACTCTAAGCTGAATATCCTAGAGAAAGTAGCTGGTACAAGTAAAAAAACCTTGACTTTTGCTGTTTCTTCAAGATGGCCACCTTATGTGTAAGGGTTTAGCCGGGGGGATATCTTTGGTAATAGTCCTTGACCACCCTAACATGATCCAACAACAAAACGTTTTCTTGCAATTCGTTCTCGGTCAAACCTTAGTTTGACTGGACTAAAGGTAGCAGCTGCCACCTGTATGTGGTGTAGACATGCCTGAGACGTTCCTGATGGTGGCGCCCTCTCTCGAGTGCAGTTGCCACTTAATATATCAAAGGGGTTTTGATTTCACAATCAAATTTGTATGGATTGACTAAAGCCCTATCATAAGAGAAGAAGCACATCTTAGTGTAGACGTACAAAAAAGAATAGCAACTTCTCTGTCAAGATTCTCACTCTTGTGGTGCTACACTCTCCATCCCTAGATCTGGTTTAAACTGTCTCTATGTACAGAAGAAACTCCAAGCGGATCCGACCAGAATCATAGGTAGGTAACCAGCAAAAGGTTGGGGTCTCGTTGATTTCTCACAAGAAGAGTAGATAAAAAACACATTCTAAACTTTGATTTCAACATGGCTACAAATAAATCACAAGAGAAAAAAGTATGTCGGCATATATCTACAAAAATGAAGAACAGGTTCAAGTTTTTCTCTCGATGAGACTCTCACTCTCATGACACTTTACTCTCCAAACGTAGTTCTGATATGTCTGTCTCTATGTGGCAGAGGAACTCCAAGCAGATCCAACAGAATTCTATCGTTTTATATATATATATGTGGTAGGTATTGACGATACATGCATCTCAGTATCTCTACTATTATCTGCAGGAGTACAGTAATCCAAACCTGCTACAATATGACACAAGATGAAGCCATTTTCCACGAGTCGATGGGAACGGCACTGATTATTTGAGTTCTCCTGTATGTCTGTCGCTGGTGCCACCGACTGCACGTCGGTATCAAATAGTTCTTGAGGGTGCAGTGTATCCCTTGTTTCTCAGGTATTTTACAGGTACATGCATCTACCCATTTCACGTTCAGGCTGAAATCAAGGTGTACTGATCCAGTCAGTCGATGACCAAGTCTGTCGGTGGTGGCCTTATTGCCTAATATTCGCGAAATAAATCGGTGACTCTTTCAAATGCAGGTTGTTTCCATTCACCGATCTAGCGTCGGTATACCGTATAAATCGATCGGTGGTTCCCGGCCGCAGATCGGTCAGGGGCGTACCCATGGAGGGGGGGGGGGGGGGGGGGGGCATCATCATAGTAAAAAGGTTACAGTATACAGTATACAGTTACAGTATATCATCATTACTTCATCCTTCACTTGTAAATACTGTAATTACCTGACGAAGCACTGTTACAGACCTGTCTATGTATTTAGTGACTGAATAGCCAGAATAACTGCAATAGCAGAGGCTATTTATGTACTTTTGTGCAAATAAAATAAAATAAAAACAAAAAAAACACATACATAAGATATTGAAATCTATCTAGGGGTGGGTTTCTTTTGGGTTTTTTAAAGACTTTTATTTAGGCGGTCCATGCTCAGCAGATATACATCTGCTGGTTTCAATGCATGTTCAGTTCATGCTTACATATAGTTCCCCCAGTTTTCTTTGGTCTTAATATTAAAAGCATACCAAATAACAAGAGAAATAGAACCAATAGAATGGTAATAATGTTTGATATAGTCAAGAAAATAAAAGCATCATAATGGGGCAATAAGTCACAAGATAGTTAGCAACACTGAGGTTGGGTCACACGTCAGGAGCTAGTCTTTTAGAGTTCTCGAGCTATGGAATAAATACATTTTGGTTTTACCTTCCATGTAATAATGTACACATCGATGGGCTACAGTACACTACAGGACTACAGGTTGAGGGTACACACTTAAAAGATGCATGTAAGGTAGTCCCAGGTATGCCCTCCCCCCACCCTCTAAAAAATCCCCCCTACATGCCCTTACCATATGTACATCATTCAACAAAGCAAATATGTCCCCAAAAAAGAGAGAGCTCTTCCGGGGGCCCCTGGACTCCCAAAGAGGCACTTCTAGAGCCCTTGCAATCATCATGAATAGCCTTAGATCGGTAACCATCCTGGGGGCTGTTTCACTAGGAGCTATAAGTCTCGCTGTTTGTAACAGTGGCAGCAAAGCGGCAGTTTGCGTTTCATTAGTAGGTGCACTCAAGCATGAACGACACTTGGGACACAAGCGGCACCAACAGTGGCAGAACCCGTTTCATCAGTGCAGTGGCTCTCGCTGTTAGTACCACTGTGGAGCTGCTGCAAGCGAGAGGGTCTACCCTCTCGTTGGTTACATATATAGAAGGTTTTCACACACTTCCCGTAGGAATTAAGTGATGAAACTTTAATATGAGTAAGGTATACATACATAACCTATAATCGTACCAAATATGAAGAGAATCGGCCGATATCGGCAATATCGGCGTTTGAATTTTGTCATGCTCTGGTGGCAAGGGTCCAGCACTTCCCGCCGGCCTCCGGGGGGAGACAGAAAGAACAGCCGAAACCCCGCTGCACTATGGAGGGAGTGAAAAAGAATAGCGACCAACGCAAACGCACGGAGGGAGTGAAAAAATTCAAACGCCGATAACTTCATAACGGTATGGCCGTTCGTCTTCATATTTGGTACGATTATAGGTTATATATATATACCTAACTCGTGTTAAAGTTTCTTTGCTTAATTCTCATGGGAAGGGGTGAAATTCCACGTCATCGCGGCACGTCGACGAATAAATTCGAACATCAAACGCTTGTGCATAGCGAGACCTGTGCCAACAGTGAGAGTTGGTCTCACCTCAATAGCAAGACCACTGATGAAACGCGAATTTGGGCATGACACTGTTGGTGCCACTGTTGGTGCCACTGTTGCAGTCCTACCTCTCGCTTTGACCCCCCTACTAGTGAAACGGCCCCCTGGTCCCTGAAACAAAATCCAAGAGGTATCTGGGTAAAATATAGAAGCCAAGTGCTTCTGCAGGCTTTAACCCCTGTACCCCCAGATGGATTTTGCCACTGGACACCCCAGTTGTGTGACCCCCGTCCTTGGAATTAAATTCTGGATATAGCTTGTATAATCTTTTGACGTACAAGTGCACCCAGGGGCTTCACCCCCTCCCCACCTGGATCCCTAAAGAAGCACTTTGGCCCTGACTCATTGTAATTTCTGAATTATGAAACCCATGTGCTTCCAAGGGTTCTGACCCCTGGACCTCCGAGATGGGTTTTTGCAACTGGACCCCTGGCAATCTTCACATGTAGTTTCAGGTGTGTAAAACCCCTTCTCCTAAATAGAGTCCCTAACATGTGAGTACTTCCAGGGGCTTAGCCCCCTGGACCCCCAGGATTGTCTTTGCTTTTGGACCCCTCAATATATCCCCAAATAGTCTCAAGTGTGTGACCCCCCTCACTAAAAAATCCTAGGGCTTCATCAGTGCACCCCAAGGAGGGGTTATGCCACAGGACCCCTGGCAATCTAGAAACCCAACTGCTTCCAGGGACTTCAGCCCCTAAACTCCCAGGAGGAGCCTCTGCCAATCTCTCCAGGTATATAGCCCCCAACCTGAAACAACATCCTGGGAACAGCTTGTATGATCTATGAAATCCTGATGATTCCATGGGCTTTGCCCCCTGGACCCCCAGGAGAGTCTTAGCTTCTAGACCACCACAGGTCTTCCCAGGTTGTCTCAGATGTGTAAATCCCCTGCCCAAACCAACGTCGTAGGAACAGCTTGTAATTCGACCCCTATGTCAATCATGTAACCTAAAAATGCTAATCTAAAGGCATAAAATCTAACTCTAAGGCATAAAAGCAAACACTTCAGTGGTTTGGCCCCTGGATCCCAAAGGAGGCAATTTGCCCCTAGACTTCTCACAATCCTCCCAGGTAGTCTCAGGTGTGTAACCCTTTCCTGAAACAAAATCATGGATATAGATTATATAAATGATATCTGAAACCAAAGCACTTCCAGGAGTGTTGCCCCCTGGACCTCCCAGAGGGGCTATGCTATTACTCTTGTGGCAATATTCCAGGTAGTCTCAGGTGTTTAACAATCCCCCTCCCTCAATCAAAATCCTGGATACAGCTTGTATAAAATCTAAAACCCAAGTATATCTTGAGGCTTTGCCTCCTGAATCCCTAGCAGAGGCTTTGCTGCTGGACCCCTGGTCCCATGTAATCTCAGGTGTATGGCTCCCCATCCCCATAACAATCCTAAGATGTATTTTCTTTTATAAAAATCCAAATTCTTCCAGGAGGTTTGCTCCCTCGATCCCCCTACCATCTTGGGTATTGCTTCTTGACCCCTGGATAGTGTCAAGCATATGACCAAGCTTGTATAATCAACAAATCCTAAGTGCTGCTGGGGGCTTTGCCCCCTGATGCCCAAGCCAATCATCCAAGGTAGTCTAAGGTGTCCCCCTCCCTGAAACAAAATCCTGGGTATGCTTCTTGAGGGGAATGTGGTTAAGATAGTAGAAATTGTGCCCCCCCCTGAATAAACACATGCCTATATGCCCTTGTTTCAGTGTCATTCAACAAGGCAAGTATATCACCTAAAAATAATCTAAATGCCAAGCAATTAAGGGTGATTTGCCTCATGGACCCCTTCTAATCTTCCCAAGTAATCTTAGGTCTGTGACCACCCCATTCACTGAAAAAAATACTGGATACAAATTGTATAATGTATAAAAGCCAAGTCCTTCTAAGGGATTTGTCCCAATGACCCCCAGGACGGACTTTGCCACTGGACCTCCACTTATATTCCTAGGTAGTCTCAGATATGTAACCCCCTCCCTGAACCAAAATCCTTTGAACAACTTGTTTAATGTGTAAAATCCAATTGTATCCCGGGTTCCCCCCCTGGACTACCCTGACAATCTCCCCAGGTAGTCTCAGGTGTATAAATCTCCCCAAGACATAACCCTAGGTATAGCTTTTATAAGTGTAAAATCCAAGTATAGCCAGGGGGTTTCGACCCCTATGAGGACTTTAATGATGGACCCTTTGTACCCTGTCCCCTCCCTGAGACAAAAACCTGGGGACAGCTTGTGTAATCTATGAAATCCAAATGTGTCAGAGGGGTTTGCCTGGACCCCATTTAGGGCTTTCTCAAACCTCTTGCAATATTGACATGTGATCCTGGGTGCCTTGCCCCCTGGACCACATTATTCCCAGATGGCTTAACATATGTAACCGCCTCCTTGAAACAAAATCTTGGAGAGAGCTTGTAGAATTTTTATGATACAAGGTCTTCTATGGGATTTACCCTCTGGACCCCAAGGAGGGGGTTTGATGCTAGAACCCTAGCAATATATCCAGATACTCTAAGAAATGTAACCCCATCCCTGAAACAAAAGCCTGGATAAAGATTGCATATAATCCAGGTTCTTTCAAGGGTTTTGCCCCCTGGACCTCCAGAAGGGGCTTTTCTGCTAGACCCTGACAATATTCACAGATAACCTAAGATGTGTGTGCTCCCATTCAAAGAAAATCCTGGGGATGGCTTTTATAATCTATAGGATCAGAAGGTTTTCAGCCAGACCCCTGGTAATAATTTTAGATAGCCTAAGAAGTGTAACCCCTGTCCCTAGAAAAAAATCCTGGACCCAGGTTGTATAATCCATGAAATTCATGTTCCTCTGGCGGCTTTGCCCCCCTGGACCCCCAGGAGGAGCTGGATCCCTGGTCACATTCCCTTTGAAACAGAATCCTGAATACAGCTTGTATAATCTATAAAATTTAAGTGCGTCCGGGGCTTTGCCCCATACCCCACAGGAGGGTCTTCTTAGTGGACCCTTGTCAATCTTCAGAGGTGTGCCCCTCCCCCCCCCCCCCCGAAACTAAATCCTGGGTACGCCCCTGTCGGTGCTGAATAATCGTTCAATGGAAAATTGCTTTAAGAGACTGAAAAGCAGTGGGGACTCAGAGGTTACCAGGTACAAGAGAACGACTGTTAGATGTTCACGTAACGCGATCGGAGAGGTAACCGAATTCCGGATTGTCTTGGTGCATGCTGTTTCGGGAAGCGGACACTGAGAGTGTGCACTCACATGGAGAAGGGGGGCCCCTGAGGGGAAGCGGCCTAATCTTACACCCCACATGCACAGAGTACCTTCAGGGGGAGCTGCGACACTGCGGCTGTAATGTGTAACTACGGATCACATAGCGGCATTGTAGGCCTACTGCTACTGCGATCGAATTTGATCGGTTAAAGATTTCCCTTGGAACCAGAGAGCCGTTCGACCCTTGGATACATTTCCTATATTATGATAAATCCATCACAGTCGAAACATAGGAGCTTAGGCCTTCCGTCTACTGGGCTCCGATAGCCTACGATATACTTACGATACGTGCAGGTGTATCGGCTACGGTTTAAAGCTGACTTTCCAACGCGATATCGATTTTGTGTCTGTAGATGCATCATAAGGCATATTGCCGTGCATCAGGAGCTCAGTGGACGCCGGGCTTTAAACTTCGTCAGTTGAAATCACTCCGCAACCAAAACGCGTGGCGAACCTTAATCTCCTATACGACTGATATTGATTATTCATAGACTCTAGTGGTATGGGATTTAAAGGAAACTTTGTAATCTAATCGTGTAAGTGACCAAATAGGTGGTACATCATACCAAGGAGTGGAGACCAACTTTGATTTAATCTCGATGATCATATACAAGACTCGAAGGGTTCGCCTTTATTTGCTGCGATGCATCGGTCTGGTTAAGCACTTTCGCCGGGTTCTTGCTGCGATAGATCGCGGTATGCCATGTTATCCTACCCCTAATATAAAATCCCATAGGCTTAACATTGAGTTTCCGTATGCCACACGGATTGGCATACGGAGTTTTATATGCCACTAGTGGCATACATAATTGTTATCATGTAATATTCCAAAATCGAGGAGACGGGGTAGGATGAAATCAAAACCTGATTCGTTTTAATTGTGGCCACCATATTCCACTCCTGGAGTTTTGGCTCTGGACTTCACTTGGTTTCTCCTCATGAAGTCACATGCCAAACTCCAGTCATGGCATACGGTGGCCAAGATTAAACCTCATCCAGTTTTACGATAGTATTTCAGCAACAGATCGTGAGCTGTCGTGGTGATGGAGCACCAAAATATACACACATATCGCAAAAAAGGATAGCCGTATTATCGTGCGCGACGTGTCGCGACAAAGGAGGTAAGAAAAATTGTGATATTGTAGCAAGATATACCAAGATATAACACAAGAAATCCATCGCGTTGGTGGAATCAGTACTACAGATTTGTCCCCAGAGATCCGTGTCAGTGAGTTGGTTGCATCTCGTCGTAGTGTGTAGGGAGTAGTCGGTGCCCGGATTTAAAGATGCAATCTCATCATCGGATATAAATACACGTATATCATTTTTATGGTGGATTTGATGCAAAGGTTTCCCATTTAGTCAGTAAGCCAACCCCTGAGAAAATGGACTTTAGTTCCATGGAGATATATGGTCTCAATCCTTGTGTGAAATATCTAAGGAATCGACCCAATACGTTTGACATATTTCAGTCACCAATGTTGGTCATTGTATGGACAGATACCATGACCTTTGGCCTTGCTATGATGGTGCTTGATGAAAAGACTATCTTTAAGACATTGCTAGGGTGTGGTGGCAGCCTGCAGAACTGTATCCAAATCATTTAAGTTGAAATGCAGGTATTTCACAACAAGATATAGAAACTATTGTGAATCTTTCTAGGAGATTTTGTGAAGTTTCGGGTGGAAACACTCCAACGGTGACCGTTGCAAGATGGCGACAGGGCCTGATCACTTCATGATGTTTCAATATTTGTATTAATATCAAATAAATTCACTTAACACTTTTGGAGAAATGACAATATATGTCTCAATTTCGAAACCCTTTGAAATGTTATTACCTTTGACATTTGACCTCTGACAAATTGTCAAATGGACAGATGTACAGAAATTTGCCTGCAAGATTTAAACTTGCCAAAGTCTTCAATTTGATACAATATAATCTCTACTACAGATCAGCAGATACCATAGATAAGGTTGAGTACAGACATCTCACTACAGACATATACGAAATGCGATTGCACTTTCTCGGTAGATATAGCCCAAATTTCTGTAATTGTTAAGGCCTGCGACATCCTCTACAAAATTGGAATCTGTTTTTCCCATCAGTAACTTGAAAGGGCACATGCAACACAATAGCATATGGCCTACAATAAATCTATATGCCAACCGTGTAGCAATTTAATTAATTCTAGAATATTTGATATGCATATGGCTGAACACCTATAAATTACTAAAAGCCCGTTTCCATTGGCCGACTCTTTGACACCGATCTGAAGTCGGGAAGCACCAATAGATTCTTTTGGTATACTGACATCAGATCGTTTAATAGAAACGAGGCCTGCAGAGAATCCTTACAGATTGATTGGCATAGATTATCTAACGATGCAAATTAAATCTGAGTAAACCCAACGAATTCAGTAGAAATAGTGTATACACGACACCCTCACCGATAGATTGATACCGGCATGCTTGCACTAGAAAAGAAATCTTAAAAAATCTCTACCATTTTTTCCGCCCAATGGAAACGAGGTTTATGTGCTGAGCACTAGGGGTGCAATATGAATGATATTTGGGCTCACTGAGACGAAGTGAGTGAGCTTTAAAACGATGATTTAATGAGTGAGTAAAATGGTGCTTTTCATGTCTTCTTGATAATATGATAGTATAATAATAAGAAAACATAATAACTGAGCCATAGGGATGCCATTCTTATCCTTTTGCAACATAAATAGGAATTTTATGTAATACTAGCGACTTCGTCGTTACAGCCTATAAACGCCCTATCGGGTGAAAGTTGGCCACACTTCAGGCTTGAGTCTGGTTATGCTGGTCACTAGAGTTACATTACGTTAGTTTTGGTTGGGTTAAACTTGTGGCACCTTGACCTACTACCTGTAAGTGTAGTTTCATGTTACCTGGACCTATGCTTGGCGAGTGAAATATTTCTCACTCTTGAAGCCACTTTTACATAACCTGATTTCCTATTGTGTGTATTTCGAATAAAACATTCATAAAGGTAGACTTCTTTTAATCGATTTGGTGTGCTGTGAATATTTCTTGATAAGTATTTCTGTCCGTAGAACCCATTCCAGATATTAAAAAAAAAACTTGGTCTGAGAGCGAGAATCTGTGGGCATGACCAGGGTTGAATCAGACCAACCCCTAATTCGTAGCTAAACGCAGACGGGTGTAGGTGGCCAATCTACGGTCTTGTCTCTACACTGGCCACCAGAGCAAACGCTTAGGGTCACGGCAGATAATTAAAATTCAAGATGGTGGTGGTGGTGGCCTTAACTACATGGATGAAGCACTGCTGAGCTGCAATGTAATCTAGGGGCCAGCAAACCTTGTGCCATTGTACAATGGTGGAGGCTTTCACAGGCTGGTCTCAAGGAAAGGAGATCAAATTTGTTTTCAACATTGCTAGAAATAAACCATAAGAGAAAAAGCAATTATGAATAAAGACCTACAAAAAAGAACTGCAGATTTAGGTTTTTCTGTTTGAGAGAATCTCACTCTCGTAGCCGTTCAATCTCCATGGCCAGGTCTGGTCTTTCTCTATGTGGGAGAGCAACTCCAAGCCTATCCTGGCGAAGTGTGTGGTATTTTTAATCTGGTAGGTAACAAAAGACCTCGAACAACTATTCCTACAGGCTCAGTAACCACGTTTTCTCCTACTACTTTAGATTGATATAAATTATTCTAAAAGTTCATAATAGATTAGGCTGTAATAATATAGACAAATTGGCGGTGGAATGTTCACAAATGTTAGCAGATAGGATCCTACATATTTCCTTATGACACTCATACAACTCTAGTAAACATACATTTCAGTGTAAGTCAGCCCTCTTCTGTAAAATCTCGACGGTGTAGGGGGGCTAAGTGATTTCATAAAACCAACCACTCATGTGCAGCCTAAAGCTGATTTACAGAAGACATTGCCGTGGAATTTAGTTTATCATTTATCTATCCTAAAGCAAGACAACATCAAAAGGCCACACGAGTGCGATAGTTCGCTTCAAGACATTCCAGAAATGACTCAGTAAACCCCTGGTCACCATTTCATCCTAGTTGTTGGACACTGTGCTGGACCGTGCGATGATGCGATGAGTCAGATTCATTAGATCTTATGTCTTGATATGCGATGTCATTGTGTTAGGCTGGATGAGTAATCCTGCCTTAAACCTGGTTTACTGTATATTGTTGTATTGTCTGTGCAAGTCCTATCAATGTGTCCAGTACACCACTGATCCATGCGGGAGGTGTGTAGCATGTGGTACTATGTTCTATGTGTTGCTTTGGGGAGTTGCTACCTTCAGGTAAAATATCAGTTGGAATAATCAATGGATTTATCACACTAGAGTTACCACTGGATACAGAATACTGAAGTAAGCTACCAGTAAGTATGAAGTGAAGGTAGGTTGTATGAAAGTAGAGTGCTGCTTAGCTGTGGCAGAACTTCAAAGAACAAATCTACAGTAGATGTATCTGTATTCTTTATCGGGTCCACAAATTATATACACTTCTCACCAACTGAGGCCGATGACCTAGAGTGGCGGTTGCTACTAGGTTGTAATGGAAACCTCAAGGTTTAATACATTACAGTGTCAAGGCCACTAGCTATTCCGATGCATTTTCATACACTGGCTTTACTGCTGCAACCAATAGATAGATTCTGAAACATAAAGGTACCCCATAGTACTTTCTATTACTTTTAGCAGAGAGAATTACTGGAAATCTGTTTCTCTTTGAAACTGTACAAATTTATGCCAGGAAGGTAGGGTTGTATGTATTTGGTGACTGCTGTGCGTGGGTGGCTATGTTTTGACTGTTGCCAATATTCTTTGTGTTCGCAAAGGAATTCTTTGTATATTTTGCTCTTTATTGACACTGTATGTTACATAAAACATATCTTGTGATTAAGAACATTATTGTGAATAACTGCCAACAGCAAAGTACGTCATATAAATGTATACATGAATAATGGTTGAATTTCAACGGTTAGGCATATGATAATCACGCCATGCACTTCCTGTTCTGTTCCTAAGAATTCCCCCGAGGCCCGTTTAATTTTCCACGCCAACGCTACTTAAGGTCCAAGGAGAAGTCGTAGGAGGCTTTGAGTACGATCATTTGATTTATCGTTGGGAAGGACGGTTGTATCCGGTGATCAACGAGGTATCTTCCATTTGGGATTAACAATGTATTGTGGGGTTGGCTAGCATCGTCCAGAGTCTCCTTCACCTCTCTCTAAGGGCGACACCCCCTGGGGTATCATAGGTGAATCTAAATAACAAAAACAGCTTAATCTATTAATTCAAACCTGCGGGTACATGTCTGTTGTAGACTCAAATACAAACTGGCAAAGATAGATCAAGAATATGAGAAATATCTAACTAGATTCATTCACGATTACAAATAAAAAATTTAGTTATCAAGAAGGCCACCGTAGAGCGCCACCTGTAGTGATTGCAAACTCTCGTTCAAGTTTCCCAGAGACTATCTCTCAGGCCGATTTGGTCCTGGGGGTCCCTAGGACGAGATTAATAACGTGAATCTCTCCCCCTATAGACGAGCTCTTGCCGAAAATATCATCTATAGAGGTCTCCGTCGTCCGCACTGTAGTCTCCAAAGAGACTTGAAAATTAAACGGGACCCCGGAACTCCTTCAGAAGCAAGTCTGAAATTAGAAAAAAGGACCTCTCTATAGATCTCTCCGAATTTACCAATCTTCCGATGTCTCCTTTAAAGTTTGTTTCCATCGGTTAACAAAAACGGCTGAGAATTTTTGAGTCCCCCTAAAAGTCTGTCGGTGGTGCCACTGACGGTGCGTTTTCACTCAGAGAATTCGTTGGTGGGGTCACATTGCAAAATCTAAGTAGAAAAAGTCGTTGGTCATTTCCTAGCTGGGTCGTTTCCATTGACCGATTTTACGTCAGTGGAGCTTATATATTCTGACTGTGGTTTCTGACTGTAGATCGAAGACGGGGAATCGGCCAATGGAAACGGGCTTTTTGTAGTATGGCCAGAATGTATAGTCTGCTCTCCACAAGTACCTTCTGATGGCCAGGGGGCGGAATCCAGATTTAACGTCGGTGTAACGCCTCTATGGTAGTTCCGTGGTCAGGAGGACGAACACTCAGCTCGCTTTAAGCAATGTGTGAAGATCAACATATGGACGCATGTGACCAGAGTTACATCTCGCAAACAAGAAAACTGTCTGCACTACATATTTGTTGTTAAAATTTCTTTTACCGCGTTCCCGTGTTTGGGTTGGCAATTCAAATTTTTTTTTTGTTACCGTAGGGTTTCATTCTCCGTCTTCCACACATGCACTACATATTTGACCCGATGGGGAGGGATCGCATCTTGATGAGTCTGAAATTAGAAAAAAAGACTAAAACATATATTTACCATTCAATCTGCAGATGCTCCGGAAAGCAGTGACCATTTCCGGTTGAGTCGGATACATACTCGAAAGCTAATAGGAGATGTGCTCCGAGTAAGAACAATTGAGGTCAGTATGACCTAAGAGTGCGGGCTCAGTTTAATTTAGCACTTGCAACCACACCTTCAGGTGTATAGGTGATAGTGCTCCACAGGATCGCCTTCATTCATAACACACCAAGGTTATGTACCAATATCGTGCCATGCCCTTTGCGTTATTCAATGCGGCGGAACCCGTACACAAAATTAAGGGTCTGCTATGGAAACCATTTCTGGTATAAGTGTAGATATGATTATCGTCACTCTTCCATGGGAGGAATAGCCTATCCACTATCCGTAGAGAAAGCACGGTTGATAATTCAGCCAAATATACGTCAACCGATCTGCCGAAAGGTACAACTCCTGGTGTAAACTACGGTGGCGAGGACCTAGGCACAAACCCTGAGGTAATTGCTCCTGTCCAGGATTGAGTCTCAGGACAGAAGGCCTCCCTTCGGCTTATTCCGAACCAGGGGCTTTCAGAACAGATGAGATACAATTGCAAGGGTGCCCTTAACTCGAAGGAAGTATGTACTCTCAACAGCAAAATAAGAAAGTGACAGGAAGTAAGAGATATGCATCCCCTGGAAGCCCTCTAATGGGAAGCGTAGAAGATCTTATCAGGTAAAACCCAGTTCATCTGGCTTCTGATGGATGCAGGCACGGGGGCACAATGCCAGGAGCGACCTTAGCTATAGGGAGTCAATACACAGCTGGTCAAACCTTTGGACAGGCTGATGACGTTGCTGAAAGGCATCGTTGTCGAAACATTTAGGGCAATCTAGTCCGAGGGGCTCTGACTGTCTAGCGGTGTGGACAGTCAGAGTGCACCCTCATAGAGCCTAAGCCTAACAAGTCGGACAGATTATTTGAGTTCAGCTCAGCATCAGTTTTACATGTTTATAAATGTTTCATCTTTCCGATCTTATAGCAGGCAGTTTCCTGTGACAAAATGCAGAAAAATGCCTATGATTTCCTCCCTTTGCATCACTTCTAAATAAAAGAACAGCCAGTGTTTGCAAAATCAGTATCAGAGGTGGGAGATGCAAAATGGTGGATGTCCAAGTCAGGGCATTTTGGGTAGCCTTGTCGACAAGAAGGCTTTGAGATCTAGGTGGTTTAGCTGCATATGCTGGTCGAGATAGGATATGTAGAGATAGTTTAATCATAAACTGGGATCATTCAATCATCAACTGAAGAAGGGTGGCGCCATGATCCATTTTTTCAATATGGTTAACTTGTTGGTGATTTTGTGATCCTGACTTGTGCAGAATGGTTTTTGCACAAAGGATTAAAACAGTTGGTTTTTTTTTGCTTATGAAACCATTCATAAAACATTTTTGAATGTTAGAGTGCATGAACACATACTGAAATTGGCAAAATACCTATAGACAGGGAAGTCCACTTTCTACTTGTTTGAAAAGATAGGATTGCTCTCTGTCTGTCCTACAGGCAGTTGGAGCTTCTAGGGCGGACCCGCTATCTCATACTACTGTTCAAGCTCTACCGCTGGGATGTGACACTGTTCTGCGCCTCTTCTCACCCCTGCCACCAAAGTAAAGATCCACTGAGATGGAGACATTCACGATGGGGCACACCTCGTGGGGACTACCTTTTGAGAAAGTGACCATGGAAATGTTGGGCCCTCGGCCCAGCAATGAGAGGGGTACCACATTCATAGTTACTGTAACTAAATACTCTATAAAGTTGGCTGAGGTCATTCCCCTGCCTAAACAGAAGGTAGGAACCATGTTGGACACAAGAGCAGAAGGAGTGTTCTGTAAGTATGAGCTCGTGCATGGTGAAAGGATCACCAGTTACTCCAAATAACCCTCACCAGTATTCGGCAATCGGATCTAAAGAGAGCCCACTGAGACCGCAGATACCTGTTAACAAAACACCATTTCCGGCGAATGCATGTTTTGATACACTCAACAACTGTAGCTTCCAGACGCATTCTTCAAAGACAATAGTAGTAAAATACACCCCAATAGCAGCAAAGGGGACCAAAAACGAATTCTATTCTCGAACCCCTATAGCTTTAGCACTAAGCCTCGTTCTTACTGGCTTCCGGAAATGCTTTTATGAGCACGTGTATCTACGGTTTTAGCGGGGTCGTTTTTGCTCCCTACAGAGCCTCTGGATGGTATTAGGTATTGACACTGAGAGAGTGCTGAACAATACAGTGTTTTTCAGACGGGTCCTGGATGTTTTGGCGTTTTTCTCAATAAAAAGGTGTTCCTTCCTTACTTTGCAAGTCTTCATTAGCGCGCCACAACTCGAAGTTTTCTCTTTCTATTTGGGTGCTATCTTGTCAGAATCTTCCTTGCTCTTTTTTCAAAATCATTTCTTCTCCGTATAGTACAATCGCCATGCAAACGATAAGAGATATTACGCAAGAACACATGCCAGGTAGCCCGCATGAGGTTTATAGATGGCACTGTAAACTATACTAACCAAAGGTACAATAACACATTGCATGTGGTGAAATACAATAGCGTATTACTTGTGATCGTGAATTCCTCGGACATGTTCAATGTATTAGCCAACTAAAGTCAAGTTCTGACGACAGGGAAATGTGAAAAAAGGCGAACAAAATTTCCAACTGAACATCGAGAAAATAAAAGAAATGATTTCTACTAACAATGTAAATCTTGTTAGTCGACGCGTGCATTAACACATACCTGCTACAAACTCCTTTGGCCATATACTTCTCACTTCTCCAAGGAGTTTTTATGTGTACCGCCAGAGACCTTTTGAGAAAAGTCCAAACATTACCGTCCGATCTATAGCCTAATGCCCCCCTCCCCAAAGACATGTTACATTATCTATTATTCATTTTATTAGTTGGGAAAAGAAGCACTCTGGTCTAGCTAAGGCTTGCCTGAGAAGCTTTCACCACAGAGTTGTATTCATGTAGTTCTTATGGCATCCACATGGGGGCAGCACCAACCATGAGCTGACAGGAACGCTTCGAGTGTGGCTGACACAGATGAATGTATTGCGAACGTGAGCTTTACATTCATACGAGCAAAATCAAATCTAAAGTATCCCCACCATTGAGAACAGTGCCTAATAATCAATGTTATTAGTGTTGACCATAACACAACACAGGTCAGAGCACCAGTCAAAAAACAGTGAACCTACTTCTCTCATTTCATCATACCTCTTTCTCCGTGGTAGTCCTAATCCACATACTGGCCAATCTATGTGGGCTGTTAATGGTCTGACAGAATATTTCCTTACACACGCCAACCAACTTCTTTTCAGGCGCGTTTTCAATAGTTTACGGAGCGGTGCGCTCTCTGATGCTAATGAGAAGCGAGTGGGAGGGGCGTCATCACTACCACGTCTACGGTCACGTCGGCTGCCGTGAGGGGGCGCCCAAGTCGGGGTGGCGCGGCCGGCTGGGGAGTAATGGTATCGCTTTCGTGGGAACGCGCTGGCACCTCTCGTACCGGGTGCATCCCACATAAAGGAATTCCCCACGTCGGGGGGGCCTAAGTAATGCCTGCCCTGCATAATGATAACGTCGGATACACTTCAGAGGGCAGCAAACGTCGCCAGGCCACGCCCACTTTCCCCTTTTTATTGGCCGCACAAAAGCGGGCAGCGAGTGCGCAGACGCGCCGCGTAATCCAATATGGCGGATCATGTAGCAGCCGAGGTCTCAACTTACATGTCAATACGGCCTGTAATTCTCATATTCGAACGGGGCGGCTGAGCGGGCAGGCAGTGTACGCCGAGCCATGGAGTCGAGCGGGGGTAGCGACACCAGAGGAGAGAGGACTACCACCACTGGCACTACCACGGCCGGGAATGTAAAAGTTAAGGAGGAACCACGCGAGGAGGCCCCGCCACCACCGCCCAAGGTAGGCTCGTGTTTTCCCGCGCCCCCTCCTTGAATCCTTCCAGTCAGTCAGACTGCTGGTTGGGTGATTGTCGTCTGCGGCACGGCCTCTGCGTGGTTGTTGACGTTCGCGCGCTGACCATGTGCTAGGAGTGGAGTTCGTCTGCTGCTGCCGGGGAGCGGTGTCGGCGGCGGGAAGCGGGCTGGTTGCGGCGGCAGCGCCGACTGTAGCTCGCAGGCTCTGCCAAAGCCAAGCCTCCTCCCTTCGTCGGGATCGGGACCCTCTCAGCCTAGCAGCCCACCTTGAACAAGCAGACACCTTGAGATATCGTTGCTTTAGCTATAGCTGCTATCGACGATGGTGTGTGTATATGCCTAGGTGTTCCCTATGGGGGGCCCTGTTCCAGCTCCGGGCTATCTGACTGCCTCAGACAGGAAACCCACCCGGCCCCGATAGCCTACCTGCACAGCCGCCCGCCCACCGTCCACTTCCAGCCCAGGACAGTCAAAGACAAGCCCCCCTGCATGCAGGCAAACAAGTAGGTCTGACAGTGACAGTCCATTTGGCGCCTCCGCCCTCATCTCTTTATGCCACCACAATGCTGAGAGAATGTGCTAGTATCATAGGCAGGGGATAAGATCCGCACGCACATACAGACATACACGAATGAACACACACTATATATATGTATATAAATACATATATACATACATTCTTGTCATTACTTGTAGGTCTGTTTATGCAGACACTGTGGTGTATTGGCCAAGGTGAGAAACTTCTATGACGTACACGCAACAGCAACTAAGGTGACCCATATACGTCAGGCCTGTTGTGGGATGTTTCCTCAAGTGTGTCGCTGTCAAGCGACAAAAATAAGAGACATAGCAGAAGGTTTGAATGTCCCTCAGTGAAGTTTTATCAAACACGTTTTTATAAAACGGGAAACATGATCATACCAGGTTAATATATGGATATAACCAGTCAGATACCAACATATTTTCCAGTTCAATGTAAGACAATATATGTATTTTTCTTAAGGAGTATCTCCGATTTGGCCATTGATTTCATTGCTTTTGCATACTCTGCAGGAGCCTACTTTCTAAGATGAAATAGTCCATGCACTCCAGCTACCACTCAGTAGCATAGGTGTTAAAGTAGACAGTCCGAGTAGGAATCCTTTTTCTCATTACATTCGTGCGATGGTCCCGCTTTATCCAAATATCGTACCCTCTGTACCCTCTCTGACAGCACGAACTCCTTGGCAACGAATACGTAACCGCAAATACTTCCCTGAAAGACCTTGACCACTCAGCATTATTTAACGCGGAAAACATCAGACAACCGCGGGTTCGATCCTCAACTAAGCCAGGTTTCTCAACATAATCATTCAGTATATATTGTACTCTTGTGAGCCGCTCTCATAGCCTGATTATGCGTGTTATGTGTGTCTTACGTCGCTACTAAGTAGGTCTTTCCAGCTTGATTTTTTATTCTACCCGTCCATTATTGTTGGGAACGGCTGACCATTCAAACTGTGACAAAAACTAGGTGCTAGGCTGGCCAACCAGTCTTCGTCTTTGCAACGAATAACCTTTCATGAAGTGGGTACGTCGCGAAGAAAGATATTCATGTATAAAAAACAATATTGTGAATTCCTCAACGTGTAAATTCCACAGAATTGTGGTACATGTAAGACTTTCTCTTCGCTTCTTCACAATTCTGGAATTTTGAAGTATGAAGACTTTCACCATGTACGAACATTATGGATAAAGAAAATTGTATATAAGGAACAATATTATGATTTCACCAGCGTGTCCATTCCATTCCGTAGGTGGTATACAATAAGGCTTTACCTTCACCCAACTACTGTGAAGTCTTTTTATCATCTTAGGTGCATTCAAAAGTACATTTAGTAAATTTTAAAAATCTCCCCTTTCATCATACGGAGTAATGTGCTTTGCACTGATGTGAGAAGCGTATATAACCCCTCTGATAAATACCCTCGTTTTGATATAAGATCCACTTTGTCTGTCCAGGAAATGCCTGACTGGCATGCACTTACGTTCACAGAGGTGATCGATACAAGAAGAGGTGGTATTGTTCACCTTTGTTAGAATTCCCGTATCCGCAGCTCAAGAAGTTCAAGATGACACACCTCTCAAATAACTTAAGTGATTGACATGAAATTCAGACTACTCGGATTGTGGTTTGTGGTATTGTACCTTCTACATTTTACCTTTCGTGAACAGTTCCCAAACCGAATCCCATATTTATAGTACACTGAACTGATAGATAGCACTTGGTTAAGCCTTATTTTAAAGGTTTAAACCTACAGAAGGGGTCAGTTATTGGAAGGACAAGCAATTATGTCTGAAAATGAAGTCATATTGCAATATATCTCTACAAGATGTGTAAAGTATTACCATAACCGGGCTCTTATTTTCTCAATTTCAGCCAGCGGATGGCCCTGATCAGGGTACTGCTTTAACAGTGAGTATTTCAATATATCCTTTTCTATCTGTGCGGTCATGTATTTTTACTGAGTTGCTCATTACGTGTCGGGCGGGTTGTTTGGATACTTACTGCTGATATAAATTCAATACCGATCGTGCTTCAGAATGCCAGGATATCAGTGAAATCAGAAGAAAGAATAACACTCTTTAGTACTAGTCAGGATTTGAATACCTTCTTCCACAACAAGCTACAGTGCCTACCTCGGTTCTCGTACCCATCATCTTCTCACCATTTAGCATCATCGGATTGCCAACGGCTTATCTTTATTGCCTGCCGCTAATCATCGATCGTGGCCCGTATGAAGACAGGGCTACAAATGTTACATGATGTCCATTTATATGCTTCCATCCCTCATCGTTTATTACCGAACACCGCTCTGTTAGGGATCTAGTATTCTATAATGTACGTCCTTCAAAAATTGATTACCATGTATTGTTTTGTAGAATATTATTAGTGCGTAGTGATGTATGACTACAGAAAAAAAGATAGAAAGAGTTTGATAGATAGAATGTTTATCCAATGGAGAGACATAGAGACACACAGGAGGCATTGAATCGATCGAAAGAAAGACCACAATTTGCAGGTGCAATTTTACACTGAAATTGAGCAGCTGACCCATTACCTAATGAACACTGGGTACATGCTTGCGTATCCATAACATGCATATATGGACAGTTTATAGGACGTTGAAATATTTCCATCCAATGATATCGAGAGACAGTTTATCAGTCTATTAGTTTTGCGGTGTATCAGTCTATTGCAATCTGCCTCATAAATAGCTAGGTTAGAGTTGCTCATGCTTCATATTAGTAACATATCATTATAAGGTTGTTGAAAAGGGAATCGTTCAAAATCGTCATTTCAAAATCCTTGATACTTTTAACTAATCGTTTGAGTTGGAAACTCTTAGGATATGGAAAGAATACGTCTTGATCAGTATGTGCCTAAAATTTCGTCGCGATTGTTCAAGTATTATTGGGGATATAGCCGAAAATGTAATGTAAAATGTGTCCTACATCCACACCTCACTCTGCCTGGAGTGTGTGAATATTGGTGTGTTATCGATGCATCTGGGTGTTGAATGACGTAGGTGTTTGGGTTGGTGGGTGTAGGTGTTGATGAGTGTGAGTATTGGTGGGTAGAGGTGTTAGTATTGGTAAGGGTAAATGTTGACAGGTGTGGGTTTTGGTGTTGGTGTTGATGTTCGTGAGTGTTGGTAGGTGTAGGTAGGAGTGGGTTGGTGGGTGTAGGGGTTATTGCTGGTGGGTGTGGATGGATGTGGGATGGCTGAGTGCGAATGTTGTCGTTGGTGTGTGTTGGGGCTGATGGTTGTGAATATTGGTGTTGGTGGGTGTTGTTGTTGATGATATTTTTGCATCGGCGCTTTTCCGAAAGATGTTTATTTGCTACTTGTTATCTTGATGCCTCATCCTCGTATTCATCAGTTTGATCCAATGGCGTTTGTTCCTACTCACTGCGGAACTATTTTCTGTCCACTATATGACTATGGGGTAAATATGGAGTTGGCAGAAGGAGAAAGGATAAGGGCAAGGTTGAGGAGTAGGGGTGGCTCGGGAACTAAGGGAATTTTAGGGCCGCACGTCATTCATCGCTTGTTAAACGTGTGATGCATTGCGCCGGTCAGTTCGCAGGTCCTGAGTTGCTCAGGGCCACTCAGTAACAAGTGCGAGCTGCTCATTTCCCCTGCGAGCTGTTCATGTAACAGCCGGCGTATCGTAGCCACATGGTAGACACCCGCCAGACGTCGTCAGACCCACCTATAGCTGCCGTTGCCATGGTGTGGTTGCCATGGTAAGTCGTATGTGGAAAAGGCCAAGACTCTTTGAGGTGAGGCCAGGCCAATATGTCCTCTGACTTGCCTCAGGCCAAGGCAAAAAAGATATACTGTCTGGTTTGGCACTACTAGAGTATTTAGTATGCCTGAATAGATGAAAACAAGGAAGTAGTGCGTCGAGCTGCCTGCAAGATGATGATGATTGCACAATGCATTTGTTTGCAGTACACAGACTCCTTTTCTTTGGTATTGTTACTGGTTATTGGTACTGATAAGATATCGTAATAGATCACTGCTGTTCGGCTAATTAAGTACAATAAAGGATTTTGATGTGTTTTATAGTCTTAGGCTCTTAGCTTTCCTTCATATTCAATCGTATGCCAAAAAAGGTTAATTCCAATAAATGATATCGAGCACAGAGATTATATCTAATGTTATGAGCAGGGAATCTGTGTGCGCATGTACATTAAGTTAACATTTATTGGAGGCAATCTAAATAGGTCTTAGTACATGAACATAGAACCTATAACTACCTATAACTACAGATCTGGCAAAGGAGTAGAAGTGAGATCCGATTCATGTGTATCTGATGTGAGTTGGGTGTTCAGCTCAGACCTTGTAGAATGATAGGGGCAGAGTGATAGCTTCAAGCTGGTGATACAAGGGAGAAAAGGAACGCTGTAGAGGGGAGGGCGGTGAAACCGGAAGTACTTCTGGAGGAGAAATCTGGCTTCCGTCTGCTTAGAAGGACGCCTGCATCTAGTTACACTCTCCAGGCAGATCTGCGCGGATGAAAAGTGTGAGTTCACGTCAGAAGTAGTCACTGGACATCTGCTTGGTGAGCGATTTGGATTATCTCGCGTGTAGCCCGCCAGATGGTGCGGAGGTGTATGGCGCCATTAGGGCTGTCGATTGCCCACTCTTGTATCACCAGACTGTCCTTTATACCCGGCGAAAACCAAACCTTTCCCTCCGACAAGACCAAGCTGTCGGACCGCCCAGCTTGGCAGAACCAAACCAAGTACAGTACCTTTTTCTTCTGCTATAGTTTCCCTCTCTGAATAGGCACAGTCCACATGAACCAAGAACTACCAGTGCTTCTTAACTTACCATTGCAAAGAAAACAGACACGGTCAGTTCAGACTTCTTGACGTCATAGAAAAGTTAAGGGATAGCCCTCGAATAGGTACGAATGCATGATTTCTATAATGAGCGATACAGCTGAGAGGAGGGTGAGGCAGGTGAGAATTTGGCCAAATGGTGAGATCCTGGAAATTTCCGACGATAATCATTGTTCTTGGAATACAAGCTCTTAATAAAGACGAAAAGATTTCTTGTGACATTTTACGAACAAAAGGGCAGACCATTGAAACGAAACGGTGAAACTACAATGAGAATACCAAACGAAATTGAAATGTAAAAGAAAGCATGAAAAGGCAATCAGAGGATTTGTTGTTTGTGTCCAGGCATGGACCAGGAGAGGAAGGAAAGTTCAATGCATTAGATAGAAGACTATGATAGGGCGCGGTCAGAAGTGTTTACAGGTCTTCAGTCAATGGATGTGGCGGGCCATGTAGGACGGCCAGGTTATCTGATGCTCTACAGTAGAGGTTTTTGTCAACACCAACACCAAGAACCCTTTTTGCCCAGGCTCACAATGGATGCGTCATACATCTAGCTTTCCACGGAAATCCCATCCCCTGTGAGCTGTGGGCATTAAGACTGGGTAACCCTGGCGTAAAGTGACTCACAGCCTGAGGAGACTTTATATAAAAAAAAATTAAAAACCACACTCCTGTGTATACATCAGCCTCTCTGAGACGGTGTCCCCTTCTGATCAGACTCGGCCGATGCAAGTTGACTGTCTCTGGAAGCACAACACGGCGGCGATATTCAATCGTATGCTAAGTTTGAGCGGCCTGTATACCCCCAGAGTAACGTTAGTCCCCAGAGGGGCTCCCCTCTCCCGTGTCGCTACAAGGCAGCGCGCTATTTGCCTTAGAATCAGAAGATATGTGTGAACAGTGCCTCTGCCTCCCCCTATAGGAAATGATAAGAATGACTTATATCCTCAACAGCGCTCGGGTTACGCCGGTCCACGGAAGAGGGGGCACAGAAGAATTTCCCACAAGGCCAGGACGAGAAAGACCAACTTCGATGTGGCAGCATTCCTACGAAACCTGATCGAGGCGATTGTGTTTCTCCGCTGATGATTGTGGGGATTTTTTAAAAGGCAGGCCGCGCGGGGCTGGGTTGTTGAAAATAAGGACCACACTGCACGGTAGACGTCGCCTCGGTCGTCACGTCGACGTCAGTGTCAAGGTCAAAGGGACGTCCGCATGTCGTGACGTTAGAATACGTAAAGACCCCTAGAGGAATATGTCAGGGCCTTGGAAATCTACACTAGATACAACAAGCTAAGAAGGAGCCAAATGTTTGATTTTTCAAACTTTCTGATTTTGGTGGTGATCCATCAGCGTCTTACTGGGTGGTGGGGGTGGGAGTGGGGTAGCGTTCCAGGCCATCCCATGCACCCAACCAACTGCTCTTTGTTCATTCACTCCATAGATAATCTCTATACATGTAGATTAAACAATCTCAGTGTGAGGAACACCATCTTTGCCCTATGTTCAGGAGGAGATAATTGATGCTAATAGTAAGAAAGAAACTAATGAGTGTTTGGTCTGTGTCCTCGTTCGCCATCGAGTTTGGAGTGCGCAGTAATATGAACGAGGCGATAGCCGAGTGAATATTCTGAAGCACTCCAAACGAGATGGCGAATGGGGACTCAGACCAAGCATGAAAATGTTTCTGATTTTATCTTAGCCTGGAAATATTTATCTGTTTATCACCCGTTGAGAAGGAGTTACCGTACTCGCAGGCCTGTTGAGAACGAGTTCCTAATGTTAAGCTTATGGATGTTTATTCCAGGCTAAGATGATAAATATGCATAATAAAACTACTGTTGATTAAATCGTTTTCATCCTCTCACTTGTCTAGAGATCATGTTTCGATTGTATGTACTTTATTTCTCAACGAATAACCTTATCTTTTTATTTTATGAATACTCTGCATTAGAGTAGCTACGATTGGAATTATAAAATATAGTCCAAGTGAATCTAGCAGCGCTAGACCTACTGAATCTTCCATTCTATCCCAACTGCGACCAATATTGTGACGTGTAAAAGCAAATGGTGGGAGATGTATCTTACCAGCATTATCAGCTGGTTGTCTCGTCACCCGGCACAGGTGGGGGATGGTGTCACAATGCGCACCCCCTTCAGCAGGTGTGACCGTGTCTGGTTACATGTCCATGTTACGCTGTGTAATTGTAACGTGGCTGAACGTACCGGGGTACATTTAACCTACGTCTCAAATACACCTCAGTTAAACTATATACATGGATAGAGTTGCTGTTCTCTCTGGGATTGGGTTACGTCTCGATTTACTTGCATAGAGACTAGGCGTGTTAATCAGACCTGAGGTTATAATCATCAGGATAATTAGCCTCATGTAAAAGTGGGGAATACGAACATAAGGCATCCGTGATTAGCGTTATAGAGGGTGGAATCCTCACGTAACGGGTGCGTAGGAATACATAATACTTCTTGTATTTCCAGCTCGATTTCAGTGGGATGTAAAGCACAATGGATAGGTCCCACTGTATGTGATTTCTGCCCATATTACATTCACAATGTTTTTATGCCAGGTTTAACAATAAAACAAAGATTTGCCTTGCCGCATATATATATATATATATATATATATATATATATATATATATATATATATATATATATATATATATATATTTATATATAATATTAATAGTCCAATGAATAGTAGTATATAAGATAATATAAACATGAATTGACACAGACACAGGTTTGGCGGAAAATTGAATAATAAACGGGTTTATTCAAAGTAAATACAATGGGACAAGCCCCAGTCCTACCCATCTAGATGTACAAACCTAAAGAAATGACAAGAGTAAGATTAAAAATACGTGTGATCAGGCTGGAAAACGAGAGCGGAATAACCGTTGAGGGAACCAGGTAACCAAGGTACTCATAGCTACCGCATCAGTTACCGCGTAGCTGCCTGGAAAACAACAATGACGTAGACACTGGAGGACCTGGAGCCTCTTTAGTGAATTGATTAGATGAACCTCATTGGCTTAAATTTATATTTATATAAACGGGGTTATATATATATATATATATATATATATATATATATATATATATATATATATATATATATATATATATATATACATTGTATGTACACATACATCGTTCAGCCTACGCACTGATATCACTAACCAGAACACGTGCATACTTGTTAGCTACAACATCACCCTCCTTGAATTTCGAAATCACCCCACTCCCACACATCATTCAGAAAAACAGGAAGGGGGTGGGGGTGGCAAAAATACACAATAGGATAGAAGCAAATGGCCTACTTTTAACGGATGTAGTCCTACTCGGATGTCACAGGGACATTTGAGCTTGCTTAGTGTCGTCAGCTCAACCCGATCCCCGCCTCTCCCGCCCGTTCTCGATCCACGGATGCTTGTACCGAAGGTAACTTGAAACGGTCAAGCCATGACTACTCTTTGAGCGATATTACATGGAACCAGGCCAGACGCTGGTGCGTCTAGCTTTGGGGTGAGAGGTGACTTGAGAATGGAGGACACAGCTGGGACATCTATAAGTCCCCCTCTCCTATACGTCCAGGGTACGATAATCATGTCGTTAATGCCCTTTAGAGTCAGTGGAAATTGAAAAGGGGCTTTGACACAACATTTATGGTAGGGGAAAACCAATTATCTATTACCTATCTGATTCAGCGTAGTCGTTATAGCACCCGCAACACCATTATTTAAAATGTAATTTGTTCTCTCCATTTCTATTGAGGTAAAACGGCAACGTATTAGCTAAGTTGAACGTACCTGTTTAATGTCATTTTGCATCCTACTACCCCGAGAATCACATTCTGACCTTCTGCTAATGCTGTTTTTGCATCCAAAAGCTCCGTAGTTCATCTAATGAACTAATTTTCCGTACTGATAGAGTTAGAGTCAGGTCTTAATGTTTTGTTCATTTTACCGAATGGTCAGGTTGTAAGGATATTTAGCAAATCGAGAATGTTGACTATATATCAGTCTAGTTAATGAAATCAATTGTTTTGAAAGCAGATGACGTGTAGTGGCTGTTTTGACACTTACTGGAGTTCCGACCTACATTCTCGTAGCTAGTAATAAGTCTGGTTATGCATTGTCTGTGCCATCTTTCTGCCTCAGTGTTTATAGGGAAATATGATACTCTCTGGTATTATTGATATCCTCATGGGGGTTTCATTCATAATTCTCATGTTACGCATACGGCAAGGTATTAGTTTTCAATGGGAAACAACTATAGTCGCCCTTCCATCATTTCTGTTATTTTATTATGGACTTTAACATACCTTATTCAAAGATATTTTTCTAGATTCAAACAATCTAGACCGTACATATATCATACAGGGAAGTACAAATGAGTTCTTGCTGCAGATAAATTTGTCAAAATTTTAGATTTATCACAAACAGAAGCCCAGTGTAAACCTCATTGGTCGTTAGAATCCAAAACCTAAAATTGTGGCAAAAGAATAGCTTATCTGAACTGTCAGTTGGTGATAATAGGGAGTGGGGATGTCCTAAAAAGAAAAAGGAGAGGGAGTATTTCCTAAGGCGGGTGCTGCTAGACAGCAAACGAGACAGATAGTTACACGGAATGACGTAAAGACCCAGAAACATGGGGACTGATGTATGATATATACGGAGCGATACCTTAACTAGACGCCACACTGTATTTGGTGAACTACACTCCTGCTAGACGGATACCCGATCCTGGATATTCATCATACATATTGTATATATGTCGGATCGCTGCGCTAAAATAAAAGCAAATGTCGAGATGCAAGCGGCAAGGAGCAGTTTCCCGAGCTGCTCACTGGTTCTGGGGATATATAGATCATCCAATACTACCTTACTATAACCGGAAAGGTTCTTCTAATTGCTGAGATTATAAGGCTAATTGAACCAGGAGTATATGTTATATAATGGTAGAAGTAGTTGTGAAGGAGTGACATCTCGGTCCTATTGGTTAGACATAATATTTCTTTTGGATGCTAAGATATCAAAAAGTCATCGTCTACCATTAAAAGACCGAGTGTAATTTACATCGATTCCTGTCTGGATAATGTCGCCTGAGTGAGATATCAAAGCCGAAGTAGCATATAAACTCTCCTTGCAGAGCTGACGGTTAAGCCAATTTCTTGCTCGCCCAATGCGTATGTGAAGGGTATGATGCGCTTCCCCAAAAGCACCAGAGTTATACTCTAACCACAACCCTCTTGATCCCGACAGAGAATAATCCAGTAGCTCATCTTAGACCTTGAAGATTGGGACATTCAGTATTTTATTTCTCGAAAAGTGAACTGAATTTCCTACGTGTGCGCTTTGAAAAATAAAATATTGTTTACTGTGGAATAAATGGAAATTTCCTATCCACTTTTTGCTACCTTAAAATCACATTTTTGTGAATAAGATTGGATGGCTTATTCTAAACAATATATATGTACGCAAGTACACATTTTAATACATAGATTGGAATATACGTCATGAATAATAGATGAGTGTAGAACTCGATAGGCGTAGATCCGATATAGTTCACTGTATGCAACATTGAAAGGACTGTGTGTGTTATACTGGTAAAACAGTTATATGACCGCAGCAATTGCGTCGTTCGGAGCTGACGGCGACGGCGGGGTATTGGGGTAGTTGGTCGCTGCGTAGGTAGAACGGAAGAGGTATATCAGAGGAGGAGTGTATATCAACGGATGGGTTCGCCTTGTCCTAGTTAAGGCGCGGCGGTTCACTTGTCCAGAGAGAGGGGCTGCAGGCTGCTCTCCGTGGCCGCCACCAGACTACATTTACACAGCTGGCCGCGGCTAAAAACCACCGCCGCTACTTATTGCTGTGCCCCGAGCGGCTTAAATCGGATACGGCCAGGCCGCGTAAGACGATCCGACCGGACGGGGTCGAGGCTGTCTAAGTGTTGGGTGCCGAAGCCTCCTACTCCTCCACACTGAGAAATCTACCCCACCCGAGGCCACTCCACCACCCCACCCCATCTCTCCTGCATCCTCTACCCCGAGCTATACCACCCTACTCCTCCTCCTACCCATCTCCACCTCTCATGACTACCACCAGTGGTCTCCCATCTCACCTCCAGTTCTCTCCCAACCCCCTCCTCACTGTGTCTTCTTACTTATACTAGTTATAGACCAGCTGTCACTCCTGACACTCACTTCACTACAGGGAAGCTGGGTTCATCCCTTCACCCTCATGCATTCCCCTTTGCAACTCCCCAACCAGCATAGGTTCGCCAAATCATATCCATAATGCACGCTGGAAGTAAACCTTTACAACAACATGTAATGAATACCCGTGTACCTTACAAACTCCAAAAGGCTGACGGCATAGACGTGGGAGGTCATTGGATCCGGCCGTTACCATTGTGCATAGGTCGGGAAAAAGCATCAAAATTTGTGTTTACTATCAATCAAAGCAAGACAAATCAGCGCAATATTTGTTATTACATAACTGGTTTGAATAATATGTGTCACATCCTCGGTTAAGCCTAAAAAGAGATTTGATTCCTAATTGAAAGAGCCACACCCCATCCTAAATACTGTTGCTAGCCTCGATGGAACGTACATGTTTATCTTATCTGCTTAACATGGTCAGACCAATGCTCTGGTTAACTGTCTGTAGAAACTGTTTATCATGGGAAAAGTCTGTATTTGTGTTTGCCGCTAGGGCGTGGGCGCTTGTAAAGATACAAGTGAGAAAGAGGCTGCTGTTGCAAGCGGACGGGCCGGGTCAGAAAAACAACCGTCTTTTCTGGCCTCCACCAACTCACGACAAGCAGTCATAGTTGGTATACATCGTAGACCATTCCCGTCCACCTCATGTAGATTCTAAGAAATGTCGTGACCCCGTTCTCTGATACACTAATCGATGAATTTCTGAACATATTAGCGATCTTAACTCTTTCAAAGAGATTTCCAGTGCTTTTAGGAATAGTCTTCTTGTCATGCTTGCGTTATGTTAGTGGCATTGGCGTCCATAGTAGGCGAACAAGCTATTCTTTCATGTGTAGCTTTTCCATATTAGAAAGAGCCTATGGTGGAAATCAGTTGTGGTCCTTTTATGTCTTTCTCAGATCAACGAGAATATATATGAGTGATGTAGGTGAACCCCTATTGAAGGATCATTAACAAACCCGGGCTCCCCACCAGCCCGCCATGTTGTACCGGCTAGATATTGCTTGCCATACAGACAAAAGATTCCGTTAGATAACTGTGCACAGATGACATTGTCCCTCCCCTGTCGTCTCCTCGCAGCCATCAAATCACCATTTCTCCTACCGCCACCATCGGCAAATCACCACCACCAATCTCACCACTAAATGTCTGCCTGCACCACAAATTTTATTACATTATCATATCGAATGAAGGAGCACTGGTAACGTTACAAACTCCAAGAAAACATTCCCAACGGCAGAACTATTTCTACAGCTACTATCACGACCAACAGCATACCACAGAGGACAAGAAGCCACCACCACACCACCACTGCTGTCCTTGCCCGGCCAGGCCCGGCCAGGCCCCTGGCGGTCCACGGCTGCTCATTTGGTACGAGTCTTTGCGATACCGTCTTTGCTGTCCCACCTGGATCCGGTCCGACGCGCTCTGAGACGCCCGCGCCGTCCCGCCACCGGCACGAAATTAGCGGTAACGCGATCGCTTAATTTGAGCCGCGACGGCGCTGCTCCGGCGGCGGGGGTCGGGTAACTGGAGCCGGGCCCGGGGTTGGGGCGACCGGGGCCCCGGTAGGGCAGGGCACCTGTTCTCCCCCACCCCCTCACGGTCTGCTCCCGGCTGCCAGGCAAGGCACGGTCAGATCAAGGTGTACTGTTACCTCCCGAGACAAATAACTCAGTGAAAATAATCACGGGCCGGAGAAAAAGAGGGCAACACTAGCTCTCGTCAAACAGGGGAGTTGAGGGGGGTATGCGGGCGGCGGTGGGCGGTGCTGGGTCGGACTCACAACGATAGAGTTTCACCTGCCTCTTGACGGTGTCTGGTGTCGTGAGGGGTGGGGGTTGAATGCTTGGTGGGTAGAAGACGCAGAGGTGTGAGTGCTGGAGGTTGAGATGGAGTGAAAATGTTTGGGTGAGTGTGGCAAACAGGAGAATGTAGAAGGGCAAGAACTTGGAAGGGTGTGCTCTTTACTATTCTCTTCGTAGTCATGATTATACTGAGGTTGTGTAGGTTGGTTGAGGAACGGGTATAGATCTATATTGTTTTCTGTTGTGATCTATATTGTTTGAGTGGTTCTCTGTGGAATACCTTTATTTATCTCACCGCAGGTATTTTTAGATTTAAAATTAGGAACTTGCACTCTACGCCCATGGAGTACTGTAAGACATTGCTCAATGTGCGAGGATGTCACAAACGTCAGCCAATCAGTGTTACAGGGGTGAGATAAGATCTGAATTGCACTCGGTCAGTAGCTTCTAAACCTATGATATCCTTTTTGGTATGCTACGTAATCCCACTCAGCTTTGCCTCATGAGATTACTCCACAACCAAAAATCGTTTAATATTTTTAGAGGCTATGGATCTCGATGCACAGTTCCTTCCTAGTACAGAGGGTATCTTGAATGTTCAATGTGCAGTGTTGTTTATGGTGTGAAACTTATGCTATGCCTAGATGTCAATCGGTATAAGTGTGCCGGTGTTGATGAGTTTCGAAGAGGGGTTGATGTACGTTAGTTCGTGTTTGTTGATGATACGAAGGAATAACACTCTTTTAAATTTCATGACGACCAATATATATATATATATATATATATATATATATATATATATATATATATATATATATATATATATATATAGTAAAACTCCGCTTTTAAAAGGGGGCACCCTCCATTCCGAGGAAAGTGTCCTCTTAAGCGGAGTGTCCCCCCCCAAGTGGGGTTGAAATAAACTAGATAAAAATTTCTGTTCTGAGCAAAGCGCCCCCTTTTGCGGGGTGCCCCTATTGCGAGGTGTTCCTGAAGCGGGGTTTTACTCTTTATATGTCGGTCATCATATATAAATAAATAAATGAATATATATATATATATATATATATATCGGGAGATGGGCTATGGTTACTTTGCATTATATGTATATGACTAAAAGGTAGAGGGCGTTTAAGTAGGGGGATACACGGTTTAGAGACAGGCGTGCAGAGGAAGGATTGTGTGAAGGACACCTGCCTGGATATTGGAAAATAATAGGAGAGCACATTCTCTATGCAGTCTAGAGACACAATTCCATAGATATGATAAGGGTGAAAATGCGACAGTGTCGGTCAAGGTAAACGTGAGTCCGATGGCTGTGTTACTATCACTTTTCTTTATAGAAACATGTATATACGCTAGACAATAGCAGCGCTGCATATAAGTTTTTTGTTTTTTTTTGTTTTTTTTTAATAATTTTTTTATTTAAACTGGAGTGATCTACTAGGATTTGTAGCAATCCTGTTTTTGGTAGGCTCCAGGGCCAGGTGTAATAGATTTGATACCTTTATATCATATACAGAAAAATAGTGAAACAATGGTACAGGTAGGTATATTTTCAATGAAAGTTACAACCTATAGCCTGTAAAGCGGCAATAATAATAGCGCTAATCACCTTTCATTGATATGCTGGGTTCCATGATATCAATAAAACTGCAGTGATCACGTTTCCATGCTATCCAGTTTATTCTGGTAACGCCAAACCAAATAGATCCAACAGTAGCTGCAGTCCCTAACCTGCTGATCGTTGGTATTAAAGTTAAACCTCATTCTCTCATGAAATCCTGGATTTTGTAGGGTGCAACAGGTTAGGCGTCTCACCCCATTGCACCCTGCAACTCCTGACACGAATATCGGTGAATGAGGCAAGGTGACCATTCAAGAGGGAATGATTCCTTAAGCTGGAGACACACCAAGAGAGAAACGCAGCGATTTCCGGAATCGCCGACACAAAATGGCCTATATGGTACCTATTATTTCATGTTTCACCTGATTATTGCTTCTGAGATGCTAATTTATGGGTAGGAGATATTCCTATGAAATAATACTTTACATACATACTATTTTGTGTTGGTGATTCCAAAGATCGCCGCCTTGATTCGCTTGGTGTGTCCCGGGCATAACGCAATGTAGCATTTACTATTGATTATTTCGTTATGACTGTATTTCACTATCAGCCATCTCGACTGTAAGAGGCACAGCCCCTCCTCCTAGTGGCATGAGGCGGTACTAGAACTGGACACGTGTCTTAGGGCGGCGGCTACTGGGGTTCTGTCTGATATCAGAAGCATATTAAACAAGGAAGGTGCTGCCTTGTTTGTTTGTCCGTCTATAAATATAGCTTCCTCCACTTCTCTTATATCTACATAAACACCCAATGTTCTCCCAATGGCCGGCCCTCGCTACAGTTATGTAGAATTGCTCAATACCTCAATGTGGGATGTAAGTGGATGGCCGAAGCAACTACGTAAGACCCTAACCACCAGGCCCCTCTCGAAGGGATACGCTAGGGAACCACATAGTCCGTTCACGCACCGTGCCACCTTCGGGTTACGGTACGTGAGGGTCTAACAGAGTATGACTCTGACTGGCCAGCCACCTTCAGTCAGAGGAATATCGTGGTTGGCTGTCCTATTTATAGTATCAGTTTGACAAGGGGGAATACCGACAGGCGCTTAGTCTGCTTAAAGTCTGTAAGGGTCTAACAGAGCACAGCTCTGATTTGCCAGTTCCTTAGGCACTGATTGAAGAAAAGGATTTCTTGGTTGGCTGTTCTAATTTTAATGCAAACCCAAGCCTGAGAATACCACGATTCTGACACTATTCTGGGAATCATTATAACTCTCCAAGCTGATTTATTTGGTACATGCCCAGTAAAAGCTACTCTAGGACCTCTGCTTGAAGAGTAGCATACTGGTTACTGGCAAATCAATCAGGACAGATTAATACCAGCGGAGGCAGGAATTTCCACCTTAAAATGGCAGCGCAAAACAGTCCCAGTATGAGAGCCTGTGCGCCCTGGCCCTGGCGACAACGGGCTGTACTAGAGTCTAGGGAACCACATTGCGGACGCGACGCGACTGTGATACGATGGGCAGATAGCTATTCCGTTATGTGGTCCGCCATTTTCCCCATACGCTAAAGAAAACACCAAGTCGTTGGTGAAATTATGAATGGATATTATCAACAAAAAATGTTCGGCTTGCCATAGAGGGTTTTCGCCTCGTCTCATGATTATCAATGGGTTATAACAACAGATAACAGCGATAGTCCCCCGACTATAATGGTGCTATCTTAGAATTTCCTGGCGGATGATGGCAGAACTAGCATTCACTCCCTGTTAATGCTCCCCGCTGGAGGGATCACGTGAATTCTAGGGCAAGCTGTGAAGATGACGCCACGAATCGAGACCGAAGCTCCATAGATTATATTTCCATTATAAACAAACCCGCTACCAGGTGTTTTGTTTGGCATTAGGGGTCAATGGGTGGCTCTATGACTGGAAAGCTGTGTGTCATATACTGCTGCAAACATTGTGAATGAATGGAGGAGCACTCAACGAGACACAAAGTATCAAACATATACGATTGATTATTATCCACAGATTACCAAGTCAACTTAGAAAACGCAGAGGGGGCTGTAATTTTCCTAGAGGTGATTCTGACCGACCGGAAAAATGGTCCCATCCAAAGTGCTGTCAACTCATCATGTACTTCGAAATAAGTCTCTTGAATGTTCATTCGACAAACTCATGAATTTAGCACCGCTTGGCGAATTTCAACAGTAAAACGTTAGAAACCGTCTCGTGGCAACGCCAAACAAGTGACGACAAAGATCGTGGGATCACGTCAGATTACACAATTTGGCACCACCTGGCATTTATGTAGATTATTTGACCATGATGATTGTTTTAAGGTGGTACAATTCTATAAAACATTGTCTAGTGCAAACGCTTGATGAAATTCTTGGGTCGACGACTATTACAGTCGACATTGTGTAATCGAGCGCCATCTGTTCACTAGACGATCTACAGTCGTCGCATTTTAGTCGTCTAGTGTGAACACCGGTAAATCTACACCCAATTACCACCATGCCTGACAGTACTTTGGACTCTGAATCTGAAACTACATTTCATAGAATTGTTTAAACAATTACGACTTACATGTTTATGTCCATTGCATGCACTCTTGAAATACTGCGGTCCTTTGTAAATTTTGATTGAATGTAATGTATCTACTCACCAACTGATATGTTCAAAGGCAGTCACTTTGTAGTGCAGCTGCTTCAGGGTTTCTCCTCTTCTTCCTTTAACACTTCAGATGAAGTCAATTGTATTTGCTACTGATGAGAATCTCATATTTTATATTTGACAACTATTCGTGTGAATTTCCTCTCCTCAAATTGAGAGGCAAGATCAGATAATGCGTTAATTATCGTTCAAAGGGCTTCTCCATATTTTATCAGGTTTCCATCTAACAAGGATGTAGGCTACAGTTCGTGAGCTACCGGAATATCCTCTCATAGGTTGCTTTATTGATGTATAATAAAAGAATTTACATTTATTCATCCTTAATGAGAATTCGAGCCAGAACGTTGGATGGCTAATCAATTGAGTTACATGGAACCCGATGTATTGAAAAAATCAAGGTGTGAGGTTGAATTTACATTCACTCGTAACACCCAAAGGATGAGCCATGTTATGGTAATATATATCCCATACAATAAAAAGGTAATTTGAACACACTCTAAAACCTAGTAGCCTGAGACGGTATTAAATAGAATTATTTCAGTGCTGGGCGGAACATCATGAGGGTGATTGATTGTGTTGTCACCGAAATATATCTAAGTACATAGATTTGGGGAGTCTATAATACTAATTAATATTTGAATATTTACAACAAATTAGAACTTATAATTTAAGGAAGTACCCATATAAAAAACTAGTACATATTTTCATACTTTTGTGAAACGTATTCACCTTGCTGGGATATCCTCACATTCCGCGTTTCTTTCGATAATCAACGAGCTCGTAGGGCAGGTTGATTATTTTGATTGAAAGAAATGTATCGATGCAAACTGTAGCAGAGGTTGGTTTCTGTAGGACCTGATGGCATCGCTACACCAGGAGCCATGAGTGCTGCACTAGCATTGTGAGTAAACTTTTTAACTTTCAGAGTCCTTGAAATGCATCCTAATAGTTTTAGGAGCTTAAACCTTATTATACAAATGCTATTCATCATTACAACATGTCCAGAACAGGTATAGTTTAATTCACATTGCCTCACGTTTTTCTACTCTGTTTTAACATGTTATAACCACTTTAAGAATTGGTCACATTTGTAGAAATTCAAACACAATATTCTCACAGATAGGTATATAACACTCAATCATAAAATTTCCATACAATCCTAGCCGTTCTGGAATACATATTTGACCCATACCAGGCGTTACATCTAGCCATAGCTGGTAAATACATTGACACAGCATTTTCCCCAAAAGCATAAGAGAAGGGTGTTATCAATTATTATAAAATATCATATATGCTATAATGCGGTCTTCATCTGGACAGAGTACATTAGATTTATTTATTAAATTCATATTGGATACCCATGTAATACATACTCAGGTCTTGGTGGTCCCCCACCTTCTTCTATGGGTAGTGCTGAGGCTGATACATGGTGTGACATCACGTGTATCATATTCTGCGAATACCTGACACTCTGCTGTTTATGAGTGTGTGACGTAATAATAACGCCTTCTCTCGCCTTAGAGCCGTAGCGGTGTCACATATCAGGTCTTCCGCTTTCCCGGCCACACAACCACCCACCCCATTAATCATCGCACAGGTGAGACGTAAAGGTATCCTAATGCACGATACCTCATCTCTACCTGTTCCTGCAGGTGTCCATGTCACACCGCGCTGAAGGGACATAAAGTGCGAATCCGTTGTCAGGTGAAATCTAGGGGGTTTCCCTGCACCTCCATTCTATAAATTAGAATGACTTCTTGTAGAAATGTCAAATCTATTTGATTGCCGTCGAGCCTGTTATTCCTGTGTGCCAGCATCTCAAGGGCACTACTATCACTCTTTCTTATTTCCGTGTGGACGGAACGGATTCCCCAAACAAGTCTTGGACTCTTTCTCTGTTTGCAGCCCCCCCCCCCCCCTACCCTCCATTCGGTGGACCCAATCATCTCAAGTCCGTAATTGAACTTGTTCCTGTCCGTCAATCATCACACCACCTGCAAACTTGTCCATCTACTAAGCTCTCTATTTGCCTAGTTATTTCTATCTGTCTATCATCTGACCATCTGTCTGTCTACCCATCTATGATTGAATCCATACCTCTCTGTCATTTCCGCCTACTAACCAAAAACTGCCTGCTTCTATCTATTCCTCTTTGTACGTCCATCTGTCTACCTGTCCATCTCAGACTATCACCCATTCCACCTTTATATCTCCCTGACCCTGTCCATTTTCGTCCATTCGCCCTCGCACCCTTGCCTCTCTCTGCCCTCTCACGCGGTCCCTGATTCTTGGCCCGTGGCCCCCAGATGGAGGTGATTGGCGTGCGGTCGGGACCGTGCGCATTCTTGGATCCGTTTTCAGGTACCCAGGCCCCTCCAGCCCCTACCTCACACCCTCCTCGCTTTACACATATCGCCTTCCGCCTCAATAATTATTCCATCGCACATAACTTGCACCCGGCGCGGAGGCTGCTCGGCTTTCCGTGTCAGGTTTTCTCCACTCGCTATGCCCGTTCTGCCGCCTCTATAGTCCGTCCTGCATGGAACCCGACACCAACTCTTGGCCGCCGTGTAACTCGACCGTCACGCGGTTATTATATCAATTTGGGGATGGTACATTTAATATTGGTTCGGCGCGGTGTTAGGTGACTGCCCATAGTGCCCTTTCTCTGCATTATTGTGTCTGTTAGTACGAAACTGATTTGAATGCTGCTGGAAGGATAGTATATTATCTGCAAGAATTAATTACATATGTCTGTCGAAAACTCGGTAGGATACATAACCGGGATATTCGCGGTAAGACTTCAATTACGGTTACAGACACTAGATACATTTTTGCTATATCCATAAGGCTTTCTATGATTTGGTCACGTTACCAAGAGCGTGAATTCTAAGGAATTACACCACGACTTATTATTATTATTTTTTCTGTCTGTATGTAATGGACATCATATATACATTCACGATGTACCCAGAGGGGCACCTTATTGAGGTGACTGACCTCTATATGCCTACCTCCAGTGCCGCCCTTCCTATCCCTCGCAGTTGTGTAAAGCCTAGACACATTCCGCCCACATACCAGTATCTGGCCGCCGCCTTTTAGACCGCCAACTCACGATCCAGATTTCAGGGCGATCTCTAGCAGACATTGCCCCTCCCCCTGCCAGCCGGGGTGAAACCTGACCCAGGTTCGGCCGGCTAGGGGCCAGCCCAACACGGCCAGCGTTAGGAGCAAGGAAAGCTGCTGAGAGGGGTTACCTATAGCACGTACACCTATAGTAAGATAGTACGTAGTGCATCCCTTGTTCTCTTTCTTTCTCAGTGAATTGCCGTCGCTCCCGCTTTAAGCTGCCCTTCATTAACACCTATTCGTCCTTTTCTGCTTTCCAATATACTGTAATTATTCCACGTCTAATGCTAACCTGATCACAGCAGTTCATTTATTGCCACTTCATCTCATTTGTGAATCTCTGGTTCTACAAGCAACAAGGCGTGCCCAGCTGACCATGACCTGATCATCGCCCCACTGGCACTTGATATATTTGGATCCTAGAAAGGCAATTGTAGCAATGGATAGTTGACTTGGTACACGTGGGTTACAGAAAATGACCTATAGACTGAGAAGAACGTAAAAGTTATAATTGTTTTTTTTCTTCTAATGAATACACGCTCATTCATCAATACGAACATGCCATTTGTTCCTCATGATCTGGATTCATACTAATCTATATTTATAACGGTCACACATAGTGCTAGTGACAAAATAATAATTCACAGTGGCCTACTCCAGCAAATAAGGATTTAAACTTTTATACAGCAAAGGTGAAACTTCAGCCTTAAAGACCCATAGAGCTCATATAATGCAGTATTGACAAGGAACAGCTAGGATTCTAAAGTCTTTTAGTTTCCAGTACAACGTCAGAATGAACCTGGCAGCCTTGGCAGTCCTGCCACTTGATATGCCCTCAGAGGCATAGAACACCACACTGCTGCTTAGATATCATCGTGAAGGTAATGGATCTAGAGAATAAACAAATGGGCGTGGTACGATAACGTCGGAATAGTTGCACCTTTATATCTTTTTTCCTCGGTCCTGTGTATTGAGTTACTATTATAAAGATCATTTATGCCCAGGAAATCCCGAAAATCTAACATTGCTAACCTGAAATTAGCTGATTGTTATCTGCAACTAGATAAACTGTATCAGGTCAAGTTTCACTATCATAATGCACAATGTGACAGAGATAGTTAATAACCCAGGATACATGAGACATGATGTGCCAACAAAACTCTTGGCTGCATAACGACTGGTAATTTACACTTTCAACGGAAGTGTGGTATGTTTCAACATCTTTGGCTGTGTACATTCTGAGAATAAAGAGAAATCTTGTGGCCTAGTCTCATCACCATCTTTGGTCTTGTAGGTGTTATTGTTTAGATCTTCCCCACTCGCTTTCTTCTTTTTATATATATAGAGCATTGCTCCATCGTTGTACACTCTCCGATTATCCATATATCAAAGTGAAGTCTTCATCCATTAAACATGTGATTTAACCAATTTAGTTCGTTATATTCCATTTCACTCCAGCCTTGTGCCACATAATTCACAACAATCTATTTCCAACAGTCTTTGAACCAGTTTTGACAGGTTGTTTAGCCTTTTCCAGTGATGATGTCTCTCTTTGTGATTATTAACCCATCTTATTGTATGTGTGTCTACCACCAAAGCCAATATCCATTATTTCTTATCAAGGTTGCTCTTTTTTTGTTTTTTTTTGTTTGGGCATTTAAAAAAAAGAAAAAAGGAAAGACAAGGTCTCATCCCGAGGCCTCAATAGACACCTTCCAGAAAATAACAGTTTCAGAGTACAGCGTATTGTCCTCACTGACCCCTTACAGCTATTTCTCCCCTACTAACTGTTAGTCTAAATTCTGCTTTGATCGAAGAATAGAATAGAGAGCAGAATTTTGAATTCTGATTAATAGTAATTTGCTTCAGATATTCACCTGTGTTGTCTTCTGGGGAAATGTACATTTGGGAATAAGTGACATCACTTTCTCATAACTCATCTTACGGCGAGGTCCCGGTTATCCTATAAATTTTAATATGAATGGATTAATCTTACCCTTCAAATTTAGATAAGCTGAAAATAACCTAGAATGACCTCTGTGCCAGATAGAAAAGCTTTATTACGAAAGAGTGGGAGATGGCAAATTAGTTCGGACCTTTATTTTTCATTGAACAATTACGTACGTTTCCATAGAAAGGGGAGCAATCACGAGTATGAAAATGTTTTTCTAAACCTTTTAACTAACTGACTCCAATTTGCTTATGGTCAAGACCTGGCTAATACGCAACTGCTTCCGACAAAGCTTGTGACACAAGTGACACACTCCAACTCAGAAAATCCACATCGTATCCCTGTTGGAAAGTCTCTGTCGGAGTATGTCGCAGTGTGTTGGAAAATGTCACCACGGTACCGACACCCCACGATGCAACCAACAAGATTTATAAAGGTGCATATCTCACACATAGTAGAAAATGCTCACCGACATACTCTGATACAAAGTAGCCCCTACGATTTTTCTAACATGTTATATTGTGTCGAACGCGTACGACATGGCTCCGACACGGACGCCGTGTCAGAGTGTGTCGGGGTGTGTCGTAGGCCGTGCTACGACAGAACCTCAAAACCTTCGATTCTGTGTTGGAAGGCATGTCGTAAGGTATGTTGGAGTGTGTCAGGAATTCAGTGGACACCCCCTTACCGTGTCAAAAGATTGTACAATCTGAAATGTCCTCTGGTAGAATGTATGGTGTTCCAGGTCAATCGAGGTACAGTTTTTGCTAATTTGGGCTTGAATGGAGGCACCTCTCATGCTTGGGTGAGGGTGCACTTAACCCTTTAAGGACGGCTGCCTATGGCTTAACTACACACGTTGGGACGGCTACTAGTGACTATGTATAGTTCTAGGGGACTGGGGCATTGTCCTCTGAACTCTTAATTCGAAGGTTTATCACATGATACAATATGCTTAATATTTGTATTTCTATTTTTTTAGAATTCAAAAATATGATGGTACATCTACATTCTGTGAAAACTTCAAGTTAATTGTTAAAATATTTCCTTTTGAAAAACAATTATATAAATATCCAGCAAATGATGCCTTAAGGCATCATCCGCCCCCTGCCGGATGATGCCTTAAGGCATCATCCGCCCTTAAAGGGTTAAGGCTGGCCAGCAATTGAGCGGATATAGATCAATTCTGAAGAGGCCACAGTTCAGGCTATAATGAGGGCAAAATAAAATCCTAGACGAAGGCTCAGTTCAGCATTGGGTGAAGGTGCTGGTTAGGTGTGGATGGGATGGGTAAATAATCTCAGTTGAGGACGTGGTCACAGGCATGGGTGCGGTATAGAGACCAGATCACGCCTGATTGAAGCAGTAGCTGCACTGTGGTTGTAGGAGGTCGGTAGTGGAGGACGCCGCTGCAGTCTGGCGAGGGGCGGGGACCTGCTCGCGTCCTGCCGCCGAGGCCCGAGCAGCTCACTGCCACGCCCACTCAGAAATCGGCCACGATTGATCCAAATGATCGGCCACAGCCGCTACTTAACCCGGGCGTCATCACAGGTCCCCTGCCCAGCCCTGGGCCCCCTGGAGAATAGACGGGCCCAGCCGCAGGCTCTGTAATTTGCATAAATCACCTGGTTCCCCGTCCTCCCCACGGACCAGGCGCCAGGGAAACCGGCCTGCAGACCACGCCCCTGTGTGGCTGGCCCTGCCAAATGACCACCCCGACAGCCACGCCTCCTCACGGCGCGGTCAGAACCGACCAGCTCCATGGCCACACCCACTACCAAAACCCTTCCTGGTATGGTGTTAACACTTCCCCGCTATTCAGAGTGAAACAGGAACATGTTGAATTCCTTTACATTAACTGACAATGACCTTTTTTTTTTTTTTTTTAGAATGATAAGAAAATTGTGAAGAACCCCAGCCCCCACAGGGAGGGTGGGGGAGGGTGCACCACGAATGAAAATTGCTTATTCGTCATAATTGAATAATTAGCCATCTAACACCGGCGGATTTAATCATCTTTGGATGTGGATAAGCTGAAGGCATTATGAGTGGAATGTATCTTAATTATCATAACAGAGTAGGAGCTGTCCTGTGACAATACCAGAGACACATTCATGTAGCGCCATGGGCATGAGATAGCCACATGGTGGGAACTGGTGGAACTAGCTTCTCACCTCAAGTATATCGTGGACTCTGTTAGTTCCATAGGCGAATAGAGAGAGATATAGAGAGTGTCATTTGACCTGCCATCATAATAGCAATAGTCTAAAAGGCCTCTGTAAAACGCCATGTCTAGTCTACGGTCTCTAACACAACAATTGACCGGACGTTTATTGTGTCGAGCCTGAAGACGAAACCTAAGAAGCCCGGGGGAGATCATTTTACTGAGCACGTTTCACCATCCTATCCACGAACCAGCTGACATGGAGAAATTGCGTTTTGCTTAAATAGGGCAGTCAGTGTCTCGGTGCGTGTCGTGGGGAGGGTGGGGGGTGGGGGTGGGGGTGGGGGGAGGGCTGGGTAACCAGATATGTGGTGTTGCCTTCTCTATAGCCAATTGCTTTTGAATTGATATACATATATGTATGTTACTTTTTGTTAGAAATTATTTCCATATTTCAGAAAATAAGATCAGCTATGGCTAGATATTTTATATCATGTTCTACAGATCATAAAATACCTATTCATTGGATGGTCAATGCTGTGAAAACTGTGTGAAGCTGGCACCTTTATACATTGACTCACCATAAGGTTTTCAACCTGTACACCATTATGCACTTACTTTTCATATTATCAAGAAGCCCGACCGAAGCTATCGAATATCAGATTGTCGTGAAAGCATCTTCATGTCGGTAGTCCTATTCAGTCTGTTTCGCTTAGGTCTATTTCTTGAGTAGTTTAGTTATTATTATCTCTTATTATTTTATAGTTTATTTTGCTAAAGGAAGACCTATTACTATATATATGTATGTACATAGGTATAATGAGAACATGTTCAATCCTTACTCTAGAGTTTGATATCTAGTGTATTTTTTAATCATTTATCTTTGCTTTTTTTTTATAAGGCGAAGAAATAAGACAAAGTACAATCATTGCACCAGTCGAGTGAAAAAAAGCAGTGTTAGAATATAGTTCAAGCCATCCAGCACTGTGCTCTGATCTATTCTCTGCTCAACATTCAGAATGAACATAAGTCAGCGAGTTAATTGGGAATAGGCAATTCCCAAAGTCCTTTCGGAGGGGAAATATCGCATGCGACTTTGTACCTCAGCAGGGGGTAAAAGGGGGTGCAAAAAAGGATGGTGCAATATCGCAAAGGGTCCAAGGCACACATAGCGATTTTGAACCTGGAAAACATCGCAAGGGAACTATTACCGCGACTTTTTGCTTGCGATATGCAAAAGTTGCTAGGTGTGCCTTGGTCTTGTTATGGCCAGCTCACACTCCCAGACCCTTCCTACCAGTCATAATCCCCAGTTAGTCCCTGACTTTAATCAAGACTTAACAATCCGTTTTTGAAAACACAGGACCGCACCATTATTTCATAACTACAGCTATATCAAATCATGCTGAACGAATTCCCAGTAGATTACTATATTCTTGATGGACAATTATAGGGTTTTGGAAGTATAAGGCTGACTTGAATTGGCATATATTGCTGGTTGGTTGTTCGCCAGGACACCCCTCGACACAATGGAAAGGCCAGCATAAAATGAATACTTAACTTGAGAGAAAGAAGACTACCAGAGTGTGTTTTATGAAAATGCATCTTATATTTCTAATTAGGCTTTTCATTATTACGATAACGAATGGAAGAACGCTTATATTCCCTTTTTCCTAAAGGTTCTTATATCTTTGAAATCGAAAACTTTTTGATTAAATGTCATATCCTCTTCGCTGTGAAATAATTGCGAGAAACTGTTACCTTAGATGAAGAAGGCATGATCCCATTCTCAATCATAAGACCCAGTATCTTTTGGTGAAAGTCAAAATCTTAATTTGATTCACCTGATGATGTATGAAATAACAGTTACTAAGATCAGATTATGACAATTCTAAAGAAAAGAATTGTAGATATTCACGGGAATGGCATGTTTAAAAAAACATTCGTCACTACTCAAAATTAATAGTTAAGGTGTCTCCATCATTATATACACACATCATTTTCGTATATACCTTGTATCGTCTGTATCATATATGCAGTAAATTATTAAAATTATTGACTTCCTTGGTAAGATAAAGTTGAGTAAACTTAGACCATGGATTTGATTCTGGAGTAAACGTAGACCACAAGTTGGACGGTACCCCAGGAGCAAGGTATAGGGCCGACATATACCATGTGAGGTTAGACGTCACTCATTGACATCGATGCCTTTTTGACACAATTTTCTTTCCTATATAGGGATCAATTTAGACTGACTTCAGTCCTTGTTTTCTGCCTACCCTCCTGTGTCTCCCTGTCTCCCGCCTGCCTTGACCCTCTCCTTACACCCACTTCATTGTTATACCTGAACAAGTCAGGGGACGGTTACACACAGCAATGTTCAATCATTTAATGGATGTTCATATACGAAGACTATGATGAATTAACCAAGTGCAAGTTGTCCTTTTAAATCCATTCCAAATAGCTATGGCGATTTTTGTCTGGTTGTTTCACAGTAAGGCCCGGCGTCCACCTACTACGATAGAAATTTAGACCTACCGATATGGCACCGATACGAAAAGGAATATCGGAGACCTATCGGGAAGGGGCAAAATCGTAGACATATGTCTAGACATGCCAATCCACCACGCATTGTATTGGGTTTTTATCGGTGCCTAATCGCAGAAACGTGGTCAACTGCCCCGATATTAGATGACTTTCCGACGTGATTTTGATTTTCTATCGGGAGGTGCATCGTCGGGCATATCGGAGCAATATCGTAGTGGGTGGACGCCGGGCCTGAAAATGCAACTGTTCAACTTTTGCGAAAGATGCGTCGAAGAGAATTATTCGATATGAATTCTATGTGTAGATCATTATGTAATGATCAGATTATATCAAAACAGGTACCCCGCAAATAACAACACCTAGCTTATATTAAATATTCATTTAGGCATATCGATATGATATTGATATTATCGTGATAACCGGTTTAATCAGGAATGATATGATGAAGTTAATCCTGTTTCAAGAAAACTGCAAGATAGAAGAACACCTACTCCCCTCTACTCTTTTCCGGCCACCCACTCCCACCTCCAATTGGGGAAAAGGTCTGTAACAAGAGGCACAGCATGGCTCGTTTCATGCCGCCAAAGTCGATGCCCCCTCCTCCTAGGTTGCCGCTATGCTTGTTCATGTGCTGTGATCCACCTCGCACCACGTGACCTTCCCGGTTAAAAGGTTGCCATGACAACCGAATCACGGTCCTGTGAAGTTGAGGCGAAACAAAGACGTCCATGTCGTGTCGGATCCCTGCCCGACTGATATTCCAGTTCATCTGCAGGCGATGGGGGGGGGGGGGGGGGGCGGGTCATAGAGGTATATATGAGAGAGTCATGAGGCGGGGTGGGTGTGGGGTGGTGGGTCTGATGCTCATGCCATGATGAAGAGCAGACGCCTCGGTAGGATATCAAACAGGCCCGTAAACACCCATCCGCCTCGCGTCACCGAGAAAAAACTTCCGTACCCCTGATATACGACCTTATAACTGATCCTTGTCTGAGTGTGTGTGTGTGTGTGTGTGTGTGTGTGTGTGTGTGTGTGTGTGTGTGTGTTTGGGGCTGGTATCATGGTTGGAGCCACAAATAGGCGGAGGAGGTCTAGGGATTGGGCTGTCAACCCTCACCCCGCCCCAACCGTTTCACCACCCGAAAAGGTAAACACCAACTTATAGCAGGTCTTGAGAACTTCAGTTCAGGAGAACAAACACCCATAGGCAGATAGGGATTCGGGGTTGTGGAGTGTTCTAGAAGCACAGTGCGTGTATATATATTTGTATCCGGGCAAACAGATACCATGCCTCTTTCTGCATGTTCAACTCTCATCTGCCATTCGAGAGTTGATAAGGCATGGCATTTCCCATGCAACTCCACATATCTCGAAAAGCGTCGATGGCTTGTATCTCGTGTATCTTCAGAATAGCCTTTAGTTGTCCGTGGCTCTGCTGGAAACCACTTACGTTTGAAATTTGAAGCAAATCGTCTCCATTCGTCCGAACTCTCAGTGCGTTTTCTAAAAGCATAAGACACAAGGTTTGAAAAAGGCCACACAGACGTATAAAGAACTCTACTGCCTCCTTCGTACAAATGCGTTCACTCAGATCGAAATCGATCTGAACAGAGGAATATCAGCCGTTTTACATTTTAAAATCCCACCACTGATTTCCCTCGTCATATATTTTCCAGCACGATCCTTCCTCCCCTGTCCCCACCTTCACTAGGAGACTCGCCTTTGATTCCTGGTAGATACGAGCAGGTCGTGAGCAGTTCGCTGATTGGCGGCGTGCTGACATGAAAAGGCCCCGCGAGCACGCAACAATTAAAACTGTTTGCTTGGTGCCAGTGGTAGGTGTACTTATGACAAAGACACGAGGAGATTACAACACAGCATCCTATCACTCTCTCTCTCGTTTATTGCACTCTAACCATTTCAACTGTGATGAGTACACACATTCCTTATTAACGGCTTTGTCTGTGGGTGGTTCTCATGTTTTATTGATATATATACGTATGCGTAAATGTCTCACTTTTACTGACCATGCAGGAGTACGGATTCCGTTCGTCACTGAGTGACAGGAAATATTCATACGTCCCTCAGTACCACGTGACTTGTATTGAAATGGTATTTTTATTGATAACCAGCTCCGGAAGAAGCCTGCCTCACTGCCCCCCCCCCCCCCCCACACTTAAGCAGACACCCCGCGTTAACGGACACCTTTGCTTGGCACGGATCCCTCTAATAGATGTGTGTCTTAACCCTGTGTAAGCGACTCCCCGCATAAGCAAACACGTTGGCCCGGAATGGAGGGTGTCCGCTTACGCAGGGTCCTACTGATTAATGTGCCTCAATGAAATAGAGTGTTCTTTCTCCCCTTTTCTCCACTCCTTTCATTGTCTAGATTTGGGGAAAGAAGGGCTGAGCGCATAGTATGCCCCGCACCGCCATTGATTTCCAACGCTTGACACCCAAGCCGAAATTGCTAACGAGAAATGTCAAAAATAATTTGATATAAATGTATCTAATTCCATTACACTACATCATATATTCCATTGAACCCATGTACAATTGGTCAAAGTTCATAGAGTATAAGGTCTCCACCTCCCTCCACCTACTACGATATGGCTCCGATAAGGTCTGCGATGCACCTTCCGATAAAAAAAATCAAAATCGCGTCGGAAGGTCACCCAATATCGGGGCAGTTGACCACGTTTCTACGATTAGACACCGATAAAAACCCGATACAATGCGTGGTGGATTGGCATGTCTAGATATATGTCTACGATTTTGCACCTTCCCGATATGTCTTCGATATTTGCTTTTTGTATCGGTGCCATATCGGTAGGTCTAAATTTCTATCGCAGTAGGTGGACGCCAGACCTTATAGTAAAAATAGTTAAGTACCTTATATAAAAAGGCTAGTTTTCGACATGGCATTATTGGAGTTTCACCACCACCTAGAAACATAGTTTGCCGAACTCAGTTTCCCTCTATTATTCATTTCGAGTCGTGCTGAAAACAAAATCTCCGCACCTTTAGAGAAAGCAATATGAGTTTCATACAGTTTCACAAAGCCCAACTTTACAACTTTCACGGACACTTGGAGGCGCACAAGTCAGCGATGAAGTTGCTAGTGGACATACAAAGGTTCCCCTTATGTAAAGGTATACTCTGGGGTCTACATAAATATGAAGACTGTGTGTTGAAGGGGGGAGGGGCTCCTAGACACTGACAGGTATAAGGGCCGACAGGTGTGCGTATCAAAGCCGACCCAACCGCTGATCAAACCCGGCGAGTAGCAACCGACCCTGTCGCTGCCCATAACCGGCCGTCCACGCTCTCAGTCCTGGCCACCCGACCCCTCAGCGCCCCAGCTTTGTACATCAACATCCCCGTGCTGACCCCTTTGTATGCGCGCGCACAAAGACCCGGATCGAAGGGATCACGTGACATTCCCTGGTAGCCGCTCTAGTGGCTTTCTCCGGAATTAAATGCACCCTTTAGCGGCGCGGCATGACATCGTCGTTCTTCTGATCTCGTCGGTGGTGGCGCTTTTAACATATCCTGTGGGACATGTCTGTCTCTATGACATATCATATCCTGTATGTATATGTGTGTGCATGGCTGGCGTTTTACACGCACTGGTCTGAACATTGAACAACAAACGGCATAAGTTTTTTCAATATAGAAAATCTAGTGAATTGCAATAAAGGATCTGAAATGTTGCGAAGTGCTGCATAATATACATCCCGTAGCTGTTGTATGATTTATAAATCTGTAGTCATTTGCCTTCAGTGTACAGAAAAAAAACTATTTATATGACAGTGCAACTGCCTGGTGATATAGGCGCATGAAAAGAGCACTGACGTTGCTATGGGGTGATAAGGCCTACTGCGTTATCTGTTTGGTTAAACAGATTTGATATCGTAAACCATACATATTCCACATTAAGGGAACTGAGGAGGAACTGAGTTGGGAATAGCGTTGCAAATTCTTTGGAAATCTAATTAAAGCTACTATATTTTCACTATTCACTATATACTGCGCTATATTAAGGCATCTGAGGCCAAGGTTGCCGACAGTAGTGCTCCAAATACACTATAACGGAGCGGTACATAGACTTTCATTGCCGGTCCCTTTCCGACGGCACCTCCATCCCTATCATCTCTTTTTCTACTTGCCCTGTGTATTGTCGTGGTCGTAAACTGCCTCCAATGAGGTCGAGAGTGTAATTTGCACATATACGTTACACAAGTTGGTGATTTTTCTTAATGAAGTGTGACCTGCTCATCATTTAGCTGTAAGGGATCCTGTGCTTGTTCTCATTCCTTGCTCTGAGTGTTTGTTGGCGTACCTGTTGCGCCGCCCTGACACCTGTTTGAGTAGGTGAGTGACTCACTCATACGCCAGTGGAGTGCGTGAGCCCTGCGACTTCGTGTGCAACTATTTAGTTGAACTCATTAATATTGGCAGGACGATGCGATGCATTCCCCTTTGTAAGCCTCGCATGCTCTTATCAAGTACTAAACTGACCTTACGTTTCCTTGAAGATATATTTTTGCATCACAATAATGGAAATCTATATCTATTTCCTGTATTTAAACCTATTATACATTGTCATGGCAGAATGATGCTAGCGACAAAATATAAAAGATGTCTGAAGCATTTCTAAGGCCCAACATTTTACCACCTGATATATAAAGACAGGAGAAAGTTATATAAAGAAGTATTTTAATCTATCAATGCATGGAAGTTTAATTTGTAACTGTAATATTGCACTGATACCGTCACTAAGGCCAATTGTAGGTGTGATTGGGAGGCACTGTCTGTCATTTCATATTCGTGGAATGAGTAGATTGGACATGATACACAATAACATCTAAAATAAATGCAATAACACTTCTCTGATACTCCAGACTTAACTGAAGCAGAAGACACCTGATAAATGCACGTTACAAAAAAAAAGCAATAATTTATACAATTTATAACAAAATCCATTTCCGTAATTGTGAATGTCCTGAATTTTCACAACTTTATAGTCAATATAGGGTCTAAGATCATTAAGAGATAAAGAAAATGATAGATGGTACTATTCGGTTGAATCTCCAAGTAGGCGCACCAACCGCAGATCAGCTGGCAAAAAATGATATTAATAAATCATAAATGACATCATGTCTGCATACAGGTGTATCTATGTATAGTGCCTCAGAGTCCTCTACACGACCAGACATTGTAGGCGTTCATCAGACAGGTGTGCCAACCCCGCCACCTCACCCCCTCCCACACTCCTCAGTACGATTCAGGTGTTCAGCCCCCTCCCCCCTCCCCCTTACTGCCCCCAGCCGACAATCATCATGGATCATACGTTCCCGTGCCTCCCCAAGCTATCACTGAGATCTTCAGTTTGTCCGCCGGCATTACTGACGTGATGGGGACAGGGAGAGTTGATCGTAGCCACTTTGTCAGAATCGTCCTCGAGATTCCTCCTTTACCTGTCTCACCATGACTTCTGCGGCGTCCATACCTGTCGGAACATTGATATTAAGGTGATTGTCCTGCGGATATATAAAAAATACCATATCGAGATTATCGGAGGTAGGGAGTAGTTGTGTGTGTGCGTGTGTGTGTGTGTGTGTGGGGGGGGGGGGGGGGGTTACACACAGGGATATTCATATATTGTTATAAGCAAGCTTTTGGCAATGATACGCATAATGCCTGGGACGTGGATGGTGCACGAGTATAGCTCCTGAGTATAGGCCTTATCATATTAATATTTCAATAATCAATTTCATTATTACACTATTTTCCCGTCAATTCTCCTTGGATTTAGAAACTTTTGGTAAAGGTAACGCGACTTCCATTACCATGCACTTCACATGAACACGAAGCTTACCTTCATGATGGCCTTGACCCGGTTGTAACTTGGTTATGGTCTATTGTAGAGGACGACGTCAGAAATTGTGCCAGGAGAAACGCAGAGAATGTTTACAATAAGATGAACAATAATTTCTTGGCGGTGGGTTACTTGATATTATCATCGGCAGGTTATTAGTATCAGCATCTAGGTCCCCTCCATAGGTGTCATTTCGTGAGTTGGATTATCTCGTAGCAAGATTGGCAGCTGAGAGGAAGAGAAAGAGGTCATGGGTGCTGGGACAAGTCTGTGCTTGGGGCCATGTCAGATGACTGGGCATTGAACCTGGTGCGGGGGTCTCAGGCTACATCTGGGTTTGATACAGAGCGAGATACCTGATGCCTTGTTACACACCGGAGGTCGGATGGGGACGGTGTTGAGGTGTGGATTTCTTGTAGGGGGTCGTAAAAAGAAATATATCTCCCCAACATATTGGAAACATATCGTGACTGGTCTGTATTTAAAGGAGAACATACCTCAAAGCTTCTTTTGTATTTTAAAGTCGATACCTATATATTCCAATTCTGATTCACTTCCAACTGACCAGCACTAAATAATTTGCTTCTAGTATTGGTGAGAACTCATATGGGGACATGGCTATGGCAAGGCTGGTTAACACAGCTTCTAAATTACATTGGTCTATACTATAACGATCACCATCATGGTACCAGAGTAAACCTTCAGCTCTTTCATGGAAGCCATGTGATTTAATGTACTGGTGGACCGACCCAGACCATGACCTGTACATGCGTTTTACGAAAGGCTAGGATATTTCTCTGCAACTTAGAAATAAGAGACCATGTTATTGCATAAGTATCAAAATCCCAACGGCCCTGAATGAAATGAGAGGGACTGGCTGAGGAGGTCTGGATTGGGGTACGCATGTACCTCCATCACATCGCAGTGCCTGCCAAGAAGAGCAAGTAGAAAGGTGGGGATTTCGGCACGTGAAATACTAGCTTGTGAAAATAACGGAGGTTTATACGTCACCGGGTTAAGGTGGGGGAGGGCGGGCATATTATGCCAAGGTGGCAGAAAGGAGCCCCGGGGGTGATACGGTTTCCGGCCGTCAAGCTGAAAGAAGACCAACAAAGACGACACTGATCCCTGTGATCTGCCGCATAAGATATGGTGTAGGGAGCTCCCCCGGTGGAAGAAGTTAGTATTAATCCAACGTAGACTTACGTCTATGAATGCTTGTCCTATGCACAGAAATAGTGCAGGTTTATTACCTCAGCAAGCCTAGCCTCCTGCTCGATTCAGGTGGATATAATCTGCAAAATTATTAATTCGTGTATCGAGGTTACAGGGAATTCAACTGCAAAATGAGATATGAACACTTTAGTACAAAAATTGTATCCGTGAGAATACATACAAAATTACTTATTGTTGGAAGGAGCAAGGTGATCCTAGATTCATATATATACCCAGCATGTATCACGGTAGATTGAATTTTGAAACGTGTTATTGCATACAGGATTATAGCGATATTTTGAGTCCTTTTTCATCAAGGGTTGACATGATACGTCTCTGTTGGACAATACATCAGAAGCTTATATTCTACAAGTGATAATTCTATTAATTTTTAGGAGATATGTGCTCAGAAAGTAGAATGCTAGGTCCTTTGAACCCTTGACGAATGGAAAAAAAGAGAGTAAAGCGAAAGTGAAGGTAGGGACAAAACAAGGTTACAGGGCCAACAAACAAGGGAGAAAGAAGATAAGGGTAGAAAGAAGAAAATATAGGCAAAAGGAGAGGATCATGTATTGGTGGAGGATAGATATTACTAAGGATGATAAGAAGCTAACCGATGAGCTGACGACTGTAATAGACTGTCGGCCGGTGCAGCGTCTCTAGATCGCGTGTCGTTCGTCTCTAAGACTGAGACGCCCCAAGGAGTCACTCAACACTGTAATCGACCCTCTCCACACATCTAACGTTCACAAGAACAATATACATGCACCTAATCCCATGCCACATCATAATCCCAGTCGATCCGTCGCACACCTGACAACCAGGTCCCTGGCTCTTTCCAGTAGATCTATTATTTAGATAGTTCCTGTGTTGCTGAAATGCCGAGGTAACGCGATCACTATGACGGCTCTGATTTCCAGCGAATCAGAACTCTCCTTACTTGAGATCTTCGGGATATCGCATTGGGACAACGGCGCAAATTAGCCTATTCTATCACCGGGCGAAAAAACGACAGGAAAATATGAGAAGGCTCACTTCTACCTCGTGCAATCCTGTCTCTGTCTGGATAGTCCTATGTTTCAGGGCTGCCAAAACAACAGACACTCTCCGTCCACAGTAACTAGAGATGGGTGATATGCTAACAGCAGGCGCGCTAGCTGCCTCTCCCCGTCTTGTTTGGGACAGATCGACTTTAACAGAGGCTAATATTTGCCTGTATTGAATTCAAAGCTACGCCTTATAACTTTGAATTCCTGAAGCAACTTTTTCCAGGCACCGCGTCGGATGTGAGTCACCCAACGCTAGGAGGAGGTAGGATACAAGGCAATTCAGCAAAGTTCATAAAAGAGGCATGCAATGCAACTCCTTCATATCTATTATCATTTATGAAAGTTCAGACGGGCATCATGGTAACTGAAGCTAAGTCATGTGATAGACCTAGCTATACTTGTCCCTATACTTATTTCTTTGGTAATGCGCTTTCTGCGGAAAAGGAGAATATGTGAATTGAATTTCATTTGCTTCTCAAGTAGGTGGCAGTATTTCACACTGAGATATTGGCTAGAGGGGGCACTCTCCCTAAAGATAGAGTGTTTCCATAGCAACCTCAGTGTATGACCATCTACGGGATAAAAACTAAAAGTTTATGTGGTGAAAACATGAGGCCTGTGACAGGCTAGCTAAATAAACCTCGACATCTCTAGGAAACATACATGGAGCTGCCAACTAGCTTACACACTGAATGACCTTATCCATCGTGATAACTTCCGACGTGTAATTGATATGATGGAAGCATATGCCTGTGTTCTACAGATATTCCAATTGGTTTTGCTACTTATATGTATTACATGTTATACCAAGACGAAATAACTTAAAATAAACCTATGTAGATCCACCCACAGACGTGACAAACAGACCCTTTATCCTTAAAAGTTCACATTTGTGACTGTGCAGCAACAGACAGGAGCCTTATGTAGCACACGACGTCAAAAGTACGTTGACAAGTTTTTCTATATACTTGTGTAACGTATACCGAACTTACCTTGACCTCTGACACCATATGAGGGTTAGGATCTCAGTGACAAACCATTTTACAATGTATTCAGAGTTGTTGATTCTCCTAATTCCTAGATTGAATTGACGACGAATTCAATCAATAAAAATGGAGGAAGACAAGTGCATGATGAAAAGCTAGTCGAAGGTTCTGTTACCACAGAGTGTCTACAAGGTAAGGTTTTCAACCCTCTCCTTAATACGCTCTCGTCAATTCGCACAGTGGGTGTAGTGGGAAACAAATACATGGGAGTCGAATTTGCTTCTTTCATTCGTTTTGCAGAAAGAGGAGTATATGGATGCAGGCCAAGGGAAAACGTATGGGAACAAGTAGGGGAGGGGATAGAAGAACACATGCACTAGAACAGCATGGCGACCAGGAAGATGAAGATGAGAAGGCAAACACATACCCAATGGTACTAAGCAATAACATTGGTAGTTATCAACCTATGATTGAGTTGGAAAAGATGGAGAAAGTACTAGAAATGGATTAGTTTAGGGAGCAGGTTGGGTGGCAGAAACAAAACAGCACTGAGCAAGGGGAACGAGGTGGAATCGGAGTTGGTAGTTGGTGTAGGTTGAGTCGAGGAGGCGGTGGAGAGGGAGAGAGCAGGGATGCGGATGATACACAACCCAGATGTTCTCCACTAGGGGGGCGCCCTGAACCTCGTGACGTATCACGTGACGTGTGTGCACCGCGTCGCCTCCTCGAGTGGCGGGAAAAAAGGGGGCGGTGGCACTGGGAGGAAGGTGACGGCGGCGGGCTGGGCGCACCTCAATGACGGGGAGTAGCCGGGACGTCTGAACCGGATCCCGCCCAGCCGGCTCCGACGAGAGAAGGCCATTCGAGTGGCGGGTATAATGATGTAAGGTGAGCGCGAAGGGTAACCGTGTACGCACGGCGGGCACTGGTCGAGCCACGGGGTGCAAGCTCCAGTGCCACCACCCTATGCCACCACCACTCACTGTGTCCCGTCTGCAGCCCGGGCATCAGTAACCCCGCCAACAAAACTAAATAAAAGTGAAAATGAATAACTGGGTAAATATGGCCGTATCTCAATTTACCACACCCACTGAGGAATAAATTACTTAGTTCGTATCTAGGCCATGTCATACATGAACGACTCGTAATTTTGAGTTTATCCATCTGTACTTTGCTATGGTTGTTTTCAATTCACTACCAGCCCGCCCACGGCATCCTTCGGATATTGCATGTGTGACAATTTTTTGTTAGTTGGTAATTGATACTCGGTGGTCGTGGGTGGGGACGGTACCCGACGGAACCTCCCCCACCAAACGGTATCCCGCCTCCCGCCTCCCCACGGTCTGTGAGTCGAGCCTGAGAATCTCGTATAACAGAATGTGGCCAGGCTTTCTAGACTGTGATTATGGCTGACAGGATGGCAGAACGACCCTCATGTCTGGAGTAAAGGTGCACACCTGACTTTCTTCTGCCATGTCTTTCTCTTTTCACTGACCATACGTTCCAATGCGTCTATGATCACGAATATCGGCCAGCATTTTGTCACTTGAAGCTGCGGTTTTCATTAATACCTGGGAGTTTTCACAGATCTCACAGCCACTCTTTCTGGTATTAACTCCCACAGTACCACATAAACACCAATAAGAGTCCCGTACGCTAGGAAGATATGAATAAGGATTCATCCTTGATACACGTTCCTACACGTATATAATAAACCACAATGATGAACTACATCCATGATCATCAGTTCGTATACATATACATCCCGCATTTATCCCATTTATGCAAGAAGTATACACGTAAGAAAGCTAGATAGTAATCCAGTAGTTGTACAGGTCTTGTGGGAAACAGAGTGTCATAATATTCACCAAAAGCTATCCCCACGCATGCTGTTGGTGTATATGCACAACTGTTGTTATTGTGCTTATATTGCTTGCCCCTAGGCCCCCTCTATCGTGTTCAGGACAGCCTTGGGTGTGGGCACCAAGCACTGAGATAAGGTGTAACTGTAGCCGGACTGCGGTGCTGGCAGCGGCCACCCTAGCCAGGCAGGATACCTTACACCTGTGATACCTGTCTCCGGGGATATCCCCACCTGGTGCGGGCAGGGGCCCCGGAAGGGACCCTCCAGGTCTGCCGCCGGGTACGATGTCCTCCTCGGACAGTGGGGACAGGAGGTGGGTGGAACCGCGCACATGGAGGACTACGTGGATTTGAGGGAGGGCACTCGTGCACCAATCTAAGAGTCTGTACAAGTGTAACAATGAATCAACAAGATTGTCATTTCAACATCAAGTTAATGTATTCCTATCTCTCTCCATCAATAAACACGTAGACTTCTTGTAATAAAGACAAGACATTCCCAGAGTCTCCAAGGTGCCATTAGGGCATTGACTTCCGGTTTGTTTTCGTCTGTTTTGTAACTCTTATTTTTCTTCTTAGACCATATAATCACCGCCTCAATGCTACCCTAACTGTTGCTAGGGCGTTAAAGAGTAACAACCAACCAGCACCAATATTTCCCTATCAAACGGCAAACCCTTTCTATATTGTGCGGCTACTATTTAGTTTTCAATTTCATAGTGCCTTTGAAGAAGATTGATAGCGCGGGAAATTCCTCTTTGTTTAGGCCAATACGAAACGCCTACATTTTAATATTTTTGGATGCAGTTTATATCTGGTAAATGAAATGTATTACGCACATGTACAAGCTCATACACAAATTACTCAAATAAGTCTATCAATGATTTTCATTTGATATGATACGGACATGTAAATAACTGGAATTAACACGAGAAGGCAAAAACTGCCACTTTCCACGGGATGAAGCACTTGGCTATGTTTAACCCGTAACCCGTCAAACCGATATGCACTCCAGTGCACTGAAATCAATGTCTAGTTAAAATGTAACCGTTACGCCTGCAGGGTCTCTATGCCAGGTCCCCGCCCGACGTAGGAACTGTGTGAACTGTACCAAAGACGCGCCAGTAGTAGTTGCAGGCTTGGAAACAAACCAATGTGTTTCTGATCGCCGGAGGAGGGACCACACAAGAGCCAATGACTCTGTTTGTAAACAGAACCCAACATCTTAAGAAACCCCTCGTAGAACAGAGGGGCTGACAGACCAAGAAGACGTTGTTTCTCTTCTTTTTAGTGTCTTGTCTAGGAGAGAGGGCGGCGTGCGGATTGTTTTAAACTGGGAGTGGCCCGCGGCTCAGTTTATGGTCCGGTCAGAGGAAAGGGGCCCCGCCTGGTGGAGACTCCCGCGGAGAACACGATATTTGCTTTGTTGACATGTTGATTGCTGCTTAGAATAATGCCGCGTCTGTGGGTAGTCGGCAGCAGGGGTAAACATTACCCGGTAGGGCAGGGTGACGGTATTATAGACCTTATCGAGGTTACCGACTACGCCTTGTTGGGGGACATTTCGAAGGTGAAGGGCAGTCTTTGTGGTGCAGACACATCGGTATGTTGCTGTTTTGTAGATTTTCTTTTTTACGGGGAGGGTTACATAGACCCTCCAGAGGTTACTTAACTCCCTATTATCGCCCCGGGTAAGTAAAAGTTCCGCTCCCGACAGACTGGCCACACTACGACCGCATAAACCACAGTTTCCTCATTTATAATTGGAGAAACTAAATATAATTTCGGATTTACAAGTAGAAATAGCTGAAATTTCCATTTCTGGCATTAGAATTTCAATTTGAAGATTTCTGAAAACGGTTAATCTGCATTAATTGTGGGTTACGGGTCAAGGGTCTATCACCATACAACGTTGGCAACCAGCGAACACCGGAACTTGTAAACAGACTGAATTATGGGATACCTCAATAGGGTCTATACCATACTGTTTACATTATCACATTCACTCGTTCATTCATCTTACCCGCTAACAAGTTATCTACACTGAGGGGTGATGTGGCACTCCATGTTTCATGTACCCGCATGTTTTAGTGCGCATGCTTGTTTCCGCTGTGTCAGGATATGGTATGATGTCGGCGACTTCATTGCGCATGCTTGTTCGACGTGGCTTATTCTGACATCTAAGATGTCTGCGCCCAGGGCAGGACTAGGGCGTCATCTCGATTGGGCCTATTGAAGGCGGACGGGCGGAGTCTGGGGATGGTGGCAGTGACGGTAGTGATGGTGGGCAACAATAGGGATGTCTTGCCACCTATCCCCTCCTCTCACTCTGTCACGCCTGCTCGCATTCGTACCGCCGCCCACAACGGCAGTAGACGACATGGCTTGTTCGGCTCCTGTTGCCAGGTTACAAACAGACGCGTTGCTACGGACACGTTGTGGTATGTATATGCAATTACCCTATGCCATAACATTTTCCCACTAGTCGGAACAATGTTTATATAAACACTACTAAATTAGCACACTTAAAAAAAATGGGTGTGGCCAATTCCTTCAAACCATTCTCCCATTGGTCAAGATATGCCACATTATAATATTGTCATATCCACTTTGCATGGAGAATATTTCCGAGAAGACCACGTAAAAGCGGTAGATGTCAACTTGCATTGGTGTAAAAAGGAAGAATCAAATTGTAGTGTAATACAAGAGTATGAAATTTCATGATTTCATTGGCACGAGGCTGCAATTTCTTATAGCAGTTAGCTGGACGTTTGGTATTTTAATTGGCCGATAACCGTCTCATAATATCTGCATATCTGTCGCTGACAACCTGGTTTCCCAGAGAGGTGACCCTCACTCCCCTTTCGCTCCCTAGAGGATTTCCAGTACCCCCTCTTGACAGGGGGTAAGAGTCTACACCGCATGTTTCACTACGTTTACGCTGTTCCTGCTAGGCCCACATTTTGCAAAGGTAAACACTGCAGCGCCACTTCTAAACGTTCCTAGAAGTCGGGGGCTCGGGCAGGGAAGTGCCAGGAATGCCAGGGTTGCGGGCGGGGCGTGTAGGGGGCGCTACCGGGTAACAGCAGGCCACAAAGAGAGGCGATAGTGAGGGGTGGGGGTGGGCTGCTGGGTGTGAGCTGTTCATAGTGAGCTCCTCACGTTGGTGTTGAATTGCTCCCCCACAGCTGCTCACAACTGCTGCACAGGGTTTCAGGTACCTCAAAGATAGAGCTGCTGTCTCTGCAACGTGATATTCAACTGCTAGTAGATATTTGCATTCTGCTCACCGAGGTACTATTCAATACAGAAAGTATTCATTTTGTCCGAGCTCTGAGGTGGATGCGCTCACATACGTACGCATCTAGTTGATTTAGAGGGTGTCCCACAAATTTATAGATATTAGGAAGATCCCCATCCACTTTGCCTAGTTCTTATTCATTCGAGGTATCACCTGACGCTGGCCACATCCTTAAATTGTTCAATGTCCGCCAGTAACTGGGGAATACCCTGGTGATCAGGTACTTCTCTTTTCACTATCCTGATAATTGCCGGGAAGAAGTTCACGAAGGTCGAGGTCCATCTGCCCTTTACAACACCCTCGATCCACCACAGACTATTATAGAATATTATGAAAGTAAATGTATTATTTGCATGTAGTGACAGATATATATTTTCAATACATGTACCTTCCACGAGGTGATGGTGTGAGTTGTGCGCGTATACATGATTAGATGTATAATAATCCGATTGACATTTACCTTTATTTGGTCACCAGTCTTCATAAAAGTCTGATATGCACTGGGTCTTCTTTGTAGACAAGCTATTAATAATTCAGAATAGGATTTCTTGTTTATGATGGATGCAAACAGCATGCTAGCATATATAGTTCATTCAGCACGGTCCGACGAAGATTACCGGTACTGATCCTGTGGCAAATATAAATCTAAAACCAGCATCCACGACGAATGGGATTACAACATAAATGATTCACAGTGATTCTTTCTCAATGGAATAATACCATTAAATTTACGATGTTGGTATTGTATTGCTCATTTGGTTGACTTCCAGCTATTCATCATTCGGGTCGATGTTAATTGGTATTGGCACAGCACGATGAAAATACCATGGAAGCCTCGTGTAAACACCTCTCTGCAACGGACACAACAACTTGTGTTGAATGAACTAGAGTGAGCGGTATTTGCATTGGCGAGCCGCGGCGTATAGTTCCTGATGGGGGTCGGGGTGAGGCAGTCGGTTCTGAGGATTTTTGGTGTCAGCCTCACATGTGTCATCTCAACAATTAGCTCTGAATGATGGCCGGTGGATAGCGGTTTCAAAGTTTTCAAACCGCTGGCTTTGGTTCCCATTGGGGGCTGAAGGTATATTGTAAGTAAGAAGGTCGGTGTGTGGGGTGTTTGTGGGCATTCTAGGGGTATCAGTGTCCACTATTGTGCACCACAGTCGTCGCCCAGAATTCTTGATAGCCAACACCCGACTAGGGTATCTTCTTCTCCGTGCACTGACCGTCAACTGTAATTCAGACCCGAGGTCACTCTCAGGTCAAACAGATCGAGTTCGACCTTGAACTTAGTGTCACAGAGGTCAAGTGAAGCTACTGTCAGCTGACCCTTCAGGCTCGGACGAGACTAAAGGATGAGTCCAGTTACAGACACCAGGGGGTTAGGTGTAGTTTGTAGTGCGCACACCAGGTGGAGACAGGAACATTAGATGGAGGGGTTGTATTTGTAACATAATGCTGGCTAGAGATTGTAAGCCTTCGGTGTAGGGAGTAATTAGGTCTCTTTGTCACTTTCCTGAAATCCTTCCATGCCGGACCCATTGCCTCTATATATAATACCCTCCAATCGCAATTATTATCATATTGCAATCACTGAAAGTCCTTTATGTATAATATATAGAAGGATATTCATCCTAATCTGTGAAAGAGACAATGTCCCATATCTTGCGGTTTTTTTGTGATAAAGGCTGACGCTTAGGAGAGTGGATGGTTTAAGAAGTTACTGATGACGTAATTTCCACGTCACTACGAGGAATGGCCCATAAGATGAGACATGTCTTTGAATGTTCTCCCTCTTGTGTTACGGTGGTGGTGGACTGTTGTTGGTCAGCGGAGATACCTGATTCCTCGTCTGCTAACTAGTATTGGGCTATCTCTTGCTCTCTCAGATATGGAGCTCACTGCCTCAAGCGGTGCCCTCTTCCGGAACAAGTCACATACAGTACAGACCTACACATAGGTTGTGTAGCTCTGGTTGCCAGTGTAACCTATACACACATAGACAAATATATAAACACGTCACATCCATACTAACAATCACGACGTCCTTCTTGTATACATATAAAACACTCGATTATTATATGTATATATTCAGAATTGGAATTTAACATTCACATGAATCTCTCTGGGACTTAACCATCTGTGTCTTTTTACCGACTACTCCAAGTTCTCTCTCGTTTGTCCTATAGGTAATGATAAATACACACACGCATTGATTGTAAAATACAACTTAGCACACACAGCTACACCTATACCAGCACCCCCCCCCCCCCACACATACACACACACACCTACACACACACACACACACACACACACACACAAACACACACATACACACACACACACACGCACACACACACCTACACACCTACACACCTACACACCTACACACACACACACACACACACACACACACACACACACACACACACACACACACACACACACACACACACACACACACACACCAAACAGAAGTACAGGTAATGGAGCATCCAAGCACCTGATTCAATTTAATTTCTGGTGGCGTGGAGAAAAATCAAGTTTCACGTTACTGTGCTCCGTATGTCTCCGATGTACGGAGGTAATCAAAACATCTTTTGTCCCTTGTTACTTTCACATATTTTCTGATGGTACGTACACAGTGTTTTAACAAATGTGTGTGTGTGTGTGTCCATAATCAAAACATCATCTTTGACTACCTTTGATAATAAGATTTAGGTAACCTGTATTTGAATTACGATGGAAAAAAATATGGTCGTAAAAAGAATTAATCTAATCACCGAAACTACGACTCTTCATCGCCGTGTTCCTAATAGTTCAACTTTTATTAGACATGTGGCTGACATTGAAGAAACACCACACATACATACCTCATTTGCAATACTCAAATTCTCTCCCGCAACTATAAAAAGTGATAATAATGATAATAATAAGTAATATTAGTAGAATTAAACAAACAGAAGGGCCGACTCTATCTACAGTAACGAGACGCCCAGCATTTGATTGTTTTTAGTCTCGCTCCTCATGCTGCTGTTTTTCGCTGGCGAAGCTGCTTGGATTTGGTTTCATGTGAGGCAGGGTTTCGAGAAGCCCTACGCATGCGCGCGCCGGCTGATTTAAACTACTGATCCAGTGCACGGTTAGTTAGCAGCATTGGGTGACAGTTTAATTCTTTGTGTAGGAAATGAAGCGAAGCTCGAGTTACACTGTAGTCTGATTGTTGAGCTGGCGGTGTTTCATTAATTCTAGCTACTGTGTCCATTTCACGCGAGCCTTTTTCAACTTTATCGTGTTCTAGTGGTAAGTCTAGAGGCGCACTCATCCTCCTCTTATTTTTGCACGGTGTTCATTTCAGCATACGCCTTTTACTTTGCCTGTTTCGGGTTTCAGTTATGTCAAATATTAATCGTAATCACGGGCAGAGCGGCCAAGTCGAAATATAAGTTTACAGTAAATGAATGCGAGGAAAGATAACCACTGCGCCAAAGAAGTATACAGACATCAAATGTTCACTAAGTTTCTTCAGAGGCCTCTGCTTTACAAATTTCTAGAGCGATTTATGATGATCTCGGATTCTTGGTGAATAAAGAACCTGAAAGGTATTACATTGGCCATATTCGAATCCACATTCACATCTAGTATAAGTCCCCGTGTTCTAGGCGAAAATAGACTTGTTGGCTCTAGTAAACCAGCGAACAGGAGACGGATGTATTCAATAGCATCAATTAATTTGATAAAGACCTGCAACAGTTCGAATAATAACAGGTTTTTCTCCAGTTTTGGAAAGTTTATACCTGTCACCTGAACAGTTTGTGTGAACTCTACAATTCTACTTACTTTAAAAGAAAACAAAATTATCACCACTCTAGTTATCGCTTCAGACGTCTATATCGAATTACTCATTTCAGGAAACTGTGGGTGATTTCTTTAATAACATCAACGTGTATGAAGACGAACTCCCAATAGGAAAAACGTATCTATCTGAAGACATTCTATCTCACATTTAGCCTCAAGACAAGCTCACAAAAGGTTAACGCGAACATGACATATCACGAAACTGATCCCAATTACGGTAACTTTGACCATAGGTTATTACACAACCAAAATGATAATTGGATTGATGCACTCGGAATTTTCACGGACTTAGATTTGAGAATTAGATGATATGAAGTCAGCGAGATAAACAATCTCATACAAACGGAGGGCATACCACCGAGAAGTCAATTTGGTCGATATTAGACTTATTGTTGAGATCTATTTCACTGGTATTATTTTTCAGGTTAGTATTAAAAACACTTGTAAAAAGTATTTTAAAAGAAATAAATTTCAATTTCGTTTTAAGTGATTCTTGTTCCAGGATACCCGATGTCACCATGCATGTACGATTTAAACTGTGATATCACCTCATCTTTATCTCAAGGAAAGCCTTAAACTTGCTCAAGTCTTTGACTATGAACATTCATTAAATGATTAATCACAATCAGAATAAAGTTCATAACAGTATGTATCCTTCTCTGGCTGTCCCATGTATCCAAACAAGGAGGGTAGCCATAGGGTGCAGGGACTGGAGCCAGTATAGGAAAGCCTATCTAAGATAGCGCTCCACCAACGGGTGTTTGCACAGAGAACAGCGTTTCAGCGTCCTTCACCATAAAGTCAGTCAGAAGGAGGTGATCTTTATTCTACTATATATTTAATCAAATGAACATACTGGGTAAAGGTGTTCTAATTCATTCACGTAAGAAATGCGTGGTCTCATGGGCCTTTCAAGGAATGGTTCTAGAATCCGTTACACCTCAGTTAATTTAGTATAGGTACACTGCACGTTGCACGTAGCACGTAGCACGTAGCAAACCCACAGATTCCCCCATCTACTTTTATTCCTCTAAATAATGTAGTATCTCCGTTTGTAGTCACGTGTCAACAGCCTGGTTGCGCGCGCACGTCTCCTGGCTTTGTTTTCCCAGCACGCCTATCCATATTTTACAATGAAAACGATACTTTTACCATGGATTTCTGCTATGGGTAGGAGAACGGGAAGGGCGTGTCTTACTTTTTAGACGGCATGCTACTTGGGTGTTGTTCCGGCATGCGTGTATGAAAGTGTCCTACCCGAGGTGGCCCAGTTGAGCTTCGACCGGTTACCAAAGCACGTTACCCGACCTCCTCCTCCTTCTGCTTCACAGCCCTGAGCATATCCATGTGTGTGTTCTTGTTGCTTGTGTGTATGTGTGCTCATGATATTGAACCTCTGTGTATGGTGTGTAATATGTGTGCGATGTAGGAAAGGTCGCATTTAGACTAAGGTAATCTTTGTAGGTTGCAGAAGTCTTTTCTCTATATTGTTTTGTTCATTTAAGAAATTAGACCAAAAATTAGAATATCATAGCTAGGCTACTACGACCACTGAAGAAATGAATGCCTGAACGCCTGAAAAGATTCCACGGCACAATATATCTCCATGAAAATGTAAAGCCTCCAAGCGAGGTGGAAAATAATTTTTTCAAACAAATATTAGTATAAGGCAATTGGTTCTATAAGAACTATAAACATACAAATGCCCATTTCTATATTCATTATACTTATTTCTTCTATGTATTTCCTTTACGTCCTTTACATCCTTTATTTTCTATTTCTAAAAAGCACCATATACCATATTAACATTCATAATGTATTTCATTCCTAAATAACCATCCGTTTTAGTGTATGATAACTCCGTTACACACCGATGTAAAAATCCGTATAAATGCACATACTTTGGATGAGTGGGCCAAAGGGAGGATGGGTGGTTGTGGGCTCAGGGTGAGAAGAGAAGCGCCTACACTCTATGCACAGGACCACTACAATCAGCGGCAATAAAAAAGCTGGATTTTAAGCGCTCCTGTTTCTACCTGGCGGTCATGTTGCGCGCGGCCGTTCGACTTGAGCTCGTCAACGCGCCTTCTCCGTGAGCAACTAGCCGCAATGAATCTCATCTATACGATTGCTTCATCAATTGATTTGAAACCGCGCTATTAATGGTTAAGAATAATCGACGGGGATGTCTTGCACGGGTCCCGCTTCTATTGTCTTTTGTTGTTTTACCCTTTGAGGGCGGGTGGGTGGAGAGCTTGAAATCGTCTACGTGAGGCCTTACGATGTTCCTAAAAACCTATATATTATGATGCACGCCGATGTTCCTACTCAAGACTTTCGTGTAAGATAATGAGGTCCCCGATTGTCTATATTATTTGACATTATGCAGTGTACTGCATCGGGAGGGTTTAAATGTCAATTGTAGTAGGCGGACGCCGGACATTTTTGTTAGTTAGGCCTTCTCTTGACACATGTAGGCTAGGTTATCCCGAATTTACATAACGCAAATGGTTTCAGATCCAAAGCACCAGACAAAGCCATTGACTATGAAAATATAAATGAGTAAAACTGATGATAATAGACATATCATCCCATTTAATAGTAACACGATTATAGAAGTGAGGAGTAAGTTCAACAAGGCATTGAACATGACTTAGGAATCAATCCCATAGAGCGATATTACAGTATGATTTCGAATCCCCTTTTTACAAGATGCTGTTTTTCAAACGTTTGTGGACGCCAATTACAGAATGAAATATCAGTTTCTGACATCATTTACACTTACCTTTCATGCATTCTCATAAGATATTCATATTGTTTTCTCGTACACGAATAGCACGGAATTGCGTCATTTTCTTAAATATGGTGGGTTTGCCGAGGGCTTCAGGTTTTCACAGGCCTCCTGGAAAACGGTCAATAATGAGCGGTCATACGATACTGGCCTGGCGTCCTGTACTCCACGAATTCTCATTAAAAACAACAGCTAGGGTTCCATTGAAAAAAAAAACACTATTTCTGGAATCATGAAGCTGCTGTTGGCATTCAAATTTTGCCTGGATAAAGAAGGAACCCTACCTTATCATAGCTTAGAACCTGCAGCATTGCTGTCTCCTTCGAGGCCACCGCATTAGGGTGTAACTCTGGCGATGACTTTGGTTTTCGAAAGCTGTGATCGAGTTCTGGTGGCCGAGTTTCATTTCTCCTTGCTAATCCCATTTTATAGAGACGACCATCCTCATGATGTGACCTCAGCATTTACCATGGCGAAATTATCCCCAATTCGGAGTCTTTCCTTCGAATTGAATGGGCGAAGATTGATTGGTTTAGAGGCTTTGTAACTGAACATGACCACCAATCTCAATGTTCTGCTAGGAATCGGACTCAAACCCACAACCTCATGCATAAGGTAGAACCACAAGTCTCTATCACTGAAGATATTCCGCTATGAGAATATCCTTTACAGATGAAAGCATCTGAACCAATCCTTCTGAAATAAGATACATCGTTATACCCGGAAAGTATGCGATCTATCTTTTTTTTGTTGAAAAATCGTTATTGCTTTCAATTTCACAATCGTTCTTCCAGGCAATAGTACGTGGACATTATTCGTACGCCACATTTCAGTGTCACACATTACTGGATTGGGTGTCAACTCACTACTTTGCACTCTCATGTCGTTACATTGATCATCTGTGTGTTGACTGAAGCGTGCTGTCTTCTCATATTCAGACGCCTGGACAATGCTGCCCCACCAATTGATTGACATCGAGATGTGTGTTCAATCAGCGGATCGTGAAATAGGTTTAGACAAGTGCACTGCCCTTACGAAATATAGTATAGCTATCTCAATTGAGCCAGGGGTTAAAATCTAAAATCAAGCATGAACATTTTCTCCCTGAATAACAGCCTATAAATAGGTCTCTCTATGACGGAAGGAGACTGCTCAGAATATCATTACGTGAGTGCTAACTTAGTGAATTCTGAATAATGAATGCACCTCCATCCTTTTCAGTTGAATGAGAATGGAGCTTCAGCACTACCTGATGGACGTATAGCTAGATTAAATACATAGATATTATATACGTTGGAATCCATATACACCTAACGACACCTGTTGGTGTGTGTATATCCACAAGAAATAGTGGCTATGGGAATATAGTTGGATTCACGTATTCTTTTTTTACAAATTCAAAGTGTTATGAACATAATATACCATAGCAGTGGAGGCGATAGCTTGCAGATCCCTAGTTTTCTTGAGGTTGTATGCAGGAACTAACCAATGTCTTCAACTTACAAAACATTATGTGCGGGCTGGACATTCAAAATTAATCTCATAATTTGAAATACAGAAAATACAACAAATACAGCACCGTACAAGAAATTTGAAAGTGCTTTAAATCAATGTTCATTTGTTCATGAAGTACACTAACTAGTACTCTGATGTGAGTTACCGCGTCTGTTGTAATCCGAATAATCCACTGTCATAGTAATCTCCACATAAAACATGCCAATATAAAACATGCCAATATAATCATCATGGAATATTATAATTATGGTTTGGCAGCATAATTCGGAAAGTCACTTCTGGTGTTATTCTGAAGAGATCTGTCCGTTCATATATGCTAAGCAGATCTTAGATTGTGATAACTTTGTTGTATTTTTCTTTGACTTTTGATGCTTAACTGGTTTGTTCTCTTGGTTAGTCGGTGATAATTCCATAGAGATGAAGGTGAATCTACTTTATGTGAGATATGTTTGTATAAATTTCATCGTTCCTTAGAGGTTTGTGACAAACTTCATGGTTGGAAAAAAGCGGTGGGGATAGAAGGTGAAACAACCTAAGCCCCATCAACCTACATACTTTATGTGACATACAATCAATGCTGTTAGAATAGATAGGTGGCACCGTGTCTCTAAAAGACTCTAAATTAGGAAAGATTTTCATGTTAATTGTCCACGATTCTTTTATTACTCGTTCCTCAAACTTTTTTTTTTCTTTATCGACCTTAAAGTATCACATGATTTCCATAGTTATCAACATAGTGTCCATACCTTTGTGTCAATGAAGTGGCTTATTAATTAGCATAGGTTACTCATTTATGTAGCGGTTTTAATTGCCAAGGCCAAGGCCTCATGTTTTACCTTTTCTCTTTGGCCATGGATGAGGACACCGTGTATTTACCCGTGCAGTCTGTCTTGTTTCCGCAGGACTTTGCTGAGACGACTATGAACGAGCTGCTCGGGTGGTACGGCTACGACAAGGTGGTGGACCGGGAGGACACACAGGGCCTCAACCTGCAGCGTTTTACGTCACGCAACTCGCCCGCTGGAACGCCCACTCCGAGTGACACCAACCGGGACTCCGTCTCCAACGCCAGCTGTGACAGTGACGTCAGAGAGAGCGAGGCCCCCAGCCCAGGTATACCCTCAGACACCAGTTTGAAGTTATCCCGTTTAGGTTAACTCTTTCTGCCCGAGCCTGAATGGGGAGCGTGCGCACTGTAGGACGAGGCATAATACTGTTATAAACCCCAAGGGGGACGAGACTATCACCGCAATGGCGTCTGTTTGTCGTATGTTTGTCACTTAGTAACCTCTAGATACAAGTTACTAGAGTTACTAATCTAATGCCCACAGAGTATAATGATGAACATAGTATCTTTTTATTTGTTGTGAAAAAATGGTGTAAATCTATCTATTATTTCTCATAAGACATAACGTTTGTGATGATGACACATAAACAATGCCTGGAGGCATTCCTCGTCCCCTGGGTGGGAATGCCTCCAGGCATTGCTAGGACTGAAAGAGTTAAAGAGTTGGTTCCACCAACACGATGGATTTGCCGTGATATATCTTGGTATATCTTACAGTGTCGCGATATGTCGTACCTCCTTTATCGCAATACGTAGTACGTGATGATATGAGTATTCTCTCGTGATGTCATGTGTATATTTTGGTGCTCCACCACCGCGACACCTCAAGACATATCACGGCAAATATGCTCGCGATTATTCAAAACCTAGCAAGATTTAGCAAGACAACCAAATTGTGACTAATCTCGATGCATCGTGTGTGTTGGTGGAATCAGCACTTTAGGTTATATAAGTACGATGTGATATATACAGGCCAGAACCCTATTTACCTTTAGATGACCGATAAGTCTATTACCCCATTCGATCATGATGATATGGGATATTTTGGATCCCTGCAGCCCTGGTGGGAATGGCTCGCATATTGCTTTTAATTTACCAATGTCTTTACAATGTTATATCTGCGGACGTTCATGTGTCAAGGGTTTGAGAGACCTCATTGTCAACAATGATGATACCCAGTTACAGAGATATGTGTCTTATAATGAGGCACCTCTTTGCAAAGGACATTGTCATCCCGCGGGGTATTTTAGTTAGGAGGATCTAATTCATTGATTTACCGTTATCGAAATAACAATATCACAAAGATATTCATGACCTTTAAAACGTATCTATATTTAATATTTCAAACATAATAAATACATCAAAAGTAAAAGGATGCTGTATAGCTCGTCACGAATGTGGTTGTGGTATCAAGCAGTCACACCTAAACATATGTCCTCATGAAAAGGGGGGGGGGGGTGATTAAAGGAATCCAACTTTTGGAAACTATGAGTATATCACTTCATAATCCATTGCGTACAAAAGGAGACGTGGTATGTATGTTTCTTCTTGAAATCACTTAATAGTTATCGATGACATTTAATCAAATACACATGTACATATATTCCCAATTTCTCTTTGACTGGTTGATAGAACAATCAGCATAGTATAGCAGGTATATGGAGTTTGCCTCCATATACCTACTTCTGTTAAGGTGTCGAATGTTCAGCCAGTGATACTCTACCTTCTATTTCAGGTTCGGGCAGTGAGATAGCCGCGCACCACCAGACGTTAGTGACTGCACTGACGTCCAATAAATCACCATCCTCCTCTTCCAAGTCACCCAGTAAGTACCTATTGCTATCATACTCTCTAGCCGGCTTTGTTACTGTATTTATCCCTGACCAGTTTGATCAACGATGCAAGCCTGAAGTCTGATCATGATATCATACCGATTATGTGACACACACCTACACAAACATACACCTACACACACACACACACACACACCTACACACACACACACACACACACACACACACACACACACACACACACACACACACACACACACACACACACATACATATATATATATATATATAGAGAGAGAGAGAGAGAGAGAGAGAGAGAGGGAGACAGACAGACAGACAGACAGACAGACAGACAGACAGACAGACAGACAGACAGACAGACAGACAGATACATTACATCATTCACTTTGTCACTATAGCAAACAGCATTATGGCGCATGATGGTCAGCAAGGAACCTCAAAATAGCCTAACAACCATAACCATGGTGATGTTGATGCAGTGAATAATTATAGAGAAGCAATTCGCTCCCTGCAATAATATATGAATGTCATGAGATCATATTGTGATAAATATAATTTGAATTTAAAGTTGTGTTCGAATTCCTAAAAAGTCAAGAAATCACATTTTCCTGCAGTTCTGAAAAATAAAATAGAACCCAACTTGTTTGGAGAAGATATCCTTCATTTGAGTTAAATATGACGCGGGTTGTCTTAATTTGAAGTCTTTAAAAAGGTCATATGTTTCGGTTTCAACTTTAATTTCCCATTTACGAAACCGATACCCAACGGAAACATAATTTTACACGAACTTCTAATAAAAATTCCAATTGCTTCATAGAAAGTAATGTTATCGATCCCTTAAACACCATATCCCCACAGTCAATCCCACGGTATTAGTTGTCAATCCTAATGGCCTTTCGGTCATATGTGTATGTATCGCATGTCTTTTTAAACATTTATTTTTTCCAAAAAAATATAACAGTTCTATTATAAAACCATCATGTCTGTTAAGTCAACGATAGAAAGCATTTAGTTATAGCTTCAGCAATAACAATGCTCCTTCAAGAAATTGGCCTAGTATGAACAATCCTCTGGTTTCCTCAAATTGAAAAGGCACCAACCGCACGACCAAATTGCCTAAATCTCCGTTGCTGCCCCCTTGTAACTTAATAATTCAATATGTTGATAGCTGGCATAGTGGACACACAGAAGAGTAGAGAGCTTGATACTGTAATTGATCGTTTCAGGTTGTTTCACTGCATTTTCGCTTTTAAAGATTGTATTTTAATGGAGTTGGTGTCAGGGGTAAGATGTCGCTATCTTTGGCAGTCTCTAGTTCGGAAAAGACCTGCCAATGGTCAGGAATGTTCAGAGTATAAACTCACAAACAACAGTGGGTCGGAATTCCATCAACTACCTAGGGAGTATGATCAGTGATATTGTCAAGACATTTTAACACAAGAAGAGGAAGTGTCATTATCCATGACGCCTCTAGAGGTGCCGTGGCTCGAACTTGTAACATAACAACACCTTAATAATCAACATACATGTTGGATATCTTAGTTGATTTTCATGGATCAGAAACAATATGTTTTTAATTGAAAAAAAAAAAGAAATTGGGTTTGAACCTGGGACATTGGCACCATTTAAAAAAGAAATTCCAGCATCAGGCCCAGAGGATAGACACCCTGCTCAACCGATCTTAGGTGTTTCATTCTACATCGTCCCAAAGTGACATCCCTTAGGGAGCGTTCAATTATTATTGCCATGGTGGAGGGGGCACATTTTTTATGGGGGGGGGGGGGGTGCCAACATTTTTGGGTATTCCAAGGGGGGGGGGGGGGACTCTTTTTCTACTTAGATTATGCAATTTGGCACCACCAACAGATTTCTTTCGGGATTGACAGAATCAAAGCCCATTGATTTCGTTGGGTCACAGACCGAAAACAACTACCCTCTCCGATTATTTGATACCGACGCACAGTCGGTGGCATCATCGACAGACTTTTAGGAGAAACAAAAAAATCTCCGACCTTTTCGTCGACCAATGGAAACGGGCTTTTAGTCTACTTTCTTATACTACTTCACAGTTCATTACTTCTATGTACGGCGTAGGTTATTCGTATGCAGTTGAAGATTGAAGGGTCTCGTCACTTTAGTTTGTCTTGCCCGAGCTATCTTAAATACAAACCATCAAAATCGTAGACATGTACCTCTGTTATTCTTCAATGTATGCTCACGAACTTCATTTTAATGCAAACGTGCCTGGGTATATGTTAGAGAAGGACAAGAGAAGAAAAACGCATTCACGATGCAGCCATTGCAATATAAGCTGTCTTTATGCTATATAACTGTGGATGAATGCAAATATGAAAATTGCGGCACCGTCACAAATCACCATAAATGGGAAAATAGAAGAGAAACAGACGTACAAGAAATACAAAAGAGACGCAGGATATGTTTATCCGTTGTAGTCATGCACACTGGGCTGGGGTCCCTGGTTACCATGACGACGTGCGTGCGTCTCCATGTCAACGCCAGGAGCACGAATCATTATCCATGGAAACAATCCATGGCATTTGTAACAGAATTCCTGACATTTAAGGGGCATCTTTTTAACGAGCGAGGATCAAGTGCCGGGGCCTGATCCATACACGAAAGCATCCTAAGCTTTACTCCTTTTGCCACGTGCTTACCAACCCGCCTGTTCCCTCCACTCCTGTTGCCCCTTTCCCATCCCCGGTTGCTCCACCCCCCACCCTCGCCCCCACCCACCCTCTAGATTCTTAGAGGAAAAACGAAAGGAAAGAGAAAGAGTAAAGATTTAAATGCGAAAAGCTGGTATGTGGCGGGTTGCCAATGGCAACGGGCCCAAGCACGGCGTCCTACCACGCGGTCGTCGCCATGGAGATCTGTGCTGGCGAGTATAATGAGGTGTCATGGCAACCCGCACCTAGTGACCTTGTTTATCGTTGTCTAAGTAACGGATCCCTGCACGGAGACGTAACGCACGATCACAGGGGGCTCCGCTGAGGGCCCCCACCCCCTTCATGCACCCTCGTACCCCCCTTATGCCCACCAACTACTTGGGAAACGGGATGCGGCTTTCCGGCCTTCCTTGTAAAAAGAGCGCGCGGTGGTCTTGGTGACAAAGCCACTCAGTGCCGCCCGAGGTTGGCGTTTGACTTTGAGCGCGCTTTTTGAAACCCCAGTCGGCGCGGGGCAGTGTTTCAGGCCGACTCGCCAGTTGGGCGCCGGCCACGGTGGATCTCACTCCCGGCGGGAGGGTTATCCAGCCGAGATCAAAAGGGTGCCGCCCGGGGTGGGGTTGTGGTGCAAGGATCCATGCGGTGTGAGGTTGTGCAGGTGACCAGAAGGGGCTGGTCGGTCAGTATACGGAGGATGGCAGGTAACAGATCCACACGCCCGTCAGGGTGCGCCTAGTTCACAGCCATGGCGTGAGGGGGCGCCTACGTCGACCGTCACCTTATATACCCTCGCCTGGAAGCCTGGCCTATGTACTCACATGTTAGGCCAGTTTAGTACTGCCATTTTCCTGGTGCGTTGTGAGATTGCAATGAGCTGCTTCCCTGGCTAATGCAATTGGTTTAGATGGTGTTCCTATGGCATTCCGAAATTGAAATAGCTGGACATTTCTTTTTATTATCAAATCCGCTTGGTTGTGGTATCAAACAACAGAGCAGATATCATATTTTCTTGTGTCAAGGGCGACACATGTGGATGTTTAGATAAAAATATATGAATGACCAACTGTCAGTTTTCAAGTCTTTATTTTGAAAGGTTAAAATGAATAACAATATAAAATAAACTGTAAATGAGTTATTCATTTGAGAGATTTCATTTGCAAAGTTCAAGGTCTCTCAGAATATCCCTCGACCTGTCCTATTATTTATTTAAACAGGGAACCAGTCAATATAAAGGGGTGTGTGCAGTGCATGTATATACATAGCTTAGCAGTATGCCGAGTGTAACATACACGTATACACATACACACAATAATGATACCGTCTTGAAGGCACATTTCTTTGGAAGATTTGATCTTGTGAGTTTGTTCTTATTTGATTAAGTATAGGTCGGAGAATGTTGTATGTTGCTGGTTGTGGAGAGGAATAATGTTAGCCACCCATTCCCTTAGAATGACAACCATTGCATGCATGCGACAGCACGCGGATGAAACCGTCTGCATGGATTATTAAAGTCTTCAATTTCAATTATCATAGTTGAAAGCCAGAGTAACTGTTTTATTGAGGATTATATTTCTGTATCGCTATAAAGGGAGGATGATATGCTACAAGGGAAATATGGTTCTCATGGCTGAGGCTTTTATATGCTTTATAGGAATAACAAGACCTTCATGTAAAAAACATTCCTTGTTTTGTGGTTTGAGCAGCTCCAATGAAATAAGCTTAGACAAACTAATCTAATCTTGTTCTCATGTTTCGGGACTTGTCTTACAGTGCATCTTTTGGAATTGTGTCTTTTATTTATAAAGATAGACTGGAGGCATCCTTATTTCAACATTTCATAAATAGACCACTTATGACCGCTACGCATGTTCCGGAACAAAATGCATAGTTACAGTATAGGCTACATTGAATGCTTTGTTTTTTCGAGATTTGTGCTCATTAGTTACAGGTTTTCTTACCGTATATCATAAAATATATACAGCCAATTCTTCATTCGCGACAACTGAGTAACTATCGTTCGAGTAGCAGTTGAAGCCATATCCAAATGTGATTTCACAGAATAGGATATTTCATTCTAGCTGAACTGAAATGTAAAAGCATGTACAAATAGCTATTATTACGCTATCCATATAGTTATAGAGATGAAGAAACCACTGGGCTTCCACTGGGATAGAATTCTGATACATGGCTGCCATTTTTCTATTTGTTCATTTACATCTCAGCATGACTTCTTCATCAGATATGTATGTATTATACATGAATCTCACTATACCACTCTTTTCAACCGAATGTATTATTTTTTTCTCTGAACTCATCATGGTGATTACATCAATTTTTCTTTTAATCATTTGGAAGATTTCTTCTGCATAGTTGTGTATACGAAAAAAAATATCCGAGTAGACATATCCCTACCCTTGGTGTTCTATCAACATATTATAGTAGAGGGTCGGTGGTTATAATGATAGGAATTCCGCTTATGTCAGGGAATAGGTAAAAAGTGCGGAAAATAAATAACTCTTTTTGTGTTCCCGATAGAGATTATTCTGTGGCACTTTCATTGGATCATAAGGCGACTTCCAGGTGAGGGCTAGTCATCTATGCACGGGCCTAGGATGGGGGAGGGGTAGGGGGTGGAGAGGGCTGACGTGTCATGATGCATGTCAGACGAGGGCAGACAGATATGAGGTATATATACACCCCTGCTCCGACACTCCCCCAATACAATGAGCTTCTCTACGTTAATTCAGTGGTAAGCCAATACGCCTGTTAATAATGCCAATATCAGAGCAGCTCACCCATGGGTAGCCTCGGCCAGGCCCCGGCGCCTTCTTCTCCGTAATTAATGGTAACCATACGCCGACGTCCCTATGCCTCTCTGGCGCCTTCACCATTGTCTCTAGGCCGAGGTTCGGTTGCAGACAACATAAGGAATGGTTTATGCTGTCTGTGTACAGAGGGGAATCTCAGACGTCGTTTCATGTAACTGTAAAGAAGCTGCGAGATAGACGCCGAAGAAATAGTTACCTGGAAAGTGAAAAGAAAATAGATATATATATATACATCTTTTTATATATATATATAGTTTCTTTTTTTGTTGCTTGTGATTCCGAACCATCTATTGTTACACGGGGGAGACTGGGCAGTTCACGGAGCAGAGGGGATATGCCATCTACTTTTTTTACCTGGGCCTGGTACTTGTCCTTCGCCTCCTTTACGTGCCTGCAACAGGTGAGGGCTTGTAATATAAATACATAGGTGCTTGTCTCTCAAAGGCAGATTTATATTGTCAAGAGTCATAATGCAATGTGACCCATCGTATATGATTTACTTCTCTGGCAGAATATTAGGTGACGTGACATATTTTAGGATTCGCCAACAGAGAAGCCTTTTTTGAATATAATTTCCAACAACAGATGTAATATGTATATTTGAGATCGGAACATTTGCTTTTGACCGAATCCTTTTAAATTTTATTCAATGGGATTTATTCACTGACAAGGTCAATTACGCTGCGATATGTCATTGTTGCTTGCCGGTTATGAAATTGACCTTCTTTTCAAAGGTCTGTAACTTTCATCATTATGAACTATATCTGGAGAGGCATTCAGGGTGTAATACGGAATTCGGATGTCATTGCCCCTGGTGCATTTGACCTTGTCTGTCTGGTCCATCTCCTACAAACCCACTCACCAACACACATACACTCGGGACCCAGTCTTCTTCCGTTTCCCACGTTGCCCACCAGACGTCGCGCCGGTCCGCCGTCCAATTACATGCTGACCATTGGCGGCGTCTTTGGTTCCATTTGTCTTGCCGCGCTCCCGTTACAGCGTTCCGGCGGATGCGGGCTGACCCCCTTACCGCCCGCTGCGCCCCCTGCTGCCGGACCCCGCCGGACACGGGTCACCCGGGCCGGTATAAAGATGTTGGCGCTCGCCCTGCCGCATAAACCTGTTCTCCCCGACATTGGCTGTCCCTAACAACGGGGGACACGGGACCCGGCGGCCCTAGCAACAGGATCTGTTGACAGCCGTGGCGGTGGGCTAACGGCGCGGGCTGCGGAAATGGAAGCTGCGCCAAGAAAATGCGTGGTGATTCCTTTGTTGGCAAAGCATTGGTTTGCATAGGAGGCATCTCTTTAGACGAGGATCAGTACCTCCTGGCGGATGTGACTGGACGTATGGCAGACAGACATACCAGGAGAACCTCTACTCCCCGGCGACACCGCCCTCACCCCCAAAGTCCCCATCATGCACTTCTTTGTGCAATGTATAGGGAGGTACTCGTCAGACATTTTATAGTCATTACTGTTATCAACTATATATATATATGTATGTGTGTGTACCTGGAATGAGGTACCTCGCCTTTTCTCCTGTCACTTTATAAACCATCATTGACCATACCTTATGATTTATCCTGAACAAGCTGAAATTTCTTTTACACAACTGCCATCCCCTCTCCTTTACGTGTCTCGCTTTTGTCAGAGAACAAGCATTTTATCTTGTCATCAACTACATGTATCGGAAGCAGGTACTTGCATTTGAACGCTCCTCCCCACACAATACATATTAACAAACAACCTCTATATCTTCCTGTCATTATTAACCAATAACTTTGATTCTTCTTCGACCAATTTCTCTATCGATTAATCCCAACGAAGCAACAGAACCAGGCAAAAAATAGCATCAACCACCCCTCCAACCTGCGCCGCGACGCAACATTTATAGCCATTACAACTGTGATTTCCTCCTCTTTCACACAGCCCATAATCCCATAGCCTCTCCGAAAGAGTCAAATGCTGTGCTTTGCCTTACTGTCTTGCATAAAGGTGTCACCCATTGTGATCCTGCTCCGTGAGCGCCCCACTCGAGACCACCCCCACTGACTGGGGTGTATAGGTACCCTGTCACTCGCCCGACTACTCTTCGTCCCCCGCTCTCTCCTACCCGACCCTCGGGCCTACTCCTGCTCTTGACTGCGGGGAATGTTCCATTAAAATTGTGGAATCAATTTTTGTCGCGAGGTAATTGTGCGCCGGTTGGGGCCGTGTTGGCCGATCCAAGGCGGGCGGGTCGAGTGACGCGCTCTCAAATTTACTTTGCATCCTATGTCGATGCAGCTGCTGCTCGCGCCGCTGCGCGCTGCTCTCCGGTTCTAACCGTATGATGGAGTGGAAGCGGGGCAGATGGGGCGCCCGCCAAGATGACTCGAAGTCGGCACTCGTTTCACCCTCATCCCCTCTTTCCACTCCACAACTCCCCCCTCCCACAACCCCGCCCACTGCATATACAGCCGTGTCCGCTAATGTATCTGTACGTACATAAGTAAATAAACTCACATATAACTTATACATATATATATATATATATATATATATATATATATATATATATATATATATATATATATTATACATTATATATATTTATATATATATATATATATATATATATATATATATATATATATATATATATTATTACACATTATATTATATTTCTTCTCTTATTTTTGTAATGTACACGTATTTGTACGGCTGAATCGGTTCTGTAATGGTGCCCGAGTCACCACAGAGAGAACCTCATGTAATATTTGTAATGTTTTAGGTGTGGTGTTTGTATCCAATATTACGTCTTATATGCATGCATATAAAATGAAATTAATGGTACTCTGAACGTTCTACTCTGGTATTAGGAATATAGTATAACCTTAGTTGGCATTTCATATGAAACCGTAGACATAAACCAACAGGATAAGCACCCTGTATGACACGCCTATTGATCCACAATATCATACTCGTCCAATACAAGTACATGTACTCTTATTAATCTATGCGTAGAACTCAATGCCGGTCAATAAAAATCTACTGCGCACATTTCTTATGCCCAAAAGAAATTTAAGTAACTCTATACTTAATAGCTTATAACTCAGAGAGTGGGGTGTAATTGTAGGATACTTTAGAAGGAAGTCGTCTTTTTATAATTTGATGTACATATTGGAGACTTGGATAGACCTTTATTCTCTATGTTATATATGTTCATATGACATCACACACCTAGGGACATACATCCAGTTTCAAATATATTTTATCTGCATAGACTTCCATATAATGGTGAGGGATTACCAACCATGATTTGCACTGCTGTTTCATCTTCAGATTCTCACACTATAAATGTCTGTGACTGTTGTTTTTAATCGCAATTCTCAGGTTTCCACGATTTAGAAGAGCGTATATCCAAACCACAATGAAAAATCTTAGGGCATACTTTTGAATGCATCTCCTTGCCTTTGCATTGGATCACTTTGTAGACGTTTAAACAAGCCCCCCTGTCTTGGTCTCCTCCAAGCCCACGTATAGTGGTATCCTGTGTACAGACAGTCCATGAGGTTGACTTTTTCCCCATGAGCTCCGTCTTTATATTACACCAAAGTTGGTGGCGAGGTCCCAGCCTTGGGAGACATTTACTCCCCCCTTGTGAAGGAATCGCATATCAGGATATATAGTGCACAAATCTAAAGCAGGATAAGCCGCACATACATCGACACCACCTTAGGCCTGTTGTGTTTGTGGAGCACAGGAAACCGATATAGTCAAACAGACGAAAAGCCAAACAAAAATACCCTGCCTCTGTCTCTGTGTTTTGAAAGGCACAGACAGGGCCTGCAACCTTAGCCCAGTGGTTACATGGTAACGTGATAGCCATGGTGCGAGGGGACATGGTAATATCCAAATGGAAAACAAGACTAACGTTACGCACGTCTATGGGCCGGCTGTGACCCTAGCCGGGGCAGGTGGAGGTAAGGCGACATCCCTCTGTGCCTCCGACTCTGGTGAGTAGAAAAAAGATACGAGAAAGAACCAATAAAAACCCTTCACAGACACACACGTATATCGCTAAGGCACCGCTACTCGACGCTGATCACTACACAAAACCATGTCTCACTACCGTTCACCAAATTGAAATTCAACCAATTTCGTGCACGGCGCATGGCGCGCCTCTGGTATGCTCACGCACTCTTCAGAGGTCAACAGGTACAAAGCAGTCAGCCAACAGCCACGCCACCTGGATGTCAACTGCCGCACGAAAGCGGCTTCTCATTTTGGGGTGGCCTTTTTGATATGAGTGAAGAATGTCAGAGATTTGAAAAATAGATAAATGGTAAATACCATGAGAAAACAAAGGCAAAAATACGCCGAGCAAACAGAGGTTTGATTAAACGTAGTGCGTATTTGATACCGGTTATTGTGTGATTCATCGTCAGGTTTACATAGCTTTTGTTGATGTTCTCCTTGCTATTGCTACCTGACCTTGCATACTTGTATTTCATCCCTATAAGTACATAGTCAAATGAACGCGATCCAGCAAAGACGATACACGTTATTTTCCCTTTATACACAGTTTCATAGGAGTGGCTTGTCTCAGATAAAAACGTCACTTCCAAACTCTGTGGGTAATCCGGGGTTAAAATCCATCGTATTCTGACACTTTCAAGTTGATAGCGAAAGCACGGACCGAGCATTCCCTAACAAACCTGAAAGATATATACTTCATCAACTCTTGAAAGAACGTTTCTGTGCATGCAAAGACCAAAAGTAAATAAGCCAGGGGGAATATATAGTCGACAAAAATCTTGCTATGTTTTCTAATTCCCTCCACGCTTTTTTTTTATCCTATTACACATTCTATACATAGAAGTATCGAGCACAACTTATCGTTTATCAAAGCCTCAAATTCTTGGGTGTACTGTGCCGATAATACACGATCCATGCTTGCAAGAAAGTTCTCAACGGAAATACGCCATTATGATCTCTTGGTAAACTTTCTGCTTGCTATAATAGGTGACACCGTAAAATACACCATTGGATACTTTCAAAGGCAGGGCATTAACTATTTGACTTTCTCTCGCACACACTTGCATTCAGGTGAGAAAAGTAATGCGTAAATTGAGTCCTCTGTTGAAAGGGGCCCCCTAATGGCCCTCGCTTTCGCTCGCGCGAGTCCGGATGGGGATCGAAGTTGGATACGGTTGCCATTGACAACAAATCCTCGATCAAAGTCCAGGATGACCCTCTTCAGCAGCACATCCGATTCTTACCTCCGACATTAGAGAGGTGCAAGTCGACCGCTACATCAAAGGACCTGGTCGGAGTGCGAAAGCGGGCCCTAGCTTTCTAGGCCGTAATGGGTTTTTGGTTTTTGTAACAGCCGACTGTTTGCACCTTCCGACAATGGCAGCTATGGGTCGCTTTTGTGTCCGCCCCCCACCAAAAGGCCACCGCTAAGGGGGCGCCACTGAGGCGGAGTGGGGCGCGAGCATTGTGTAACACTAGCGCCATCATGTCATTACAAAACATAATTCGGCCCTAATGAAATTCGACAAATCGGGGCCCCCTGGTAATAGAGCCCGTGTTTGCGTCGACCGGTGTCTTAGCTAGGGAAGCGGCGCTGATGACTTGCCGTGTCCGGTGGCTGCGCGCGCAACCGGAAACCGGGGGACACTCGCCCCGCTCATAATCGCGTAACTCGGACGCGGCGTGCGACAAACTGTAGGCGCGCGGCGCGCTACAGTGGGCGCCAAATCAGTAGCCGGCCAGAAATTACATTCGCCACCAATTACGCTAAGAATGCCCCTGTCGTCCACCCTCCCTCCCGCCCAATTCCCTTTTATCCAGTGTCATTTGTGACAGCCACCTCTTTCCCTGCCTCCTACCTATACTCCTCATCCCTCATCTCCATGAATGACTAGGGAGGAGGGGTAGCGCAGTAGGTGAAGTGTGGCACTCAAGATAGCAGGGCGGGGTTTTTCTCTGCGTATGTTCACAGTCGAGACAGTGAATCTAGCGAAGTCTCCCGCTCGCCTTAGTTCCGCCTTTCTCCGCGAGATGCCGTTGTCTTCGACGTTGGGTTGCCATGAAGAAGCCGGTATTATGGATGCCGCACGTCGTAACTGGCCTCCTTGTGTCTCTGATAGGCTAGTTTTCTCACGAATGGCTTGCCGCTATCAGTGACTGACTGTGAACTCTCACCTGACCCCTAGTCGACAAACGTAACACAGTATAGATTGTCCCCGGATACATATATAATACGAAGAAACTGCATCAGTTCTTGCTTAGACATCCATAGCCACTGTAAATACGCTATGAGTTTTGGTTGCAGAGTACTTCCCTTTATTTGCGTGAGATTACATGGCAAACCAAAATGAATTTCGTATTTTCAGTAGCTATATGGATCGAGTGCGTTTCAGATTTGATCTCACCCCTTTCATTGGCTAATTGGATAACATTTGTGACATTATTCTCCATTGAGAATCCTTTTACAATACTCCATGGGCGTTGAGAACATGCTCCCCATATTAAGTCTATATATATATGGGAGAGAAATACCAGGGGTTAGATAATTATATAGAACTGCATTGAGAATCGTATAAAGACACAAAACACCACACGTTTTGATGGGCCGCAATCGTCATCGAGGCGAAGCCGAGTGGCGATTACAGCCAATCCAAGCATTTTCAATTGCCTTGAATAACATCACAATATCAGATTAATTCAAATTACTTCGCAAATCCAGTTAACATCTTGTATGTTCTCTGAAATCCTGTAGTCGATTGGCCAGTTCCTTATGACGTGATCTCCCATCACTCCGCCTCGCGTAGTATTGTATTAGTATTTTGAAATGTTATTCCTATGGCTAAACTTGTAACAGCCCTGGAGAGATAAAGCCCGAACTCTATGTGAAGGAGAATGGGTGTTTTTCTTTGGACCTGTTTATAAAAGATCTGCTACCATTGTTTCTAACTTTTATCACTAATTGATCCATCTAAATCAAATGACACTAACATTTAATTGCACAGCGTCCTTAATCACATACGCAAAACAACAGGGAGCTGTTTCAAAACCATAGACTTAACCCACGTTTTGAAACAGCTCCCTGATCTCATCCCGCCATGACATAAAACCAGTTGTTGCTACGGCATAAACATTGCGCTTTGTTTAATTATAAGATTAGATGATAATACTGAACGAGTATAAAAATACTACTGGATAACAGACACCACCCCGAAGTATGCGGATATATATGACATACTTTATTGGCTACATGTTTGTATACCCTCAGTGGAACCAGTCATAGAAAGAAATATAAAAATGTAGGACAGTTTCAGGCTCTTGTTTTAATGACATTAGCCAAGCACATGTGGCAAGTCAAAAAGAAGTCATGTTGGTCGACATTATGAGACAGGTAACTTCGGTGAAGATATACGAAGCCATGCAGGAACTGCAATTCGCAGGATTTCCAAGGTGGAAGTGCAACAACTGAGCGTCCTTGGCGCGGAGGTAGAGTTGACATAGAGTCAACTACATTAGATGACACGAGCTTGGATTGTCCGTAACCATTGAGATTGATTTAAACTCCTTGTCCTAACAAAGTAAAACAGGCCTTCACCAACGAGTATAGAGTACTCGTTGTCTGGTCCAAACTCGGGGAGAGAGGCTGGCGACTGAGATGGAAATCGAGGAAACTTAGATATGGAGATCATGAAACAAAATCACTTGGGAAGGCTGAATCTGTCCAATGAAGGGGGAAAGATAGAAATCCAAGCTATTTGGATACGGGGCTTAGTGTGTGTGTGTGTGTGTGTGTGTGTGGGGGGGGGGGTGATACTGAAGGGGATATAGAGCTGCTGTTGCAGTTTGGTGACAATCGTATGGTGAGTGAGTGAATAGACTGAGGCGATGCTGAGCGGGGTGACACGGGGCCCACTCACGAAGAGCTCATCGCGAGGTCCTCTCATGGCCTTAATGGCGTGCTCTGCCCGCTCCGGATGGTGGTCGCTGATTAGACGCGCGGTCGGGTTGCTCGCCGCCGACGCTAAAGACCATTTGTGAGCTGCTCGTGTTACTGTTACCATAGACCCGCGGGCTGCTGACCCGGCCTCACCTGTGGTGTCAGGTGCGTGGCGGAGCCTTTACACCCTCCCACCAGGTGTCAACTAGTCCCTGTTCATCAGTGCCAGGTCCCAAGGCGAGCTGCTCATCTTAGGGTACAGAGCACAGCACATACCCATCCCCCACTGCCCGCGGTAACCCGAGGCTCCTCGGAGCAACTCAACCAGACCACCTTGTCTTTGAGGACACGGGGGTGAGCTTCTCTCCGTATCCGCGATCCCCTCACCGCCAAGGTTCAGATCTTAGTAGAGGATGTCTCAGTGAAGGCCATACGCTACCCGACGCCCTGTGTGTAATGCCTTAAGGTGCGTCAACTTTGTGCTACCTTAAGCCCGCGGCCGCGGCTACAGCAGCATCCTTAGCCAAGTCCGCGCTTTCTTCTAGCTCTGTTTCAAAAGCCTCCCTGGGCACTCGTAAGTCTGTGACACCGGACCGCCGGTGCCCGCCGTTGTCTTGAGAAAAACCTGTCTCGTAGCGCGACGTCGACATTTGTGTGTAGTTAGTATTACAAAGCGGTAACTTACTTACAAGGGGGGTCCGATGGCAAAGGAGCCAGATAATGGAGCTGTGGGCTCCGAGAATCAAACCACAAAGCATGTACCGGCCGAGGCCCAAATGGTCCTATTTGCAATAGTGGAGAAAGAGGGGGGGATGCAGTAGAGACTGTGCATCAGTAGCACGAGGCTATTACTTTGGGTGCGATAGTGTACAATTGCTCCTGCACAAAGCGCACAAGTCGATTCCATTAAATGACAAACGAATCAGGCGCCCTTCTCTAGCGTTAAAAGGGCGAACGTTGCATGACAACACAAGCACCATGCGCCCTGTGTATTTTGTACGATACTCGATACAGGGGAATACAAGCCACAGCAAGCCCATCACACACACATACATAGATGTCTCTCATGCCACAAGGAAGGCGAGTTGAAAGTGGTAAAACCGCAACATGACAGGAAGATTGGCTTCTCTGTGTAACTGCACTGCGGGATACGTTTGATTCCCTTCCTGTGTTACTGTTGTGTGGAACTAGGTACTTCCTGAGAGCTCCCCACGCAAAGTGTAGGTACGTTATCTTAGTGCTGACAACCTGCCCCGGGGGATTCGTGCCGGGGTATGCTTGTGGTTCTTCCATTCTCTAACTATTCCTGTTAGTGTCAATCTACACCGCAGACATGTGTAGATATGTAGCCAGATTATTATCGGCGATTTGGATTCTGTCAAAAATAAAAATGTCCTCCTCGGACTTTACCAGAAACAAAACTGATCGATGATAATGACGATTCAAGTTCTGCAGACGTAGCAATTATCATAAGTCTTCAAATGGCGAGATTTTATCCGTGAGGCAATATCAGAGGGAAACCGTATGGTCTGTCGCATCGAATGGGACGAAAAGAAATAATTGGCAAATTGTCATTAAAATAGTGCTACATATTTAGCTTATTTAACAAATATCGTAATCTTCATTCCAACTCTGACTTGAGAGTAGTTCAAATGAATATAACAGAGACAAATGTATATTACGCTATACCTTCCATCATACGTAACTCTATTCCTTCCATAATACCCCTGTTACTATGAAACCTTCTCAAATCTTTCACGTTTTAGTACTAGATTATTCTCTGGAATACTGCTTGGGAATTGTTGTAGTTTGATTGGGACCTTAACATTCCACTCTTATTACAAAGTGCCTCAAAGTTTGGTGGCACTTGATTGGCGAGTCTGTCCGGTCCACCCTCCGTCTTCAGGGATTGGACAGCGGAGTAGTGTAGGGAGAGTGGAGATTGAAGCAGGGTTGTTCCCCAGAGGGTCTATGAGTACATTGTAGTTAGTTATGAGTTACCGCTTCATTGAAACATAAAAAGGGTTTTCTAAACTAGAATCCATGCTTGTTTAGGGGTGTTTCAATGTGTTTATTTACAAAGAATAATTTAAGGGGCAACTTAAGGGAACAACCAATTATTTGCCAATAATATTTGATTCACTGGAAGAAACTTTACTGAAACAGTTTTTCATGAGATTTCCTATAAATGCTTCAGACACGTACTTAAACAGATAACTACATAGGTCTGTCATGATTTCATATCTTGTGGAATTGAAATATGAACCCTATAGTAGACAGCCTCACCGTTGTAAAGGATCTATCTATTTGTATTTCAACGAGATAGATATCTTATAGATTCTCAATATTTGATTGGGTATGCATTTGTGTAAACATACTGTATGTCAAAGGTTTCTATACCACGTCGCCATTGAAGTGAAGCGTGATACTTCAGAGGCTGTGATTAATACCACGATAATTAACGTCGATGACTCGCATGCACAGGATCATATGAAAAACTTCAAAGCCTTATCTGTACACACTACACAGCATAGATCAAGAGTAACCTTACAACGCCCAGACTATGTATAGGGATCGCTTCAGTGTGCGATTCAAGTCCCTACCATCTATTTACGCCGCGTTTTCTGGTGTTCTGTAGTTTCAGCGTGTACTTGGATTTCAAAGTGAACGGTACCACACCCTGTTATTGTTTGCTACACTCTGACAATCCTGGAGGGGCCGCCGTTTGTGTGCACGGCTCGTCTTTCTCACAGGCTCGCCTTACGAACGCTAACAATACGAAACACGAGCCTACCAAACCAATACCCGGTTCTACTGAGGACACGTCGGCATGAATAATGCGCGCCGAGTTCGCAAGAAACGAATGGATACTTTTCAAAGACATACGCCTACGGTACTGATCCCCAGGGTGGAGGACGTTAGCGGCAGACCCCACGCACACTGCTCTGTCTCTAACATAGCAGACGACATTTAGTAACTAGCCGTTTCACTTACGTTTCATTACCAAGCTCAAAATTCATGAAAATATCAATTATAAGTTCTATATTTAAAAGTTTTGCCTATGTCTTTCACGGCACTGTCCTGGTTTAGTGTAGGTTTCTTTGGTTCTATAATCGTTATGGTCGTTAATATGATACACTCGCAAAGAATTATCGTTATCTGAAGGCAGGTGAGATTGCGAATACGGCTTGTACTGCAGATGAAACATGTGGTAATGCATTTAATGCTTGTTGATAGAATCAGCTATTAACTTGCTGAACTTCTCACAAATCATACATTTGGGACTTTCTATATCTGCCGCTGTGCAAAGCAGAGAACAGTACATGCATATGTACATGAGTTACGTTATACCCGGCTCTTCATTACAATCAATGAAGAACAATGTAAAGTACATATATATTGAATAAATACACAATAATGACTGGTTTTGATTACGAGTGGCCGTAATCTCCAAGTAGTTGACGCGTAGTAATATCCGAGCGATTAGCGAGGATATTACGTCGTCAACTACGAGGAGATTGCGGGCACTCGTAATTAAAACCAGTCTTTATTGTATTTATTATCCACCTGTAAGATTAATAAATCTATTGCAATAAAAAGTGCATATAATTCCACATTACACCATAATGCCACATCACTTTCAAGCATGGGTGTAATTCGGTGTATACTTACGCTAGTTATATAGTTCGCTATTTTTCCGTGTTTTTGGTCTGGAAAATGTTTTATGATAGGGATTTCAGATGGTAAATGAGATTATTGTGACTGAATATAAATAATTAATATGAAATGAACATTAAATAAACTTATTTTGAAGAACATTATGATTAGATCTAACTTTGGATGGGACTTTTTTTTCCGGAATCTCCTGCAGGAGATTCTGACATGCCAGAATCTCCGGGTAGCGAATTCCAGGTGCCCTATACATTTCCTATGGAGCCACAATCTGAGCCTTCGTTGTTTTGAAAGTCACATTTTTAAACTGCCCGCCCTGGTCGATCCCTCGCTGAGCAGACGACTTTCATAGAGACGTGTCTACTTGACGCAGCGTCCGTTGCTTTTGGGAAGTCTAGTGAAGATCAAGACGAGTTTTATTTCGCTGCTGCTGCCGCCCGGACGGGTCAGAGGTGCTCCTGGCATGTAGAAGGGACCGCCCGACCCGCGCCGTTTACACGGGGAAATTGGTATTTCCCAGTTTAATGAATGCGAAATGAGTTGAAGAGATCGATCCACCATATCGAGCTGCGCCGCTCTCTATTGACAAGAGTTCCCTATGTGTTTTGATAAACTGTATCTTTAATGCAGTAGCGCTGCCGTGACAACTTCGCTTGGGATCCGATTTCTGTCTGTGTGCTCCCTCACCCCCACAGCCACTGGTGCGGCATGCATGTGGGCTGGTGTCGACACACCATATACGACTGTTTCACTATCACAGAGCTGCAATAAGAATCCCGCGGCGACCTTGACCGGCGGTTCAACGGAGAGTGTACATTGCCAGGCGAGGAAAGTTGCCCAGAAATTTCCAGAATTATCCTTTCAAGACGATGCGGTTAACTTATGTGTCACATTCCATAGACAATGCTAAGAATAGATCTTATAGAGAATGTATTTTTAAGTGGTAGACTAGGATTTTAAAGTTCATTATTTCTATTTTTTTAATTTTCTTATCAACAAATAATTCTAGTGTTGATTGAGATTAAGTGGTTAATATGTTAAAATGCTTTTCAAATGATTTCATATTTTAGTAATACAGCTTTATTTACTTCTTTCAAAAGAAAGCTCTTTCAATGATGTACAGAGTTGCATATATATGCATACTTGAAAGATATTTATGAAAACTGACATACACTTCCGTTCAGAAAACCGGTATTAAACACAGATTTCTTAATTCATAAAAAAAACTCATTCAAAGTAGGCGCGAGTGCAGGTTTCAAGTGGCCTGGCGAGGGGGCATCTCGGGAATCGAGGGCAATTTAACCGGCAGGACAGTGCCGCCTCATACGATACGCACTTTTTAATTGGCACTTGCCAGCTTGCCTGGCGGAGATGTCTGTCTTGCGGGGTGGGTTTCTCCGAGCTGGGGCGGTGTCGGTCCGTGTTGTTCTGTGTTGTGGGAGCGGGGTGGGCACAGGGCAGTGCGGGGCAGTGGTGGGGTGCAGTGGGGTCCGGTGGCCCGTGTTATTGATGTTGTTTGAGCGTGTGTTTATCATCCAGTTCTGTAACCACTGACACTGTCCTGTTATGGATCCTCAGTCCTCATGCTCGTGCCACCCCGCCTCCCTGTAGTTACCCACACGCGCACAGGCACATAAAACACACGTACACGCACGCATGCATGTGCGAGCACACACTCAGACACACACGCACTCAGGCACAACGCATGGTCAGAGAACAAGTATACATACATATATATATAATTTTTTTAATTGAAAATAGTTTATTGACACCAGGTTCACATATACTTGGATACATGATTTTCAACCAAGCTGTCAGAGTACAAAGAATACAAAGCAACAGAGATGAGGAGACATGGAGATGGCCGTGCGCGGCAGATAGAAGGGCACGAGGATGGGGACAGGTATGGGGGACAACGGGATTATAACGAATACAAAAGGGGAAGGAAGGGAGTTATCTGGGAAGAATCGATCTAAAGACAAGGACATGCAGTTTTTTTAGGTCTTTCATTTGTCTTCAACGTTAGTAAATTGTTCTTCCAAAAGAATACGATCCAGATTCTATGCAATATATTACATATGTACATATGCACATAAGTAACCGCAGGTGGTTATATTGTTTGTGTTTAAGGGAAGACATGAGGGAAAGAGCAAAGGATTGACATAGGAGGAGAAGGAGATATCTGGCCTTGCCACTGAGCGGTATGGAGAAGTGCTATGGGAGGGCAATCAATTGTTAACGAAAAAGGAAGAGTGTACTCTTTGAAGGGTGAAAGTGAAGGGATGAAGTACTGAAGATACGACGAGAAAATCGTGCGGGGTCTTCCTATGAGTTGTAATACGGAGATGGGTTCGAAAACAGGATGAGAATCGGGGCATAGAAGACGAAGAGGTTGGCAGCGGTTGCGGGAGCGATGTGCAGTGGGAGGTGTGGGGGAGTATGGTATGGACGAGTCATCTCAACTTAGCGGATACACAGACTCTGTGACAAGAGGAAGCCGAGCCCCCAACCCGGCCGCTTCCCGCCCGGTCGCCGTATACCGATCCGCTATTTGCTCAGGCCGCAATTCATGCGGCCAGTCTATTAGTTTTTCCATTAGAGCGCCGAGCGAACGCGCAACCGTACACTGCCAAACATATCGGGCGTCGCCGGGCGGGAATAAAGTTCTCTTAAGAAATTCATGATAATGAATCGGGCTGCGCGCCGCGCCCGCCCGCCCGCCGGCTTTTTAGCAGAGAGATACAGGGTTACGCCCGAGTGTGTTGTGGAATAAGTTGAGGTGAAACCCGACCGACCGACAATAAGCCTGGCTCCGCTCCCCGCGCGTCTCCCGTCCTCATTCTGATAGTGCCGCCGGTCCGCCAGACATACCCTGTCGCCATCAGCCAGCCCTCAGCAACCATGTCCCCGGCGTTGAGGGTTCGATAGGTCGTTGTTGTCTCATGAGTCATTTGTGTGAATATAGCATATACACCCCTCATCGTGGAAACTGCCCTATGGTACCGGACAACGAGAGGGAGATTTGTACCTCTCGTATAAGCCCATGCCACCACCCCACCCCCTTATTTGGCGTATTTGCTTTGGCCAGAAAGACTGCGCCGACGAGCGTTACACACTCGGGATGACCTTGTATGGAAACAAGTGGTTATTTTTCACATGTCGGGCCAAGATGGTGGCACGATTCTAAATAATACAAAGAAAAGGGAATATATTATATTTTCCAGCTCTGCATGGAAATAGATGCATATCACCCATATGGTACCTTGTATATCTCCCTAATGTATAGACATAAAACAGAATGTATAGACCTAAAAGAATAACTAAGAACCAACGACACAGAAAAAGACGGAATAACCTTCTGCTTATGAAACATCTACAGTAATATGGTTCGTTTTGAGGGGGGATCGGTGTTACAAGCTGGAGGTAGGCTCTCTTGTTTCATATACTGTGGATATCTTTTCCCAAAGTTTGTTGGTTAAAGACAACAGAATGCTGATGAAAAGCTGCCAAGCAAAGCACATGACACGCGAGAAGCAAACTAATCATGCAGACGGCGAGGTGGGCCTGGTTCGTTTACATATCATACAATAATATGCAAAGGCCATTGTGAGGCGCACATGCTTAACAAGTAAGAACAGAATCCGCGATAAAGCAGTCGTCAGGATGACCTTTGCTCGCCTTTTTCAGATTATATTACCGCTAAGAGTTATGTGATACATAACAAGGAGGGGTGCTGGCCTTTGTGAGAGTAGGAGGGAAGTGGGGGGATGTGGAATGAGGGAAGGGATGATCTTCTGACGTTAAGGAATGGGGCTGGGGGTGGGGTATGGTGGGAGAAGGTGTATGATGGGGGGCATGTGTAGACTGCACGCTATAATCCCCTCCAATGTTAGGTCTACCTAGCTACCATCTATAATTTTTGAACCAGGTATTGGAGATGGCTATGTAGACTGGCTTCAGTCCCTGTACCTCACCTACCATACCCCTTCCTCAACGGGATACCTTTGATTCCTTGACGAGTCATATTGCAACATACTTTATATGGATTTAGTTTAATCATTTCAGAATCAAAGACCTGAGCAAGTCTAATGGCCATGGTGTATTAGTGTATTATAAGCTGGGGTAGTTAGTATTTTGTATACTAGTGTCCACTGATGTCTTGCCCGGCCAGTGGCCATCATGTTTTGAGAACAAAGCTCATTTGAGACACACACCAACCATTTGAAAGGAAGATCAACGCGTCTCCCATATCTTGATGCCTGATAATTCAATATTCCTAATAGGAGAAAGTAGTACTATGTGTCTCCCCTCCTGTCGGAAGCTACTACATTCCCCTAGAGTGGCGCCACCTGTTACCACGATATGACCTATAGTTCCCTTTCTGTGTGTGAAGAACACATTCTGTGGAACAGGTCCTGAACATTGGCCGGCTATGTAACGTTACCCGTATGCCCACAGTGCAGCTTCAGACAAAAGTGCCACCTGATGAGGCCCCTACACTCCACCCATCCTCCTGCTTCACTCACTCACTGACGTCTGTCTTGCCCCTTTGTGGATGTTGTGTATAACTTGGACTTTTAAGTCGGGTATGGTGTCGGCACAGGGAGGCCTCGCGTGGCCCCTCGCATCATCCTGTTGATCGCCCGCTGGCCTTTTTAGATCTTGGATAACTGATTCCAGACCTTTCATTTGAAATATTCTTATACGGCAGATGGTAGAGAGATCGCTTTGAATGGGGTATATGCCATAGCATTTCTTTCATTCGTTGTATTGTATGTGTCATCTCTAGTGCTGATGATAATGGTATGGGCACAAATAACAATACTTTTCAAACTGTATAGAATATCAAACCTTCTCTGAAGCCTGTTTTTTTTCTTATTCAAACAAACTATTTATTCATATTACCACGATACCATTTCATTACAATCCCTACTTTGTGTGACGACGCCGACTCGTGTGGAGCGTTAAACATTGGTACTGTTCCCGAGCACAACATTCCCTTGCCCCTAACTAAGCATCCTTATTCTGTCCTTCTACGAATGTGGATCCAATGGGAGTAAGCATAACTCACCTTATTCAGCGACTCATTGCATTTGCATTTGTATGCAAGTTTCAATAAAGGTTAACTTTTTACATCAATACCAACTCAGCCCTGGGTGAGGTACTCGGAATAGATGATTACACATGCACACTGACACGCACACCTATACCATGAATACATCCCACCAATACACATACACACCAGACATGCTCATAAACAAGTAACTTTAGTAACCGACCAAACAATCCAACTGGAAGAAGAAAGCATTTGAAAAACGCATTGTGCTCGCGTGTGAAAAGGGACAAGAGAGTCTGCATGCAGGAACTCTGGAGCAACTCGACCCCGTGCCTTATACTATCGTCCCGTGCATACCCCACCATCTAATCAGAAACACCAAGAAACCTGAGCTGCTCAGCTCCGGATACTGTTTGATAAAAAGTGTCAAAAATATTATATATACGTGGGGCACCCGATCCGCCGGCAGCTGGGGGTCCAACATAGCGAGCAGCCCGCAGAGCAGCTCACGAGGGTATCGTATGTCTCGGGCCCTCTTGAAACAGGGTGGGTGGTTGGTGTAGGGGGCTGGGGTCGGGACGGATTCAGTTTCTGGCTTTTAAGTGAAGTGACAGCAGCCGGCAGGGTCAGTGACTCTGACTTCGAGGCTGTATACGGTTTAAGGTTTTCCCACGCTCTGAAACTGAGGCCGTTCTTATGTGTGTGTTTAAGGGTGAAGGAGGGGGGGGGGCATCCTACGTTAGAAGGAAGGATATATTCCGATATTCCATACATGTCCCCCTATCGCGTTTTCCACTTCTTTTTATTCAAACGATATTCCGCATGCATGGGAAGGAACGCGCTGCACGGAAAATAGAACTCTCCTCCCGTTATCCTTTTTTTGAATCGGCTAGGATGTGAGTGACTCAGAATATCATATTTCATTGTAGTTGAAATGCGTGTGTAAGAAATGCCATGCATGTTTTAATGGAAATTTTTAATGCCATGTATAGATAAACGTTGCGGAAATTGTGGTTGATTGGTTGACAGCCGCCATACTGCGTGGCACTCAACTATGAGCTTTTTTGATATATACATATTGTTCTAATATTCTTCAAGACTATGTTTTGAACACTCAATCGAAGATGCTTCAGAACCAAATTTATAGATATACACATATATTTTAACAAATTGTAACAGCATTGGAACTTTATGAACGAGACATTCCAGTAAATATTAATTTTGGGCTAATCGCACATGCCAATGTGGAAATTTATCAGGTAGGGGCCTAAGATAGGAGTAGATAAAGTACAAAAGTAACAACCCAAAGAACATTGAATCGTTGCAAGAGGCAGGAATTGGTACATGGACAACATTTTGCACGATTCCCAGATATGGGAAATCTTGTTTCTCTTAAACTGATTACAACATCCATAGCAAGCTATTTATGCGAGTGTACTTATTGTACGTCCTATTCATCGGAAAAAGTATCAAAACAGTCTGGCAGATTGTGATATGTTCATCTTCTAAGTGATAGAGTGGTCTGTGCTTCTGAGCATGGCTGGATAAACGTAAAACATCAATAAATCAGTAAGTTTCAGGATCAATAGACAAAAAAGACACCGCCGATGTGTCGATGAATTCCTGTTCAGTAAACACACGCATGTACGTGTATGGGATACGACAACCTAATGTGGTTTGTTCTTAACGCTCCATTGGTTTCCTAACCAAGGAGAAGAGAACTGAACATTACCCGGCAAAACGACACGGGAACTTCTCTCAGTCGAACATCCAATCTGTCAAAGGAGCTAGACCGCTGACAAATCGATACCTCATCATACATCTCGGTGAATCGCATGTCCTTGGCTGGAGGCCATTAGTCGCAATATCCTAGGAGCATCAGTAGCATCAAGGGAAAGTGGCTACAGTAGGTCCTTAACGCTCCCTCTCCATTCTTTCACCAGCGGGCCCTTCCCCTCCTCCCACCGCCATCCAGGAATTGCCCCTATCGGCCCGGCTCCAAAATTGGACGTATCATACTACCCTCTAGTGACGGAAAGGAGAACTAGTAGCGAACGCGGCGTCGCGAGTCTGTTGTCAGGATATTATCGTTATCATTATCATCATGATCATTGTCGTTATCATCGTTGTCGTTATCAGATGCCTACCCACCTACAACTCTGAGGATGGGTGGGATTTTCTTATTTTGTCTTCCTGTTTTGACTTGCTCACGTGAACTTCGTGGAATACCACTTCTAGGTTTTCGCGGCATCATGAGACGCCTCTGGATTGCACTGAGAGTTTAAAAAGACATCGGAGACGGGCGCCATTTGTAAATCGAGCCAGCCGATTGGTTCATTGTCAGAGGCGCGCATGCGGCTCCGGTGGTGGAGTCGCTGGTGTGACAAACAGATATGACAAGTGGCGGCGACGGGAAGTTGGGACGATTCGGTGGGCAAAGTAGTTTGATACCATTAATATCCCTGTTGCTGTGGGCTGCACATGATGCCTGTGACAGGTGCGAGCTAAGCCAGCCGCTCCTCTTTCTGTGGACTGCTGTTGAGCAGGTTCTCCCGGTGCCGCGCCGTTGCCGGGTAACGGAGGTGGGAGGTGCTGTCTTAGGTCATTACGTCAATGACAGCCTCGATGAATGACATTAGAATATGTTTAAAATTGTCCACATATCGAGTTAGTTCGCATTCGTAGAAGCCTTCATGTATTAAAGATACATCCAAGTTGTTAATCAATTGTTAATGTCAAATGGCTCTTTGTTTTATCTCTTAACCTTTTCCTTACTGGACCTGGTAGCAGGTGCACATCATTAAATGCAGCATGACTGACACTCATCACCTCTGTAGTGCAGGCCTGTGGTACAATTGTTGAGAAAATTGATTCTTTTCCACTGAATTCAAAGTTGTATATCAATATCTCCATTGAAAGAACTAAAAATATTGATTAACTATCACTGTAAAGGCATTTTACATAATCTCTGACAAAATTATAAAGATCCATATTGAATCAGCTGAGATAAATGATATTCTAACAAAAATGGGAAATGATTCCCAGAGGCACTAGCTACAGGGTTAATCAGGATGAATGGGTCAGTTTAATAATTACTGTTGAATTTCAATACCATGGAAATATACGTCTTCGGTTAGAGTTAATAATTTCTTTCCTTGTGTATAATTTCTTCGGTAAGGCTCGAAAATATTACTGCCTGAGGCCTTGGCCAAGGGCGGTAATTTTTTCAAGCCTTACCTCATAACTTTGAGCTTCTTTCACCGGAACATAGTTCCCCGCTATTATTTGGATTATTTCAGTCATTTTTGGGGTTGGTCCTATCCATTTGATCTATCCATAGCAGTATCTCAGTCTCCGTTGTATAGTTAAGTAAAAATCAGCAAATCTATTATTCATGCTCGTATACAGCCCCGGGAAGGGTTGTATGACAAGCGCGGTGTGACGAATATCACAACATGGTGAAAAGATCATATATCTGAGATGCCACCAGAATACATTGATATGATGTTCTTGGATGGTGATTAGTATGGGACCTGCTTCTAATACTAGAGAGCGTATCTTCCGCGTAGTTGACGCATAGTAATATCCGAGCATGAGAGTTAGCGAGGATGTTTTCATGTATGCTCCTGGAAGGATACACCGATGCTGCATCCTCTGCCAATAGCGATACACACTCACTATGTGTTTTCAATGTTGACTTCGCATCAGATGTACAATAAGATGCAGTTTTAGAACCCCGTTGTTCCATACAGGAGAAAAAATAAACAAAAAAGAAATTGATTTGGATTTTACTCTATGCAATATCCGAGCGCATACGCTCGGATATAACTACGCGTCAACTCCTCGGAGCATACGGCCGCTTGTATCTGAAACCAGTCTATGTATATAAGGCTATCCATGTATGTCAGGCTATCCTGTAGAGTTTGTGTGGTCGAAGAGAACCGCCTTAATCGCTAGCCGCGTGTCATGTCGAGGATCAGGCTCCGGGATCATATACCATAAAGGACCAGTTGCGACCCAATATGACACCATTGTTGTCATCTAGTGTCACAGGTACTCCAGGGACAGCTACCTCAAGTATTGAGGATAATAATTATTTCAGCAATCCCCACTGCTCAGAACAAAGCTGAATCATATCCAATGATTTTTCAGAATGAAAAAGCCTGCTACGCATGTTATCTTCCAGTGTCGACTTAACTTCAGAAGAGAGTCTAAGGAGAAAAAGAATAGTGAATATTCTCAGGACTCTTTTTTTTCTTGGATCCTGTCCCTGTTCCCGTCTGGCTCCTTTAAGTGAGGAGATCAGAGGGCTGGCGTAACCGACCACATACAGGTGAACGCCAGTCGGATGAACAGGTGAGTAAGGTAGACGGTGAAGCATCAACTACCTGTGATCACTTGTGGATCGTGTGTGGACCTACAGGGGCTGAAGTGATTACCTGACCAGCGAGTTCCAACTATCAGTTCAGGGGAGTGGCTGGCGACAGGTAGAAATGATTGGGGATCCAGTTGTGACGAAAGTGTATGTGGTGGACGGCTTAATTATGAAAAGGTCTCTTGAAATGGGATAGATGGATTGGATAACCACTGGACATAGCTCCGAGCACACGGGAACCTATGGATTTACGTATGTATAATTTCCGCGTAGATTAGACGCCGCTGGTGTAGATCTATATTCCTTGCATTCTGGACGTTCATCAGCGCCTGCTTCTGTACACTTAGATTGTAAAAGGTTATCTACCCACATTTACGCCACTTTCCGATTGTTCTGATCTATGCACATAAGGCCCGGCGTCCACCTACTACGATAGAATCGTAGACCTCCCGATATGGCACCGATACAAAATGTCAAAATCGGTGCCATATCGGAAAGGTGCAAAATCGTAGACATATGTCTAGACATGCTAATCCACCACGCATTGTATGGGGGTTTTATCGGTGTCTGATCGCAGAAACGTGGTCAAGTGCCCCGATATTAGGTAACCTTCCGACGCGATTTTTATTTTTTATCGGGAGGTGCATCGTAGACCATATCGGTGCCATATCGTAGTAGGTGGACGCCGGGCCTTAGGGTCAGCGTTGGTGTAAGGGATTTATTAGCTGCTAACTTGTCTGCAAGTGGGATATCTACTTTATTGTTATGTCTACGCCGACGTAACTGTAGTGCTACAAAATGATTGTTATATATCCTATTTCATGGAAGATCTGTCATTAACAGAATGAAATAAACTTCTTTGAAAAACATAAAATGGATAACATCACATTGGTGTACTGTCTATGCCATTTACGCGCGCGTAGACACATGTCAAACATGGCATCTACGCCGGCACCCTATATGGGTGTAAATAAGAGAACATTAGGAAAGTGTCCACTCCGCGGTGTAGATATGAATTAAGTCAAAAGTTCGTCCTGTGTATAATATAATCACCCCCCCCCCCCCTTTTATGTACTTTATTTCACCTGGGTAGTTCAACAGGTTACACTGATTTATCCTTGGAACAGATTCCCTTCCATTATCTTTAAAGATCCTGACCTTAACGAATCACCAAATCTTCAGCTATTGTTAGAGTATCCCTAGTTTTCTTGGTCAACAGGTTGGTCTCGTGATGAAGTGCTAAACCCATTTGGACTAATCTACCTTGGACTAGTCAGTGTAGTCGCTAGTACATGTACTTTGAAAGTGCACTTTTATGGCTTTGTTATATATATCATATTATCATATTACCAGGTTCGATCTAAATAACTACATGTGCATGTATGTGCATATTGAAAAGTTTCGCACTCTATGATCTTTAAATGATGATAACATTACTATAGAGCCAATGAATATTAGAAACAACTTGAAAGTATGAAATGCTTATTTCGACTATGACAAAGGCTGAGAATCTCGTTTCTTCTTATACAATGGTTTATTGTTCATACATAATCCTTGATTTGAATTTCCTTTCGTATGTTATGTGATCGTATCTTACATTCTCGTCTATATTTGTAGAAGGTACTTTTTTGTACTTCATTAGGAGGTGTGTATTTGAAACATCTTTTGATGTGATGGGTGAAAAAATCGTTATGGAATATCCCAACCCTAAGACCCCTTTTCAAAATAATAAAACGACTTACGCGCATCAATTAAATTATGTCGTGTTAGTAATGTGCCTCCTGTAATCCAATCGTTTCCAACGTTGTAATGCATTTTTATGCCAGGGGTGTCACGACCTCGACATGCTGTCATGCAATGCATTCTAGGAACTTGAGGGTACAAACCTTCACCCTTTTCTCTGTTTTTGTTGGGCGGGGTATGCTGGGAGGGAATGTAAAACGTTCGCACGTAGCAGGATGGTTTTTATCTTCTGTCATTCGTTTAGAAATTAAGTGATTATGAAATTAGGTTGTACCGTAAGGACTAGGGGAACAACGTTTAGGAGATTATGGTTTCATGAGTTGATGCTGCGCCTCGTACATCGCATACAGACGAATTGGAAAAACTTCACAAATACTTGTGGATGACAGGCGATACGTGAGTGGTACATGACCTCATGTTGGCAAAGTGCCCGGATGTGAGAAACCATTTCAGATGGGAAAAAGAGGAAAAAATGGGCGACAAAAAAGCCTCAGGTGGTGTTACAGGTAACACAAAACACTCAAAATTTCCAAGGATCGTTCAGGAGGAGGGAGGTGTCGCACACACTTCAAGGGGACTAATCCTACATATTTCCACCTGTACTTGGGAAACAAATGAGGGGCAAGGATACTTGTCGTAATCTTGACATGAGTGTGCTTCTCCGATTCCTCACGTAGGAAATGAAATAAACAAAACTAATCCAGCTATCCGGAGTGACTTTACTGACACCAGAGATGATAGACCCTGTTCGCACAGTTCCCCTTACCTATCCCTACCTCCGTTCACGGCTCCCTTAATGAACGCTTGTGCTTTTGATCTGGGCGACTGAAGAAGCGGCTGGCGTCACCCAACACCGGCTATTGATATGTGTACACCTGAAATGTCGTCATTAATGCCCAGCGTGGCTGACAGAGAACGCCACAGGAAGTATCACCGTGTATACCCGCCTTTTAGTCTTTTGTCGGAGGATGGAGGTAGCGATGGGGGGTGGGGGGATCAAAGACTTATCCCCAGGTGAGCGACCCCCGCCCTCTCTCACCCTCTCTCTCTCTTTCTTCCCAAAAAAGGAAACCGTATAAGAACCGTAAAGGTTGATTCTAGAGCCCCGGGTCCAATCCGCGGGCTAGGTTTCAGAGGGATAGTTTTCGTAGATGATCAGCTATCTGGCAGGGGGCCTGGGAATTTGAAGTCTTTGACCTGTTGCACCTAGGTTTTGTCCCGTTGGGGATCTGATGCCTGTCGTATTGGGTATCACTGACTCTCCAGTCGTCCCTCTCCGTGATAAGACTGCACCATTAGAGTACTACCTTCTGTTTGGAGGGTGAGGTGGATTGTATTGCTGCGCCGGGCCTTTCTGAAAGTGAGTACCGAGGGGATAGGTGGCTTTTGAGACAGTATGTCTCCAAAGGACGTAAGGTGAACCGCCTCTGAGAGATGATCGGATCTCTAGTTCTGAACATCAAACCGATCCTTTTTCCTGTCTTTTCCGCCAACCTGCACTTCAAGTTCCCAAGTCCATGGAAGGAGTATGTGTACTAAAGTGGTGACAGTTTGGGGCGTGTATGAAATTCTTTGTGTTTTGCAAAAACTAGTCGTTGAGGTAATACACCTTTCACACAAAGTGACAAAGTTTATTCCGGAAAGTATTCACATTACTCTGTAATCCAAGTAATGAATTATTTTACCGCGCATCGAATTATTTTGAATTAACGTACAGGTGCCAGTGATCTAGGAACAAACGCATATATTTGCAATTTTTTTTTTTTTAAGCTTTATTGCGTTCGATCACAACTGGATCGCTCTTCCAGCAACAGCATTAGTACAGTATGACAGTTAATAATTGATGATATGTACAATGTACAATTATTGAGTGAATGTCAAATGGAAGGTGTCTGGAGAGCAAATTCCGGAACTCCCCATGTAGAGACAATAGTGAGTCTCATAAGAGAAAGAAATCAGACGGTCAAGAGAAACTGTTCTGTCATCATTACTATATATCACATACAGCAGGGTATTAGCTTTAAAGATTAAACGCTAAGTTGATGAAATACAGTAAAATATAACACAGATGAAATCTTAGATAAATTGTTAGACTGCTCTACATACCATACAATTGTTTTGCTGCATGGGTATCTATTATCTTTGGTTGGTACACTGCTTGTTCATAAATAACATTTGAATGAATTAACAAATTACGATTTTCAAATGTAATGTGTCCTTGCCCTCAGCAGTAATCACCATGCAAGGATTATGTTTATCTGCCGCTGACCAGTGCATTATGGATATCCCTATTTGTCGACTGTTTAACTCCTGATATGACGTCCGTCCCAGCAATTGAACCGCCCATAGCCAGAAACAGCTCAAGATGCCAAGAATACATGTATGGAATCCAACCTGGTATCTATGATTATTCTCGTTATCGGATCCAACATGCTATCCTTATCTTTAGATAATTGTGTGCATTAAGGTCTGTAATGGGGTTAATTTAATGAGGACGGATTACAGGGAAAACATACACGCATTCGGCGTTTATAATAAGATCACATCACGACCTCCTTCTCAGAAACTACAAGACTGCGTGTCAGGAGCAGACATAGTGATACCTGCGTAACAAGTCCTGCTCACGAAAGCCGACCAGTTCGTGCTGGTTTAGGATGTTTTTCCTGAGCGTGTCAGTGCCTCCAGTTAGGGTTTTAATGAGAATAACCTGGTTCCCTGTCACCAAGGCCCCGTGCTAGTTACCTTTGCATGATATTGTTAACTGGTCTCATCAGGCCTTATCTTACTGGCTTGAAAACTAAGGACGTAGCCGCTGCACACCCGTGCGCTCAGGTACCTCCTACCTCCTCTCTCAGCCTCCTGCTATAGTTACAGTGAAGGTGGCGCCATCTAAGGTAGATCAAACAAATGTCTATACGTTTGTTGTGTGTAGGGTGGGTGAATTCAAGAACAAATGTGATATGCATTTATATACTACAATATGAAGTACACAACGTGCGTAACATACTGAAAGCACGTTTGTATGATAAGCAAGGTGAGAGTTAATGAGAACAATCCCGAATAGAATTATGACTGAATGGGTCGTGCGACCTCACTCTGTAAAAGAAGTTGTTAATGTACTTTTGGATAACGCCTATTAGAAGGCTCAGACCTATTCAGTTGATAAAGATATTAAATATCGTCTTAGAGACAAATGGAAATGCGCTGAGGTCAGGGAATTGGTAGGATTGGAAGCATTGCATGATGGGGACGGGATTACCTATACTGATCCAAGGGTCGCTGACTGTCATCTTTTGGCATGGCGACATCAATATCTGGTTCTGGCTAACAGGGCAGGCTCGTGCGGATCGGTAAATGCACGAAAGACTAGGATGTGCATGGATAATGCACAAAGAAGCTGCCTGGCAAACGAGTGTATCAGTGATCACCAACATGTTTCTTGCGCGCTGCAGCATGCACAGATGATCTGATGATAGCGATCCACTACTAGTTCCGTTTCTGGTAAACCATATTACCATCACCTGATCACTAATGGTGTACACTCGTAGCGTATACGTGTGGCATGCCGTCAACCAACAATGGTGCGGTCACACAAATGGTAAATATATTTGCTTGAATCACCGTATATATATATATATATATATATATATATATATATATATATATATATATATATACATATTTATAGACATACACAAATATATATATGCACGAGCATACATTTATGTATTAAGCAACTTGGGGCTGTTGGAAAGGTCACCTAGGAGATGCTCAGTGGTGGTGCGGACATCAGTTGAGGACATGCAATTTTCGCATTAGACGACCCAAAAGCAGGGTGCATGTCCGCCAAGCGGCAGGACAACCAACTAGGTAACGATGGAGTAGGTGGGGGAGTCATTGCGGTGTCCTGAAGGTGTTATGCACTGGTCACCTTGCCCCAACTGCATCGCATGTAGAGCAACTGAATGGCCACGGGCTTTACCCTCTTTTTTTGTCGCGTGAGGAAGGTTGGAAGGCTATCATGTGCTACGGATCCACATGAACAAACTCCATCTCACCCGTTGATTCGTGGTGGGGTGTGGTGCATTGGTACGACAAATGACTCTCATGAGCGCCAAACAGAAACCGGATTCGCCGGACACTACGCCGATATCACCTTCATAGAATATGAGATCTCCCTGTGATATTACCCAAATTGCCTTTATGGGATAATACACCAAATACCTCCAAACCGTATATATATATATATATATATATATATATATATATATATATATATATATATATATATATATATTTATATTTATATTTATAACTGACCTCTAAAGGTTATTGAGGGCGATGCGCTCATCTCCCCATTCTTACCCTCCACCCACGAAAGCCGACCCTCCCATCCCAATCACCACCACTGCCCCAGCTAACAAACCCAGCCTTTTACCTGGCTGTTCGGCGTCCTCACCAGGTGGAGCCAGCAGTGCCATTGGGGTCAGCGTTGCCATTGGTTACGCGATCCCCAGCATCATTACCATAGCCGCTTGGATACACGCCTGGCAACCAGAGCGCCCAGCTTGGCGCCGGTTACCCCCGTCAGATGGCGCTCCGAGCGGGCTAAAAATGGCGGCGGCCGTGGAGGGACAGGTGATCCGAGTGCGCCGCTGCTGCCGTCGACCTAAAAAAGATCCAGAAAAGGACAGGCAGGGGGTGGGGGCCGGAGGGCGGGCGGGCTGGGGCGGCGAAAGAAGATCCCCGTGGTCGTGAAATGGCATGTAATTTCATTTTACGGCGGCGCGTTAGAGTTTCACTGATCAATGGTGGGTAGCGGGCGGCCGGTGGGAGTTTGGAGGCACCTAAGTGGTGTGTTGCCATTTGGGACCGTCAGCCGATCCGGCCCCTCTGAGAAACCGTACCGCCGACGGCAGCCGCGCCGACACCGGAGAAAAATGGGAAAGCCGCGACGCGCCGGTAAGGCTAGCCAAAGAGTAATTACAAAAAACAAAGTGATAGTTGCATTCGGCACAGGGCTGACCGATTTAGAGACCGAGGCCGCCTGATGGACCAGCGAGCACGTGGTGCACGCAGCAGGCACTGGGGGTAGTGGGAAGGGCTGGGGATCGAAGGGGGCGGTGTAGGGTTAGGGGGTGGACGGACGGGCGGGGTGAGGACTACCACTATCACAGAACTCACTCAGTGCAGGAGGCAAATTACCTCGTTGTCACTGAGTGCTTGCTCTCTGAGGATTGACCCTGAAACACACTGAGACTGGCTTTACCCGCATAGCGACGTATATATCTGGGACTGATTCGTAGAATCGGTCATCAGACCATCTTGAATCCCAGCAGCATCATACTCTGTCATTCCCGATATTCAATTTGAGTGCTAAATTGTGGAAACGGATTACCCTAGACTAGCTCTACCCAGATTGGATAATATGCATTCACTGCTCATTTAAATATTTTCTGATGTGGAGAATATTGTAACAGTGTGAGATAAAGAAATTTAAGAATAGACCCAGAGGTATAGACGATTTATTTATAATGCTCACTCATTTTAGAAGTAATTAACCAAAAATGATACGTACTCAGTGCTGGAATAGTTAATGATAAGTCTATCCTTACCAGCACGTATATGATTCAACCCTTTAATTTTATTGTACTGAAAAGAGGAGTTAATGCATCAGAAGCCTGAATTACGTATGTTCTATGGCATGCAATGGAGATGAATCTGCTCAAGTCAAGCTTTCTTTGCTTCCTCAGAAACACATGTTTCCAATTATGAGATATCATGAACCTCTGAAAACGTGCTCTGTAACGAGCACCAAAAGTCCTCATCAGTGAATAACACCGTTATTATTCAGACCAGGTCTGTGACGCCAAGAGCGGCCTGCACCAAGTGACTATGCCACAAACACAGGCGACGTGATCCGCTTTGTCTACATCACCCCCAAATAGCCACCGTTATCACACAACCACCTACATTACCTACCCTGCAAATAGCACACCAGCACCTTCCTGCATCATATAAATACAAAACTGACTATAAACATCACACAAACAACGAACTACCTACTTTTATCAACCGCAACTGCATATATATACCACTTGTAATACATCACTATTAGAATTACCATTATTCTTTCTTGTCACATGGCATGGTGACTAACTAATGCTACCAATGGCATTTTTTCCCACCCTCGACTATACACATGCACCTATCAAATTCCTTTGTCATGCAAAAAGTATTATGACCCTTTAAAAACGATTTCACACCGCCTATCATTCCCACAAACGTCTAACTGAATGTGTAGTGGTAAGCTTCATACCCTCCGTCGTCTACTCCCAAAACAGTATCGTAAGAAATGTCAGGGTGTGAGGTTAAGAGGACCAGATTAGCCAGGTCTATACCTTAAGAGTACGGGAGTTACAACCCCGACACTGACGTACAGGCTATAAACTATGAGTTAAGAAGAGATTAATTTTACACTCTCACTCCCCTAGCATGGATCATGTGCCTTACTTCCTACCCTGCATGTATATCTTCACCAACCAACCTATTTATGGCAAATCCTGCCTCATACACCATACACCATACCCATACTCTCATATATCCGAAATTCTGGGCACTTTGAGGAGTATGTTTTGTTTTACTTGTAAAGAGAGATGTACATATTGATATGTTAAATACTAAACACTCACTCCTGTTATCTGTTATACCCTGTTTTGAATCTGAAATGTTGGCTGGTTGCCCCTGTCGTTACCAGATACCCGGGGAACCAGCATATCCGAGATGCAGTTCTCTATCTGACGTCACTGTGTTGAGGCAGACATGAGTAAGCACAAGCACCACATAAGATCTGCTGGTAGAGTGGGGAGCTCTGCGCTATGATGGCCTTTTGAACCAACAGCCAATAGAGGATGACGATGTTCATTCTCATCTGCTGCATATGCCCATATATGAGGGTGATCATGACACTATAAAGTCATTGTTAGCCGCCATGTTTAAGGAACTAGAGCAAGCAATACTGGGGGTGGGGGATACATATGCCATTCAAAGCATGGCAGCTGAACTGTAAACATCAGGGAGGCAGGAGAGTAAACTAAGATGGTGACTGTTCCAATTCAGTCATTTTGTTAACTAACAATTACGGACAATTTTGATTCTTCTCATAGAAACTACCATTACCTGGCCACGACGTATACAAATGTGTGCCCGATGCACCCCTTCTCTCCGCACCACTATTAATACTCATAGACTTAATACCACGAGCAGCTACACACAATACAAACATTATCACCAACACCTGTTTTACCATTCTCAACCACCTACACAACCTCAAACATTACTTAGGCCCTACTAACACTACAGCCCGCAGGAATACCGAGTCTAGAAGTCCACCGAACTCAGTTAGCTAGCAGGCCCACCAACCCTCTGTGTCCACGTAACAAATAGGGTAATCAAAGATCATACAACTCTCCCAAAGAACAGCCACCCTCAACATCAACTCAGTACACCCACCCCTCCCATTCCCTGAAACCAGAACCAACCTCCGCCCACTACCTCCCTACTCCACAGCACAGTGCGGCGCCAGGACTACGCTCCAGAAGCTGGGCATCGAATGAATAACATTTCCATTTTGTAAATTGTGTAAGATGTTTTAGCGGGTGTGTTTGACAGAGGTGATCCCCGTCATCCATCACCGCCCTGTCAAAGGCGGACGATTATCGATTGATCCTTATGTTAATCCGGCCCGGACCCAGACACACCGACACCAGTGGTTCGCCTGCCCACCACCAGAAGGGGAAAGGGAGCCACTGGGAGGTGGGCGCCGCGCTTAAATACTATAGATATCTTTTGGGTGATGGGTGATGGGTGGCGCACCCTGCGGGAAAAGGTACAACTTTACCTTTAAAAGGAAGTGCGTGATGTACATTGTTTGATGTTATATGTCCTTGGAAACGTAGTTTTCGAGCCTCAAATACTCTACTGATATATGAGTGTAGCTATCCAATCTAGAATTCCTGTCTAGGAAAATACTGCCAGAATTAATCACTTATGGCCGACTCTGTCGTTGGGCAAGTAATGCCTCTAGAATGGCCGCAACGAAATAGTAGATCGGCCTCAGGAACTCTCATTCATATTTCTTATATTACAGAAAGAATGTTATGGGGGTCCTACAATAGGGTGACCTATATAGCTCAGAGCAGCTCGGACCACACGTCATTATTAACCAAGAACCACTCCCACTATGGGCATCTGCCCTAAGCCGGAGCGGAACTGTTGTTGACCATTGCAAATACGTGCCAGACTGAGCGCTATAGACAGAGGCGGAATGGGCTGGATGTAAGGTTTGTTTGCTAAGGCCATGCCGAGATGCACAGAAAGGCCAGCCTGACTGTCACCGTTCCCTTATACGAGTACAATGGTATACTCACAACAATTTGATTCGTGAAAGCATATATATACATGCTTATGCGTATTTAATATATTATATACACAAATGTATGTTGAGTACAAATTGTAAATTCTTGACGTTCAATATTTCAATCAAATTGAACAAGAGATTCTGCTGCTATACTGAGAATATATGGAGAGCATAGTTATGGTGGCTGAATTAAATCTGTTCTGTTTAGTTATGTGGGAAGTACAAACTGAGTTCTAAGAACGAGGTTTGTATTATTATATACCTGTGGTAGTATATCCTACACATACTGCCCGCTCCTACCCATGTCGTATTTATACCCGTACGACACCTAGGTGACGTACGGGGTATGTATGTGGCATACGGGGCATGTACGGCGGCAAAATATTCCCCCAGTAGCAAAGTTAAAAATTCGATATTTTAAGGTATATAATAATAGAGAAACAGGCTGACTGTCTCCGTACGGATAAAATACTTGGTAAAATCGGCGATCAGATGAACCTCTGCCTTCGGCATCGGTTGATCTGATCGCCGATTTTACCGCGTATTTTATCCGTACGGAGACAGTAAGCCTGTTTCTCTATATTACCAACGTAAAAACAGGGAACAGATGTGATTTAGCCACCCTCACTATATTTCCTTATAATTTTTATATACCTGAACATAATTCAAAATGCCATTCGACTACTTATTTTTTCGAAGTTATGAAAGTCAGTATTATTGATAATTCTTCACACTGATGGAGAATGGACTCCGTCCAGCTAGCCAGTAAGTGTGAGACATTCGCCTACAGGTATATAAAAAGACGAACACATTTTATGAAGCGAGTATTTCAACTATGTGATCAAATAATGATGAAGACTTTTCGTAGTTATCTATTTGGAAATTTTCCTACCTCGAGATCCTCGGTTTGTCTGTTTTAGAATGAGGCACTCTCATCGACCCGTATGAGTTTGGAGAAAGATCCTCTTATATTGGTATGCAGTCATCGTATCAGTTCTCCTCAAATATAGAATAAAAAAGACATACCACCCGACACCATGGACATTAGCAACGCCTGGAACTAATGAAACCGTAGCAAAATCGGAGACGTGCCTATTCAGGTTATTTCAATATGAAGGAAGGTATCGGGTGACATTTTCTTACAAATCATTAGAGAGAACAGGATGCGACCCTTTGGTAACTATGTAAAAAGAAAGGCATATCAGAAACACATGTTGTTTTAATCAGGAACGTAGCAGTGGAAATTCATTGGCGCGAGGTTCCCATCCCTAAGTCAGTAAGGTACTGAAGAGATCAACCCTGGGACCATATACCGCAAGTCTGCGCTAGAGCTGAAGGCCAAAACAAATACCCAAAAGACTACTAGATGGAAGAGATTAAAACAAATGTTTTATCAAAGTCCTAATTAGATCAAATGTTCTTGCACGTTGTATGGTTGATAATTGTTCAGAGTACAATGGTTGCATGTCGATGAGACCCTAACCCACGTGTTAAATATACAAAACAACTTTTGCTGGAGTAGTGTCTAGCATCAGGGAGCGAACTAAGGGATGAGAACAAGACTTGGTTAGAGTGAAATAAAGACCAGAGGACTGAAAAGAATAATGAGTTTGACTAAAATACGTTAGAGGATGGTGTAGAGGTTGGCGGAAACTAACACTCCCATGTTGAAGTGGATCAATTGGAGAGTAAGAGAGGGTTAAGGGGGGTGTTCATCTCTTACGATAGAACTTGAAGACCTCCCGATGCAGATTGTCGTAGTCTATTTTAAAGAATTGGAAGGTTGGGACAGAATCGGTGACACCTGTTCCACTGACATTTTTGCATGGCACCGATGCTCTATGATTGACTCCGGCAGTGTTTGAAAAAAACAGAGACCCTACGATGGACCCTTTTCATCATGGTGCATCGGTGTCCATCATAGACAACATCGGGACAACCTGATCCACTATTACAATTTCACTTCGTTTCGTTCTTACCTACACGATGTAATTTTTCATCTGGAACCTCCTCATAGGAAAATCATAGGAGGTGGACACCCCACTTTAAACTGACAGGAGGGAGAGAATGGTAACGACAATATGAGCGGGATATTGACAGGGGAATACTCGAAAGGCATATTTTACAAGAGGGTCAGAACGAGAAGTTGACATAGACAGTTAGACACGTAGTCAGACATCAGGAAGGGATGGGGCGTTGCGGGGGAAAGGCTACCAGACAGAACCACTTGCCAAGTAAACCTCGGAAGCCATCCGGCGGAAGCTGAATGGCTGCAGGTATTTGTCCTAGAGGGGGATGGTAGTTCCGTCACAGTAGACGTTCGTGACGTGTGATTGTCCTCTCGTGTCGAGGTCAATGTCTAATCAAAGTGTGATCACTTTACTGGCAGCCATTACGAGAGCCAGTCGCCATCTGAGAACCTATCCGGTGCCTCTCTCGGGGCCTATACTCTGGCACGCTCGTCGCCCCAACCTTTTCTCTCCTTGATGGCTCGTGTGGTAGGAACGACTTGCTGACGTCCCGTTAGGAACTTCTTAATTGCTTCGCTTCGGAATCGACTCCAAATGAAGTCCGGTGACTAGCATGTTGGATCTGTGTAAAAACTACACGTTGGATAAACGTGTCAGTTTGGAACTGCTTGGAAAACTTCATCAAGTAGGTCGGGTAGTGCGTAGGTGTTTTATGTAGCGGTATAGTACATGCAGGACCTTCTGGGACCTGTTTCAGTAGTTTCGTGACATGTCTAGATGGTGTCTGTGACACCATACAGACAGATCACAAGACTGCAATCGATGACACGCAGAATTTCACTCCCTTCCCGTAGGAATTTATCCATGAAACTTTAACACGAGTAGGGGATACATATAACCTATAATCGTCCCAAATATGAAGAAGATTGGCTGCTCCGAACCTCTGATATTTGCTAGACGTTTTCCGCTGTTGCTTGCACTGTTGATGCCACTGTTGATGTGTGTCTAGGCCTAATGTCACAGAACTAGTGAAACAAGTCCCTGGTCTCCCTACACTCTGAGACTTTTATGATAATCAAAGATAGTATTCCAGAAAAATGGTCATGAAATAAGACCTTCTCAATATAAGTCCATTAAATCTACACTGAATCCACAAGATTCCAGGGAATTGCGCACCTTTCAAACTTCATTGTGTACCAAATGGAGCGGGAATTATAGGTTAGATAGGCTTCCCGGATTGTTAACTATTTTCGTTAGATGACTAGTTTAGGGAAGTCCCTATCGGCCCCAAGTTCTAGACAGGTCGACGGTCTTACCCGCTGGTGTGAAAATGGCAAAGCTTTTTTTTAAATCCCCAGATACTGGATCAGTACTATATGCCGAAGAAACGCACTCACACGTTCTCACATTCACAGAAATACATGAGCGTAGTGCATGTCTACGTGGAACCCCGCGAATTGTCTCCGAGCATATCAAAGAACATGACGTCGACATTAAGGAGTCAATTTTCACGTCGGTAGGGACCACCTCAGGTTACATAACACTGCTGCCACCACACCGCCGCCTACTCGCTGGAGGGGTGCGTGTGGGGAAGGGGGTGCAGAGTGGGCGGGTAAAGTGGGGGAGGGCGGGAGGCAACCATCAAGCTCAGGAGTTGGTGGCGATCAGATGACGTATGCCCGGGCCCGTTACCAGCACCAGCCACTTAGTCCCGGATCATGTATCTCTGCCTGCATGCTCTACCGTCCACTACTGCCAACTCTCTCCGTCCCCTCTCTCTGTGGCTCTCGTTCCATCTTCTCTCCGTCTATCTCCTCTCTCATACTCTCTTATTCTGTACATGTGTCTATCTCGTTTCCTCTCTATCAGCCCTCCTCTGTCTACCTCTCTCTCTCTCTCTCTCTCTCTCTCTCTCTCTCTCTCTCTCTCTCTCTCTCTCTCTATCTCAATTTAAATCTTGCTCGTATGTCTGTGTCCCCGGGTTCTCTATCACTCTATATTCGTCATGCATCGCTCTGTTTCTGTCTCTGTTTCTGTCTCTCTCTTTATCTTAGCCTGGTATAAACGTCCATAGGCTTACTATTAGGAACTCGTTCTCAACAGGCATGCGGACACGGTAGCTCATACTCAATGGGTGATAAACAGATAACTATATCCAGGCTAAGATAAAATCAGAAACATATTCGCGTTTGGTCTGTGTCCCTGATAGCCATCTCGCTTGAAGCACTTCAGAATATTCACTCGGCTATGTCCTCGTTGATATCCCTGAGCCCTCCAAGCTCAATGGCATACGGGGACAAGGACCAGCCGCTCATCAGTTTATTTCTTACTCTGTACATGATTCTAGCCACACTCGAATAAGTATGCAAAACCATAGAGAAGGTATTATCTCATTTACATTCCAATTTATGTTATGAACTTAATGTATGTGCTTTAACTATCGTATCTAATGAATTTATCTAAGTAGCAAGTAATGTGGGTGAGGCAGTGATGTAATAGGTTAATTATGACGTTATGAATCATGAGCCAAATTTTAATTTCCTGCTCGTTTCACTGTGCCGTCATAACATTCTATCTATAGACTTGAGATTGCCATAACACTATGCTGTTAAACCCACAAACCGATATACTACTTGGGTAGTATAAACTCACCCATGAGGTACTCATGGGCGTTAGAGTTAACTAAGCCATATTGACACTTGTATGTTGGTAAGTTTTCTCCGTTCGTGTAGCATATTGACACTTGTATTTCCATTTCCCAATCAAAATCGTCGATTTAGATATTACTTAACTACTCTATCAGAGTGTAATGCTCTAGATTTTGCCAACAGGCGTTTATCGTCAAAGCCCTGTCAGACAGTGAACCTCCGTTGTATATTTCAATATTTGTATCCATTAGAATGTTTCACTTGCCATGTTCCACCGCCCCCTCCCACCTCCCCGCCGCTGCGCGGGCACCTAGTGGCCAATTGCCCAGCACCCAGCAGTCTGCATGTATGGCGGGCGGCGACATGTGATATTTCTGTACGTCTGACCCGCTATAAGCCTTAATTCCACTTCCGGTGGTATCACGTAACGCTGACGACGTCATTACAATTCAAATGAGTCAATCGTCATCGTCAGGGGGCGACGTCGTCGCTATGGTGACCCGCCTCGCCTGCGACCCCCTCTCGTCATCCTTCAAGAGAGAATCCAATCTACGACATGTCGAAGGCGGGATGATTGTGTCGGGTGCTGGTGACACAGTAGGGTCGGGGCAGGCGAGGGAACGCTGTGACAGTTCTAGAGTGTCCCCCTCCTCCCACTTCCTCTTTCTCCTGCGCGCGCAGCATTGATTCACACGGTACAAGGGGGGAGGGGGCATGGCCTCCTCCAACCCAAGGGAAGGGCACCACCGGCTCCGGTTCCGCCCAAATATCGAGTAATTTTATTTCTCTTGTCAGGCACGGATGGGCCACGTATACCAACAATATGCCAATGTCATCTCGTACGATGACAATGAAATTAGGCGCGATTCTATATCCCCCTCTTGGCTCCAGGGGAGGGGGGCTGTGTGTAAGCCAAGGCGAATTCTCCCCCCCCCCCCCCCCACCCTCCACCTGCCCCACGGTCTAGCAACTTTCCGGCGCTGTTAGATTGTTTCCTCTTTTGTTTGCCTGATTCAAATTTGGAAGTGGAATTAGCCGAGGGGTTGTGGACTGTGGATAGGGTTTCGGCTGATGTAGAACGTCGGCTGACAGCGGCCCTGAACCCGCGCGTCACCCTGGAGGACCGCCTGCCACGCCTGAGACAGACCACAACCGGAAGCGCGACGGCACAGGCGCAAATACCGTCACTGGTTCCTCGAAGCCGAAGCCTGGTACATAGTGAAGCGCATCGCCGGCCACCAGCGAACGGGAAGTCAATGCGTTCCGTATTGCTCGGTTGAGGCGAACACCGATGGCTCCGTTCGTTGTTTTTGTTTGGTTATGGCAGACGATATTTACATTTCCGGTTCCTAGTGTAAGCTGTTATTGCCTCTTGCGGCAGGCGGCAATTATCTATTTATTCTGATACTTGCCAACAGAATTTTGATTGACTTTGTGATAGATCGGATGCGATAGGAAGTGAATTATTTGACTGCTCGTTTGGCCCATCGTCACTGAGGACAAATAACAGTTATCGTAGGAGCTATGCGGAGACAGCTGACAATAAGATGTGTCGCACAAGATCATAAATCTTTAAAAAATATTCAATTGAATAGGATGAAAATAGTAATGGGTCACCATTTTCCAAAATCTAACGTGCTAATGATCAAACACAATATCAATGTTGTTTATACATAAGATCCTCTATATAAATTAAAGTGTGGAGAAAATAATAAATGTTCGTTTTATTAAGGCATTTAAGATTAACCCATTAAAACGAAGAAAATGATTAAGGACATCCTCGTGATGGTCCATGTGATGGTGGGACGAAGGTACAACAGAGTAACCCAGACACAAAATAAAGTATAGCGAGAGCTACATGTTAAATGTGACTCAGGAAGTAACATGTTTGTCTTAGGGATGTTGATGCACCAATATGAAATAATAGAAATGAATGGGAAATGATGGATATTGTATTCACCTAATCCACCAATATATTGTTCCCGTTAATATTTATCATTTCTATATATTATAAGTGTGGTCTACTAATAAAAGGCAGTGATTGCGAGCTGGTAAAGGAGATGATAAAAGAAGTGTAATGAAGCCATGAATAAAGCCACCCCTTGTATGCCAAGTGTAAAACCCATGTAGAAGACGAGGACAACCAATTTGCTGATTTGCGACTGAGCGTCAACGGTTAATGAATTTAACCATTCATTAGATAGAGTGCTCCAACAACATAAAAAGTCGGAGTAATGTAGGAATAAGAAGACGGGTCTATAAATATTGAATGCTCATATTCTATGACTTATTAAACCACCGAAAGGAGAAAAAGCAGGAAGAAAATGTGAGGAAGCCAAAAACTAGAAACAAGACAAGGCGGTAATTTCTACACCAACCCGCTTCCCACTACTGCCATCTCACAATCTAGAATAAAGGGGGGGGGGCTACTTGGTATCTAAATCTTTCCCTAAAGTAACCTAATGACGCATGCTGTTACCCACGAATCAGTGTTACACTACTTGGTTCTAAGGGCCAGAGTGTGGTGGATAATCTGAGAGAAAGGATAGAAATTCAACAGTTAAGATATAGAGAATTCGAAATAGTGAATTACACATAGACTGCTTGTTAAGCATATTTAGATAGAACCGAACGAGAGTTAGCCTGATTAGTTTTTATGCCATGACGGACAGGTCGTGTAGTGAGTAGCAGACCTGACCGGAGTGGCTTGAAAACTAGTCAGGCTAACTCGAGTTCGGTTCTGTATTTATCCTACCCCGTCTCTACACTTCAGGTGTGAGTTCTATTTTTCGATAATTCTGTATCATGCTATCAACATCTGAATGGACATTTTGAGTGCAACCGGAACTTTTTCGTAGTAGCTGACATCCTGGTCTCTGATTGGTCAAATTTTTTTATTACTCTAGTGGCATAAAAAACACTTTATGTCACAGCATGCCACATAAAATTTGCCTATGTTAAGTCTATGGCGGCTTTTTATTAGGGGTAGGATAAGGGTGTATACTGAGCAAGTCTGCTTGGTAAGCCTATGGGTGTATACTGAGCAACAATCCCGAGCTCCAGTGGCATAAGGCATAATCATATCTGAAGGCCGAACTGCCATTATTAAGATATATTCAGACATAAATCTTAATGGTTTGCAGTCAATATACAGAATAATGCCGAGGGCATATGGGCATAATCAAAACAAATGCCTAACAGGAGATAATTGTTCATCGGTGTGGGTGGGTGGGTTCAAAAACCGTCTTGTATTGATGGATTGATTTCCAGAGGGGGATGCCAAGAAAACTCCTGTGGAATTTTTGGATATTCCATATACCCTCCCGAGGGTGGTTTTGGCCCAAGAAATTCAAGTCAACTATCAACTGTAGAACTGTCCCAAGGCGCTATTAACACTATGTAAGGAGGTTAGGGTGAAGGTCCTGGTTTGCTCTGAATTAAGTCATTGGCTGCTGGGTCAATCCATGTCCACTTTATTACTAATATGGCAGTGAAGGAATAGGGACAACTCCATGCAGCATTCTGACAATTTATGTGGAAAATCGACTGCATGTTTATGAAAAACTCTTCAATCCTTAAGAACCAATTGAAAGACCTTGTGACAGGGTACTTCTACGATATTTAGGTGGGAGAAGAGGTAGTTGACTTTATTTATTTGGGTAGTTTAACGTACAATATGTTCTACTAGATTTTTTTCTGATTTTTTTTCTACGTTTGCCTGGATGTCTACCTAGCTTTCTCTTTTAGATATCTTTTCGAAAGTCTTGTACTCCTTTCTTTTCTCAATGTAACATTAGAACGCGCTGCACATTGCTGTTGCATTCTCCAGGAATGTCTCTGTTACCTGACAATGTACATTGAGAGATTTTCACCGAGTGGAGTGTTGAATACAGTACTTTAAATGCCACAGCCCACCATTCGACGTGTCATTTCCATGCCAAATGAAATCGGGAGTTGCTCATGGCAGAAAAAAATATCTCCCATGTTGGATGTTGCATTAAGTCTAGTCTACACGATCTATCACAGGAGAAGTGCTGGTGACAACCAAACCCAGTTTTTCTTTCGGAAGAATCACGACTTTTCATCGCGGAGATATAGTTGGTATTATATTCATGTTTACTTTAAACAGGCCTTTATGGATGGGAGATGTATAATGCTGACGCTCAGTGTGTGCTAAAATGAAGGGGATTCCGTGATAATGATAAATGTAACATTCCATGCACATGTATTTCATATCATCTTTTTGCATAACATAAATATGTATTCTAAAGTTTATACTCTGCACGCTAACTGGAGGTGAAACATCGTTGCAGATGTATAGGCTCGTTTCCATTGGCCGACGAAATGCCGTAGAAATTTTGGGTTCTTCTAAAAGACCATTTCCATTTTGTGTCAGCAGTGCTAAAAGTCCTACGGTGGTTCCTCACTGTAGATCCGTGACGGCTAATCGAAATGGGCTTTTCCGAGAAATAAAAAGAATACACCGTGTTCGTTGGCCAATGGAAACGGGCCTTAATAGTCACTTTGTAATAACTAGATGAGTTACATCCTCTCTTTGCGTGTATATAAGCTACACAAAACTGTAGCCGGAAGTGAGACATACTCGTATTGCAACCAAAAATGGAAGCCCCCTGGTGTTAAATGGGTGAACCAAGGCCTTGCGCTTAGACTATAAGTATAAGCGACGTGGAGGTGACGGCGGCGTGCGACTGAATCCTCCAGTGTGGATGGAGCCCCTGCCCGCAGCCGGATCCGTCCGCCCGCCCGTCAGCCAACAAACGGCAGGCGAGCCCAGCCCCCGGGGGTAGGCGCCCCCAGTAAGGGGATCCCAGCGGGTGCGGGATGCGGGGCGGAGTGACGCAAACAGTGGTTCGCGGCTGGAATTCCACCCGACGCCTGTCTTGGCGGAGCAGTGCCCGACACCCGACCCTCCGGCGCCGCGAAAAACTCCAATGGCTGGATTTGCCCACTGTGCTTGGGTTTCATAAAGTTGGAGTCGGTGGCTTACTCAATGATTGATGGCTGGAAAGACGATCGCCCCGGCTGACAGCGCCGGCCATGATATATTTCAGCCATAGGTGCCAGCCAACCCGCCTCCCTCCCGAGCCTTGTGCCTGCTATATAGCAGTGGTCCACGCATCGATGGGAAAATTAAAATGTCAGAGGCTGCCATGCCCGCTTCCCTCGGTGTATTGAGGGCATATTTATTCTACACCAGCCAGGTTGTTTAATTTCCAGTAGTTCCACTTGTGTAGTATTCATTAGATTCGACGTCATTCCTATTAAGAAAAAAACACTATGTTATATATTGATTTTCCTATTCATGTTGGAAATTAACAGTTACCGTTGTCATCTTTCTGTTGAGAGTTCTAATTTACGAATCATTTCCTTGATTTCTATAGTCTAACAGTTCTACCAGTGAATAATGCAAGCACTGTATTTATTTATATGGAAGTTTGATCTTACAAAAATGACTGAGAAAAAGAGTCATAGAGAACTAGAAGATTTCACCAAAACAATGAGTATGGAATTATAAAAAGAAATGAAATTTGAGATTAATCCAGTTTACGTTCATTTGCAGTCACCCACTTGAAAAACAAGCAAACTAGACAATTGTAGAGCTACTTTTGTAGGGTCCAAAAATGTCGGGCACTAGTGGGTCAATGAGGTATTTCAGTCTGTAGTGATAGTCAACTGGGCACTCCTCTAGACACTAATACACTGTCTTGCACCTTTACCAATGTCACAGCGGTGGCACGATGATTTTTCTTCTTGATTTCCTTATTTATTTAAGAACATAAACTCCCGCCGTCTCCCATGTTTTTGTCAACAGAGGGACAGCATGTATATTGAAGGGTTAGAGTTTGCAGCATGCTGATGATTGTCTCTATAACTCTATAACCTAGGCAGCGTATCTGAGTGTCTGTCCCACGCTCGAATAGGATCTGCTTGATAAACCAACCATCATTCATAAAATTGGTGATTATCATTCTTCCTTCCACACTAATTCTACTTCATGACATGTGAAAGGTTGCGTGAGATGACGTCATACATAATGGTTGGTGTGAGGTTGGGGGACATTGAAATGTAACAATGTCCTTCATGACTGTAATCAGCCACCGACCTACGTTCTTGATTGTGATTTAGGTAAGATAATACTTCGGCCTCCTCGTGTAGCATAACCTAATGGCAAGAGAACCTCCCACCCCTCTCTTCCCAAAGGCTAAAGCTCTGCAGCCATGCGTTTCGCTCGCCATTGGTTAGGATCGAGTGGAGAATAAAAAAATGACATCGAAGTAATATGAAGAACGTACTATCTCTGAAACAACTGGCATATTTCTCGGTCATGCATAGCTCATTTGGATAACAACTTTATTTCTCGTTTTAATACGTGGGCGATGGGTGAAAAGGGCGAGAGCGACTACTGTTTGTCAATGTCCTGATACCCTGCAGGTTACCAATACTTTCTCCGCTCAATCTCCTTGGAGGCTTTGGGTTATGCTTAATCATTGTCATGTTTCGCAGTCTCGGGTTGATAGCCAAGTATGAAAATCTATTCTAAGATAATCACATGTCATTTGTTTTTTTTATTATCGTAGGTTATATGTTGAACAGTCGAAAGACAAAGCATGTTGACATTAGGAGTGAAACTCGAACTTAGTTACAACAGGGTTATATTTGTTCGCATGTCTAGTTTGGAAAATCTCCATCATTTGGTAATGTATTCCTTTCCGTCAAACAAACTCTTTCAAAGGAAGGAGACAAGCATATTAGAGGTGCCTTCCCTATGCCCTTCTCCAAAAGGCGTGCACAGTAAGAGGGTGCGTCCACCAACCACGACAGGGCTGCGACACACGCCGACAAGAAATTTCCAATCGGTGCCTTGTCGCAGCCTTGTCGTGAGGAGAGGAGCTCTGCGACAGCGTTGACGGGGCGTGTCGGGAAGAGCAAGCTCCACCTAAATTTTCTATCGTAGACCTCTGCGACAACCTCCCGACATGCCACGACACGCCACGACAAGGCTCTAAAATCGAACATGTTCAATTTTGTCGTAGCCTTGTCGGAAGGCCCCCGACAACCTCCCGACAAGCTTCGTGTCGCAGCCTGTCGGGGCCTTGTTGTAGCCTCTTGTCGGGAACTAGGGTCCACCAACCACGACAAGGCTACAACACACCTTCCAATCGTAGAGCTGTCGTGGACCTTGTCGGAAAGCCGTTGTCGCAGCCTTGTCGTGGTTGGTGGACGCACCCTCTAAGGCTAAAATGAACACCTGGAATGGCCCAGGGTACATGGATTTCTGAAGGAGACAGAACAGATGACTCCAATATGAGAAACTATGATACCGATGACAGCAAAATCGGAAAGACACCTTTAAGACGAGTATACAAAGACGATGACAAAATGAAAGCTTTTGGGACTGACCGACAATTTGGGAGAAATGATCCTTGCTTATTCTGAAGTCAATCAGTTCACGTGGCCATGTAAAAGAAGGTGGTCACGCCCCACTGTCCGTCCCAGGGTGGGTTAGGTTGTACCATATTGATCAGTTTGCACTAGTCATACCGCCTTCAGGCTTTGGGACAAGGCGGCAGTTCATACTGACCAACGCCGCCTCCTGTTGAGTGGCGCGCCCCTGCGTGGCCTCTGCGCACACTACACATAATTCCCAGCCTTGAGATGAATTCTAAGTGAACTGAGAGTTCTTCTTTTTAAAGTATGAATTCCTCTCGGGTATTACTTCCACATATGTCTGAGCAATCATGCCATTATATGGATGAACAGACTCGTGCTGTATTCATCAATGACGCTCTTGAGGTTGTATATTGTATGGATACCCGATGGAAGTTGATTTAGTATCAAACTTGGTTTAGCCTGCAAAACATGTTTTGTTTAACCATGGAATTCTTATAATCGAATGTAAGGATAAATCCGATCTAAGTACATTTAGTTTGACAAACCTATGCGTCCAACTAAAATTAATTTTCTTTGTTTCGTAAGTAAGTAATTATTTTATGTTATGTTTGTGTTCGACTGTAAAAAATAAGTAATTTGAAAAAAAAAAAAAAATCATGTTCGCAAATATATTCCACTTGTCTCCTGGCATTTATCACTTTTATGCTAAAAAGTTAATTCATTGGAGTAATGAAAAACATTAAAATCCCTCGAATGGTATTTATTCACAGTCTATTTCATTCCGTCTTGATTTCCGGATAAATAATCCACATATGTACTAAACACAATACAAAGTTGAACGTGTATCTTAAGGGCATTGTGCTGACAGGTCGTACACCGAAAATGAGAGGAAACAAAAGCCTAATGCACCATCCACAGACAGGACTAATAATCAGAATTATACATTACTGCTGGCTTTTGGACATAGCTCTCCTACTTACCTTCCTCGGTTTTATATTGCCACAGAACAATATATTGAGCGTTAGTTTGATGAGAAACGAGCACCTGTTCCGCTAAACAGAAGAAACGTGAGCATGATTACTTAAATTTTTCAATTAATTTTTGGTGGTCATATTTCTGTCGTTTACGTAGGGAGCCGTTAGGGAAAATGAGTCGAGCGACAGGTAAATGTCTGTAGGTGGTCTTGTGTTACATTCAAATGCAAAAATGCAATCTAAGGTCTCCAAGACCCCTTCTCCCAGAGGCTTCCACTAGGGGAAGCCTCTGGAGGGGGGGTATAGGAGCTGCAGATATGAAAAGCACCGCGATCTATAGTCATCAACACATAACATTACTTTCTATAACTTCCAAGGTCCCCCGAAAGGAAGACGAATAAATTGGACTCCCATGGTTGCCGGTTGCCAAGCCATATCTCTTTTCCTGGCACAACGGGGTAGAATAGGAATGCCTATAATAAAATGGGACTTTGGCCGTAAGTCAGCAGAAAGACCCTTTGTTTCTTGTCCCTTGGAGGATTCATATTTCTTGCCGCATTTTCTCTGAGACATGATAATGGAGGCTAATTAACTGAAGCGGTTTTATTTCTCTATGATTAGTCTTTTATAAAAGCCTTCACAATGGATTTTTCATTTCCTAAATGAAATGGCATGGCTGCCATTAATGTGTCTCATATGTTTTCCATCGTATATGTTGTCTGTACCAAAAACTATACCAATGGAACATAAAAATTAAGAATAGATTCTGTGTGCGCTAAAACGACCAGATATATTCGGTCCTGTCTCATCAGGTCATAGCGGTAGTTTTTATTTACTCCAGTGTTCATACTGGACTATTCATACTTTAGACGAATGCATGGGTGGTCAATGAAAAGTGAATGCCTTTGATTAAAAAGAATCCCGTAGTTATTACTATAGTGCCTCGACCTTCATCAAACTTGTGGACTGTTGTCGAAAATACGCCTTCAACAGGTAAATCCCCCTCTTTCCCATTACCCGCGCTCACATGTTTCAGGGAGTCCAAAGCGGGGCGCAGGGGTATAATAATAACCACGTGATATTTGAAGCCATGCCGTGGACCGCCTATATTTGAAACAGTGTGACTATCAGGTGTTACCTGTATTGCATCACCTGAGGCCTAATGAAGCCTACCTGTCGTCTTCTCCTTTTCCATAATCAGTGCAGCTGCTAGTTCTTTGCCGGATCACCTCACCAATCTCCCATTGTTGCAACGTATGTTTATCAGACATCCAGCAACTCGACCTTTGATATGAAGGGGACCCTGCGTTGTAATGGCTATGCCAGTCGGTGTCAGGTTCTTGCCTGTGGTTGGAGAGTGAACCTTGTCAGAGTCTCGTACCTGATTAACAAAGGTGTGGCCGATTCTCGACAAAAGAACGTGATGACATATTGTCGGAAGGAATAGGACTAAGTTTCAGCGAATATGTCTTTTTGTTTCTGACTGTCTTATATCTCTCTCGGCTAGTGTTTCTAGTATGAGGAACGTGATCAGGAAGGTCATTTTTCAATTCGTTCCTCGTATTGAATAATATTGCCAGCATGAAAGCCGAGCTAGCTGTCAACCGAACAAGCTGGAAGCAGGTGCGTTGAGCTATATTAACATATCGATGAGCATATAGTATTAGATATCCCCATGTATATCCAGAGATTACAGTAGGGGGGAGGGGTGGCGGCCGATAAAGTCAAGCCCAATAAAGATATACTCATTAGCTAAACTTAGACTTTTTTCCTTTGGTAATCCTACGAAAGAGACTAGAATATTATTAACCAGGGTCATGGTAAGAGATGTATTTCAAATTAGATTCTCGGAAGAAAGTATGATCACTACCCATTCAGGAGAGAGAAGAAACAGGCAGTGGTCACCGGGGAAATCAAGCAGCAGGTCCTCATCACTAATGCGGACCTATCGACTTTTAAATCCCTGAATAGAACCTGGGGCAACGAATCATCTCGCCATGCCCTAATATGTGTGCTGTGGCTATTGTACTAGTGTTGGGGTAAGCAAGCAGCGTTATTAATTAATAAATTGTCTCGAGTTCATTTTCTTGCGCTACCCTGTTCATACTTGATAACGAAGAGCTTGGTTTATTTAAAGAGACTCTAAATGGTGTTGCCTGTAATTTAAACTGCGTGCCCTGACTGCAAACTTAAGACAGACCTTTAACTGATTGGGCCACCTCCTTGGCGTGAGACATACACATCATTAACATTAGCTATCGCCCCTTCATTTCAATAGCTGGCAGAGTTAGTCTGCAATACTAAATAGCAAAAGTTCGTCTGGAATAAATTTGAATATATTTCAAAAAAGTTTTTTCCGTGGTCTCTGTCACTGAAGTGGTTCAGGGTCCATGGTGGTGGACATTCCCAGTGATCAGTGTTTAAGGCTTATGGATTTTTTTTAAATTTTAATTTGAATATATGGTTTTAGTAGGAAATGGCGAACGTGGTTATCTAAGTTTTGTACTACTAATCCTTGTCATATAAGATTGTGTATAACATTTGGAGATAACGCTACCGAAAATGCTAGGAATATTTACCTCAAAGTACAATACGTATGATTATTACAGACCGATAACGGCTATTACGGGTTACCATTTTAGATAAGCCCGCTCGGCCAATTAACATTAGTATAAAATATAGGTCACTTTCCCTGGTATCCTACGACTAACCACGGGGGGGGGGGGGGGGTTATAAAACGAGTCTCATAAATCCCTGAATATGACACTGATCCAAGCTTTTCATTGAATTTTATTTCCATTGTTCCAAATTGATGTAAATTTGAAGAAAAAAAGTAATCGGGCTGATATTGGAATTATCCACGATGGGATTATGATAGAAGCTGAGTGGGGGGGGGGGGGGGTATTCCCTACAGTAAATTTAGAAACTGGCCCAGGTGCATACTCTATTCGGGAGAATGTTACCGGATACCACCACAGTTTCGGGATGAACGAGATACCTGTACCTGCTATCTCACCATAACAAAAATAAGTAATCTCCTACTGACACCCGATAGTGGGATATCAGCCTGGCCTTATGTAGCCTGTCTGTCATGCCCACATCACATTATCCGCTGTATACACTGCACCGTATCAAGTATCCTTAATGCCTAATACAGCTCTGACACCGTAGCCCACAATGCTCGCTTGTCTTTCTGATTTTTTAACAGAGGCCCCAGCTTCTTCCTCCCACGCCCCCATATTCCCGTTAAAGCTGTATGACCTTTCCACCTATACACAGGCTCTCTGCCCCAACCCGCTATTCCGATCCCAGAGATGGATCTGTCACCCTAGCGGCTCGCCGTCGTCGTATCACCTTCTCGCGAGCCGACGCTATCTTGTGACGTCAGAGGTTGACGTCCCTCTGGTGGTGGTTGTCATAGGCGGTGATCTGGACGCGTCCCGTGATGTGGCGCTGTCATCGGTGTGTTCGGGGCCCAGCCCGCGCTGGAGAGAAAGGGGAGTGTGTGGTTGAAGAGGAGGGGTGGGGGCGATTCTTGCCCTGCAAGACTCATAAATGGATTCATCTACAGTTACCACCGGGATTGACAATTTGGAGGACGCGAGGCCTTGATGCTCGATTCTGCGGCCCAGATCCGGTTACTGGTGCTGCCAGCGCCGGCACCGGCTCCGGTGTCCGCGGCCCCGGCCTTGGCCTCCCCACCGCCGGGGGTTGAGGCAGGGGTAACGGTGGGAGAAGAGGTAGCTGGCTTCATGCAGCGCGGGTTCCTGCATTAACTTTACATACTGATATCACAGGTGGATCATATAACCATGAGAGGTCCACGTGAACCCTACCCGACGCGCTGTGACGTCAGTCCTACTTTTCATGTACTTCCGGCGGCGGCGGCGCGTAGACATGCACCTACTAAGGTGTATACAGGGATAGATAAATATGGGAATGGAGGAGGGCAGAGTGACATTAAAGGCAATATGCTAGTTTTACCTTTTTATTCCTACGCTATATGATTAGCAGGGGAGAGGGTAATTAACCCGAGAGGGTGTAGGGACACATAATTTCTCATAAGGTATCTTATGCGTGTTGTTTTTTTAGCAACGGGAGGCAACTGTGTTAACCAGGGTACACTAGCAACATTCCCTATCGTAGGGTACATGTATATTAAAGCTAGCATAGATCCGAAGACGGGTTATACTAAAATAATTTTGAAAGGCATGATCTTTCTTCGGAGTACCACTGCTATAACCCTTGCCTGGGAACCTTTACATATTCAAAACACTATTCAAGTCAAATGGATGATTTAGAATGCGAAAAGAATATGACTATTCAGAGATAGATAAGATTTAGGTCTTATTTCTAACTGTATGAATTTTAAAGTACATGATTTCCAAGTCAGTTTTATGGTCATATTCAATATCTATTCGTTCACTTTGTCTTTCTCTATAGAACTCTCTATCACAAAGGAGCCGTGATCTTTTGTCATAGACCAGTTGTCTCAGAGAAAATCCAGTGTGTCGCCCAGTGGGTACTGAATTGCTAGAACAAACTCCTACCACCTCGTCTCCGGTATACCGCTGTGATGCTTGATGCAAAGTGCAAATTCGTCTGAGACACGCTAGGACAAGCTTAGGACCAAGGAAGTTAGTCCTAAAAACTGAATCGTATAGTGTGCATTCCACTTAAGTCAGAAATTGATTAAATTAAATTGAAAAAGCCATATATTTATAATTTATATTATAAATGAAATTATGTACAGTTTTAGTAATGAGAACACCCACACTAGATTCTATTTTATGAAAGTCCTTATACAAAAACACTTTTTGAAATAAAAAGTGTATTCACCTTCAGAAGAGAAACAATCATAAAGTTTGAGTCAGTCTGCTCCAAGAAGTAAAGTTGACAGAAGTGCGGTTTTTCATTTCCTGACATGCCTCATATGACGAAGGACAGGGGATGAGACAAGCATTACAATTCCAAACCTCCTCCTTCCACAAAGACTGTGGCCTTTGTAAGGCTTGACCTGCCACCTAGCGGCGAGCAATAAGATTACTAATGGCAAATTGCGCGCGGGTTCAGGTAACCACGGCCGTGCTGCCGGTTATAATTACGTGAGCCACCCGAAACACCACTCACTCAGGTGTCCTAACGCCCCTTTGAACTACAAACGTTCATATCACCATCATTCCGAAATGGGAGAAAAAAGGTTTTATCGGTAATGAAAAAAAGGACAAGAAAAATGTCACCTTGAAATGCTCAGTCAGCTGGGAAATTACATAGACAGCCGAGAATAACCAGTAAAAGTTACCTCCCGGAAAAACACAGATGGACGCAGGATCACCTCGAATTAAAAACTTTGGTTTAGAGTTTCTTTTGAATGGCAAGATCAGATAGGCTTATGTTTCTGATGAAACAAAATGTAAACAGCATATGCATATGAAAAGATTTTTGATATCCTGTACTTCAAATGTATCGAATATCGTTTGTATCAATTTGTTTCCCAAAAATATAAACTATTTCCTCCATAATTGGACCTAATTCTCGTTCAGTAGACCTGTGCGTATTTTGCAGCATCCAGGTGTTCTGTCAGAGTGCATCTCTAAGGCCTAGCGTCCACCTACTACGATAGAAATTTAGACCTATGGCACCGATACAAAAAGCAGATATCGGAGACATATCGGGAAGGTGCAAAATCGTAGACATATGTCTAGACATGCCAATCCACCACACATTGTATGGAGTTTTTATCGGTGCCTAATCGCAGAAACGTGGTCAACTGCCCCGATATTAGGAGACCTTCCGACGCGATTTGGTTTTTTTATCGGGAGGTGCATCGTAGACCATATCGGAGCCATATCGTAGTAGATGGACGCCGGGCATTATACTCTGGCAGTGTTTATATTATGTTGTTTAAAGTGACAAGAAAATAGCATGCTGGTATTTCCTTTAAATCTATAACTGCTTGTATAGCTTTCATGGTCAAGTACTACGTATGCAGCAAGTTTCTGTATGAATTCCACGGAACATATGGGATTAAGCCATAGCTTGAGTAACGTTTATATTTAACATTCATTTGGTGTGGTATTATTTTACAGACACGACCAATGTTTCATGAACGTCTGTATGATATACCATGAATATGAACCTGAATAACTGCTAGCTGCTCAGTATTTAAGTTGGTGTAGGTTTTCTAACAGCTGTCTACTCTTTTTTCACCTTACAGATTCCCAGCCTGAGACGCCGACGGCACCGAGTGGTTACATCGTGTGTGCCTGGTGCCAGAAGCCTGGTCTCAAGCTGTTCACTCTGAAAACAGAGACGACCACTAAGGTGTTCTGCAGTGAACTCTGCTTCACGCAGTGTCGCCGAGCCTCCTTCAAGAAGAACAAAGTCTGCGATTGGTGCAAACACGTCCGCCATACCGTCAACTACGTCGACTTCCAGGATGGTGAGCAGCAGCTGCAGTTCTGCTCCGACAAGTGTCTGAACCAGTACAAGATGAATATCTTCTGCAAGGAGACGCAGGAGCACCTGCAGCTCATCCACGCACCGCAGAACCCGTCAGGTGGTAGTACGACAGAGTCCCCCACTGCCACACCAACTGCTGTTGCAAGCCGCAGCGCGGGAAATTCAAATAATAACAACAGCCAGATCCTTATTACCCCGGATCTATGGATGCAGAATGGAGGAGAGGACGGACGGCCGGGTCGAAAGAGGAGACGCAAGGCCAGTAGCAGTGAGGACATAGATGATTTGGATGACATCGAAGAAGGAGACCGGAGCAGGGACTCCGATTGCTCTACATTGGACACGTCGCTCACTGAAGTCAAGCCGGACATCACCAAAATGAACTTGAAAACAGAGACTAGCTCTTCGAGTCAGAGCAGAGACAGAGACAGAGAATCAGTACAGAGTAAGAGTGGTGGTGGTGGTGGCGGTGGCGGGGGTGAGAGACACGGAGGTGGGAGTGAGTCCGGACGTCGGTCCCACTTGAAAATTGAGCACTCCACACGTGAACGCATTCGTCGAGTGCGCAGCAGAGACTCTACTTGCACGCCTCTGGCAGTGACCTCCAGCCCGGGCTCATCCCAGCTGTCAACATCACCCAGTGTGACAGCCGGCCTGACACCGCCCAACATGCCGCCGGTCCACGCACTGCCTCCAGTGCCTATGATGGGAGCGCTTCCTCCGGGCATGTTCGCTCCTCCCCATTACTTCTATCAGCAGTTGATGGCCAGCGGGGCCTTCCCCGGAGGTATACCCCCACATGCAGGCTGGATGGTGCCACCACCAACAGGTATACCTGGTGGGCCTGTTATTCCTCCAAATATCGAGGGTAAACCCCCGGGACAGGTGCGCCATACCTTTTCAAGGGTGAGCCCAACACCTGAGAACGGCAGCGGGCCATCCCGCAGCGCACCTGGTCAAGGGGCGATAACAAATGCTGGAGCTACCACCGGGTCACCACCCCCTGCATCTTCTTCAGCTAATTCCTCCAGTAGTTCCACAACACAGCAGCAGCCACAGCCTATATCCCCTCTCAAATTCCAGGGACCTCAAATGCCAGCATATCCAGGATTCCCGAATCTCGGAATGCCGCCTGGAGTGCCTCCAGGGTTCCCCATACCCTTACCGCCTGGGATACACCCAGCAATGATGCCCCCTCCACACCCGACACTGCCCGGTGGGCCCCCAGTCACCGTTATGGTACCCTATCCAGTCATGCTCCCAGTACCAGTGCCCATCCCCATCCCAGTCCCTATTCGCTGTGACAAGGACCTGCGTGACTTCGCCCTCATCATGAACTCTTCGAATCCAGCTGGCAGCACCACCTCTGGCGCCAACGCTGAACATGCGAGCAAAAGCAACAACAACAACACTAACAAGAGCCACCACATCAGTCACAAAGTTTTACCTCGAGCTGCTCCGAGTTGCTCCACGGCCCGCCCGGCCTCTGTGCCACTCAAGTCGGCCTCCTCTCCGCCCGCCATGGCTGCCTGCACGGAGCGGCGACGATGTCACACAGACGACGAGAAAGAAAATTCAGAATCAGCGGCCAACTGCGAAAACAGCAATAACGGAGGGTCGAAGTATAAGATTGCGTGTGCCTGCTGCCAGCAGTCTATTGACAACAGGCCACCTGACGCAATGAATCCTTCCAGTAGCGGGCTTGTCGGCTCCTGCAACAAGGTGGACACCAACGGAGGGCTCACCATGGCCGACCTGGGTCTGCGGCCTACTAACCACTCCTCGGCGCTCAAATCCAGAGAGACATTAGACCTCGGTAGCAGTAGCGCTGCCGGCAGTAACCAGCTCAGCCAGCCGATCAACGTGGATGACGTCGCCATGGATCTAAGCAAGGATAGAACGAAGAGCTTCTCCGTTAGCAGTTCCGCTGCTGGTGGTGGTGGTGGCGGGAGCAGCTCGGAGATGCTCGGTCACTCCCCTAGCGGCCACACGAGGACCCCGCCGGCCATCATCACCGTCAAGTCGGAGTCAACGGCGCCGCCGCTGATCATCTCACCTCTGCAGCCCGTCGGAGGGTTCCTGATGCCCCCACGTGACCATGCCTACTCCTCCCGGCGTTCCATGATCCTCGACGCTCCCAGCGTGCCCCGCGACCGGAACGAGTCTCCGTCTCCGGAAAAGCGTCTGATGCTGCGCAGTCCTAACAGAGATGTCATGTTCGCCAAGAGACGCTGTATGCGCACGCGTATCAAGACCAAGTAGAGCCAACCGGCCATTTGGCACACATAGAGATGTGTTTGTGAACGGGACGCACTTAGACAGTGTCTTCTCATTGATACGATTATATATTGCCATTTACATACCGGCCATGTTTACAGAAATTCTTGTCTTTGGACAGTTGCTTCTTGAACTTTGTCTGTAGACAGACGATGTATTTCATGGCTTGTAGACAATGGAAAGACCTCATATAGGAGAAATATTGGACAGTGACTGCATGGAATATTCTCTTTAGAGTTACAAAAATATTTTGTGGCTTGACTAAGGCAATGGAGAGACCTCATATTGGAGAGTTTCGGAGAGTACCTTTATGATATGTGCTCATTAAAGTGACGAAAACATGTTGTGGTTTGTAGCCTATGAAACACCTCATACAAAAGAAATATTGTATATATATTATAGAAATGTCTACTAAGCATCCGAAAGGAAGGAACAGGTGAGTACTAGAATGACATACATACATTTGATTGCAGTTATGAGTTGTAGAATGGCATCCCCTATTTCCAAAATATCCTTGGATGTACACTGCCAAATAGTTAGAAACACCCCATCGTGGATCTTTGGTTCTTTGAATCTTTGTTGTTTGAGAGGAAACATAGGCTACTGATGTTACACATCATAGTTGTGTTTACAGATCAGATAAAGGATTTCCATGTGTGGGTTTTTGTACATATGCATAAGTAACCGTTATCCATTAAGTGGTTGTGGGTAAACACCTGTCAACATGCATATGAACATGTATATGATATGTCGTTATTTTTGGAGTCATAGCATGGGTTTGGCTGTGTGGTATGACTCATAAATCGTATTTATGAAATAGATATGTTGGGATTTGTGATAGGCAAATATATTACAAGGTTGTGTAGTGTAATATATTCTCCCGAGCGATGTCGAAAGAGAGTGTGCTTCATGTATAAAAATAAGTAAAAGGATTCAATTACAAAGTATTCTAGTCCTGTTCAAATATATTGGACCTCAATACTTTGATCTGCGCTTATATACATGGAGAGTGGACATAAACACTAATAAATGAAATAGGTTCAGTAACATCGTTGGGTTTTATGTCCCCAATCTCTAAAATAGGACTGATTTAGTGCTGAGAAGTAGATGTACTTAAGACCCAATTAAGAGAGGTGTCCATCGCTACTTTTCTTTGCATAAGGAAGATAAAAAAAGAGGCTTTGCTTGATATATTTGTGATAGTTTTCGTTATAATAATGTCCCAGACTTGCATAGGCGTCTAATTATTGTTTTTAATGTGATTCGAAGCTTAACAAAACCATATACGATATATGTACCTGTAGTACTACCAGGGCCGTTATAGTAGGCACCCATGTAGGAATTGGTTGAGTGATGTCAAGTTTACATAAGCCCATATTTATCCTCAACAGAAACCACTGAGTTCATAGATGTCTGGTTTTCCTGATAAAGAGTGCGATATGAATAAAATGCATGCTGGTGCTAATTCCTTATCACTTTACCTTTAACTCCATTAATTCTAACTTCATGTCATGGAAAGTGAAAGACATTTATATAGGGCATTCCCCATTGATATTTAGTGTGTATATGATGTATACACTTATAATTATATACATAGCAACACGTGAAGCATATGTTTTGTTTTATCATATTGAAACTTAATATTTCCGAAAGAAGACAGCATTGGAAATTGTGAGAATTTAAATCCTTGTCTATGTCTAAAGATGGTTCGTGTGATTCACTATGAGGCTACACGAACCCCATTGCATAAAAGCTATTAATGTTTTTTATATTCAAGACACCATAAACAATATGTTAGATGGATTTCGTGTACGACTGTCCTGTTCCGTGGCACTCCTCTTCCTGTTACCTAGACCGGACAAAACCAATTGTATTCCATTCTGATCACAATAGGCCTGGTTTATTTTTGTATGTTATTTATTCTGGTAGATATTGCTCGAATTGATACGTGGTAGTCAAAGAGCAGCCTGTCTTAATGCAGCGCCTACTATCTTGCACACATTCTGGTCTCCTGTTTTGTTATGTAGTGTGATAGGATGTACATGTACATACCCGGTTAAACAAGTAAAATAAAACATTGTCTCCGAATATGTATTTTTTCATTTCTCTGTTTCCCATCTCTACAGTATTGGTAAGAAAGAGCCTTAAACGAAATATTCCGAATCGTTCATAAGAAATCAATTTATGATGGTAACTATATCTATTGACGACCAAGTGATTAAAGGTTAGAGCAGGTCATAATCACACCACTTAACTCTACACTGTGGAAATAAAACGAGTGACTGTATTGGCCCCCTCTTCCCACTCATATGAATATACCTTACCTTTATATGACTTTGCGGATGGTGTGGGTGTCTTCTTTCAAATGTATATCACATTGCATTCAGGAATTGGAGAGATAGATTACCTAGCAAATATACTTACAGTTTCCGGAACCTTTCACGGGATGGTTCTGGCGTTTCCATACAAAGAGAGGTGTCCAAAACTATAATGGGACATGCCTATATATGTCTATTACGAAGGGCCAATTCGAACTTGAATTATACCGAAATGTAATCTGGTAGACCCATAGATATATTTTAGTGCACGTAATACCTAAACACTGATAATAATGATAATACATTATATAGGTGTTTTCAATATTAGCTTGCAGACAGCACTATCTCTAGATATTATGATGCCAGACGTATTGTATAACACAAATATATAGGTCCCTACTGATTGTCCCGCGTTCCTAGAAAGGTATCAGGAGATCTGACATCGAATATCATTGCTATCATATCATTTGCAAGATGGACTATCTATTATACCACTTCCAAATCTAAATTGATGTACTCAATGCTGAAAAGGACTGGTTGTAGAAGTGAGTCTCCATGGCTAACATAAACGTGCTGCCTTATGAAAACGTTGTTTTGGTTTGGAATTTTCATGCAAATCCATGTGCGATCCATGCGAGTATGCGACCGTGCGAATCCCATGCGAAATTATTTAGTATTTTTAATATTTTTGCAAGGCCATCGCATGGCCATGCGAATTCGCATGGGCCTTGCGAGCATCAAGCGAATTCCATGTGACTGCCTTATTTACCGAAGCAATTTTGTATGCGAATTTCATGCGACAGAGCGAACTCTGTGCGCATGTCGACGAACGGTGGCGACCGCTAATTCTCATGAAAAATCGCCTCAGTAGATTTGGCGCTTGAATTCAGCGCCAAATCCACTAAGGCGACCAAGCGAATGCGTCTGCGATCCGTGCGACTGTGCGAATCCCATGCGATAATATCTAATATATGTTAAGGGACTAGGTGGCAGAACGGCTACGGCCGAACCAGGGGGCAGTTTCATAATCCAGGACCGTACATGTACACCCTTTTCTGTACGCCATAGAGACCCAGGGACAATGCGGGTCAATTTCATTCAACACTTATGGACGACCTTATGGACGGCCAATACTGTCTTAGCCAACAGACTTAAATATTATTAGACGATAACCCTTGAACGAGGTACAGAAAAGGGTCTTCGTGTACGATCCTAGATTGTCTAAACCCTAAATAAAAGTTTGAAAAAAAATAGACACGACACTCTGCCAAGCCACATTGAAGCGAACGGGTGAGTTCAATTGCGAGGTTTACACTAGGACCACGACAGACACAGCAGCCACTATTCAGGCCACCATGGAAGAGCTGTGGCATGCCAAGAGAACATCAGACAACGTAACAGAAGGCCATTCGTAAACGTAGCTCGACTTTGGGAATGTGGGTGCCATTGGAGAATTTTGAAATGACAAAAGATTTGTCCAGGCGGCCATGGTGCTAAAGAGAAACATACCAGGCCCTCATGAGACATGGTGGACATTACATAACGTGACCAAACTTAGGTGGCTGTACAGGGTAAAGTGGACAAAATCTGATGGACGTGAGCAACGGCAGCTAGCCATACATGCTACGATGGAAAACGTGACCACCACAGCTGGCTTCACAGGGAACCATGGACATAGACAATAATCGATGGTTTTGTGGACAGGCGACCGTAAACCATGAGAGGTTGACGCGTCGTAATACACTCGCGCTAGCGAGTGTATTACGACGTCAACCTCGTGTGGTATACAGAGCAGCCTGACCACAAAATCATCGTTTTTTGCATTTATTTTCCATCTTTTCGAATAGATTAAACCCAGTAATTGCCATATTGAATGGTATAACAATAGGGACTATTTCTTTGCTCTGTAGCAAAAGAGACTATTTTCCCCGTATACCATGATTTTGAGGCCGTATACCACAGGTTTGAATCCGTATACCACAGTTATGGTATCTGACAGGTTTTATACAATGGGTCGTAGTCTACTGAGTCCCCATACATTTTCAATGGGGGCTTTATATACGATGGATAATAAAGAGCAGAACCCTAAACAATGGCTGCCAGGGCCTCAGCGTAAAAACAATGTTATGCCTCCACGACCATCTGCAATGGTGCCCTATACTACGGCAATAGGTGGCTACCAGGGCTGTCGTGTCTCAGGGTAAATGTAGCATAATAATCGCAAGGCAGGAGTACCCGACGAGTACCTTGCCACCTGGCGGCTCATTGTGGGCACCACGTCATCTGACGGGCTCTACAAGAAGTCGTGACATCATCGAACCAATCCTGGTGCTTGTTTTCGTACTCTCGTAGTGGATGCCGAAGGATACCTCCATGGGCGACATTTTCGGCAATACTCGGAGGGGCATGGAGAATGAGTTTCCAATATTAAGCTTATGGGCCAAAAATACCAGGGGTGAGATAAAGAGAATTATCAAACCAGAACCCTCGAATGACTCACACACGTGAAACGGGAGAATTAGGCATGCTCTCAGGTGTATCCTGTTACCCCTCAAAAGTTTCCTGTGTAAAATTATAATTTTTACCAGCTACGTTCAAAGAAAACCCGCCTGAAACCGACAAGAAGATTCGGTCGGACTTCTAATGGCATTTATAATAGGTGCAATCCTTAATTCATATATGCATGAGGAACGTGTTAAGACTAGGAGAAAAAGCAATATTCATTTTCCATGGAAGCGCGGTGCGGATATACAGTAGAGCCCCACTAGAAGGACACCCCGCGTAAGGGGCACCTTGTGTAAGGGGATACCTTTGCTCGGGAGGGTTCCCTCTAATTATATGTTTATTTAACCCAGTGTAAGGAGTCACCTCATATATAGGGCCATACATAGAATTCAGTATACATAGAATTGTCTGATATTGTTTTCAAATGAAAATCTCTTTTATTAAACAAAAATTCAGCCGATGGGTGTTTTTACTTGCTCCCCTAACCAGACGAGGAAATCACATCTATGATATCTCAAAGGATCCCTTCTATGCAAGCCACTACTCCTTGAGCATTATTTCCTGTGAGTCCGTCGAGTATAGATAAGATAAAACGTGGTTACGAAAAACGCCATTATATTGTTAGTGAACCTGAACATTATTTGTATTACATACCTATTTCATCCATACCAGCATAATGTGGCGGTGTGGATAGATACCAGTATACTTTGAATATGCATTCTGATTGGTTATGAAAAATGACTGACTGAAGGCGGTGTTCCACTGCAACCGACCCTCTGGCAATTGCGTGAAGACTGAGGGGGAGATCATTTGGTCGCAGGTCGATCGGTACTCAAGTTCCAGTAGTGGAGCTGTAGTGGAGTTACGGCCATGATCATCGGCACTCGATCGCAGTAGGATCTTCACTGATTTTGACTAGTTCTTTCACTCATCGACTTACCATCGCCCAATGTTTTCAGTACTCAGGATGCAGGGAAAAAATCTTTGAGACGCCATTAGAAAAATCCGATGGTGTCCCTCAAAAACATAAAATTAAAAGTTCTGACAGAATTTCATCACCAGAGTGTGCTATGCACATTCATAACATTAAGACTTATCTTTATTTACCTCCATTATTACGTTGGCAATAGTATTCAGCCGATATTTGACGGTACACATCCATGAACCTTCCCAACACCCACGTTGACAACGTGCCGCCAATACTGCAAAAGACGCCGTCAATACCCGCGATGCATCAACCCTCGAGTGGACACTGAAAATTCTAACAGTTGTGGTAGTTTGGAGAAAGTTTTAGCACCAGAGTGTGCTAAACACATTCTTAACATCAAGGCTTATTCCATGTACCTGCCATTATTCGATTAACCACAATATTTAGCGCAGATACATGAGCTGTCATTCACCCTCCCGTACAAATCCAAAGGTGCAGTCCACTATCCACTACATAGAGATAACATTGCCACAGCATTGTAGAAACGCTAGGCTGCAATAATACTTACTATAAAGGTTATTAAACGTGATTAATTACTCTACCTGGAGTGGGTCACGCATTACATGCAGAATGTGCCAAGTGCTACGCACCTAAACACATATCACCCTTAAGATAGAAACAGCCTGATACCAAGATTAAGCCAAATTCTGACAGTGTAACACTTATTGCTGGAATTCTGCTGAACTCCCGGAAACTTTGGTTGTAGATTCGGCAAACCACACCCATAGGGATACAACTGTCTCGCCACACGAAATCTGGCCTAAACACGCACTTACACAAGAATAAAGTGCAGTCATTTAAGTAATAAATCTCATGTAGTTTTATTCGTTTGTTGATAGATACTTTCTTCAAATGGTGTTACGATCCAACATAGGACTTTAAGTACACATCATATATAATGTGGAAGTTGATAATCATTGACAAACATTACACATCGGTTTACAAACAAGAACTATTGAATATGAATGAAAATATTAAATAGATGCATTCAGTCAGATTGACAGATCTAATATGATGCATATCTGATAGTTCTGAACTTTACAGTATCTCACCCCTGGTACAAGTTTAGCCATAGAAATAACATTTGGAAAAATACTCAACGATCACCCGTATAAAGTGACAATACTATGCTGCGGCTGTGGCGTACTGAATGTGAGATGATATCATATGGATTAGCTAAGTATATTCTAATTATTCTGATATTTGATGCTATTCAATGTCATGGAAAGGGGTGAGATAAATCCAGAACTGCACTCAAATCGTAAAATACACAATATTCCACTCATTTGGATGTGCAAGAATTGTCACTCGGCTTCGCCTCGATGACAATTGGGGCACATCCAGACTCGAAGCGTATTGTGTATTTATACGATTCTCGATGCAGTTCTATATAACATCTGTGTATGAAACTGTATTTATGTGTATGTTGTGCGAACGAGTAGTCTTGATTGTCATGTGAACTGTATAATTCTGACAGCGATGTCGAAGAACGTTTACAAGGCGATGGTTGTATGTCGAAAAATATACATTCACCATAAAGAAAGATAGAGAATGACAATATTCAGGGTCAAAAAAGTAGACGACTAAATAATCAAATAATATGATAAGATGGGATAGTAATGTATAGAGACATAGTTAGTGTTACTGAATGGAATCTGTTCAGAGATACTTTGGTCAGAAATACTCATCAAGTTCGAAGAACGAGGTGAGCACAGCATCAGAACACACAGTGTATGTCTTATTTGTAGTCCCTAATCGCCCTATAAATGAAACTACATTAGTTGGCCTCTGAGAACAATTTGTCCCACAGTTTAGTGCCTTTGTGTACCATGGTGGTCTTCCAAACTTCGAGCTATGGTTGACGGACTGAATGACTCGTTAACCGATCTATAATAAGAAGAAAATATACCTATAGAATAGAAAGTAAAAGTGAATCCGTTCTATCCATGGAATTTGGTTAATCCCGTAAAAGTACAAGTGTCAGATATCTGTCCATTGTATAATATTGGCGCATATTATGCAAGACTGCGAGCCTTCAGCAAGTACTATCATGTCCTTATCGTAATCTAGTACTCAATTTTGATAATTAACAATAGACGTTTATTATAGGGTTTAATCAATTAATGACAAAACATTGCAATGCTTGTGACAGGTTAATTTTCAATATGACATATCGATCTTCTTCTAATCTAAGAATACCTCTACTTTTGATGTATTGTAATTCTGATAACAATAACCAAAGCCGATTTCATTCAGCAATGCCACCGCTTTGTTCCGAGTTGACAGAGCTACAGCAGCATCATGAATCAACAGGTCTAGGGAAATATTAATAAACCTTGTATGGAAGATATGGAACAACAGATAACGAACAGAGTTAATTAAGCTCGTATCAGAGATATAGGATCATGCTGATACCTATCAGACGCACACCCTAACACACGTGACAAAACAGAGATATATAAACCCTGTTCATTCATGGCAATAGTCACACCTCTGTCAGTAGCCACCAACCACCCTCCCAGATCATGCTCCTCTAACCATTCACCTCTGTCATTCCCTTCCTATCATTATTTCAGTTACATTACGCAGCACAGCTCTAGACCTTCATGATTTGTGGCTGCGACCACAGGAACATATTCACTTCGTAGTCCAAGTGCATATCATTGAACGGAACTAGCTTTATCTAAATTTCTAGAAAGTACCACGACCCTCTTTAGGATATAGACAAGGGGAGCTCTTTCCTCCCAATAAGAACCTAGCCAGACATGGAACTAGACATGTATTCTGGCGTAGATGCGACGTTTAACATGGGCTCGGCCAGGAAGACATTCCAATGGTACGACTATCTCATCTTCATATCTACCTTGGTCATTTCCTTGGGCATCGGTCTTTACTCTGCCTTTTCGGGGGGAAAACAACGCACCACCAAAGAGTACTTGATGGGAAACAGACATCTGGGTGTGATCCCTGTAGCTCTGTCGTTGTTCATGTCATACATCTCTGCTATCGTCATCCTGGGCAACACGGCAGAGATTTATACGAGGGGAGCGCAGCAATTCCTGAGTTCCCTTGGTTCCGCTTTTGCAGTCGCCTTAGCCTGCACTTTCTTCGTACCTCTCTTCTATCCTCTTCAGCTCACCAGTTCTTTTGAGGTAAGTTGTATACACCGATCGCAAAAGAATTTATAAGCAACGCTTTTACAATACACTAGAATGGAACTGTGTAATCTGTTTTATTAATTATATAGATCAAACGCAATATACATTGCAATTATATACCGAACTGGAGGAGGGTAGGTGGGGAAAATAGACTTAGGAATTATGTATGACATGTCGATTACATTTAAATTTATTGCATGAATTTCTATATAGAATTTCTATACTGATGTGTAGAGCAGACCGAACTATCGATGTGTCGACTAAACGAAAAATATTGTGCAGAGCATTACTGTCATCCATTTGAGTTTATAAAACTATTTAGACAGAATGTAATGTTTTCATTTCGTTGTTTCGAGCAATGGGGTGGAGGAAATTAAAGAATCAGGGCCCTGTTGATTAATTTAGGGTCATTCATAAAGACTTTTTCTGTAAGCCAATGAGACCAAGAGACCAATTACCTTAGAACCACTCCCATCTAAATTTATAGAAAAAATAGTACACAAACAAATTACCATAGATTCTCATGATATTGTTACCTCACACCAGTCAGGTTCTAGAAAGGGGTATTCCACAATCAACTCCATAGCTGCCCTAACAAACAGCATTTTATCAAACAGAAATATAGGGCAAGATACAATAGCAATTGTTGTGGATTTTAAAAAAGCTTTTGATACAGTTAATCACAACATACTTTTGGGCAAATTAGAGCACTATGGTATTAGAGATAGAAATTTATTATGGCTTTAAAATTATTTATCTAACCGAAAACAAACGACCAGGGCAAATAATTTGAATTCCTTGAAGTGCAGGGTTGATTGTGGAGTACCGCAAGGTTCAATTCTGGGCCCACTCATGCTTATTTTGTACATAAATGATTTTGATACATAAAAAGGGGCTTATGAAAAATCTGTCTTGCATAATGGTGCCTTGAAATGGAACACACTTGAAGCATAAGGAACATTGAAGACCTTAAAAGTTTTAAAGCGTTCACAAAAACACTAATGAAGGATAGCATCTCAAATTGATTTTGTGAATTACAATACTAGCATTCAAAATTGTTGTACTGATGCATTAAGCCTGCATACCGAATCATGTTATTCAGTATTATCAGGTGGAAGATCCATAGTCTCTTTCTCAAAATATGTCACAAATATTTGCTAATTTGCAAAACTACCGAGTGTTACTCTGAATCCTGTCCCAGTTCAATAACACGGGAGTGGGGCAGGATATGAAAACCAGGTTATATAAGACCTGATATCCACTATGATTTCACTGTAGCTATTACCTAAGCCATCTTAGAAGTGTCTCATGTAATGAATTATTGAATCATGTGTATATCGGAAACCTGAGGAACTTATCGCAAGATGTAACTAAATGATGCAACAGTGAAATAAAAAGTTCTGGGAAAAGGACGATGTGGATCAAGTTACATTTTATGGACAACCAGCCATTGGCTAGGACTGTCTGAGCACCCAAGCTTGGATATCATCAAACAATACCCAATCGTACGAGGTCTCCTTGTACCCTGTACTTTAGCCTGCAAAGGTTGTTAAACAGGCCCCAGGGGTCCGTTTTATAATACAGGGCTTATCGTTTAATAATATTCAGGTCGCCATGACAGTCTTAGACGTCCTTAAAGCTAACCAACATCGTCCCTGGCATAGAGAAAGGGGCCTCATTTACGAGCCTAGGGTATTCAACAGGTCCCTGATTCATTAAAAGAGTTCTATGATACCACATGATAATATGAGTTCTGGCGGCTATGTGCCCGTCCCCTAGCGGTATACAATGACCCCACCACTCGCACTCAGAAGGGTAGTATGGCCACAGGTACTCTCCTTATAGCGTTGATTAAAGAGCTGTTGTCCACCAAAGATTGATACTGCATGCAAGGTCTTGACGCAGTACTATCATATCAGAATCAGGAAGCAATTTCCTACCTTAAATCAAAGTTCTGCAAATAACATTTAATTTGGTTCAATTTCTAATATACAATATGGCGCATGTATGGTAACGAGGATTTGAAAACGTTCCAATAACAATGCTTTTTCTCCACTATCTATAATGACAACCGTTCTGTTATTGCTGCTGGGTACAAAGATTTATGGACGAAAACTGAGAAGGTCCCTGAAAAGAATACAAATAGGGTTGATTGCATCTACTTGCACTGGTTAAAAACAAATTGTTAGATCAACGGTAGATTTATTTATCTTGGCTATCAGTATTTCACATGTATGTCATCACACTTCCAATGTAGCTGTTCATCTTGGATCTTTCTTGTGTACTTAACGATGGACGTTTTTCTGTAGTTTTTACAGATGCGTTTTAAATCACGAATGGTCAGACTAACTGGTACGTTCCTCCTGATCATCTCACAGGTACGTATTATAATATGAAGGTTATGGATGTGTACTACGGGGAATCAGTAATCCAAGAGCCAATGGGAAGGAGAATTATCTCACCCATAGAATTTTTTCCATAGGCTTAACATTGGAACCTCGTTCTCCATGCCCCTACAAGTATTGCAGTCTGTTCTCCATGGTCTATATCCTGTGTGTCATCCATTCTTTTAGTGTGTACAGGGGTGAGATAAATACAGAAAGCAACTCGTTTTGGTCAAAGAAGTCGGTCTCCAACTCGTTTGAATGTTATGTGATATTCACTCGGCTGTCCCCTCGTTCATATCACTCCACATCAAACTCGTGGAGAACGACGACTTTGACCAAAACTTATTGGTTTCTTCTTTATGACGAGATTATGAGTTCATCTTTCCTGAATCCTGACAGATCTAACTGTGTTGCCATTATTGCGCGGGATCGGTAGTAAGGAGTTTCCAGTCTTGGTAGATATTGTTTAATGCTGGTTGTGCTGCCTTCTCCTGAGTTTTTAAGCTCGAGAGCCACTCTCAAGAGACAATGTCGAACCACATGGCCCATCAGCTGCTGCATATAGTGTAATATAATAAGTCAATGAGAACGAAAGATGGCGATGACGTTGCACATTTTGAACTGAACCTATCGATTATATGAAATTCATCAACGACCAGCTATGTAAACAAATCAAAGAATTTCTACGCATTCTGTTCCCCTTTCATCATTCTACACCATTTCACACAACCATTTGCAAATTGATTGTAACCGTTGAGCATGTTGGGTGTTCGATTTCAATGACATGATATACAATTATTCATTCCAAATATTAGGGAAAATGTCGACGTCAATGCTATGAAATATGAATCTTAATTATTTTTTCAGATACTTTATATGGGTATAGCAATGTTTTCACCAGCAACAGCTTTAGAGGCAGGTAAGTCAATAAGTCACATTTATTTCATTTTCCTGCAAGAATTTTCAGCTTTATTTGTAATGAATGTTAGTTACTATTCTACTAAAAAAACATGAAAATATTTTTTCCAGTCACAGACATCAAGACCTGGATGTCAATACTTGCTACAGGGTTTGTAGCAACTATATACACAACACTAGTAAGTTCACAAGAAGGTATATACTTGAATCTTCAAAATTCATTAAAAAATATCACTTCATCATCCACGGTGGTATTTCTTTGAATGATGTGCTATATAAAATATCGAAGAGAAAGGAATACAGAGAAAATCCTAACCAATATTGTAGCATACGTCAATGTAGTTATAAATTAGATTGCATACACAGTTTTTACGGTGCAACAAAGATTTTTTCCATAGCACCTGTGGTTGTTTTGTTGTCTGCAGGGTGGAATAAAGGCTGTTGTATGGACAGACGTCTTCCAGGCCATTATTTTGATCGGAGGAACCACGACTGTCCTTATTACGGTAAGACACAGATTTACATCACAAGCTATAATCACAAATTGGAATATATTCAATGCCTATTTAGATATTTCCCAGCTATCCTTAACCATCATTAAAAAAATCATTATACTCAACAAACGTTTAGGAGCAATGATCGAAAACTATTTATCAAAGGAATACTACGATGGCCAATCCCTTTGGAACTCAACAATAAAAATAATAGGAATAGCTGATCAGGCAAAACCCGATAACAATGAGATACATTACTAATCTATATGATGATTACATAATAAGCCGCTAAAGCAATAACAGATAAATGTTTAGATCTCGAGATTGCACGTCATTGCACAGGGTGAATGTAAATCGCACTTACAAAGACATATCAGAGCATGAGTTCGCAAAATCAGTCATCTACAGTTCTTTAACAGCTGTAACAGCTTGTGTTAAAAGCAAAGTTCCTTCAGTTTCTGTTCATGCCAATAAGTTACTGCAGGTTTGTTCTGGCTCTCTTCTCGCTGGTGGTGGCCTGAAGCATTACCAACCCAGCGTTGGTATCACTCAAACCCTTTCGCTATCCACCAATTATACCCTCAACACGTTAGAGTGTCTGGAGGGATGCCTGGACGTGTTAGTCTCTCATTGAGTCATCTCAAGTTCCAACCCATGCGTTCACTGAGCTTGGGCCATGTGGCCACCTGCAGTCCATCCGTGTTCTTTCTCTCTATGATATTCACCGATTCGTCTCATGGCTATACATAGATTAAGATATCCGCCTATGCCCAATGTAACCAGCGAACTTCGCATCCCAACTTCACTTACATATAACTATGAACATATGTACCGTGATATCCACATATACATTTGTGGTGGTCGCCGCCTGTCTAGCAGGTTGGATGACCCCAATCCGGAACGCTAGTTCCAGGCAGGATCCCACCCTACGCACTTACGTAGGTTGGTTCGGTTTTCGGTTAGTTTGCACAGACCTATTCACACATAACACAACAACGTCACTTAATAAACAAGGATGTTTATTAATCACTTACTTCCCGGAAAGATCTGGAAGATCTTCCCTACAAGTACAGTACCCTAGCACATAGGTGCTAGGTAACGCTGGATAGGCCAATCCGGAAGATCAGCCTAACCACCAGGAAGGTTACAAGAACCCGCCTGCAAAGTGAGGGCCCAAGGATCCGTTCCGTAGAAGGGACGCGCGAGGACAGCCTGTCGACCTACTGTGAACGCTGAGTATATATACTAAGCGTTACGTAATCCCGGTCTCCACCGCGCCACTCTCGTGTGCAGCGTTGTCCGGAATCACTGCACAGTAAGGATCGGCATATCGCGCCACCTTCCGTGAAACAAACGAACACTGCTGGATTCCCGTCCCACTACATTACCCCTCCCAGTTTTTACTAAGGGGGGAACCAAGGCAGCCATTTTGCTGCTAAGGGACTACCCAATTAAAAATTACAACATATATCCAGCAGTTCTTGGTCTACTCTCTAGCTTCCTGATGTTCACAAGAATTCACTGATACCAACGTATAAGTGAAAAAGGTGGAATTGTAAGATGGAGAAATTATTAAAAATATGGAAGATATGACATTTAGGAAAGAGGAAATGACATTTGAAGAATGAAGGACTAGCCTCGCTAGCACCTTGAATAAATGTGATATTCACCCATCTTGAGCCGGGGAGCGGGTTCTTGAGCGTTGGGCAGGGAAGACTCGACAGTCGCGGACCTACAGGTGGTCAGCCCGGCCTGTCGAGCACTCTGCCTCCAGCTGTTCCGGATCTTGTTGAAGTCCTCTGTTAGCTCCCGGCGAGTGAAGTGTCGTTCTCTTTCTCATCATAAAATATCGAGCCCAGCTGGCCCATCGGCGTAGCAGACCTACTACATTCAGCCCGATGCCGACGGGTGCTGGGCTTCCCACTGTTCTTCAAGTTGGAAGACATCCATATGTAGAGAAGGGTTAGCCTCGCTAAACACCTTCCGAGTTGAAAGTTTCCGAATACGGAAATAACGGCCAAAAAGGCAAAACAATTCTCCATCCACCTGGTAAGAGTGTGTGGTATCAGTGTTCTTTCATTTTGACTCCAGCTATACTGGCATATTTTTTTCTCGGCTCGAATCGAGTACCAATTAAGGCCCCAATTCTAAGCCGGATTCAGAACTTACGATCACCGACCCAAGGTAGAAATAGCCGGCGTAATCCATCAGATCAGGGGTTACGCCTACTATCCCACTATCGAGTCGATGAACTCAGTTCCGACACAGACCTGGTAAGTCAGATCTGTACCCGAAGGGCACAATCTTCCTTACCTGGTACCACACCACAGGCCGGAGGTTTTCGTGATGGGGGCCTATTACGGGCCTGACCATCGAGAGAACCTTCAGCCGTCTGAAACCAGGGTTGTGCCTTAGGGAAGTCATTTTACTGACTTTCCCCAGCCCCAACCCAGGATCGCTTATTATTGGTTACTCCTAACTTTCCCTCTACCCCTCCCAGCGATCCTTGCGGTTCGCCGAGAAAGTGCAGAATTCTGGCTAGGAGGCCACATTCTGGAAGTAGCTAGGTCGGAAAAAAAATTTTCCTCCCCGGGACTTCCCATACCCGTCTGACTTCGGATCCAGGAGAGTTGTTGGCTCTGCCGGTTCCGAGTTTAGACGGCGTCTTCCCGGCTTGTTAGGCACCAGCCGAGTTGGTCATTGTCAACCCCTAAATATCCTCGTCGGAGGATATCCTGAGGTCGAGAAGGTCCGACTGGCTTGGTGCGCTAGCCGTCGGTGGAACCGACGTTGCCAGGGCGGTCCTCTCTGGTCGCAGTGGACTCAGCGCAGACGTAGGCTGCAACTGAGACATCAACTGGTCTGGTATCTAAAAAGATTCCAGACTCCAATGGGATGATGTTGGCATTCACCCCCAGTGCCCCACTTGGTTCCTCGGGCTGATCTACCGGCTTAGCCCTGGAAGGCTTTGCTGATTTTTCAGCCCGTGTCACGGCGGGAGGCCTCCTCGGCTGTAGGACTTCAGTCTGATCCTGTGGGGTCTGACCGGGTCCTGACAGCGGAGTATCTACACTGACATCCATGGGCTGAGCCGCTATGGATGTTGTGTCCTGTTGGGAATTTTCTTCCACGGGTGACCATCCCAACATGCCAGCGAGTTGCTGACGTGTCGAGTTTGATTCTTCCGTGGTGAATTGAAGAAATCTTCCCCGGCTCCTTTGACGGGCCAACCACGCTTCCTCAAGGGCTTGCGGGTCGTCACCGATGTCATAGAGCGACATACCCAAGTGCCGAAGACAACGTTCATCTTGGCGATGGGTCTGGGCGTCCGCCCGGGCAAACCTCGACTGGGCCGTGGTTTTGCAATACGCGCGTCCTCTAAGTCCAACGCGTATTGTTTAGCCAGGCCTTTCGTGGCTTCTCTTACCTCGAATCGGGCTAGGTTCACTAGCTCCTTAACGAGGCCTTCATGGAGAGACTGCACGCCTGTTCGGACACGGCCCTCCAAGGTGCCACCTATATGCGACTCTAGCTGATCCGCCCGTTGGACGTATTCAACCGACATCGCACAGGGAGAGGAAGTCACCTTCGACGCAACGGGTGATTGTGTCGTTGGTTTCTTCTTTACCTCAACAACCGGGTTGGCTGGTGGAGGGAGTGCCGGAAAGGCCTCTTCTTCCTCAACTTTCCCGGGTGCTTGGGTAACACCTCTGTTGAGCGGGGAAACTCCCGAGAGACTTGAGCTAGGACGAGTCCTAGCTGGTTTTTCTACGGGTCCGCGGGCTTTTGAAGCCGTTGGAACGTTTCCTTCACTCAGGTCTGAGAGGACTTTCAATCCCCCAGACAACTTTGGCCCTACCTGGTAAGCAGCTTCCACCACGTCAGCGATGGTGTGCTTACCCGGAGTCAATTTCTTTCTGGGCTTCCGACTGGATCGCTCAGAAGTGTCAGTCTCGCTGGACGAGGACGATGACAGCTTCTTGACCCGTCGTTTAGCCTTCGAGGACTTTTGAGACGGTTCCCGGCTAAGGGACCGTTTCTTCCTCGACTCTTTTGACATTTGTCGATGTTTTGACGCGGATAGCATCAGAGTCCCGAACCAGCCAGGATTCTTCTTCCATCCGATCTTAAACAGTCGACCGTCTGTCACACAAGTCTCGGGTTCCGGTTTGCCTCTCTGAGTCTCGGAACCTAAGTCAACAAATCTCTGCCACAGATTCATGACCCGTTCCCGAGCAGCAGCACCAGCAGTCCGGTGTTCCCGGGCAATGTGTCTGACTAGACACGAACGCCTGGAACTGGCACACCCAGCCTGACAAGAACCACCCTTCTTGCCAAGGCACTGTAGCCATGGTCGTTCGGCTAAGTGTACCTCTACGAGGTGCCTAGCGTAACGACCTTCAGTCGCGTAGGTCGGTGACAATTTCTTGTCCCTCCCATGGCAACTCAAGAAGACACAATGATTGCCGTTCCCAAACTTGTGCCATGCGTACGCGATCCGGTCTTTGACCTGATCCTTGTACTTCAGCCGGCTAACTCGGGAAACTCCTTTCACCCGGTCTATGTACCAGGCGTTGGGAGAACCCTCGTCAACTAGCCACTCCTCATCATCTGAGGTTCCATCTAAACCGACACCATCGGGGATGTAATGTCGGTTTCCATGACGGAGATCTTCTAGGCAAGTGTAAGTCTTGCCCAGCAAAGAGGCGGGTATCTGTCTAGCTACCGTTCTCTTCCCAGCCCGCTTTACGCCAGGTTGGAAATCACCGTCATCATTGTCGGGGTTGGATGGGACCAGGGGTTTAGCCTTGTCCATCTCCGTTCCCCAACACTTGACCTCTCCGCCACCCGTGGCACCTGTTGAGGTACTCGGTATAGCGTCAGCCACACTAGGTCCAGCCTGCGCCGCGGGTTTGTCCGAGCCTTTCGACTCAGCCCCCTTCGACTCCTCACGCTTCCCGGTTTGAGGTTTCCCTTTCTCCGAGTCACGTGATTTCGGCTGACCTCCTGTCCTTTCTAGCTCCGCCTCAGCCCGTTTCCGGGCTGCACGACGGAGTCGCTTCCGGTTCTGTTTCGAAAGCTGCGGCTCAGTCTTGTCAGCTTCCCGAGGTTTTGACACCTCAGTCTTACTGACAGACTTCCCCAGCGCGGGTTTAGCCGGTGTTGACACCGGTTTCTCACCTTTGCTGGACGACCCTTTTACAGAGTCGTCCCCAACTGACGAATCAGTCTCCATAGCCGTCTCTGTCCCAGCCTCAGACTTTCCGGGTTTTGCTACCGGACCCGGGGCCAAAAAGGTCCCGGCTTCCACCAGCTCCACTCCAGGTGGAGTCCAATTTTGGTACATTGACTGTACTATGGCACGCGTTTTGGGATCTGGGATCCCAGCTAACATTTGTTCCAGGCTCTGGGTTGAAACCTCATGCCTGGAACCCATCTCTTCGGAGGACTTCCTCGGAGAGTGACGACGCGGGCGGGCTCGGCCTCGCCTCGGCGTATCACGCTCCGATTCGGAACCTTCGGCCATAAACACATCCGAGTCAGAGGCCTCAGTTTTCACTGAGCTCGTCTTCGGACGGGCACCAGAAGAGCCCTTAGCGGCCGGGGCCGCCTCAGACTTCTTCCCGGTGTGACTTTTTCCCTTTCCGGGTCGTTCATCTCGGGTTTCCCCAAGAAGAACAGAGTCCGCAGACTCGTACCCTTCCAGGTCAAAATCACCATCATCTGACCCGATGAGCAAAGCATCATCGTCCAGATCTGCCCCCCGCTCAGCCGAAGCTGAGGATCCGGGCAGGGGTGAGGGGAGCTCGCGCTCACCCTCCGTAGACGGGGCACGGTCAGCCATGCTGCTACCGCCCGACTCCTGTGGTGCTAGGCACCACTCCGATCACAGAGTGAAGACTACTGAAAAAACAGGGTCTTATATACTCCTAAGTGACCTAGATTCACTGTCGCGAACCAATCAACCGTGTCGAGACTGGCTCATCTTGAGCGTCTCAACACCGCATGCGTGAAGAAACCAAAGGTCAGCGTTACGCTCGACTTGATTCGTTCACGCCTTCAATCACCCAGCACAGGTTCCGGAACCCGGGGAAACCCCTTTTCGAGCTCCACCCCGAGTTCCCTGTAGTGTGGGAATTCTTATCGCCGTCGTGTATCTCGCTGATAGTATGGGAGGCTTGTCTAATTTCCATGTAAATGGATCAGACCTTTCAGAGCGTTCGGCAATTCTGCAGCCTCTAGAGGGTCCTCGACGGGGTCCCTTAGAGCAACGTCTGGGCTGCGGCACATAACGACTGATTTTAAGGTAACTATTTGATCAACATTCATGTATAATCGACATGTCACTGACTACCAACGATCTACATTTCGTACCATTGCTTCTCGTTGTGTTTTCGACAACCCCGGCACCACTACTCTTTGTAGTTAACCACAGCCTTCGATTTTAATCGAGAGCTGCGGCGGGGTTTTGAGTCTATTTTAGACTCCATTCTACATCTCGAACCATGTTTATTATACACGGCTCGATTTGTAGCAAATTTAGACTTTTCCGTGTCAGGTTTTTCTTCTACCCACACTTCCTTTTTTAGGTTAGCGTAAGTAGGAATCACCTTCCGCGGACGTCCCGGTTTTCGCCGTGTAGGCGAGCACCCACTCGGAACCCCGGTAACCTTTGACCGGGACTTCCCTATCGGGGTCTGCCTCCGCCGTGTTGACGGGGGTTTGACGCCCGGCTTTCCGGCTCTTTGAACCCGGGACCTCCCTGGTTTCCCAGTAGGACCCGTGTTCAGTGACACATCTCGCTTTGTAGCAGGGTGTGAAACTTCAAAGTCGGAACATTCACGCTATCCTTCCCATAGTCGTAAACGAGCTACATGGGATTTATAACGCCTTCTTGACCATTCGTCTTCTATCACTACTGTCATTTCTGACAATAATTGAACAATTCTGAATGGTCCGTCCCAGTTAGGAGCGAGTTTTACATTTACCAACGGTGTGTGGTATCGTACAACCCGGTCTCCTACTCGGAACTTACGTGGTTTAAGATTGACGTCATGTCCAGTCTTTTGCCACTCTGCTGCTTTCGTCAGATTTCGTCTCGCAAGGTAATATCCCTCTACAAAACGTTCTCTGAGTTTTTCGACAAATCCTATGGGACAAGGATCATCCGTAGACATTCCAGGAACCCCATAGACTATGTCCGCGGGCATTACTATTTCCTCGCCAAAGACGAGTAAATTAGGTGAACACCCCGTGCTTGAATGAATGGTCCCATTATATGCGTGAGCTATAAATGGTGCTAATTCATCCCAATTCTTCCGATTTTCATCTACCAGGGTCCGAAGACACTGGATCAATGTCCGGTTGAATCTCTCTACCATACCATCTGATTGGGGACGATATGGATTCGTATGTGTCTTTTTAATCTCGAGTATCCTACACATTTCTTTCCAGATCTGGGATTCAAATTCCCTTCCTTGGTCGGAATATAGTACGCTCGGAGTTCCAAAAGGCAACATCCAGTTTTTCACTAAAGCTTCCGCACACGTGGCAGCTTTGTGATTTTTCATGGGATAGATCTGCACATATTTTGTGTAATAATCCATCACCACCATCATACAGGTATTTCCTTCCTCTGACTCGTCGATACCAGATATGATATCTAGAGCGATTCTGGCAAACCTGACACCAAACAGTTCCTGTTGTAACGGCATCTTTCCAAGTCCTACCCCGGGTTTGACTTTGCTACATATGGAACATCCAGATATCCATCTTCGAATATCTGCACCCATTCCAGGCCAGTAGTAACGACGCCTTATTCTGGCTACCGTTCTTTTCCGTCCTAGATGAGCTGCACTCCTATGTTCATGACATAGGGTCATTAGTCCGGATCGTAATTCTCGAGGGACCACTAGTTGTAGAGCACGTTTAAGTGGTTGCAATGTGGTTCTCCATCGATATAATACTCCATCACGGACCTCTAGCTCTTTCCATTGACCACATAGATTCCGAAATTCTCGGTTTTCAGGCGAGATCTCGGGTCCTGTAGGCCTATGGAGTCCATTAGCTATCAGTTTAGTTAACCGGAACAAATCCGGGTCAGCCTGTTGACTTTCCTTAATCTGTTCTAGTGTCCACAGATAGTTTAATGGCGGCTTCACTTTCTGGGAACGTAGAGTAGCTATGACTGCTCTATGCTCGCCACAATCCCGGCAATCTGGTCGTCCACATTTCCGCACTGGTCTCCTTGAGAGACAATCCGCATTAATATGTGACTTTCCAGCCCGGTGTTCAATCTGGCAGTTAGTCAACCCGAATTCGGAGAGAGCTGCCAGCCATCTTCCAATCATTCCCTCGGCGTCTTTAAAGTTAAAGAGCCATTTGAGAGAAGAATGGTCAGTACGTAGGATGAAATCTCCACCTGCTAAGAAGTGTCGATATTTTCTTACATACACCACAACCGCTAAGAGTTCCCTCTTAGTAGTACAGTAGTTCCGCTGACTTTTACTTAAGCTGTTGCTGGCAAAAGCTATTGGAACTTCTATACCATCTTGTATCTGAGACAAAGCCGCTCCAATACTCTCATTACTAGCGTCAGTGTCGAGAATGAACCGACCCTGGGCTAGAGGGTATTTCAATACGGGGGTCTCCGTAAACTTTCTTTTTAGTCCCAGAAAAGCGTGTTCAGCTTCCGGAGTCCATTGGATCTCTTTTTGCTTCCCTGGCTTATCTAGTACTACATACTGTTGCATAGGGTGTGCAATTTCAGAAAAACCCGGGATAAAGTCGCGGTAATACGAACAAAATCCTAGGAAAGACCTTATGTCTTTTATATTCTGGGGGCGTGGCCAATTAGCCACTACCTCCAACTTAGAAGGATCTGCCCGGATTCCATTTCCGGAAACTATCCGTCCTAAGTATTCCACAGATTTGCGAAACAGCTTACATTTTTGAGGTTTGAGTTTCAACCCATAAGATTGAATACGCTCAAATACCTCTCTCAGGTTTTCTAAACATTCAACATAATTCTTTCCGAAGATGATTATGTCGTCTAGATAAACCAAACACTTTTTCCACTGTAGACCCCGCAACATCTGATCCATCATGGATTCGAAAGTTGCAGGAGCGTTACAAAGGCCAAATGGCATTACTGTGAACTCGTAAAGCCCTTGATGAGTGGTGAACGCCGTTTTAGACTGATCGCCACTGTTCATCTTTACCTGCCAATATCCAGACTGGAGATCCAGAGTACAAAACCACTGGTTCCCTCCCAGAGAGTCGAGACTCTCATCGATCCGGGGTATTGGGTAGGCATTCTTCCGGGTGATACCATTCAATTTTCTGTAATCAATACAGAATCGGCAAGTACCATCCTTTTTAGTAACCATTACCACTGGACTAGCCCAAGGACTTGCACTGGGGATGATTACTTTCTGGTCCATCATTTTCCCTACTTCCTCTTCTAAAGCTTCCCGTTTTACCGGAGGTAGCCGTCGATAAGGAAGGCGGAAAGGTTGATGACCTTCAGTGTCAATCGTGTGTTCTACTCGATCCGTTCTCCCCAAGGGATCTCCAGGTCGAGTAAAGATTGACTCCATCTTTTTCAAAAGAATCCTTAGTTCATGTCGTTCCCCACTGTTTAGTGCGTCTGTCGTCTGAACTAAAGTTTCCAGAGTTTCGTGCAATGGACTCGGAACTGGAAGGGATCCCGTTCCTGTATCGATAGCACTAACCCGCACTTCTTCATAATCATTTCCTATTAAGTCCGACCTTTCCAGTTTAGATTGTCCATCTTCCCTGGTTATTTCGGAAACAGGAATAGGTGTGATGTATTCCTTTTTTAGAAAACAGTTCTGGGTCTGGCTCGAAAAGTGCATCTCCACGTGGTAAGTCACCTTCCCCAGCTATCAGGACATTAACCATCTGCTGGGGGGGGATGCCCACATCTTGTCGGACAGAAATCAATGAAGAGATCCGTCGACAACTACATTCCACCTCCATTAACTCAGGAAATTTGAGTCGGAGAGTGCCATCGGGTAGATCTACAGAGCCTCCATAGAGGGTGAGAAAATCTACGCCTAATATTCCACTTTCTTCGATATCACTGAGTATGGGACCCCATACGAATTCAGTGTTACCTATTGAGACTGGAATAATCACACTACCATAGCACCTCATATGAGTACCATTAGCAGCTTTTGCCGAGGCTCCAGGAACATGACATTCCTGCGCAAATCCAAGAGACTGATAGAGTCCGTTGTTTAACACAGAGCGACTAGCACCAGTATCCAACAATAGATCCACTTTTCTTCCTTGAATTCTAGCCGGCACATACCAACGACGTCCTCCCAAAGGGGACGGTTGTCTTATAAACCGTGAGATTCCATCTAAGGTTCCAAGATCCCATCCGCGTTGACAAAGCCATTGCAGACAAGGATGCCCGGGTGAAAGATACTTACTACAAATCGTTGCGACCGTATTTTGTATCTTCCCCTTTTCTGGTAAGTTGGAAATATTTTCCTCCTTATACATCTCACAGGTTTGTGTTTCCTGGCACTTTCCTTCCCGGACCGCAGTGTTGCCACTCGCTACAGTCCTCCTTTGTTTTCCGGTTCACCCTGAGAGGCAACCATCAACGCAGGCAGACTACGAGATGTTTCCACCGTAGTAACGTTCCGGGTTTCTGGACAATCTGGAGAGATATGTCCCATTTTGTTGCACCGCCAACAACGTCGGACATCCAGCTGGTTTTTCTCCACCTGATTCAGTCTTTCATTGATTTTGGTCAACAACTTCATAACCTCTGAGGAATTTCCTTCAGGATCAGTGGTTATTGGTTTTGCCTCTGCCACAGAAGGTACATCGCTGTTCCTTCCAAAGCTAGGGGTTCGACCTCTTCCACGTCCCCGTCTATTGAAGCCTCCTCTTCCGAGTACCATCGAGCGGACATTAGAGAGTATATCCTCTATTTCCGCTTCCTGACACTCGTAGGTATCTTCCTCTACTTGTGACCAAGTAGAACCCACTATGTTAACCCGAGAAGTTTTCCCGGGATTAGCATATTTTCCGAATAGTATACACCGTTGTTCATAGGCATCTACTATTCGCAATACCTGCATGAAGTTCATACCGGGCTATCATTTAGAGATGACTTCCGCTCTCACGTCATCATCTCGAAGTCCTTTTACAAACTGAGTTTGTAGATCTTCATGCAGCGCAGGAGAATCTAATCCCGTCCCTGGGTAAACCTCTAACAACATTTGTTGCAAAGCTAGCCCATAGGCACGAGTTCTCTCCTCTTTTCCCTGGATCCTCTTTAAAAAAGTGGAACGGGGGTTCAGCGTTACCAACTGACCACAGTGGTATGAGGCTACCTCCACTAACTCATCCCATTCCGTACCACCGGAACGGCGAAAAGTGCGAAGTGCAGCTTCCCCGGGTCCATCTCGCAACGCTCTTTTGAGGTATGGCAATGCATCGACTTTATTCCAGCCATTACATTGTATGTCCTCACAAAATCCCGCGAACCAGTGTTCCCATTCCATTCCTTTCCCGTAAGGTTTTGGAATGACAGCGTTTTTTCTGGCTGCGTTCTCTGGGCGCATCATCGGAACCTTGTCAGCTCTCGCCATTGACAAGTTAAAGATCCGATCCTGTTCCCGGACTTGGTTGAACGAGTTGAACCCTAGTTCAGCTATAGCTTTACTAGTACGTTCGGAACTCGGAGAACCCATTCTTGACTCAGAGGGTAGCCGGAAGCTAACCAAAGGAGTCTTTACACCCTTTGTTCCAGATATGAATCTGTTAGGGGTCTTCTCTGGATCCTCTACTCTTCCTGGTGGGGAATATAGATGATCTCTCACATTACTCCAGCCAGCTTGGGACATAGGCATCCGTTGGCATCCTTCATGTATTGTACATGTTGGTCCAAACGCTCGATTTTTTTTAGAGTCTCAATCTCGCGAACCGAGAGTTCTTCCAAGTTATGGTGCCTTTGGGCTACCTTCTCGGCGATCTCACGGTTTCGAGCTTCTAGTTCCCGACACATGTCTCTGGCTTCCCTTTCCCTATCAAACTCGGCTAAGAGTTCGGGTCCAAGGAAACCTACAGGAACTTCCTCGGAAGATACCCTTAAGGTATTTTCCGACCTATTCCGGGGAGTACTAGACTCTCCGGGACTATCTGTCTGAGACCCAATTTTACTGAGTCCCTCCAGATCCCTTGCGGGGCCATGTCGGCTGTCGGCCGCCGGACTGAAACTCTTCAGGACCGTCGAACTCAGATTCTGAGCGGCGGTTCTCTTCCGAGATTTCTCCTTGCCAGACTTCTGGGTTTCACCCCCTCCCTCTGGTTTTGGAGACTTGTCGTCATTCCGGGCCGGAAGAGTTTGTTGAGAAGTTACCTCCCCATCTTCACTCTCCTGTTCAGCCTTAGATCTGGTTTTTATTCCAGATCCGTGCATTTACCGAGAATCCCGGGTTGTGCAAGCAACCTGGGATCCTGGTCACGGCACCAGTGTGGTGGTCGCCGCCTGTCTAGCAGGTTGGATGACCCCAATCCGGAACGCTAGTTCCAGGCAGGATCCCACCCTACGCACTTACGTAGGTTGGTTCGGTTTTCGGTTAGTTTGCACAGACCTATTCACACATAACACAACAACGTCACTTAATAAACAAGGATGTTTATTAATCACTTACTTCCCGGAAAGATCTGGAAGATCTTCCCTACAAGTACAGTACCCTAGCACATAGGTGCTAGGTAACGCTGGATAGGCCAATCCGGAAGATCAGCCTAACCACCAGGAAGGTTACAAGAACCCGCCTGCAAAGTGAGGGCCCAAGGATCCGTTCCGTAGAAGGGACGCGCGAGGACAGCCTGTCGACCTACTGTGAACGCTGAGTATATATACTAAGCGTTACGTAATCCCGGTCTCCACCGCGCCACTCTCGTGTGCGGCGTTGTCCGGAATCACTGCACAGTAAGGATCGGCATATCGCGCCACCTTCCGTGAAACAAACGAACACTGCTGGATTCCCGTCCCACTACACATTCATAGGGCACATAGCCATTGTGTTATGAAGGCGGCCATCTTGCCCCCGACACCAAACAAAACACCAGGTGACGAGTCCAATTATCAATGGAATTTATTTTAAACGCAAATTTGGCTTGCAATAGGCAGGTTTTAGCCTTGTCTCATGGCTATACATAGATTAAGACAGCAGATGAATAGTAGTTCCCCCGACAACTGTGCCGCTATCTTACAATTTCCTTGCGCATGATGGAAGAACTAGCGATTACTCTGTTCCCTATAACTTTGATTATCATTCATCCACTCATTCCTGGTTGTTAAAATTGGCTATGAAATATGTATTGGAGTAACACAATATTTCACAATTTCCATTTCAAAGCATAAGCTGTTGAAATAGAAATTCAATATCATTTGATATATGTGTCGTTAAAATATGATAATTATGGTTGATTTTCTGGAATTCTTAAAAGACAAACACAATTCGTTGGATATGTGGAAACATTTGATTTATGCTAGAAGGATGGGTATGATATGCAAAGTAAGACAGCCTTTCTAAAATGAAATGTTTAATTTACAGGGAATGGTACGAGTTGGTGGCATCACAGAAGTTTGGAACATTGCTACTGAGGGGGGACGACTTGACGTTTTTAAGTATGTTTAACCCATATACCAGCCATTAATAGTAAATGATTCATGCTTAAAGGTGTTACTTTATTCAAATTTAGAAACTACAGAGGGAAACTATGTTCCAGTGAAACAAAGTCAAAGTTACGAGGTAAGGTTTGGAAAAACTACTGCCCATGGCCTTGGCTGCGGGCAGTAATTTTTTCAAGCGAAGTGAATGTTTGATATAGGTCTTACAATTTATTGTGCATCTCCTCTCTTCTGGCATTATCTACTGTGACCAACTTTGTAATGGCCTCGTCGGAGGACTCCTCAATGTCAGTGGCGCCACCTATTGCCTCACGGACTCTATGCGCTTACCAGACGACCATGCTATCTCGCGGATCCGCTCGTTCCGGTGTTATCACAACCTCCACTCCCGACGACCAAATTCTTTGAACTTTCCACCCACCCGCGTGGCGATTTTAAATCGTCGCTGTCAGTTGAAGGTAAATTCATCATTCAAATCATAATATATATTATTCAAATTCATATGTTAAAAGCAGGACAAAGGACCTTCTTATATATATAGGCTCTCCAAGGACTCTCCTATAAAACTGGTCAAGGAATACCTAAAGGCTGACATCAACTGCTATTGGTTGCCAGTGGTGCAAATTGTATACTAGTGGCTCTCGTCCAGAGTGACTCCAGATTGTGCAATGACTGAGATTGAAACTGGTCTCCACATGGTGTGTGTTTCAGTCCTGCTCCAGACTCCCCCATGTTTTTGTTTTTTTTCATTTTCAAGCAATTTTTATGAAGGTAATATTATGTGTACAATCACCAAATTTGGTGGTACAGCCATTCTTCCACTGGGGCCCTAGCCCCTACTCCACATTCTAATGGCAAATGTTAAGCTGAATGAGCAGTGGGTTCCATTTTTGTGTTAGTCTATGGTATAATCCAACCAGGGTTTGAACCCATGACCTCCCATACTTGAGGCGAACACCCCTTGGTCACAATGTTGACAAATAACTGAATGTAACTGGTTTTGTTCTAAGGTAAAGAAGGAAAGCCTTAAGGAAAAATTCCACCTCAGTCTAGCCTCCCTGTGCTTTTACCCTATTCCCATGGGGGGAGGGGACTTTTTGGGGAGCATACTAAAGGAGGGGGAGCACAATATTTTGGGGTATTCCAATTTGGGGGGGGGGGTATTCCCATGGGGGGGGGGGGGACTTTATTTGACCGATTGGTGTTCCAAAAACTGTGCCCCCCACCAGCCATAATTGATGAATGGTCCCGTAGCATATTCTAGTCATTTTACCTCTACACCTGTTGACCTTGTTCCAAGATGACAACTTCAAGTGTAAATCAATTGTCATTTACCCTTCAGTCCCGATTACCCTCAATTTTGTCTCTGAGTATTTTCACCTGTTGGCTTTCTGGATGCATGTAGATGAACTCTAGTACATATTGTGAAACAATGTTTTAACAATGTACACTCACATCCTTTGAACCATGGTGATCGCATTTTTTAAAATGGTTTGGCACCTCTGTTGTATCTGGTCAATTGACCTAAATGTTCCGTGAAATGCTCTTTGAGTTTGTCCATTTGTTTGACAATCTTCTTTTCTACACTGTAGATCGTTAGGCCCTGCGTCCACCTGCTACGATAGAATCGTAGACCTCCCGATATGGCACCGATACAAAATGTCAAAATCGGTGCCATATCGGGAAGGTGCAAAATCGTAGACATATGTCTAGATATGCCAATCCACCACGCATTGTATGGGGGTTTTATCGGTGTCTAACCGCAGAAACGTGGTCAACTGCCCCGATATTAGCTAACCTTCCGACACGATTTTGATTTTTTATCGGGAGGTGCATCGTAGGGCATATCGGTGCCATATCGTAGTAGGTGGACGCCGGGCCTTAGGGCTCTGACCAGGTGGTCTTTCATGTTTTTGGGGCGTTTTTTCAGCTTTCCCTTGTATATTGACTTGGTGGTGGTCGATTTACCAAGGATCCCCCAATTTGTCTCCACAATCTCTGGGAGGACATCGTTTCCCTGCCTATAGGTGCTTAAATAGGAACAGTTTTTTCTTTCCCATCGGGTTTCCTCTCTCTCTTTATAGAGTCCACCCGGTTCTTGCAGTCATTCAGTAGCAACATTGGATAACCTCTGTCGTTGAACTCCTTTGGGCTACATATTTTTCATAATCTGTTTCCTTTGAGCAAATCCTGTTAACACATAATAGCTGTGAGTAGGGATGCTCTTTTCTCTGTGAGGGTGGAGCTGAGTCACACCTGATGTATACATTTCACCCTCGTCTCCAAGAAGTTGACATTGGATTGTGATTTTTCCATTGTAAACTTGATGGACTTGTATACATCGATTAGGTATTTGAACCATTTGTCTAGTCCATTTGTCCTGTGCTCCCAGATAAAAAATATATGATTCACATTGGCCTACCCGGAGGGGATAATACCCTTTGTGGATTTTTGGCAGGAGGTATATCTGGGGGGCCCTTGGTTTGTTAGTCATCAACGCCTCTCCCATTGCTTTACTGATCTCTTGGTCATCAGTCATTTGGTAAATTTTGTCGGTTATGTGCTTATTGAGAGTCTGTGTGAGGTCATATGTCAGTTGTCGATACACAGTACTGTCTGTTATAAACTGGCGATAGGCTTCCATCACATTGTCAGTCATATAATCCAACAGGTACATCGACAACGTTGGATAGTACACATGTAGCAACGCAGGATATAGGCACGCATAATTTGGTCATTCTAAACGGACACTTAGAACAAGTTTAAAAAACTTCGCTCATACAAAAAAATCAGCTGCAAGTGGGTGACTCATGGCCTTTGGTCAGGGGTGGTCATTGCCCACCCTGGTGCTTCCCCTCTGCACCGCGCCGCACGGGCGCCCCTCCTGCCACCTCACGGCTTTCGCACTCACCACACTTCAAAGTGTGTGCGCTCAACACTCACCTACCTCTCACTTCTGCTCTACACCTCATCCAGTACAGACGAACTACACTTTTCTCGCCCCACCCACCCACAACCTTCTTTCTCTTCTCCTACTCACGTAGGGCTATTGTTATTATCATGTATATTCATAACAATATTCTATTGTTATCATTATAATTGACTCATGACTCTTATTGTCAATTATATATTATCTTATCTATTATTGTACGATATATTCATAACCTTATTTCATATATGTCGTCCAATAAGGTCGACATAAATATTTTACTACATTTTACTACGTATAAAATTCAATAAAATTGTATTCTCCCAGCTACTGCTTCTCTACTTTCCTTCAGGGATGGGGTAATGTTACTCCATAAAACGACACCTGATAACCCTCCTTGTTTAAATTTCCAGTTTTGACCCTAACCCATTCGTTCGGATGAGCTTCTGGTCATTGGTGATCGGCCGCATGATTTCCTCTACTCAGACATATGGGTGTAACCAACCTAGTGTCCAGCGTTACTGTGCTCTGCCTTCCCTGAAGAAGGGGCGCATGTGAGTTTTGCCATTCAGTTATTATGCAATAAGCAATTCGTCGATAGCATGATATAACTGCACAATCATCATAACCTAATTTCAAATTTCAGGTTAGCCATCCCCTGAGTCACTATAATTTCCTATAACCTCTCACTGAGAATCATTATGAGATAAGGCCAGCCAATATTACTGAGGCATAATGTCAATATAAACGATATCCATCTATACGTAAAGCTTATCTTTCCTGTACACTAGACAAGGTTAAAGATGCATGTTCCCCTTTATTAGGTCAGTCTTGTTGAACATACCATGCACGTTCCTGGTCTACGTACTGACAACATTGATCGGACTGACTGTGTTCGCCTTCTACGCCAAAATTGGTTGCGATCCTCTTCGGACAAACAAAATCAGCTCTTCTAACCAGGTACAGCCTTCTCCTCTCATTCAGTATAAAATCCACCTTTGCCACAGCGGGCTACCAGTTTGATTTTGAATCAGTAAGGTAATATGACCAATACACGGCATATAAGGAAATTTCGAGTTAACCGACATAAACATCATTATTTAATCAAACCAGAAACCTGTCACATTGCAAAACAACATTTGTCAAAATACAGGTAACTATGGAGTTATACATATTTTTATTTGGTGTTATTTCAGCTTCTTCCTTTTTTCATCATCAATGAATTGAACACACCCGCTCTACCGGGCCTCTTTGTCGCCGTCTTATTTTGTGGTGCCCTCAGGTAATCACTACCTTCATTCTTAACCATATATATATATATATATATATATATATATATATATATATATATATATATATATTTATTGAACTGCAACTATTAACTTTAACGGATCGAGTATGCCTATACCTCAAGGAGCACTAGCATATTATTTCATTATCCACCTAATACTAAGTGTCCATAGAAAAGACATAGGGAGTGTGTATTGACATACCCGGAGCATACATATATGTTGTATGCTCCGGTTTGCAAAAGCCGGCACATACAGAAAAAAATGCATATGAAAAAATAGTGCACACCTAAATCAACTAATATCAGTAAGCCACTTGTCAGGAAAGGTGGATAATAAATACAATATAGGCTGCTTTCAGATAAAAGCGGTTGTATGCTCCTCGGAGTTGCCTCACTGCAATATCCTTGCATACACTCGGATATTACTGTGCATCGACCTCTCAGAGCATACGGCCGCTTGTATCTAACAGTATTCCTCCTCCAGGCTATATACCAAGCCTGGAAGGTTCAAATATGCAAATTAGTTTGGATCGGCTCACTATAATTTGAGTATGGCCGGCCAGCCTTATTGGTGGGATAGCAAGTTTGCTCTATCGCCGCCGGCAGGCGATGGGCGACGAGCAACAGGCCAGCCGGCCCTGGCTGGCCGGCAGGTTATGGAGATGCAGAGCATGGCCCGGAGATGACCCGGCGCCCGGCGGGGACAGCAGGTGAACCCGGGCAAACCAGGTTTGCTATTCCACCAAACAGATTTCTCCCGCCGGGAGACGGTCCCAGCCGCTGGTCGCCGGTCGCCCCCGGACACCAACAGGCGAATACAAGGTGCCTGGCCGGGGGTATCCCATTCTTGGTGGAATAGGCGCATATAACCAGTACATATTATATATGTACTCAGCAATGCTATGAAGCTGCAGTGGGTTGCGTCAGATGAAAATGAGAAACTGGGGATTCTTCCCATAAAGCGAGTATTCCACCAACCAGACGAAAACGTTGTTCAGCGCTTGTACAACAATTGCCAGCAGATCTGGCCTATTTGAACCATCGGCAAGGTTGGTGAAATCGCTCGCCAGGCATTCTAGCAGGGATCGGCTCTGAGTTATAGGGTGAAATTGGCAGCTGTTGGTGGTTGTTGGAGCTTAGTGTCTCAGTTGCTGGGCATTTGCTGGGGTGTCGGGCCATCTGCTGGCTGAAAAGCGCTTCCACCAGCTAGATTTTTTACCTGGCGTCCCACCCAATCTACTTTTTCTCGTCGGCCAAGTGAAATTTCTCCCACTATTAGTTTTTGTCGCCTGGAACTGGGCGTCTGGCTGATGGTTTCAGGAGAGGGTACAGCACCCACCATGAGTTTTTCCAGGACCTGCAGAAACTGCAGGCTGCCAACACGGCAGTGAGAGAGCCTGGGGGCTACCCGGGAAGAGCAAGCATGCGAACGGAGACCGAAAAACTTGGAATATCGGTAGTTTGGGTAGAATTTTAGCGCCAGAGTATTTAATCACAGTATTTAGCAGAATTTGACGAGCTGTCAACGCATCACTTAAATCCCAAAGTGGCGGACGTCTTTGGAAGCATGCCGCCTATCAACTTAGCGGAGAACTTGATTACAGAGTGAAATGTGGCCAACGTCCACCAGTCTACGCCACTGTCCACTCAAAGCTGTTGCTTCTGAAGGGTAGAATGGGGCACCGGCTGGAGATCTACTGGGATGTCGGCCTGCCTGCACTGAGATCGGCCTGGTAAAAAGGCAAGTCAGACGGCTGTACAGCGACCACACAACAGTCTGCTGGGGTTTTTGGTGAATCTCAAACACCACCGCTAGTACACAGCACTTGACTCGATCGCAAATCCCTAACAGCACATCACAGTACTACTTTTACACCCTGTTTGGTTGTCCTCAAAAATTGAAATCATTGAACCACTTAAAATGATATTTTACCTCTTATCAGAAATTCTGTCATTTAAACTCACTGGTACTCATGTGAACTTTCATATTTAGATTTGAGTGCATCACAATAACTTGGCACTCATTTGATATACACTAATCCTCGAGGTACCTCGACCTTCACTTCAATTTTGTTAATAGGTCACTGTCCACCATACATTGTCGAGCCTTTGCACAGATGTAATTAGAACCTCAAGCACGTTTAGCGACTAGTGGTTAGTATGATACACAGTCATAGACAATTATGACATCCATATAGCAATTGAGGCACCTACCACATTATTGTTATTACCTACCACATATAAAACGTTAGAATTCTCATCAGATCCGCTTGGAGTTGCTCCCGCACATAGAGACAGAGTGAACGAGACCTCGGCCTAGAGACTGAAGGGCCATGAGAGTGAGATCCTCATTTACCGTAGGGATAAACTCAAACCGGCTCTTCTTTTTGGTAGATTTATACATAGACATACTTTTGCTCTTACGATATCTTTCGAACCATGCCGAAATTAAAGTTTAGTATTGTAGTTTTCTGATCTCCGCGTTTACGGATCTCCGCGTTTTGCGGCGTTTTACAACGCATTTGTAGATTTCAAAATGCGTAGAAGAACGTAGACGTGCGTACACGGAAAAACGCCATTTTTTACGCCAGTGTGACTGGGGCATTAAATCGTACGCGCTCAAAGACACCTACTATACTACTTTTGGCATTGACAAATTGATATCCTTGCTCAAAATAAAATATACAGCACCAAATATGTCATTGGTCATAGAAAGTTCAAAAGAAGTAACGTGACTACTTGCACACGTACACTAATAATATTTGCAATTGAAAATTGTGCACTGTATAAAATACCCCATGTAATGAGTTTCTGCGGACATCAGCTCACTGTCGTCTTCACTGAACTCCTTGGCTGCGGTGACATGGAAGGATCTTCTGGAACCACACTTTAATGATCTTCCAGAGACCCGGAAGACACTCATCAACAAAGTACTTGGTAAGCAGTAGTCTCCTATTAAACTTCAACCCATACCTCCCCTTTAAAAGATGAGCAGCAGAGATTCGAGATGAATCGCATTTCAAAAGGTTCCATGAGCTACCCTTGTCGCTGATATATCGCCACCATTTCCAAGTGAGTTAAATGTCTTTTCACTCTACTCTTTCCTAAGCAACCATTCCCACTGGATTTCACAATTGTTTCGATGGGGTCTTACGCAAAAATGATAACGTCCTTAGCAGCTGAAAATAAAAAAGTGATTCGTACCAACCACCGGTTCGGTGAGAATCGGAATGTACAACTATATCTTATAGGCTTAAGAAACAGAGAGCATATTATATTCCTCATTGAATTGCATTAAAAATTGCAATTGCTGTATTGCGGCAACTTTAGGACTATACAATTCAAACCTTTTGAGATGATCTTGTTGATATCATATAAGGTCAATTAAGGTAAATTTTGCCTAGTCTTAAAATGTAGATATACAAGTACATCTATGAAAGGACTTTTCTTTTTCTTCAAATTGTAGAATACGTGTAGTTTCCATGGCAACCATGTAAAAATGTAGAAACAATATTGTTTCCATGGCAACCAATGTCAACAAACCTGAATATCATTACCAGAATGATGTGCAGATATTGTTCTTTTGTAGGGTATCATGTCTATTCACAGATTGCCAAATAAAAAGGATGGTGTCTCTATAGAAACAAACCTTAATATTAATAGCACAGACACTGAAGTAGGGTACTGGATAGGGCTAGGGCACAATTTACATTAATGTCTCTGTAATATAACTACAATATGTTAAACATCACATATACCTACGTGTAAGAGTATCAGTAGAACTAACACCGTAGCATGCAAAATGCGGAACGAATCGAAACAATGGAGTAATTATCATTGATTCATGTTTACCAGAGAATAGATTAATAGATTATCCCTGTTCTATAGCCTTTCATACTATAGGGTACAGAGTGATTGCCAGTGCTGCCATCACCCGCCAGGAAACTGTGAGATAGTGCCACTGTAGTCGGGGGACAACCATTTTTATCGGTTGTCATAATTTATAGATGATATTGAGACGAGGCTAAAATTCCTCCATGACAAGCCTCGAAAAATATTTTCGATAAGATCTATTGATGATTGGTCCCGTCACCTAGTGTTTTGTTTGGCGTCGGGAAGGCAAGATGGCCACCTCCATAGCACAATAGTTATGTGCCCTATACCAAATGTATCGGATGCCTCACCTTTACTGACCAGTAGTACCGTTCGTCACTGAGTGACGAAAGAATATTCATGTGTCACACTGTACCCCGTGAAGTCTTTCATTCTTGCAAAGAAATGAGTAATAAAATTGTAAAATGGCGTTTTTAATGATTTCTAGGTATATAATGAAAAGGACACATAGTCAGTATGTCTCAATTCCGATATTTTAATCGGATATACTTCCCTCGTTCTTCGAACTCGGTGAATATTTCCGACCAAAATATCTCTGAACAGATTCCATTCAGGCACTCTAACCATGTCAACATATTATACCTTTCATGTATATTATTTTTGTTCCCTGTTACAATAATCTTCTTATAGAATGATGGAGAACTCGACACGTAACGAACTCGACCCGTTTTAAATCATCCGAACTCAAGTTTCGATATAGTACATCAGCTCATCAATCCATAACCTCAGACGCATTCTAGTTAATTAGAATTGAGATATAACCCGAAACGAAAGTGTCATCTCACTGTTTAAAAGGGTTTGATGTTAGACCACATTGCATCTGTACATGCGAAGCAAGTCCCAATTAAAAAGAGATACTGGGATTGCAATATATCGTGTAGTTGGCTTGATATATGAGGCAAACTAACTGCTAACGGCCTTTCCGTTGTCAAACCCCATCTATATGAAAAATAATTAACACATTCAGTTACAGAACATGACTACGTGTATATATCTACGATCAATTAAGCTTATCACTTTCCTATCATGCATTTTCAATTCAGTTGCTATATTCGGAGCCATTGCGATCGGATTTGCTTTCCTGGCCCAGATATTTGGAGGACACGTTCTTGAGGTATTTTACAATAGAATCTCGGAATATCAAATGTGACATTAATTAATTGAGAGAGACTTGATTATCAATACAGCTGTCAAGATATTCCTAGAAGTTAAGACAAGACCGCCGGTACCCTAGGAGATGCAGCAGATTTGTTTCGTTTGCGAAAGATAACAGTTACTTAGTTATCAGTTCATTTCTTTTAAGAATATAGACACATATGTATGTAGACATGCACGATATGAACAGATAAAATATACTACAAACAGCACAGTTGCCACATGGTTATTCAGTCAATTTATACTATAACAGTTTTTTGCTGATAGTGCCAACGTGGATTCTTTATACCCTGCAATACCTGTGGATTGATAAGTTATCTATTGTATTATAGGCGACACAGACCTTTGTCGGTAGTGCTACGGCACCTCTGCTGGGACTATTTATCCTCGGGGCCTTCTTCCCCTTCGCCAACGCAAAGGTAGGCAATAGACTCCTCACTTGTGTATAACATCAAAGTATGCTCATATCCTTCCTATATGGATATAACGAAAGATTTTACTAGATATATGTGACTGTAAACCATATCTCTGTATACTTGAATTACCTCAGTTTGGGTAATTGACTGTTCAATAAACAAGGACTGTCCGGGAACCTCTCGCTATATATAATGGGAGGTCTCCGAAAATTCTATAGGCCGTGCAACCATATTGGGGACTGAAAACTAGTTATTTTTGACTTGATATACACAATTTTTCTTAACTTAGACTGTACAAAATATACAGGTTCGCAAAAGGTACCATAATAAACTAGAGGTTATGGGCTTTATTGTCATATATATTTTCCAGTTATTTAGATAATTTATCTGTTTTAATTTTTGACGTATTTTCTCTGAAACAATGTTGGTTAAATTAGGCAAAATGTTTGACCTCTAGAATATGAGTGAAAATTCCATAGAATTCCATGTGGAAGCAAAATACAAACCCAGTTTAATCAAATAAAGATTTCTTTTACAATCATTTTGATACCTTAATTTTTGTTGTACTCACAGTAGAAATTAAAATGGACTGTTTTGTTATCAAAATAGAAAATTACTATATACCCATGCCGTATTTACTGTAAATACGTACCGTTTTGACATATAACGTAAAATTACTGTACGGACCACTGGTCCGTACACTAAAATACGGACCACCTTGCCAAACATGTTTATTAACATATCGGTTGTTAAAAATTAAATTAATGATTTTTTTTTAAATTTTGGGTATATAGTAAATATATAACGTCCAACCATGCTTGTACAAGTCACAGAATGAGATGGTAATTTACGGTTTGTACGGAACGAGGCATTTATTATTATATATAATTTACTGTTTTGTTATCAAAATAGAAAAGTAGCAAAAAAAGCTCATTTTTGTGATACCTGCCATATGTCAAAGCATGGTCAAGGTAGGCAGAAAATGGAGAAGAAAGGCTTGCTTGGAAATGATGAAATATTTCAGAGAATGTTTTTCCTTTAGTTATCATTTGCATCCAAATGCTTACTTAAACTAATTAGATATGCAGCACAAGGTAATCTATAAGGTTCTTTGGTGAAATACTAATTGAATCCGGACCCCGTCATAGGGCTCCCGATACATACACGGTAACGGAGCGGAACCGCAGCTCATATCGGGGCAATACACAATATTACCATGATTTGGATCTGCGTGGTCGTTTACGGCCACGCCGAACGAAATCATGATAATGTTGTATACATAACTCACCTTTCGACTAAATATTAGAACAAAGGTTTTATAGATAATCGTAACCGTGGGCACCATTTTTTGTATCACCAAAGGTGTTCCGACGACCTACAATAGAGACCGATGTCTGTGATTATAATTATTTGGGACCTTCTGATACACCACGATTTTGCCATTTCTAATCGTAGTGTAATGCGAAGTCTATCGTGGAGTATCGGCGTTGGTGGTTGTAGGATGTTAGTCAGGTTTCTACGATGATGCTTCCGATACACACTAATATGCGAGGGGCCCTATCCGTGTAACAGAAAAACTTCTTATGTGTGAAATACTTGATAGAAAATTATGAAATTTCGGAATTGGGTAGACAATATATAGATATATAATTGCTGTATACATGATATTATCTGATTAAGTTTCATATCAGAATTATGATTCTGCCACAATTAGGCTATATTTTTCAATTTGATAGATTTAGTGTCTGAACAATTATCTAATAATATGGAGTTGTATATTGGTGTACTGGTTGCATCGTAAGGTTCATCGGAACCATGATCACCTTTTTGTGACTCTCAAAAACGTTTCTATACTTTACGATGCACTCTCATTCCCTAGGATTCTTTCCGATAGACTGTGTTGTAGCCCATCGGGAGGTATATTTTTCAATTGTAATAGGTGGACATCCACCTTAACCTAAGTAATTCATCAGACCCCTTTGGTTCGTATGTTTCTAAGTACATGTACCTATTATGTATGGGAAGGACCTGGTAATTTCTTAGTATTTATATCTTTCTATAAGTCATAAGACTATCAAAAGAATTTATGATATTCATCGATGGCAGTGTTATTGAAAACACTGCACATTTACTTCTCAGAGATGCCAGTGAGGTCTAGACCCCGCTGTTTTTGCATTTCTCAGGAATTTCTACTTGTATTTCTGTGTCGCCTGAAATCCTGATTATATCCACTATTTATTTCTACCATGATTAAGGCTTAATACATTAGCAAAGCCCAAAAAGCTGACGTCTCTGGCTTCTGTAAGTAGGTATCCTTCTTTCAGATGGTCTCATATTGGTTTCCTTCCAATCTGATATTGTAATAACAATACCAAATTATCTATCCTTAAATATCTAAATCCTGGTCTTGTGCGCATTCTTGTTAGGGTGCCCTGGTTGGGGCATATAGTGGCCTCGCTATGGGTTTGGCCTTTGCGATTGGCTCCTACGTCATCAAACCTTACCGAGCAACGCTCCCAACAGTTACCACGAATTGCAGTATGCTGTCGCCGCCCTGGAATGTCACCAAACCCATCCTCCAAGACCCGTGAGTTCCCAGGTTTCATTTCAATTTCGACCGAATTTAAGCTTGAGATATCATCATAATCATGTGTGAGTTATAGATGTACTCTGGCTGCAGGATACCTCGCAAATAGACACCATTGCTTGGAATGGAGTTGTCCAACTCTTAGGATACCTGCTAGGTGTCTGGTGGCAGGTGTTTCTTGAATGTTGTAAGACTACACCGGCCTAGAATTGTGAAAATATACGCTGCCTAGTTTCGGAAAAGACTATATATATAGACTATCAGTGTACGTTAACTCTGTGGCATTGGGAAAGGTGTAGAGGGCCAGTGTCTGAGTGTCTTATATGCGTGATCAGCTGACCATGACAAATTACTAGAGACCAAAATACCTCATTGACACACTGATATATTTGGATCCTGGAAAGGCAATTGTAGAGATGAAAAATTGCCTGGGCACAAGTGGGTTACAGAAAATGACCCTGTCTGAATATAATACAAACCTTCTAATTTATTTTTGCATAATTCCACGCATTTTCAGCAATTATGAATATACCATTCACTCCTAGGATACTATAAGATAACGGCTGTAGCTCTGATGTGAGACAAAGGAGGCAAGTGTAGTATTGGGGAGCGGAGCTATGTGTGGTAGACCTCAGGGTTCACTTGCTCTAGGTAATCAGAAGGTGTGAATTATCCTAACTCATTATGCAAATTTTTCCAGTTGGTGTGAATTTCTCCAATTGTATGTCTATCTATTCAGTTGGTATCTGTTCTGTCATTAAAACTCGTGATTCTTGGGGCAGAAAATGTACCTACGAAAAAGTGGGGATTCATGAAAAGCGAAGTATGTGTAATGTAGATGGGGGACGGGGGTAAACTTTCCTGAAAGATTTGTGAACACAATTTGTGTATGGCTTTGTATTCCAATAGCACTTTGAATATGTACGTCTACAACATTATGTATGGAGTGTGTTTAAATCAAAAGCTCAGCCGAAATACATGAATCATCTGCATCGATGAATTTGTTCAGACTCAGCTTATTTTGTATCCTAAATGTACAAGGATGATAATAATCCCGCTCTTTTGGAAACACTTTGTATGATTACATTGATGAATTATGTTCCAGGGAAGGAGTGAGTGCATTCTTCAGGTTATCCTTCATGTGGTTTGCCACTTCATCAACCTTTGTCTGTGTTGTGGTTGGCATCATCGTCTCCCTCCTTACCGGTGAGCATGGAGATTTGACTAAAACATTGCTTTCGTTTGTCATTGATTTCACGTCTCGCTGACCATTACATTAAGAAAACAGACTGGACATTTACTCTGATAACTGTTCCGAACTCATGAACTGGCAACTACTTGCCCCGACGGGGGGACTGTCTATGAGTGAGTAGCAAGTATCAGATTAAATGTCAGCTCGGTTTTTCCTTTTATTGTACACCTTGAAATATTTTGAATTCGAAAGAAATTACTTTTAATCACCATTCCAAATTGAATTTGGCCGCGCGAACATGAGACCCGTATATGATATTCCGCTCACTGTTGCTCTCAGTGCCAGCATAGCAGAAATGTACGTTTCACGCTGGTCTACAGTTCAGCCCAGTATGACACAGGTCTCCTGGCCCTTAGTATTCAGAAGCCATGTCGTCTATAGCAAAGACAATAAAAGCAGTGGATAGAACATGTAATGTTTTCATTTCACAGTCACTCCTCCCCCCCCCCCCCCCACACACACACACACCAACTGCTTTAATCTATTTTATCAACACACACTGGGATCCTATAGGGAGCCAAAGTGAACCCGTTGCAACCACAGATAGCCGGTTACAAAATACTATTTCCGGGTATAGGTGCTCAGTACTTTGACTATGTAGGTTTGAGATTATATGTGTCATTCTCCAATCTTTTAGATCCAATTTTTTATAAACTTAACAACTGTCATCGTAGTTTCGAAACAGAGTTATTCAGAGACGATAGTAGTAAACTACGCTTCAAAAGTAACAAAAGAGACCAAAAACGAAAGTCTAACCTCAAACCCCCATAGCTTTAGCACTAAGCCTCGTTCTTACTGGCCACCGGAAACGGTGTTTTGTAGGTGGGTATCTGTGGTTTCAGCGGGTTCACTTTGGCTCCCTATCAAAATCTACTACCGTCACTTAAATTAACATGTTATCATAGGTAAATGTTGCATATCCTATAGGAATTGCTTGCACACTTTACTTGTATACATGTATACATATTGCGGTCTCTGTTCACTGTTTTAAATTTGATTCATACGGTCCAGGTGGGCTGAAATCACCAGAACGTGATCCACGACTGATCATCCCCGTGCTTGACCGCATCCTTTGCTGCCTGCCTCGCTCTGCCACCTCAATCTGTTGGTGTGGGGTCAAACACGATGAAGTCAAGCTTGACGAAAACGGGCACTACCCGAAATCATCCTTTGAGGTAATTCTTGTGAAAATGAGTTTTGTTTTCTATTCTACGTGGACATATATATATATATATATGAATAGTGTAACAGCTAGGGTAGCGTCAAAGTGACCAGGGTCTGAGCGCTATAAATGAAGCTCTATTTAACTAAAATGTATTCTGACCACTAAGTTAACGCATTGAACCCAAGGTACCTTTCATTTTGTTTCTGAATTAAGGACGGGCGCCTGCAGCCGAACTACTCTCGTTCCAGTAAACACAAATTTGTTCTAGCAACGTAAATTTACGTATTTATTTGGTAGAATTTACAATTTATACGTAGATAGAACGTATAAATGTTAAGGTTTACTTACTCTTTGTAATCACGTGATATGATAGATAATCATAAGTATTTTATTTCCTTTGAATAGAAATATCAAATATTTTATTCTGTGAAGATATCATGGATATTGCTTTAGGATCTTTTCGTTAAAACAATTTTGTAAATATTTGGGAAATGTTGCCTCAAGGCAATACCTCCAACATGCCTCCTTAAAGGGTTAATAGAAATCTGGTATAATATATTTTAACATGTTGGTCGACATTATAAACAGATATGCGATGAAATGGATATTTCTTTAAATGAAATTTTTTATTGATTTTACTAAGGACGAGATACAAACAACGGACGAGGAAAAATCTGCCCAGAAGGACATTCCACTGAAGTCTACAACCTCCCCACCCTACAACAAAGAAACCGAACCAACATCGCATGACAACAGTTCAGCAATGAAATACGATATTGCATCAAAAACAGAATATGTGAATCAAGGATTTGAAGACACTGCGCAAAGTATTCGATTTTAATTTCTACAGTGTTTGTAATATTGTAAAATAATCCTGTAAATCCACCTTTCACCCTACGCGCCATGTCCCGCACTTAACCGATGTGCCAATCAATGTGTACGCATTGTCAATCATGTGTGGTCATGGAAGAACTCGCCCATGTCTTCATCTGGGTATAATACATACCCATTTATCCCGATTCTGAAATTGGTCGCTGCAATACTTTAATTCTAAGTTGTAGCTCTGATAAGTCTGTATATTCTTTGTAATCATAGTGTAATGAGATCTTAACCATAACACCGGCAACCTTTTTCTATTGACCTGGATGTAATTATCGTTGATAGGAATGAAAACCATGTGTAGATACAATAATATTTGAAACGACGAAAGTATAAGTATTGGTTATTTATAACAAGCAACCCATGAAATAAGTGTTACTATGTATGACATATTGCTTTAAGTTATCAACCTTTGAAAAACGACATGTATACTTGTCCAATGCTTATTATGAGATATATCAACAGTTTATGACCCACTCTAAGGGTGGAGATTAGTTCTTGTTAAATAAATTTTTTAAAAAGGTGAGGATATGAGTCTTTATTTGAACAATTTTGATTGGGTGGGTTTTGTCTAGGTATTTCGTTAAACTTTGTGCCATCAGCATTGGGAAGTTCATCAAAACAAAACCATTCAAGGTTATTAATATATTGGATCATGTGGATTTTATCACAATTCTTGTATTGTCGTCCCTTAAATTATTTTTTTAATCTATTTTAAATTTTATTTTATTTTAACGAAACGACGCCTATTGGATCGTTTCCAAGACCACTTCCACAAGGTGACACACCTACATCTAGACACTGACATCGGTAGACACTTTAACATTCCAGACCACAATGGCCTGACAGATTTACAAATCCACATACTGGACTTCATACACTCAAACCCTGACAGTACACAAAAACTGAGGAACAAGGTAGAGGGAAATTGGATAGACCGCCTCTGAATACAAATTCCAGAGACACCCCTGTGGTCTATCCCACGACGCCCCTGTCTATCCCACGGCCTCCCGTTAGGGAGTGAGATCAAAACTCTTAGCCTCGTCCAAATTTGTTTATGTATACAGGTGATCAATACGCTCCAGGTTAATGGGGGCCGATACTGTGATTGATTCCCAAGTTTAGGAATTTGTAGCCTGTGCACTACACTGACATTCAGAAAACAAAGGCAAATGCTGGTAGTTGGGTGATTTCTAAATTCTATTGGTTTTGGGAAATAACTCAGGATGATATAAGTTCCATATATCAGCGAATAGAAAATACAAAAAAGATGGCATGTCATCATGCTAAATTCTATGGGAAGGCCATCTGAAAATGTAAGTGCTTAACCATTGGTGTCTATGGGGAAAAGCAATATTTTGAATTTGTTGCTAAATGACACTGATGTTCTATTGCTATCTTCAAATAATTCTGGACTATACTGATTGGGAACATGTACAAATGAGAAATGCTATATTTTCATGAAACCAGATGGCAGCACCAGTGTTAAATCTAGTAGACACAGAGGGCACGGCGATACCTACCCGCATTTGTTTTTAAAGTGATCTCACTGTTCAACAAAAACAAAACGGTAGCCCATGGCCGTAGGGTCAGGGGCGGTCATTGCTCCACCTAGCGCACTCCCTCTGTACTCGCGCTCCCTGCGCGCCCCCTCGTGCGAACCACGTGAACTATTAGGTCACGTGGTGAAGCACGCTCTCACAGTCTCTCTCACTCTCTTCTCGCGCTTCACTCCGTTCAGACGCACTCCAATTTTCTCCGCTATTTTTGGCCCAACATCGCTCGCGGCACCGGATACTCCACGAGTATCGGCCCGAGGTCGTTAAGGTTTAAAAGTACGGGTAATTGACCGCCAGAACAACGTGAGGATGCCGAAGACACGAGCAGGCCCCAGCACATCGCACGCCGATGCGGAGGCTGAAGTAACGTCGGAATCGACCCAACGACCGTCGGAGGACCACGTGGACTCGGCCTCCGAGGTAGGCAGTGTGAAGACGGTCAGGCTCGTGGCCGTTGAGAAAGGCCTCGCCGACTTCAAGAATGACGTGAAAGATCAGATCGGGGGAGTCCTGGCAGCGATCAACCGGCTGGCGGAACAGAGGACCAACGACCAGGCCTCACGGCCACCAACCGTCCAGTCGGCCGTGGATCGACGCACCCAGGAGTGGGCCGAGGACCAGGCCTCACGGGTCCTGCCTGCGCCACGTCAGCTGAGGGAGCGGTATGCTCACCTATATCTTCCTACTCTCGTAGGGCTATTTTATACACACTGTATATTCATATATACCATTATACTTTATACATGTATATCCATATGTATTATACTATTACATATCAACATATGTAATACCTTATACCTTATCACGTATAACATATACCATATTACCAAATATGTATCATATCTACCAATATGTTATCATATAACATAACATATCTTCCATATGTATATTGTTATCTTTAAGATATTACTATCACATATTAATATCTTCTCTTATTGCTCATAAAATTAAAATAAATTTTATTTGCCCAACTTCTGCTTTCTACTTTTGTGTTGCGGGATTAAGGGGTAATGAACAGTCACATAACTAGAAGAGCAATAAAATGTCAGTGACAAGTTCAGCTGGAAAGATTCCAGTCCGACACATTTACACAACCCTCAAAAGCTGAATAAGATGCCTGACGAACCAAACATGGCAAAACCTTGACAATATATTCCCATTGACACTTCACTCTTGAATACAAATTATTTGTACTTATAATACAGTCTACTACTGTCGTTCCTGTAGATATTGCTACAGAAACCCAGGGGAGACAGTTGTCGACACTGTGATGTCACGACTGACATGTACTTGTACTATGGTTACAGAGGTTAGAGACAGTTTTATCAACTGTCATTCAAGGTAGCATCAGCCCCCACCATTTTACAATGGCCCAAGGTGGTCCGTTTAGCATTGGATCTTTTTTAGGATATCACCGTTCTGCCTATTTGCATATTCATTATCGGAAACAGATGCTGAGACTGCTGTGCCTTCTAGGGTTATACTTTAGATTTATCCCAATTCAACATCGAGATCCGTGGAGTATTCAGATGGGCTTTTAGATTCATGATCGGAAGGTTGGTTGTCCAAATTCCACCATACTGAAAACATAATTTAAAACTAGTTCTCTTATCTCCCTTGCTTGAGAGAAAGAGATGAGATCACACCCTTTCGCTCTTGTTAATCCATACAGTTCCGATCGCCATTTAGACTGGTTTCCTGCCCAAATGAAATAAGGAACTGGTAGCAACTTCTTACGTAATAATATAGAAAGACCTTAAACTGACAGTCATGCCACCCCTCTTGGCTCTACATAGACTAGCTCAGATTTTTTTTCTTCTCTTTTTTCATTAGGTCATAGATCCAAACATTACATTTTGTTTCCAATCCAGGCTAGATCACAACAATAATATGTCAATTTAAAAGTGTTACAATCAGCAATCCTATTGTACTGGCTGTTATGAAGATAGGCCTGGAGGCCTAATACAAGTTCAGATAAAATAAATGAAATAAAAAGAAAAGGATACAAACATTACATTTGGTTTCCAATCCAGGCTAGATCACAACAATAATATGTCAATTCAAAAGTGTTACAATCAGCAATCCTATTGTACTGGCTGTTATGAAGATAGGCCTGGAGGCCTAATACAAGTTCAGATAAAATAAATGAAATAAAAAGAAAAGGATACAGGGACTGAGGCCAGTCTAGGCTCTACAGTCTCTGTCTGCCAATGTGGCACTCTCCCAGCAGATCTTTTGTGGAAGGAGAGTACAATATCTCTGCTAGGAGAGTGCAAGAAATGGAGGCGTAAAGGTGGGTGTCCACTGAGCTCCCGACACACTACGACACACTGCAACAAGCCTTCCGACAAGCGTTACAACACAGAATCGAACGTTTTGGGTTTTTGTCGTAGCAGTGGACACACCGTTCCGACACGGCTTCCGACACACTCCAACATGACTACGACACAGCGCCCGTGTCGTAGCCGTGTCGTAGCCCTTCCGACAAGATTAAACATGTTTCATTTATCGTAGAGGTCGGCTTGTGTCGTAGTGTGTCGGAAGCATTCTGCACTATGTTAAAGCTATGAACTGCCCCCCACCCACACACGTGCGCCTTTATAAACTGTTATAATATCATATATACAACATTTTATCCTGTGTTATATAGGGATATCCATTACGAATGGTCCATTGAACATATTCAGGAACAGATATGATAAACATTTTTAATAATCATATACTTTTAAAATCATAATCCAGGTCTGAGATACATGATTATAGATATTTGTTCGGATATCTAATACTCTTGATAAAAGACATCAATTCACTACGTTTTTCTTTTCGAAAATTGAAGAAAAACATATTTTTCAGTATATTTCCTATATAAATTAAGTCCCTCAAGTGAGCCGTTTGTGTCGGAGTGTGTCGGTACCGTGGCAACCTTTCTTTTCCCGCCAAACCGTTACGACACACTCCGACAAGGCTCTACGACACACTCCGACAGAGCCCTTCCGACAGGGATTTTCTTTGTCGTAGTGTGTCGTAAGCCTTGTCGGAGTGTGTCGGAAGCAGTGGGTACCCACCTTTACCCATAGAGGCACCAAAAAAATGGAACCCATTACCTGGCCTATAATGTGACTAGGCCAGGCTTCCAGGCTAATCACCGTTGATCAACTCAAGCACCTGTGTCCTACGAAATGATAACCACGAGTTTATGATGGTTTCCCGTTCTCCCGCTAGGGGGCAGGACGGCAGTAATCGTTAGACTGTAGTACATCCCATTGTCACCAGGGTCAGGGTGCACAAGCTCTCAAACAGGATGAGGGGGGGGGGGGGAGTAGGCAAATAGGAATCGACGAAGTCGCTAGTGTAATATAACTTGAAGGTTCAGAAAGATGTTTCTCACTATCGAAGTAACCTTAGGGAAATAATAAAATTTGGTATATGGGTACGACATACGTATAGAATCATTCGCTGGAAATATGATGTAATTGGGATAGAATTTAGCATCTGCGAAAAATGAGTTATGACCACCAATTAGACCTGGGAGGTGTATATATCTGCGCCACAGACCCTTTCAATCTCCAATCCCTGAGATAATTGTATCTATACAACACATGGGGGGCATCTAAGCGATCTTTCAATTATCTTAATAAATCAACTATACATTGCCTTGCCCTAGAACCAGTAGATATTTAGAATTTTCCCGATTATAAAGATATGGCACCGTTAATGAAACTCGAGACCCCGTCCTGCACATATAGAATATGGGTAGAGCGGTACCTAGTTTAGCGCGGGAAAACACGCTCATATACATCATCTAGAGGTTTGAATGCTAACACAGGCTTCCACTTCACTATCTAACACTTCACTATCACTGTCCAAACTATAAAGGCCTGGTTAAATGAGCAGGGCTCTAGTATCAAGCCTTACCATACCCCCTGACTTGGTTCCTAAAAATAGACATATTTATTTATAGTCTTTTTGAAGACAAAAAGATTCACTATGTCAATCCTTTCATAAAATGATAAACAGTTAGTTATGGCTTCTGTAATCTGCTACTAGAAAAGGAAACTATTTGAGGATAATATTGTCTAAATGTGGTATTTACATTTCAAATCTGATAGGGCACATCTAAATACACTGTATTCACAGAGGCAGATCTGATGGGATAGATCTAGATACACTGTATTCAGACCCACTTTGAACACACCTGACAAACCAGTTTTACTCCCTTCAATCCTGTCATCAAGCCTTTTATCTGAGACTTGACCATAGACTTGCTGAAACCCTTGATCATCGATTTTCATGAAGCCAGGGAGGGAAACACAGAGAGACAGATAATGATGCAGATGATGATAGAGACAGAAGGGAGACTCACACAAGGAAAGGTAAACAGACAGAGAAGCAGACATATACAGATAGGGACAAAGACAATGAGACAGAGATGCAGAAAAACACAGACAAAGAGAAATAGTCAAACATACATGCCAACAACCAGCGACAGAGACAAAGATATAGTATGACATACATATGGACAGTCATATGGACAGACAGGGACTGAGAGAAAGATATAAACAGAGAGTTATATAAGCAGTATAGACAAGGATAGTGCTAAGGGGACAGACAGAGAAGCAGACAACAAAAGACAAAACAGATATAAACAAAGAGGAATAGACATATTTACTAACAGACAGGGACAGATGAAGATTTAGGTATAATAATCTGGACCAGAAGCCACTCTACAGTCATGCCAGAATAGCCCTCACCCCTTCCCCTTCCACAACCACTCCATCTACTTTACTGACCAAATCGCTACACTCAAGAGCCTGTTTGTTCTGGCTCACTGCTCTCCTGCCACTTTACAATGCATGTACATCTCAAAACTGATGGGACAGACCTGACTGTAAAGCATTGGAACTTCCACATGTGATGGGACAGACCATTCACTATGCTCTTCAAAGAAAAAAATATTTTATAAAAAAATAAAGGAGGCTTCTTTCTGTCCTTGGCTTCTGTTGTGAACAGCTCAACTTTTCTCAGTAGTCCATCTTTGCTTGCTAAAGCCTTGGTAATTCTGGCTAATTTCCACTGACATTGTACCAGGTTTTCATCCTTAAGTAATATAATGCCTGGCACTTCCATGTTTCTTCTAGTAGTATGCCACTTTAGCCTTAGGTTAAGGTTGATCAGGTACTTCTTGTGCCAATGACTCCAGAATTGATTGCTTAGATAATGGATGCGCCTCCAACGTTTCCTGGCATAGATGTCTTCCTTAACAAATTCTCCTGGAGGCTGGGTTAGAGTCTTAGGCTTCATTGTTAAGAGGTGATTCAGTGTCAGTGGTTCTAGGCTGTCTGGATCTGTAGTAGTTAGAAGTCTGCTGTTTACTGTGGCCATGGACTCATAGAAGAATGTTCGGAGTGAAGAGCTGTCCAAATGGCTCAATTCATTGAGAAGAGATTTGAGAATATCTTTTAATGTTTTGATTTGCCTTTCCCATGAACCACCCATATGGCTTGCTGCAGGGGGGTTAAATTTGAAGTCGCATTCAATATCTGCAAGGAAATTTTGTAGTTTTGGTGCATTTCCTTCAAGGCTGCTGACAGCTCATTGCAGGCTCCTACAAAGTTTGTACCTTGATCTGATCTCATGACCTTGACCAGACCTCTTACAGCTATGAAGCATCTGAATGCGTTGATGAAAGAATCAGACATCATGTCATCAAGCATTTCTATGTGTATCACTCTAGAAGCAAGGCAAGTGAATAGGACTTCCTTTAGCAGTCCATACCACAATGGTAGAATGGTGGGCTTTCCTGTGCTCTTTCCTTAGGTAGATCAGCCATCTCTTGTAGCTTGGTTTATTACCTCATTTTTTGGCATATCACACAGTTCTAAATCTGATAAAGTTGCAACATGATGCTTCTTTGGTATTATCACTGGATGTTTTGCTTCTTCGTTCAGATTCGAGTTTGTTAGATGATCTCCTATTCTTATCAAACCATCAGGTCCAAGAATTGGAGAGAGGGCCTTGAAGTCTGTGCTTCCTCTTTTACCACCCGAGTCTATAAACTCCTGCTGGACTCTATTTGCAACAAAGACATGGAATCTCTCAGCATAATTGTTGATGTATCCTAACACCACCTTTGAGTCAGTCCAGAAGAAGGTTTCCATTTGATTGCATTCTACTTCTTGTTTTACAAAGTTTGCTACCTTGCCTGAGAGGGCAGCTGCAGCTAGTTCTAATCTGGGGATCGTGGATATTTTTGAAGGTGCTTTTTACCCTCGACTTTGCCATGAGATAAGAGCAGGAGCCATATCCATCATTGCTTGCATCGGAAAAGCTGTGAAGTTCTATTGTCTTTATTTGCTTGTGGTTTGGAGCTTCATAGCATCTGGGTATTTTGACCATTTTGATGCTATTCAAATCACTCTTCCATGAATCCCATTGAGGCACACGATCATGCGGTATTTTATCGTCCCATGACAATTTCCTTCTGCACATTTCTTGTAGAATCCCCTTTCCTATTAAACTGAAGTAAAGCATTGCCTCATTTTATGATTTCATCCATGAAGTTGACATAATCTCTCTTGTATTTTTTCGTCTTTTGTCAGTTTTCGTTTATTATCCTACCCCTAATATAAAATCCCATAGGCTTAACATTGGGTTTCTGTATGCCACGCTGACTGGCATACGGAGTTTTATATGCCACTAGTGGCATACAGCATTATTATCACGTAATATTCCAAAATCGAGGAGATAGGGTAGGATAAAATCAAAATTTCAGATTTAGATTTCTTGAATGGCAGTGGCATGAGATAATGGCCATCATCCTATTGTCTCATTTCTGTACTTAACCTATTTAGAAATTCCAAGTCCTCTTGAGATGTTTCTTGACAGGTTTCAATGTTCTTGAAATCGGATTCCAGTATTACTAGGATGGACTGGGAAGATTGTCATTCAATGGGAAAGGCTGATTACTTCTTCCTGCTCCAATGTGTTGTTCCTACAATGGACCAGCCAAGACTTGTCCTTTGAGCGAAAGGTTCTCCAAACCCACTGGCAAAGACCTCTCTTGGAAGCAGTGCTGTGGGACAATTGTAACCTATCAGAAGTCTGATTTGTTTGTTTGGGTAGTTTAACGTCCAATTTGTTCAATTAGACTTTCAGAAGTCCGACATCACAACTTTTAATGTGTGGAATCTTAGGGGCTATGCCTGTTAAATGATCCCAGCATAGGGCAGTCTCCCTTGTGGCAATTTGAGAACGATCTATCGGGATGAACTCCCTAGTGTAAACCAGTGGTAATGGAATAGTTACATTTGACTGCAGACCTCTTACTTGAAGATCCTTTATTCCTCTGCTATGAGTGACCATGTCTTGTGAGGTAAGTGTGTTGATCCTGAGGTTTACAGTTTCTCCACTAAAGCCAAGTAGTTTGGCCTTATCTTCCATCATAAATGTTGTATCACTTTGCGAGTCCAGGAGAGCATACAAGAGAATTTCTTGAGAGGGATTTGGTTTCGTTGCCATCCAAACCGGTAATCTCATTGATGTTGAATGCATTCATTGTATATTGTGTGACATGGCTTTTACTTCCTTCACTTCTTCAAGGTTTTGCTGTATGGAAGGTTCATATAGAATGGTTAGCGACTTTGGCCTCCTTTTGTACGAAACTCACAAGTTGATCTTTGGCCAGTTTTCCATGCATCTTCCCAAAGCTTCTTGTACCACAAGTGGGCGCCCATATCTTTTCTCCAGGGTTTCCCAGGCTTGACTGTATGCTTTCTCAGAAGAACCATAAAAACAACCAGATATGGCTGAGCAAGCTGGTCCTGCTTGAGGTAATGTAGTTTTCTTTTAGGCTCAATGTGTCTGTCTTCTATCATACCATTGAAGGCAGTTTTAAAATCCATAAACTCTAGTTGGTCTCCTTTGAAGATAGGGGCATGGGTACAGGTAGATGTGCTATCTTGATAGATGTTGTTATGGCCTGCATTAACAAGGAGTCACTTGGTTGTAGACCTGTGGAGTTGTCTGTTTTGTCGTCACTTTGTGGATCTGTTACAGAGCAGCTTGGATAATGGAGTGGTTCCTGTATCTTGGAAACATGCAACTGTCATCCCCTTGCCCAAAGGCGGTGACAATGCAAGTGTTGGCAACTGGTGTCCCATTGGCCTTTAAGATAAATAATTCTGGTGGAGAGGTCTTCCATACCAACTGCCAGAGTTCCTTCCCAGGAAAACCACAGAATCTACCTACTCAGTGGGAAAACTCACTCCACTTTCTGGTACCCTTTTTTTCGAAGTATTGTCTATAACAACCAGCATAACTTCGCTGGTCCCTCTAGTTGTAGGATCTTTTCAAGTCGCTGGTTCCTACCCGACCATTTAGTGACTGTGAATTGACTGGGTTTTCCACACATGTTTCTGTAGAATTTTATGTCTCAATGAGACCAACTGTGGAAATCAGACCAGTGTCTGTACCATCGTGTGACTGGGGGCAGCAGGTAGGTGCGAGGATTGTCATCCTGGGCCCTGTTTTTCAGTCACGACATGAACTTAGTCTTGTAAGCTGAGATGTCTCAGCGATTGTAAGACAATTTGCAAGACAAAAGATAGCTGGTGTGCTATAGAGAGTGTCTCAGTGCGGCACGTTCGATCGCCGCTAAAAATGTCCTTGTCTAAGACGAGTATAGAATTGTCTTAGGTTCTATCACAGAACAAGGGACCGTTTTGGTAATATCGGTGGATCGGAAATGCCAATCTTCTGCATATTTGATATAATTTTTCACCAAACAAAATTTCTTATTGCTTATATTGGAGAACTGGGTCTGCCATAGGGAACCCTAACTCACCATGCTTGCGAATCGCAACTCACCCTGGCTGCCAGGTCGCTGCCGTGGAGAGAGCAGCTCTGCCAAAAAATCCAGCATGGCAGTCCTGGCAGCCCCCCACTTGGATTGTTTGAGTAGTTTAATGTCCAATTTGTTCAATTAGACTTAGCTCCCCATGGCTAATGAGAACTGAGACTGCCATACTTGGCCTTAATTCACCGGCTTATGATACTGGTCCTTACCAGGAACTTCTGGTTAGCACGTTGACCTATGTGGGCATGGTTCACCGGGATATTGATTCAACTTACAGGGTCAGCTGCTTCGTGGCAGTCGACCTCCTGAGATCAAGGATATTCATTTCTATTCTGCATTCCAGATTCCTTGTGATTGTGCTTTCCAAACGGCTAGGTCGTGGATACCGCATTCGCTAAAATCCTGTAATGTGAAGTCGGTAGAGAGTTCCATCGCCTATCGCTCTAACTCCCTGCTGAAAATGTGTATGGATGTGCATGTGTGGTCTGAATCCCTTGTGGGCGAAGAGCAGTTAGAGCGCCTCTTTGACCCCCTAACCTATGGACCTCCGTTCACATGTTGATGTCTCATTTCATCTAGGGAGGGTCATTGCGCCGGCTGAATCTGGACGAATTTGGTTAGTCGTCTAGACAACAGCTCCGCTTTGCTGGAGATCAGCCTGAGGGCTCGACAGGTTGGCTCGGGTATTTCATGGGCTTCTGTTGGTTTGGGCATCATGATCTTCTTTACTGTCACTGCACGAAAACCACTATTTTGCATATATATACGCCATTGCGATAACGCACGTATCGGCTGTATCGTGGCGTGTTTATATTTGTATACACCTCTTATACGCGTCCTGTGGGTGTTGGTAGAGCATACACCAACACTGACCCGCCACCTGCGACCTCCCAACCCCACCCCCAACCGCCCCCCCCACCACCCCACGCCACCCCCAGCCAGCCTCAGTGAGAAGCCCCCCGCTGCCCGCCGCCCACCGCCACCGTTTGTACAGGTTGATTCAGTGGGAAACCCTCAGCGGCCGCTCAGCGTGTGTAAGATGTTTTCAGTCCTGAGCGGGTGGCTGAGCGGGTGGCTGTGAGGGTGGCGGCTGCGTTCACAAGGCAGAGTCGGAGTCAGGGTCGGGAGTCAGACTTCAGGTGCACAGAGACATGGGGGGGAGGCGATTATATAGTAAGCCTGACTGTCCACACATTGAAATGGTGTTTGAAAGTAAGATCTATTAGAAAAACAATTAAAAAAACAACATAATGCAACATAATTAAGTTTTTATAAAATAAATTGGTAATATAAGATTGTATTTTTCATATAATACAGACTTGGATGGTTAATGGAAAATTAAATATGCTACCAGTAGTGTCCCCAAGTTGCAAAGATCGGAACTCTTGGATGGTGGCATATATAAACAGAATCAGGTGTATATATGACGTATATAAGACCGGACCATCGACACGTATATACGCCACTAGATAAGGCATCTACGAGACGTCTAATAGGTCGAACTTCTAGACGCAAAATCCTACTGTTAGACGCGTTTCGTATACATATCTAAAATAGTGGTTTTCGTGCAGTGTGTGCCTCGGAGTGTGCGTTCTATGATTTTAAAAATTATTTTTTATTTGCACAGAATTAGCCACATGGCAAATGGACAATATGTACATATTATTATGGGATGGTAATGGGATGATGATATGATGGGTTAAGACACATTTACATTCACCATATTCGTCTGCATACCACCATTTAAGCCTTCATTGTATTATGTGAATAGCTTCATTTTTACATATTTTTTATACAAATAAAGTGAACCTTCCTGGACCTCAAGAGGTATGTCATTCCATGCTTGTGAGACTTGGTACATTGGACTTCTTTTATAAAAACTGGTTCTAGATCTTTTGAGTTTGACTACTCTGCGAGTCTGGTATCTTGTCCTTGGGTTATCTATACGATCCTGCTTTAGGGCGATTTTCCTAATAAAGAGTAGGCTCAAGTATCTTCTTCTAACATCTAATATTTGTACACTACAAATACGGTGGAGCTCCTCTACTGACTTTTCCCCAATCATGGTTTTGGTACACAGGCGGAGACCCCGGTTTTGGAGCTTTTGCAGCTTATCGAGCATTGACTTGTTTGCCCCGACTAAGTAGTGGCCAGGGTAGTCAAATATTGGTGCAATTAGGGTCTTATAAATGTCAATGCTGGTATGCGTGTTGATTAGATTTCTGACTTTGGCTAGCTTAAATAATCTATAATTAACACACTTTACTACCTTATAGTTTCGTCTATTGGAATACGAAGGTAGGTGAACGTACTACAGTAGGGTATTACCTTACTGTTTACCTTAATCTGACATTCATAATCAAGCTTGTTTAGTTTACATTTTGGTCCCCATACACATATTTTTGTTTTCTTCTCATTAATCATCATCTGGTTTTTGGTGCACCATTCAGTAAGTTTATCCATGTCTGATCTAAGCCTGTGTATAGAAGAGTTAAGGTATGGTCAGAAGTGTATATTACTAAATCATCCGCAAAATATGTGTTTGCATGTCAGATCAAGATTCTTTATATCATAAAGCAGTTGAATAACAGGGGACTGAGTATGCTTCCCTGGGGTACGCCAGTTACAATCTTCCGTCGTGTTGACAAAGAATTGCCGACCTGGACATATTGATAGCGACCCCTCAGTTAATCAGCAGTCCAATTTACAACTATTTGGTTTACATTTAGACATGATAATTTTTGAATTAGCAAATTGTGGTTTATCCAGTCAAAAGCCTTACTATAGTCTATAAACAAGCAGGCAGAAATTTTAACATCGTCCCTATGAGTATACAAGTCCTGAACAAGGTCAGTTACAGCATCTGTGGTTCCACAACTAGTTCGGAAGCCATATTGCTGTGTTCGGAAGCCATATAGCTGTAGATTAAGTAATCTTTTCCCCTCTAGGTAGGTGTACAGCTGGTTATGAACAAGCATTTTACCCGGAGTGGGGAGCAGCAAGATTGGGCGCCATTCGCTAACATTAACCCTTTCACTGCCACATGATGCCTCCAGGCATTCCCGGGTGAACCGCCGCATGATGCCTCCAGGCATTCCCATGGCCGCGCTTACCACACCCCAAACGAGAAGGGAGAGTGACCAAGCTAAGAAATGAACTGGACTATGTATATAATGAACTGTGAATTTGCCTTTATTTATTCATTATTTTCTGGTTGTGCCTTGTTTACCTTGTGATCAAAGTGATACATGTGTTTTATTTATATCACTTATTGCTACTGATGCTGATGGTAATCACTGTTGCTGATGTTTGCAACAATGTTTTTGGAAGGACTTGGAAATGAAACACATTTCTATGGAGACACATTTCTATGGAGTATATATGTACAAAGTTTATTAAGAAAATAATTAACAGCAGTGTAAATACATAACAAGTGTAAAAGACCCTCCACAAGAGAAACAATAACAATAAGTTATATCATCCTGTCCTGCCACTCCACCATACCTGCCGGTGAATTAAAGTAAACCTCTCAAGGTACTCACACTGCTCCTTTGCCGTCATAGTGTCTCTGTTGCATGCAGCGGTAGGTTGTACAACATCGGCCCAGTGCGCCTATGCTCCAATACCAAGGAAGCAGCGGAAGCATTTGGCAAGGACACCAAAAGTGTTCTCCACAACCCCCTGCCACAGGAGATGCAGTAGTTGTAGATGTGTTGATTGTTCCTTCATCAAGCCCCTTCTCCCATAGGGCTTCATCATTCAGCTCCTCAGGGCAAAGGCGTCATCACCCAGGATGAAATAAGGCACCTTCCTCTCGGCTTCAGTGTTGGGGAGAGGACATGGAGGCGGCATGCCTATTGTGACCTCCTCCATCATTTCAGCCAGCGGCTAGGGGGGAGGGGAGGACCATGTTATTCCTCCTTTAGGGGGCCCTCCCACCAACTACGATGCACTACGATTAAGTCTGCGACAAGCGCTGCTGTCGGCGACAAACTATGGAAAGCTGACTAATTGCGGCGAAAAACCGCTGCACTCTGTGATTAACCTTCTGACGCACTATGACGCTCTACGAAATTCAAACATGTTTGAATATCGTAGAGCCTCTACGACTAACGGTTTTTTGTCGTAGTGCGTCGGCGCGGAGCTAGTTCGTCAGCGACAAAACCTGACTAATTGAGGAGTTTGTCAGCGACACCTCCACGATTTTTTTAGTTTGTCGCCGACGTGGCCAAAGGGTTAATCGTAGAGTTAATCGTAGTAGGTGGGAGGGGCCCCTAACTTACCGGTAGGCTACCGGGTACCTTAAGTCAGCTTAACTCAACCTGTGTATTAAAAGTGAGTGTAAGTAATCTTAAGTGAATGGGACCTGAATGTTGAACGTCATAAGTGGCCTTAGGTTGACGTGAACACGCCTGCGAGCTGTCGGGTTTCAAACATAAGTCGTCGTACTGCAGAGCCATGGCATTGGTAGTGTGCCAACCAGACCCGACAGGACAACGTCCATATACAACAATTTCAAATCAACGCAGTACGCCTTAACTGAGGCTTAAGTCAACGGGATATTTGGGGCTGAGCGGGCAAAGACCACAAAAATGCCATATAAGTACCAAGTTGAGTTACGATTCTACCATAATCCATTGCCAGAACGGTCACCGGGTCAGGGTGAAGCCTGAAGGTGTTTGCAAAACTTGCTGTATCAGTGTATGTATGGTGATGTTTGTGCTTCCCTCCACACGACCACGTATCCTCAACTCAGTCGGACATTTTAAAACACACAAACGCCGTTATAAGTAAAAAAGGCAAAGACAGGCAGAGTAGGTTGCATGGTAATTGGTATGTATAGAGCAGGAGCTCCACTGGTCACGGTTGAGTGGAGACCCAGGCCTTAGCCGACAATGGCACCCTCTGTGGTGGTTGAGAGAATTAGTCCCCAGTGGCGCCCCCTGATAATTAATAATAGAAATACTCTTACTATTTCCAAAGAACTAAAACCGTATAGTTCTTTGCTATTTCTAGCGGAAAGGAGAATCCAAATATGATTAAACTACCGGTACCTGTTTTGCCGAGTTAAACGAGTCCGACCTTACGTAGCTGTTTGGGTCGCCACGACTAGTTTTTACCATGATAGTTATCTAGTGGCCCGTCACTACGGTGTACGAGTGTTTAGCAAAGCAATGAGTTTGCCGTATGTTGCTCGAGCGCTGCAGTGTGTTCCCGTACATTGTTTTACTAGCTTTCATTTTAGAGAGTTCTACATCCGGCTGTCAAACCCGCGTTGTTTGAGAGGAACTTTCGAAACGTGATGTGTGAGTTTTTAAGTATTCACGAAAGTCTATGTAGAACTAAACATGCAACATTTAATTATTGAAAGCTTCCTCGTATGATTTCTTAAAAATGATTTTGAGGTATGGATCTATACAGTGTTAAAAGACGCTGACACTAGGTTACGACGGAAAATCTCCAAACGACCTGGGTCCGACTGGCGGCTTCCCCAAGTGGCTCCACATTTATATGAGACTTTAAATGAATACTCTAACAGTGTATGTCACACTTTCACTCTTCAGACTAAATATTCATTTTCCATGGGGGAGGGGGGAGGGGGTGACACATTGTGGAACATGTAGTGTGTAGCTATAAAACAGGAAGAAAAAAGAGTGACATCTATTCTAGATCTAGATATTTTGACATTTGCTGTGTGTAGTGGAGTGTATTATCGGCACCGTAAGACTATTTTCTATGAAATATCTGGAAACAGTTCCTTCTGGGAAAAAAGTTGCTACCCCTCCATCCCTGCAGTGAAAAAAATTTAGTGAAAACAAGGTACCCCCACCCCCAACAGGAATACAAAAAAAGACGTGCCTTCTTTTCGGACTACCACTCAGTACCAGAAAAAAAAGTTGCCCCTCTCCCCCACCCCCCACCTCCATGGAAATACCAAAACAATTTTCCCTCCCCACCCACCTGCCATGAATGATTAGTGTTCCATAGTGTGAAAAGTAACAATTGTTTTTGACGTTTTGAGACCTAGAATATACGAGAAATCGCGAAGGTAACTGCCTCGATCACTTATAGTTATACTTTATAAATATATATATATATTGTGTATCCATTTCATACTTAATTTATTTACCGAGCTGAAGGTAAAATGTAGGTCTTTATTAACTGATCTTTTGAAAGTGATCCAGATTTTAATGTTTTAATGGGCCAATCCCATCATATTTATTCACATGTTTTTCTTTATAACTAATAAATGTAAACAAAATCTAACCCATAATGTCTGAATCAAAAACACAGGTAAACATCTTTGTGGAGATAACATTACAACCGGTACCTAAAGTTGTCTCAAATTGGCAACGTTTTGTAATTGTTTCATACATGAACTTATGACTTTCATACTCTACGATGATTTAGCATCAGAAGGCAGTCCCTCAACATGGAGGAAACCTTCAGATATTATGCGACTTCGTCGGAAGAGAAAATCTAGTACGACTACAAACATTCGCACCGTGTCTGAGTCGAGCCCTCAATCGTCACCAAGCACACCCAGTGAGCCAGTGTCCCCATCATGGAGGAAACCAGGGCAGAAACGGCGCAATCCATTTGGGTGTTCACCGCGGAAACGTACAGCCTACAACAACAGATTCAATGTAGGGGAAGAAAATGAATCTGGATCCCTTTTAGATGTGCTCAGTGGACCAGAAAGCGAAGGCAAGGTTTGTGAGCTGGTTTCATCGTTTTGAAGAATTAACTGATTTATCAGATATCATTTGTACCAGTACTGTACATAAGTTGGTGTGTGAAGTTCAGCATTATGACGGACTTTAATGAATTTATTATATCATACATTAAACGAGTAGAGATAGATTGTATTAATTTACACCCATGTATATGAATTAATTTGTTATTTCATTCGATAGAAATACATTTGTGATCTATATATTTGAAACATTAAGCTAATGAAAAATAAAATTAGATTGGAATTCAGGACCAAAAACTGGGTACCTTAAGACATTTTCATTTGTGTTTTAATTGAAATTGTCTTAATACGCGGGAATTTACGGTATTCATATTCATCATAGTAATTAAATCGTTACCTGGGGTACCTCTCACCCTTATATCAACAAATCTTGCAACTTTTGATCTTTTGAACATAACCTTAAACAGTTAAAGATCGCACCTAACTTTGATAATGGGGATTTCACATATTGAATGAAGTCTCTCAATAGTCATTCTCCTTCTCAAGTGACCAATATTCAGTCAAAGTGCTCTATTTTGCACGGTCTGAAGTTGTTGATCTGCCGGTGAGGTCGTGGTCGGTCTGCTTGTAGAACTTGTCATCGGCTAGTTGTCATAGACCTTCTTATACATAACTGGATCTATTTTGGATTACTACTGCTCCCCGCCTAATCTGCTGGCTTAATAATATTTGCTTGTTGTAACTCAGTGATGTAAGGCCTTCTCTTTGTGCCTTAGTTATGTTATGGCTATGATGTGATTTAACAAATGTCTTGTTATGATCTGCTTCATTAGCTATGATAGATACCTTGAGAGGCGTTGGTATTATGTTAGGACTCCTTCGGTTTCGCTATGGCCACCTTTATGGGGTCGTCATTTCTAGGAATATCTTCCAGGTCCCCGTCATTGGTGTCTCTATCGGTCTGGTCCGTAGTGATTGTGGCAGAAGTTGGGTTTGGTTGGTAATGATTGAAAAACTACTCCATTTGTTATTTCAGGAGCAAGTCCCCCCCGGGTCACAGGCTGGGCATGCGGAGGATGTTGATAATGCCATCAAGTCTTACAACAAAGCAGAAGCTGTCAAAGACACTTCACTGGAAGATAAACAGGTAAATATGTCATTATAAGCGGATGGACGGTTGGTCTTATAGGTTTAGGCTATAGCCAACTGCGATATACCTGCTAAGTGACCTGACCACATTTTTGCCTTTATTAGCTAACTAGATACAGCTAGGAATATGGTTTCTGTTTAGGACAGAAGGTTGTATGGCCATATAATATCTTACAGTTTCAGATGTACCATTCATGTAGTTTTTCCAAATCTCATAGTGTGCGGGGGGGGGGGGGGGGGCAGTAGGTGTTTGTATGAATGGTTTATTCAGCATATTTACACAAAAAAATCAGACATTCATCAAAGTAAAGATTTTCTCACTTGGGGTAATCTTCTGGTACGCTTCTAACAATAAAATATATGGTAACAGTCTATTCTCTATCCGATTGCTGTAGAATGAACAGAAAGCACATGCATTGAGTGGGGAGAGTTCCTGTGCTGTAGACTGGAGCTTGAAGACGAAGGCACGTTTCGTCTCTCCTCGGCCTTTCTCCTGGTGCACCCCGTTACGCACTACAGACGAGTCGGCCGGCCTGGCCGCATTTACTCACACATCACCGGACACTGTCACCGAAACTGTCCAAGTATGTACCACGTTTTTTGTGTGTCTAAACCAAATTATTCTTTTTTATTACCAGGGTACTTTTTTTTTTATAGAATGAAGGGAGTTTGACCACAAACCACATGTCAACCCAAGTATTTGGTTCAGACATTTATTGATAATAAACCGTTTGTACATCAACCAATTGTTTCATTTTTTGTTAGGTAGTGTGTACTTACCTACTTTTCGACCCAGATGAAGCCTTCGTCAGGGCTTGGACATTAATGACCTAATTATTGAGAAGAAGATACTATATCAATGTTAGGTGCCTATCACCTTAGTAACCCAGTTGCTTGGTGAGCTAGGAGGGTATCATGGGTAATTCAGGATGGAGATAGTTTTTTGTAAAATTTGACCCAGGTAAAAATTGGCCCCCTATTGGCAGTGGGCGGTACTAACTCAGTTGTAGTTGTTTTTGTTTTTTTTATAGAGAACACATCCAGCCATGTCCGAATTATATACCAGATTATGTAGACAATAACACAAGGGAGTTACTCATCTACACAAATATTTAATATTTGCATACAGCGTTACAAAATTTGATAAGTTTATGTAAATTCTTTAGTAATATGGACCAAGTACTAAATATTGAGAACTGAGCTGTGGCCGCAGTAGCTGTAACGTCCAAACACTGAGACCGGTACTATCGGCTTTACTTATAGAGAAGTAATGATATTTCATGACACATCCTTGTCATGAATTCTGTTTAAAATTATGAAGTACATGTAATTCTAAGGCCTCAGTTGTTGAATTGGAATAACCTATGGGTCAAAGACCTAAACTTGAACTGAAACCGTTGAAATAACAGTTGGTATATATAATATAATCATGTGATTCCTATTACATTATGAATTTATCTAATCATATCATACCCTGTTTATTTTTATGATGATTATATGTTACTATATGCTATTTGTAAAGATCATATATATATTCATTAAAGGAGCCAGGTCGTTGTGAGCGCTCCAAGCGGGAATTCCAGAAACACGCCCTCTACTGGCAGCACCCGAACCTACCATGGCTGCGGCTCTGCCCCCGTATTGTTCCTGACAACAAAATAGGGTAAATATTTTTATATATTCACCCCCATCCCCAATTTTCACCCCTTGCAACAATACTCTGCCATGAGGTATTCATGTTGAATTTAAAGTACTGGACAAGCTAAACAATCAAATAAAATATTACTTGTTGGTAGCTAGATGGTTCTCCTTGTCACCATTAGTTTGATATATCAGACCACGACAATATGTATTTGATTTTCAAATATTGCAGAGAAAAGAGTAGGTCTGGCCATATGTGTATAGGGAACACAGCAATCACACCTAAAGTGTGAACGGTGGGTGTGATTACAGAAGTGTTGTTTTTTGACAGATTAGATTGTTGGAGTAAACTTGGGCATTGTATTAACGAGTCTGGGCTGTCTAAACTTTATAGTTGATAATCATCTTGGTTTTAACTTGGAAAAAGATAAGCATATTATAGCAAAACCTGCCAATGTATTAGTGTGTATGCAGTTTAGGTGTCCCTGTGTTATCTAAGGTATATCTAAAGTATCATTGAGGTGATATGCATGTGTGATACATCAAATTGTAGCTGGAATACCATAGAATACGATGAAATCATTGTTATTTCTCTGGAAATGAGATACATAGGTCTTATGAACGTATTACGCTCATATACTGATAGATCCAATGCTAAAGAATACGTTGCCAAGTGAATGTTTGGCTACAGCCGTGGCGTAGCTAGGGAGATAAGGTGCGACACCCGCCAACGGAAAAAGGCCTATTGCCTGATGCCATAGGTAGTATGAAATCGACGACTGACCAAGAATGAGAAGCGTTTCGTCCAAAGTGAGGACGTTTGCTAATTATCATAAACCCTTAATCGATGAAAAAACGCCATTTTAATGATTTATTAAGTCACACTCACAGCAGGCGCGAACATTATTATTACTGCACTCCTAGCAGCGGCCAGTATTTCATGGATATTCGTACACAGGTATGTAATGATTACTGCTATTTACAGTTTTTCTTTGAATATCTCATTTCCTATTTTAGGAAACCTGGCTCTTGGGTCATCAATGACGATATCAAGGCAGCTTTAATGAGTGATTGGTAAGATTGTAATAATTTCTTTTGGAGACATTTTCTTTATTGACATGATAAGATATTAGTATGTACAATTCCTGCATGTAACGTCAACAATATATACGTCAATCAAGACGACAACCTGTCAGAATTGGCTTATCCAGCGCTGTTTTTCTTAAAGTGCCTTAGTGCCCATAGGTGACTATTTTCTCTGTGTTGTAGTGTAATAGAGGGAAACTATGTTCCGGTGAGCAAAAGTTCAAAGTTACTCGGTAAGGCTTGGAAAAATTACTGCCCGCGGCTGACGCCTTGGGCAGTAATTTTTCCAAGCCTTATCGAGTATATAGGAATCCGATTTATGTATATTTTATTTCTTTTGCACATTAATATATCTATTGTCATACAATTATGAGAGATAATGTCATGCATAATATTCCTATCGTTCCAAGTAAAGAACATTTAGCGAGGTAATATCCACCTATAATCATAAGCGTATCATATTATCCCAAGTAATGAAAAGAGTGCGTTAAACCCACAGATGTTAATGTTCTATGTTAATGAACCTTTTTTAAAGAGAAAAAGCAAAGGAACCCCACATAAAGGGTCTTCAGTATAGTGTGTCAAGGTCCCAGTTGAATAATTGCGTGAAGCTACTTGTTGCTGTGTGACTTTCAGGTCGGACAGCTTTGTGTCTTCCTTTAACCAGTTGCGGGGAGGTCGGTGCCCGTACTTCTACGTCTGCGCGCACGCCTTCACCGTCCTGTTCCGAGCCGGCGGCGTGGGCGGCCGCCCCCAGTTACACGCCATCCTCTCCCCGACCTCAAGAGGCCTCAGAGAATCCCTGAGAAAAGAAGGCAAGTTAATTGTCTTCAACTTCACTTGATTTAGATACTGCCATCAACTTTTCTTTTTTTTTTAATTATTTTTTTGTAATATTGCAGCGTTTTTTTATTTATTCAAAGTATTGGTTCAAAGATATTATTCGAGACATAAGCATGGATTTGCATACAAATTGTAAGGTTCGAATTAACCAGAAATTGTTCGGGTCATAAGCATCAATACAAACGGATATTGTTTGAATCTTAAGCATGAGTCTGTCTTTTTATTATTAGATCATTTGTACTCGATTCACAATCGTTCTTCTATACAAAAGTAAAACTTCTTAACAACAAAAATTTGTCGTGCAATTAGCACACATGTGCAGATATACAGCTATTTTTTCTTTAGATAGAAAGGGAAGCTCTCCCTCAAAACTAAAAATAAATTTGAAATATAGCTTTTAATATGTAATCAATGGGGGGGAATATATGGATTCGGTCACACTCTGATAACTGAATCTGAAATTAAACACCTTTTCTATTGCGTGGACGTGAATTCGACGCCGTCGGATGTTTGCCAAATATGCTCTTAGCGTAAACAAAATACGGGCCTATGGGGAAAGGTCAACAGTCATGTACCCAGAAGAAACCATTTAATAAGGTCTTATTGGCTGTAGCCCATTTAACCCCTGTGCTACCGTCGCTGTTGAGAGTGTGGCCTGCTCCATCGCACCGATTTATATACTTTCCTAAGAGAAGAGCACCGCATAGCCGCTTTGTTTGGTGTGTCTGGTGGAACCAACCTTTATATTAAATTTACCTTAAAATGAACGTTGCGGACAGCCTATTGTCCACAGGCATGACACTTAACAGCCAATTTCATTTACCTCATTCCTACCATGTCTTGATTATCTGACTAGCTTGATTATTTCAGTGTACCATGCCTACCATGACAGGATTTACCAAAACTTCAGAGGGAACACTTGCTAATTAAATAAACACATGCCAATTAAATAAGGTGATAGAATCTTTCAATCTAACAAATAAAAAGGACGCCGCCCCCCCCCCCCTCATCCAACCTGCGTAAATCAAGAGGTATTATCTTTCTTTTAGGAATCGAATTCACAATGCCACTCGCTGGAAATTTGGCTCCTAAATCAGAACGGAACGATCTGAACAAGGACGCATCCGCTAAGGCCGATTCCCAAGACCAGGCAAATGACAAGCCAGACAGTAAAATGTAAGTCAGATAAGTGCAGCAGAAAAGCATGTCTTTATAGAAGGATTTCAGTCTGATTTTGCCTCATTTTCTTTTTGAAGTTTATTGCTAATACTGGAGGGGTCTGTTCGGCGCCGATCTTCTATAGACTCCAGCTTTTTGTTGTTATGTTGTATTTAGTGGAGTCCAAGTAATATATCAAGACAGATACACATTTTCTTCCCCAATTATGTAATATTTGCAAAATCCTTCCTTTGGAGAAAAAAAAAAAAAATCCTTCCTTTGACAAGAGAACCTGAAATCAAGGGTGACGTCATTTAAATGTATGTAGGTAATATCAATGTGCCTTACGCGGTATATGAACCCTTGTAGCATGTGGTGGGCACAGATTTTAGAGGCAGAAATTGAATGCTTAAACCAATAAGGTGTTGTTCTATAAGTGGTTGACATCATTACCACCAGCTTCCTTTAATGGACCCCCTCCAGCCCCAGCCTTATCTCTATCGTCGCTTACTACCCAGTCATTGGCCAGAGAGGTTAGCCAATAGGTTTCCGTTCAAATATGATACAAGCAGTCCCTTGTCAAACAAACCTATCAAAACCTGGACAATTCTGAATGGTGTTATCTGTTCTAGGTTATCTGAACTCGCTACAATACGGCTATTTATCCTGCATTGGGGTGTCTGTGTAGCTCGACTTTTTGCCGCTGGACTACTTTTCTCCGTTACACCAGTTTCGTACAATTGTTCTTGTCACTGTATGACCTTGCTTGATCCTACAACATAAAAGACAATCTGCCCAAACCAAATCTGTTTATTTCCGCCCATGACAGTGAGAATCTACCTTCCGAAGCAAACGAGGAAGATGTTGATGATGACATCACAACCACAGAAGACGGGGCGTCCTCATTCTTAGAGAATTTAGGACTAGATGCAGCACGGTTCCGGTCTTTAGATCCTACAAAGATTAAACTGTATCCTTTTTAATCCCCAAATAAGACTCGGGTGATCATTTTACATGAGAAGAACCTTTATGGATAGTTGACCTAAAACAAAGTGTATCCTTTACCATGGGAGACAATAAAGTATAGCTTATACAATTTCTCTGTAATGAAACTGATATCTTAACATTATGTTTGGAAAATATAAAAACCTTACCTTCAGAACTCACCCATAGCTCACAATATATTATATATATATAATATTTGTGATAGTTCACTTCATTGCGTCATAGTCATTTCTATAACAACTTTATACCATGAACTTTCCTTGATAGTGTGATCACAGACAACGGGACACGTTCCGCCTGATTGACCATCGGCCCGAGTCTTTGGTGTTGGTGGATGGTAGCGATACGCAGGCCTTGTTCAACTTCCTTTTAAACTGCCGCAGTTGTTTCGCCTCATCTGGCATTCAGGCCGGTATTCCTCCTACACTCCTCTCTCCTGTACCCTTCAGAGGCGCCACCCTGAAATGCCTCAAGGTGAGGAATGCTTTCATCAACCGAAACCCACCCCTACCTTTCTCCACATTAGTTATTAACGATATTAACCCTTCAAGAGCCACACATCATTCACCATGTACCCATACTACAACAGGCACCAGAACCAATTGTGGCCTTTGTATGGCCGACTTTTGTAGTCAATGTTGTTAAACAAAACTACAAATTTGAAACTTCCAGTAAATCTGTATCATTATCAGAACTTCCCAATATATTAAAGAGTTACTGGCAACATGTAGCCAAATATGTCCTTTAATTTTCATAATTCTGCGATAATTTTTCAAAAAGTTACAAAGGACCAAATTCAGCATTGTTCTTCCATGCCCACGAGAATGCCATATGGCATTGTCCTGCCATGGATAGGGGAATGCCATATGGCATTGTCCTGCCATGGATAGGGGAATGCCATATGGCATTGTCCTGCCATGGCCAGGGGAATGCCATATGGCATTGACCTACCAGAAAGGGTTAACTGCTTGATTTATTTTGAATTGATGCTCTTCTCTTTGGAGGTAAAATTTGTTTTCTTTGGAGGTAAAAGGGAGCCGTGGATAACTGGGGAAAGACATACTGATCAATCCACTACAATAAAAAGTTTAGAATGATTATTTTGTAATGCTTTGGCGAAGCGAGTAAACAGTCTAGGCCCTGAGGCAAGATATGTACACTTAAACACATTCAATTAACGGTTGGGCATTCTTTCAATTATTTTCTTTGCAGATGTATTTTTGTTACTATAACTAAATGTTTGCTATTGGACATGCGTTTTGGTGACTGTTTTGTGGGCTGCCTGTGTTTTCTTATTCTTTGGGGGATAGGCATCACGGGATAGACACAGCTTTTTGGCAAGAAGTCGACCGGTTAAGCCATCAAATTCCATGGGACCCCTCTTTTTTAATTATCAAATGTTGGACCCAATGCTGACAACTACTTTCCACTCGCCCGACTTTACCCTCACTCCAGTGTTCAGTCAGATGGCAGCTTTCCATTTTTCCTTGAAGATCCATTTTTTCCCTCTTGTAAATCAAAGACATAAATTGAGTCACATTCACGCCAATAAAATAGTCATTTGAACCTCTCCACAGACCCTCGAGCCCAAGCCTTGGCTGACGCCGACATGTTTTCCACGTTTTCGCGGTCTCTCTGACCACGGTTTTGGATAATTGTATACGCAGGGATGCAAGTTTTCCGACAATTCACAGAAATCAGACATGTCATATACACCGACAGCTCTTGACTATCTAGATACATAGCCAATCTGTTCCTAAATAAGGTTATAGTTTATTCTTTTGTTTAAAAGTATTGTAAGTGTTTTAAATTTCCGATTTTTTCTCTCACTCCCGACTTTCATCCCTGTATGCAAGTCCGTGCTCTGACACAGCAAACTCCACATGAAAATTATTTCCATATTTTTTCTGACCCCAAGTGGCATCCCTGTGTTATCCCTGTTTTATCCTATCCCTAATAAAAAAACCGCCATAGACTTAACATAGGCAAATTTTATGTGGCAGGCCGTGACATAAAGTGTTTTTTATGCCACTAGAGTAATACGTCACAATAATATTGACCAATCAGAGAGCAGGATGTCAGCTACTATGAAAAAAGTTCTGTTGCTCGTTGAGTCAATATTTATCTTTTAGAAATACAAAAGCATAGATGGGGTAGGATAAATACGAAACCGAACTCGAGTTAGACTTGTCAGTGTCTATGCCACGACGGCAGGTCGTGTATTACTACACGAGGCGTAGCCGAGTGTAGTGAGTAGCAAGTGGTTGGCATGTTTTTGTTCTACATACTTCATTATTTACCCCCACACACAGTTCAAGACTGGGAGCGTCCGTCAGCAGCAGACAGCAGACGGCGTCTCCATGTGGCACAGTCTGGAGGTGGAGGGTGCGCTGCTGCCTCACACAATTCACGGCCTAACGCGTCTGTTCGCGCTCACACAGCGAGATTACCACGCCACCTTCAGCTCACACGACGCGTCCGCCCCTCTCAACGCCGTGCCCGCCGACCGCAGCGCCACCTGCGACGCCACGGCCAACGCCGACCGCAGCGCCTCCTGTGCCACAACCTCAGGTCTCAGCGAAACAGGCGTCCAGCGCCCTCACATAGACTCAATCGTTAAAGAGTGCACCCTGGGTAGGATGGTAATACGAGATGTCGTCTGCCGAGACGGCCTGTTTACTTGGACTGTATGACGACGTGAAAAGTGTAAATGTATATATATATATATATACAGGCATTGTGATATGATCACTGACTGCAAAGTCTAGGCTAAATTCATTCGATTTGTATATAGAACAACCTTTTGCTGAGGATCTAGGTTTTCTACGCTTATATATAAAATGATCAATATGAAATGCCATCACCTGGTGTTGGATTGGTGTATAAACAAATAGCCTGCAATAAAACTGGAATCTGTGCGTTGATATTTAAAGTAAAATCCCAGAGTTTGTTTAGAAAATCACATCAGTTATGCAGTTTATACAGTTTAATTGAGACAATTTGGACATTGTTTTAATACACACTCACAGTAATCTGTTCACCCTCTTGGTTGCCTCGCCTCCTTGTGGTGCAAACTGGATATGCTTGCACGCAAGCATAACAAAAGCGACCAGGGTGGGGAGTTAGTTCAGTGGTAAAGAGCACTGGACTTTGTTGATTTGAGTCCCACTGCGGCCACTTTTCTCCTTCACCACCAACAGTGGTAGATTTACTGCCATATCAAAGGCCAATCCTTCTCATATCATGTCTATGTGGTGTGGGAAGTAAAAGAATTCTTACCTCGGTAAATGTGTAGGGGTAAGATTTCTACCTTAATTCATCACATAGATTCGAGCACCACCCTTGTGGTGTAAAAGAACCTTCAGAAAGTCTGGTAAGGACCTATAATGGTTGACTTTACGTTAAATCAAACCAAACCAAACATACTCGCAGCCAACCCAGAGAAATATGGCCGCCCAACGTTGTGTGGTAGACATTTGCAGATGCCCGACAAACACTAATTGTATGGACTACCAGCCGTTTTCCTTTTTTCCGTGTGTTTCTTTATATATCATGAGAGAATTATTCTTTATGTTGAATGATTACAAAAAGGAGGAATTTATTCACTTTCCAATAATATTTAATGATTTTATCTTTAACATCATGCAGAGCTATGCAAGACAATTCATTGAAAATGACGTCAGTGATGTGAATGATTAGGACGCGGATGATTAAATATGTCTGCCAGGGGCGATGACCAATGTCGGCAGATCGCTGCGCAACGTCGTGTGGCGCAGCTCCACTGCACTAGTGTTTATACCTGGCTCAATGGCCTATGTCGGGTTATAATTACCATGCTATGTTAACCAACATGTTGCCCACTTAAATGGGATACTCCTTTCATGCGGACTTCTATATCAGTTAAGTTGATATTACACTACTTGGCCTCAGGGTAGTACCCTGGTTTTATAAATGTGTTCATCAATGTCTAAAGGGAGTCGACCGCCGGGCTGCCCATGAATGTGACACCCTTGGGTATCTGCCAAATATGATTATAGTGTACAAACCCACAGGCCTGTTCAACAGCTGATGTCTCATCGCGGTTGTGCAGACGATGTTTGCAGGCACCTGACGAAGGGTAATTTATTTGGTTTTATGGACAGTCGCTCGTTCCACTGACATGAATCGGCCGCCGTTGAGAATGTGGCCAGCTCCACTGCATTGATTAAATCTGACCACATGACACAAGGCAGCTATGCGGGGACAGTAGAATGCTCTTTTGTGGTCATGCAGTCAGCCCAGTGGAAGACCCCCCTTTAAAACTAAATAGTGTCAAGGATACAGAACGGAAACTTTTCAATACTCGTGATTTTTTAATATAAAGATGTCTTGATTATACCAATACCTTTGTTGGCAATATTTGGAATGCCGGATCTGGGTCTCCTGTTTAATCAACAAATTAACACATATCAATCCTGTTGCAATCAGATTCAATCTTAAAAATCACAGTTTGAGAAGTACTAATACAATGTTCAGGTCTACATTTTACCTGGAATTGATTCCTTTAAAAAGTATAGTATAGAAATTATTCGAAGCGAAAACGCCGCCATTTGAATATACAACGGCGCCCAGATAGGCACCGGTCATACTAGACTTGCATAAGTCTTTGGTTGTGAACATTCATTAAATGATTAAACACAATCAGAATAAAGTTCATTATAGTATGTATCCTTCCCTGACTGGCCCATGAATCACACCTGTATCACAACGAGGAGGGTAGCGATAGGATGCAGGGACTGGAGCCAGTGTACGGTCATGCTTCAAGTCTAGGGGCAGGGGTGGTGGAGAACACTGGCGCGGCCCCCCGGCGGTGAACTGCCAAAACATAACAAGTTAGCTTTCGCCGATTGGAACACTCCTGTTTTCATGCCATACTACCAGCCTGGTGGGACACAACCTTAACAATTAAGGGACAATAATTATCTGGTGGCACCACCTGTGGTATCAGTTGGATGCAAGATACCCAACGTGTAGATAAAACATGTGGCACTTGGAAATTATTTCGTTTGGTTTTATTAAAATTGATAAAACACGCAGCTGGCACGGGGGCAGCTTCGTTGAGTCCGAGGTTCACTGTTGAGCAACATGACATGGTAATTGCATCAAATACTTGCAAAATAACAAAGATTTTGATTACGAGGGTTTCCATGTCACCGATTTATAGACTATATTTCTGTGTATTTTAAGTGGATAAAGTTACTGTAATCATCATTCAACTCAGTCAATACTTGTGATTTCGTATCCACTAGTAACTATTGGCGTAAAAGATGATGTGGGAATTGATGTATACCCACATCTCATTTGTTTAGTCATCATATTCACTAAAAAAAATAGTAATACGTAATTAGCAAACTGTAGCAGCACCCATACTTAATCATGCCAGAACCGTGCTGCAGTCTGGTGGCTACTTTGTGTACTAACAGAATTGAACTCTGCTGCCACCTTGTGTATATTTGAGTACTAACAGTTAATCTCAAACCAAACACTTATCAAGTTTACCACCTTTTAAATTAGATATTGTGTTTATAAAACCTAAATGTAATATAATTTGATTTAAACATGATATTACCATACAGATTAAGTTTATACTTATTGTTTTTATAATGTCCTAGTGGACTAACTATAATCTAGTAGAACTGAGGGTTCAAGGCTAGCATCATGTGGATTGCACAACAGCAACACAGAAGTGGACAAAGTTCCTGAAGAAATCAGTCCAAATAGATGTCCAGATGTAACTTACAGAGGCCACATGGTAAATTTAAGTTGACATTTACATGTAGATTTACTGTACCTATGTGTGAGGTAAGTGTATTGCACAGAAATACTGATTTTGTAGACATTTTAGTGGGAGCTACTCACAGTATTGACCTAGTTTCAGAATCCTTTGTTTGAGAGTGCCATGCTTTCAGGTTAGTGGTTGAATGTATGTACTATGTTTCTATTTAATTAGGACATCTACTTACTTGTCTGATATGTGGAGTATTTCTAGTTGGTGTATGTGTATTTCTTAATGTGTTCATATTGATGTCTGGCCAATACTCACTGTATAACTACTAGTTTAACACTCAGTCACTCTATGACTAGTTTAGTACTGGTGTTTGAATATGTCAAGGAGATTCAGCCTTATGTGAGTCTAATGACTGCTATAGTTTTCCAAGGAACTTTAATGTGGTACTATGTTTCACATAAGTGTATATCATTTAATATTGCTTTATTAATTGTATAACTATCTAATGTCAAGCAAGTGTCAAATCTGTAAACCTACGAGGTGTGAAATTGAACTAATTATCTGAATTCATATATACCGATTGCAGATTTGACGATGTCTATGTCGAAGATGTCTATGTCGATGTCTATGTCGAACGTACCGAAGATTAATAAAGAATGACATCCGTATCATCTTAAACTGTCGTTATCATCTGGGGCATCTACAGTCAAATCTTCACCTCGCAGCCCCTGCATGTACTGTAAATGCTCGAAAGCTGCAGGAAGACGTGTTCGAGAGAGGGAAGTCGACTACATAGTGATGTAGGCATGTGAACAAGGTAACAAGTATAAAGTCCAAGGTAGGATCATCAAACAAGCGATTGGTGACCAAATCGTGTTGGAAGACGTCGTAACAAGAAAAAAGCATTGTGTTGGGTCTACACATCGCATCGCCGGAGAAGCAGACAAATTAGTGAAATACCATAACGTCAATCAATGGTACTTAATGGTCTAATTCTCCATGATTAAATGACTCTTAAATGCCTTTCTTATGAATCAATACTCTGACAGCTGAAAACCAAGGACTCAATTAAGGGTAATACTGTCCCTTTTTTTATGGTTGCTAATATCACATGTTTACTGATTCGTTTACTTGATTTGTTAACATCTATTGCAGGACTTTTTCAAACAAGTATTCTTGTTTAAAGAGCTCAATAATTTTCAGTACCACTATTTACAATTGAATTTCCATATTGTGTGGTATAGGTGTTTATTGTCATAATCTCCTTTCTTCCACGGTTATTCCTTTCCAAAATATTGCAAAATGTCTGGTCAGGGTGATAAATTGCAGGAGTTAGAGGGGCAGGTTGAAACAGTGATAAGAGAGTCACCTGACGAAACAGAAGAAGGGGCTGATGACTCTGGTGCCCCACGGCGCAGCACTCGCACATCTCAACCGACAGAGAAATTGTTAGAATTTCAGGAAAGGGAGAGGGAGAAGAAGGAAAGACGTCTGAGGAGGATGACTCAACAACAATACGACCACTGGAAGGCAGAGGCAAAGGCTGGTAGAACGAAGTTGAAAGGGTATTGCACAGAAGAGGACCTGACATCAATCCTTACTTCAGTGCAGGAAAGTCATGATGACGCCATTCAGAGCTACGAAGCTCTGCGTGAGATCTGCCCACCAGAATAAGAGATACGACGGCAGATTGACACTTGTAGTGCTGTCACAAAGGCATCATTAAACCACATTAACGAGAGGATGGTGAATTTGGAGATGGAAGATACTGTTACAAATTTGAAACATTTACTTCAAAAAGATGAAAATGCATCTGTTTTCAGCTCTGTTGCTTCTAGAGCAACACAACGTAGTCACCGTTCGAACGCATCCCAGTCGTCATCTACAAAAAGACTGCAAGCTGCTGCTGAGCTCGCTGCTAAGGAGGCTGAGTTGAAAGCACTGAAGGATAGAGAAGAAAAGGAAGCTGAGCTTGAAGCACTCAAACGCAAACAAGAAGAAGAATTAGAACGGAAAAGACGTGACATTACTCGTCTGGAGAAACAGAAGGAAGTGGAGATAGCCCGGGCAAGGTTCAAGGTTTATGATGAAGAATGTCTTAACATTGAAGATTGCAAGAGTTTACTTCAAGATAAACGTCTTGGTGGAAATGCAGACCTTCTTCAGAGTGCATCAAAGATATCTCCTGGTGGACTGGTCAAGGCCCAACATACAGACAATACAGCAACACTTGTGAAGGCCCTAACTGAATCAATAAGTCTCAGTCATCTACCAGCCCCCGAGCCATCCATCTTCAATGGCGATCCTCTGCAGTATACAGACTGGAAGTCATCCTTCATCGCCCTAATTGACACCAGATGCTCAACGACAAGTGAAAAGATGTTTTATCTCAGACGTTATGTTGGCGGCGAAGCTAAGAGAGCTCTCGAGAGCTATTTTCTTAAGGACAGTGCATTGGCTTACACTGAAGCCTGGAATGCACTCAACCAACGCTACGGTGATCCCTTTATCGTTGGAAAGGCCTTCAGGGAGAAGCTGTACAACTGGCCCAAGATCACTCCCAAGGACAGTAAAGGGGTACTGGAATTTGCAGACTTCCTAAAAAGCTGTAGAGCAGCCATGCCCTACGTTCAGGGTCTGCAGTCCTTGGACAACTGCCATGAAAATCAGTGCATCCTTAGCCGTCTTCCGGATTGGCTCACATTACGTTGGAACCGCACTGTGCATTCTGCAATGAGGAAAAGGGAGAAGTACCCAACATTCAATGAGTTTGTAGACTTTGTTGGAGAGGAGGCTGAGATTGCATCTAATCCCATATCATCGCTCAATGCTCTGCAATCATTAGATGCCCCTGTGTCAAATTCAAAGTCAGCAAGCAGCAGACATGATGCCAAGCGGAATAAGGCAAGTACCTTGGCAATGGCAACTGATGAGAAATCCACAACAGGTGGACAGAAGGGGGACCAAAGGATGTCCTGCTTTTTATGTGAGAAGGAGGGCCATACTCTAAGTAAATGTTTAAACTTTACTAGGAAAACCATGGATGACAAGAGGAAGTTTGTCAGGGAAAAACATCTCTGCTTTGGATGTTTAAAGAGAGGACATCACTCCAGGGACTGTAGGAGACGACATACCTGTGAAAAATGTCAACGTAAACACCCAACCTGTCTCCATGACGAAGCATACAAGCCAGACCAGTCAAAAGTAAGGGATCAATGTGTTAAGACCGAGCAAAAATCATTGGCGAAAGAGGAAGTAGAGTCTGCTGTTTCTCTGAATGTGAACAGAGGGGGCCAGACAAACACATCAACCATAGTTCCAGTATGGGTGTCAACTACTGCTAACCCAGGAAAGGAGAAACTTGTATATGCCTTGCTCGACACACAAAGTGACACCACATTTATCACTGAGGAAACCTGTGAGTCACTGAATGCAGACCCCACACCAGTGCGACTTAGACTAACGACCATGATGTCGCAAAATTCAGTAATTCAGTCTAAGCGTGCAACCGGACTTCAAGTCAGAGGGTTCAGTTCGGCTACAAGAATAGACCTTTCCCCTGTATATACTCGTGATTTCATACCAGTGGACAGGTCACATATTCCTACTTGCAAGACAGCCAGAAGTTGGGCTCATCTGGTTACTATAGCAGATGAGCTACCAGAGCTAAAGGAGTGTGAAGTTGGCCTACTTATAGGCTACAACTGTTCTCAAGCATTGGCACCGCGACAAGTCATCCTAGGCAAGGATACAGAGCCATATGCTCAAAGGACAGATTTGGGATGGAGCATAGTTGGATGTGCATCTCCACACCTTGACATAGGAAACAACTTTGCCTTCACTCATCGCATTGCTGTGAAAGAGCTCCCAGTTGTGACGCCAGCTGATGCAATCAGAATACTAGAATCTGATTTTGTGGATGTCAAGCTCGATGACAAACGTACATCTCAGGATGACTTTCTCTTCCTGAAAAGGTTGGAGTCAGAAATAAGGAAAAATGAAGACCAACACTATGAGATGCCCCTTCCTTTTAAAACTCGGCCAAACCTACCAGACATATCAATTGGAGATCCAGAAGTAAAAACTGTGCAAGTGCTGACTACGAATACCAAAGAAAATTGTTGTCTCATCGATCGTATATCTCACTTCTCTGATTGGTCAAAGGCAGTGAGAGCTGTTGCCCGTTTAATTCGTGTCGCAAGGAAGAACAAGTCAAATGGACTTGCCACAGTTGCTGAGAAAGGGAAAGCTGCGTCCATAATCGTCCAGGCAGTACAACATCAAGTCTACGCTGATGAGATGAACCTACTTAGCAAGCAAGGGGCCAAGGTTCCCAACAACAACAAACTCAACAGTCTTGATCCATTTGTTGACAATGAAGGAATCCTCAGGGTTGGGGGGAGACATAACAAGTCAAGTCTCTCATTGGAAATGAAACACCCTGCGATTCTACCCAAGAATAGTCATATAACTGATCTCATTGTCTCCTACTACCACTCAAAAGTGCAACATCAGGGAAGAGGCATGACTACAAATGAGATTCGAACCAATGGCTACTGGATCATCGGCTGCAGCAAAGTCGTAGCTGGTTGCATCAACAAGTGTGTTAAATGTCGAAGGATGAGAAGACCTGTGGAGGAACAACAAATGGCTAATTTGCCAGAGGAACGTGTAGAACCCACTCCACCGTTTACCTTCTGTGGTATGGATTGCTTTGGACCCTTCTATATCAAGGCTGGCAGGAGGGAGCTGAAACGTTATGGTCTTCTATTCACCTGCATGAGTTCAAGGGCAATTCACATCAAAGCTCTAGATGACATGACTACTGATGCATTCATAAATGCTTTACAATGCCTCATTGCCATTAGAGGTCCAGTACAACAACTTCGTTCCGATCAGGGCACTAACTTTGTTGGAGCAAGAAATGAATTGAGAAATGCAATAGCAGATCAGGGAGCTGTTTCACTAGTAGGGGGGTCAAAGTGAGAGGTAGGACTGGAACAGTGGCTCCAACAGTGGCACAAACAGTGGCAGGCCCAAATTTGCGTTTCATCAGTGCTGTCGCTGTTGAGGTGGGACTAGCTGTCACTGTTGGCACAGCTCTCGCTATGCACATGCGTTTGACATTTGAATTTATTTGTCAATGGGCCGGTATGACATGGAATTTCACCGCTTCCCATAGGAATTAAGCAATGAAATTTTTACACGAGTAAGGTATATATATAACCTATAATCGTACCAAATATGAAGAAAATCGGCCAAGCCGTTCCCAAGTTATCGGCGTTTAAATTCTGTCATAGGAAATACTGCACTTCCCGCCGGTCTCCGGGGGGGACAAACAGAATAGCCGACACCCCGCCGCACTATGGAGGGAGTGAAAAAAGAACAGCGACTAACGCAATCGCACAGAGGGAGTAAAAAGTTCAAACGCCGATAACTTTGGGACCGCTTGGCCGATTTTCTTCATATTTGGTACGATTATAGGATATATGTATATCTTACTCGTGTAAAAATTTCATTGCTTAATTCTCACGGGAAGTGGGTGAGATTATTCTATACACGTAACAAACAACAGGGTAGACCCTGTCACTTACAGAGGCTCCACAGTGACACTAACAGCAACACCGATTTTACTGATGAAATGGTCACTGCCACTGTTGGTGTCGCTCCTTTCCCGAGTGCCGTTCACGCTTGAGTGCACCTCCTAATGAAACGCATACTGTCACTGTGGTGCCACTATTACAGAGAGCGACACTTGAAGCTGCTAGTGAAACAGCTCCCTCGATGCTGAGAGGATCAAGTCATTCATGGCAGGACAGCAGTGTGACTTAGTCATGAATGCTCCCCACTCAAGTCATGCTGGTGGAGTGCGGGAGCGACAGATCAGAACTGTCAGAAGCGTGCTGTCATCCATCATCTCTGAATTCCCTGGCCGCCTCGATGATGCCTCTTTTCGTACATTCCTTTATGAGGCAATGGCCATTGTCAATAGTTGCCCACTGACTACTGATGACATCAATGATCCAAAAAGCCCAGAGCCCTTAACACCAAACCATCTACTGACAATGAAATGTAAGGTTCCCCTGCCTCCACCTGGTAGATTTGTAAGGGAGGATGTTTACACCAGGAAATGCTGGAGAAGGGTACAGTTCCTTGCTGACCAGTTTTGGAATCACTGGAAAAGTGAATATCTCTCAAAGATCAATCGCAGGCAGAAATGGCACACCCCAAGAAGAAATCTGCAAGTTGATGATGTTGTGATTGTGAAGGACACAAACTTACCTCGCAATGAGTGGCAACTAGCCAGAGTAGTTGAAGTGAAACTAAATCCAGATGGATTAGTGAGGAGTGCTAATGTACAGATGAGTAATAGGAAGCTAGACAACCAAGGGAAACAACTCGACAAACCCCTGGTTCTTGAACGTCCAATACAGAGCTTGGTTCTCCTGCTTGTGAAAGAGTAAGAGCTGTTCCCTGATATCCTGTATTATCAACCTGACCTGTCATTGACCTGTGTAATGTAATGGGTGTTTGTACCTTGAAAATTACTCATGATTTTTTATTGACCTATGTATGTGTCATCTTATGTGAACATTTTTCATTCGTAATTTTGGTGGGAGTGTAGCAGCACCCATACTTAATCATGCCAGAACCGTGCTGCAGTCTGGTGGCTACTTTGTGTACTAACAGAATTGAACTCTGCTGCCACCTTGTGTATATTTGAGTACTAACAGTTAATCTCAAACCAAACACTTATCAAGTTTACCACCTTTTAAATTAGATATTGTGTTTATAAAACCTAAATGTAATATAATTTGATTTAAACATGATATCACCATACAGATTAAGTTTATACTTATTGTTTTTATAATGTCCTAGTGGACTAACTATAATCTAGTAGAACTGAGGGTTCAAGACTAGCATCATGTGGATTGCACAACTGCAACACAGAAGTGGACAAAGTTCCTGAAGAAATCAGTCCAAATAGATGTCCAGATGTAACTTTCAGAGGCCACAAGGTAAATTTAAGTTGACATTTACATGTAGATTTACTGTACCTATGTGTGAGGTAAGTGTATTGCACAGAAATACTGATTTTGTAGACATTTTAGTGGGAGCTACTCACAGTATTGACCTAGTTTCAGAATCCTTTGTTTGAGAGTGCCATGCTTTCAGGTTAGTGGTTGAATGTATGTACTATGTTTCTATTTAATTAGGACATCTACTTACTTGTCTGATATGTGGAGTATTTCTAGTTGGTGTATGTGTATTTCTTAATGTGTTCATATTGATGTCTGGCCAATACTCACTGTATAACTAGTTTAACACTCAGTCACTCTATGACTAGTTTAGTACTGGTGTTTGAATATGTCAAGGAGATTCAGTCTTATGTGAGTCTAATGACTGCTATAGTTTTCCAAGGAACTTTAATGTGGTACTATGTTTCACATAAGTGTATATCATTTAATATTGCTTTATTAATTGTATAACTATCTAATGTCAAGCAAGTGTCAAATCTGTAAACCTACGAGGTGTGAAATTGAACTAATTATCTGAATTCATATATACCGATGGCAGATTTGACGATGTCTATGTCGAAGATGTCTATGTCGATGTCTATGTCGAACGTACCGAAGATTAATAAAGAATGACATCCGTATCATCTTAAACTGCCGTTATCATCTGGGGCATCTACACAAACCATATGAAGTAAGGAAAATATTCTTTAGCCCCAGCCTCAACTAAGTTCAGATGCATCTGAAGATTTGAATACAATATATTATGGAACCTTGGACAAAAGAAATAAGAGGAAAACGGATTCCGGGTGAGATAATTACGGAGTTTCGAGGTGAGGGCCCCGGGATGTTGTCACACGGCCGAATGATGTTAATTCCGGCATTCGCTCACCCGTAATCAATTTTCCTATTTTATACCTTCAAATGTTAAAATAATCTATTTCTCATTATAAACATGTCGATTCAGTGGCCACCTCACATAAACGTCTACACTTTACATCGTTGAGTACCATAACAGGCTCTCTAATTGGTCATCTTAATGGCCAGCCTTGCTATTATTACAAACCTATGGCCGAACGTCTATGAAATACTACCCGCTACTCGGGGTACAGTATAAGTAATGTTCGGGCGCACTGTGCCAAAGTGAATGTATCAGATCAATAGATACATAAAATAAGTATATAAATTGACGGGTTTTTATATATATAGGTATGTAATAATAAGAAAACGTAGTAACTGAGCCCGTAGGGATGCCATTCTCGGCCTTTTGATGCCATAAATACGTCCCACAGCCTATGGCTTCGGGACGTATTTATGGCATCAAAAGACCTCGAACGGCCATCCCTTCGGGCTCAGTAACCACGTTTTCTCTTAATATTTTGTTTACACCAGCTTCCTGATGGCCCCCCGCAACCACCGTGCAGTGTCCCAAGCCGGCCCGCTCTGGTGCCTTGCGGTCATCCCAGGGGTGTCCTAATGTGCCAGGGTCTGCGAGGGATTGCTTCATTTGAAACATTGCTACTGTCATATTTACTGCAGGTGTGCCCTTGATGGCACATACAAGTGTGCACCACGACTGAAACCTCACACTTCGTCTTTATATATTCATCCTACCCCTGATATAAAATCCCATAGGCTTAACATTGAGTTTCCGTATGCCACGCTGACTGGCTGTCTTATATGCCACTAGTGGCATCCAGAATTATAATCATGTAATATTCCAAAATCGAGGAGACGGGGTAGGATAAAATCAAAACCTGATTCGTTTTAATCTTGGCCATCACATGCCACTCCTCGAGTTTTGGCTCCGGACTTCACTCGGCTTCACCTCATGAAGTCACTTTGCCAAACTGGCCAAGATTAAAACTCATCCAGTTTTATGATAATCTGTGGCTGCCACAGAGACATACCATCTCACTCAGTACGACGCCCTCCATCCCAGGAACATTCACCGCACATAGATACAATCGTTTACAAGTTGTTCACCTTCCCCTGGGGTTTCATGTACCCAGTATCTTATTGAACTCCTGCTCTTTCTGCAGCTGTTAGAAGTTGAATGAATATCACCAGTGCGCCACATTGAGGCGGACTGGACAAGTTCCCATAGGCCATAGTACTACCCAGAAGCCTGGTGATTTACGGTGCACTGCCACCCACTGTGCTCTGGGTTGGCAGTCACGATTCTCTTTAGTAACAGGTATGACTGCGATTGCCATGCCAGATTTTTTTTTAAAGAGCTGCGCATTCGCCGGTGGTGTGGGCGAGTTATGGTCATTCACGTTTCTCAAGGACGGGGAGTTATGCTCCCCTATCTTAACCCTGGTGATGCTAGACCAGGGTCGGTAGGAATCTGGTGTAAATGTAGCATAACGAAACAACCACCCTCTGTACAAAATATGTAGTATATGCCTAGCAGTGGTACGAAGTGTTCGGCCATAGGTATACTAAGCCCATCAGATTAAGTTTTTTTGAAGTTGATGCTATCATAGTTGATATATACAGTAAAACCCCTCTTAAGGGGACACCCTCCGTTCCGGGCCAAGTGTCCCCTTAAGCGGGGTGACCCCCTTAGGCGGGGTTTTCAGTATGCCAGTGGTTATACAATAGAGAATACCTACATAAATGAAGGAAACCTATGACCATGAGCCGCCGCCGGATCCTTGAATACCGCACCTTCAAAGCCCCCAGGCCGCCCTGTGTCGCCCACCGCTAACCTGTAAGCAGACCTCTAACCCCCTACCTTCAACAAGTGCGAAAGTCGCTCATACTAATATCCACTCACTGTCGCCCACCCAGAGCCCCTAGAGATGCGGTCATTACCTTGAAAAAACACACTCCGGCAGCCTGGGCACGCACAAGAAGGATTTTCAGTGTTTTTGATATAATGTCCCTCAAAACTGTCCCCTTAAGCAGGGTTTTTAAGCATTTCTGTACCGAAAAACTGTCCCCTAAAGCGGGGTGTCGCCTTAAGCGGGGTTAAAATAAACTCATAATAGAGGGAAAAATTTTCGTTCCGGGCAAATTGTCCCCTGAAGCGGGGTGTCCCGGAAGAGGGGTTTTACTGTATATCGATACTTAAAATAGCGTTGACGATTTCTATTTACTTTACATGTTCTCGTAGGGATCATTGAAGAAAACAATACCGGTACCTTCATCTCAAGATAGTCTTTATTCATTTACACTGTACTTTTACACCTGACGTTTAGCACACGATTCATGATCACATGATTCCCACATGGGGCTCACCCCATTTTAGCAAAATAGTTTACAATTCTGTACATGTCGACGACAGATTTATTGTACGGGTCATGTCATATCACTGTAATGAAAACACATCGGAGATTTACACGGACACTGAGGCCCCTTTTCATATTCCATAACCCAGACTCTCGTCTAAAAATATTCACATGTATACGTATATATCTAATGAAAATTGAATACGTATCAACGAATCTACAATGAACAAATTAGTGATGTGATGAAATAAATTGCTACCAAGAGTTCTATTTAAAACTCTAATCATTTATATGGCAAAACGTGTTCGGATATATAAAACGTACTCGCAACATTTTCTTACAAGTGAATTCACGGTGGTCGAGCGATATAGGACTAGAGAAGGGTGGTAACAGCGTAAATGAGCTACATAAATATTTCTTAATCTACAAGCTTAGGTCCATGAAAAATCACCGAACTCACGGTAGTAATGTATCTCTTAGTATGAGGGTGATCTATTCACTAGAGAACTATGTAGTATGCCAGTTGTAAATAAACATTATAATTACAGGATAGTAAACAGCCACTAACCAAACGTTACATATACTCAGTTCGATGCTGTGCTAACGTATCCTTGACAGAACATAAAGCAATTGCGCTGACACTGTCTTTATGCTGAAGTGAGTTCCCACGGCTATAATCTTTAAAACCAACGAGATTCAGCGCTTTATTTTATAAACGTAAGACACACGAGATATGGTTCTCTTACAATAAAAGCAGTAGTTTACAAGTGAATTATTACCTTGTTTAATTACTATAAAATCCAATAGTTTAAAACAAACATCTTGTTCACATTTAGAATGTTCTCTTGAAAATTTGTAACCTATTGGTGACATCAACACATTCATTTATCACGTCTATACGAAGTGCTTCTGGTATATAACACATTCTGTTAAATCTAAATTGTCAATAAAATGTAATTAAGGCACATCAAGTCCAACATGTTACAAGACTTAACATTGTCATTTTTGTAACTTCTTTTAATTTTGTTCATGAATGAAGGTATCAGGGGGATGTACATTCATACAAAGCTTGGAAAGAAAAATCATTATGATCCACGTAATGTTTGTGTGACAAAGGCTGGAGGAACGTGTGGGCAGATGAGTAACACCGGGAAAATAGTTATCGAGATTCGTGAATACACAAACGCCCGGCGTTCTCAGGGCCCGGGTGCGGGGATGGCGGGGGGAGGTGGTGGCGGGGGCGGCGGCGGCGGCGGCGGCGGGGGCGGTGGCGGGGCAAGTGCGCCTGCGGGAGGTGCAGGACCGCCGCCCGGACTCGGATTTGGCGCACTTCGTGGTATTAGCCCGAGGTCCTGCAGACACACTGTGGCTGCTTGCGCCTTGGCCAGTTTCTTGTTCGTGCTGGCAGTGGTGGCTTGGTACTCACAGTTGTTGACGGCCACCTGGAACATATAATAATGTCAAATATGAGCAGAACAGAGATGGGAAATTAGCCTTCTTTCGTTGTGAAAAGATTTTTTTTTTTTTTTTTTTTAGTCGAAGATTATATCTGGTTTGCGTCTATGAACATAGGGGTTAAATACAACGGACCCAACACGCTCCCTGTGAGACTCCGACATTTTACCGTCAATCTGGTAGAGGCTAACCCATTAACATGAATTGGCTGGGTTTCATCTCTTAGATAAGTCTCCAGCCAGTTGCAGGGTGGCGCCGACAATCTCTATAGTTTGGCAATGAAGATTGGCAAACTATCAAATACCTTCTTAGCGTCGAAGGAACACACCACAATCTAATACATATAAAGAAGAAAGACGAGGCAAACGTTCGTTCCCTTAAAAGAAAAAAAGACAACATACAAAAGAAAAAACCGCAAAACCTGAACAAACCAGAGAACTGACATCCCTGTAATACAACAGACAACCTCAGCAGACTTACCTTGTAGAGGAAGTTCTTTTTGTGGTCTGGTCCACTTTCGTGAACGACGATGAAGTCAGGTGAACCCCAGCGTCTCTTTGTGCACAGTTCTACCAGAGCAGACACTGGATGCTTTCCTGAAGGCCATATGAAGGTTATTTATGAGTTGTAAATGGGTGGTATGTTATACATAGACAATAATCGATGGTTTTGTGGACAGGCGGCCGTAAACCACGAGAGGTTGACGCGTAGTAATACACGAGCGCTAGCGAGTGTATTACGAGGTCAACCACGAGTGGTTTACAGAGCTGCCTGTCCACAAAATCATCGTTTGTTGCATTTATTATCCATCTTTTCGAATAAATTAAACCCAGTAATTGTCATTTCAAAGGGTATAACAATAGGGACTATTTCTTTGCTCTATAGCGCAAAAGGGACTATTTTTCCCGTATACCATGGTTTTGAGGCCGTATACCACAGGTTAGAATCCGTATACCACAGTTGTGGTATCTGACAGGTTTTATATAATGGGTCGTGGTTTACTGAGTCCCCATACATTTTCAATGGGGGCTTTGTATACGATGGATAATAAAAGAGTAGTAGGAACTACTAAGGTCATGTTGTGATACCGAATCTGTGAGCGAGTTCATTGGAAGATGGAGGAAATCGGGTGAGTGAGCAGACGATAATTCCAGCTCGTCTGTTTCTCAGTCACAGTTTATCCACAATGCCACACTATCGTCAGTAGATTCTCACAAAAAAATCTATTTTTTTAGTTTGCACTAAAGCATATTACTCTCCAACTATATTTTAACATTGCTAGAGCCCTGCCGATTAAACTTTCAAGAGTGTACTTCATAAACCAATGGTTTTCTCCAGACCGGCAAAAATATAAAGATGGATTAATATTTCTTTGCAAAACCGTAAGAAAATTATTTGAGAACGTTAAAATGGTGTCTTGCCTGCCAGATCCTTGACCACCGGTGGAGGTTGGTTCTTTTTTAGAATCTCTCCTGTAGACGTCAAACCTATAAAAAACGGGTAAAAAGCTAAAGTTTAGAATATATCATTATGTACGAATTGAAATATAAATAAATAGTTGGATATTTTCCCCTTTGAAGTGAAATATATTAATGCAAAGCAATAGTTTTGATATAAATCCTCCCTAAACTGTCAACCCTTGCTGATAAGGAGGAATCGGCATATCTTAATATTGCACGTATGGATAAGTTCTTCAGATTTAGAATTCGAGGTAAAATACACATCTAATCCCAACCGATTAAAAAAATGAATAAGTTCTCCAGTACGAGTGATACCTCTAGAAATATTCAGCCTGTAACTGGATTAGGCCTTAAGGAATCATTTATATTGAGTTAAAACTTTCAGACATGCATATATTTCGATAAGTGAACACATTACATTATTCTATCAGTAAGTCTAATGCAACGTACAGAGAATAAGATGTAATCATAATACTTAACCACCGGTGTAGATAGGTTGAAATCACGGGCCAATTTAATGACTAAGTGATATTTGTCAAACTACCACGTGACAACGAAAGGCTAAATATATCGTGAATACTCCGGGTGTAATTTCTACCTTTTCGGTCAGTTTTGACATCGAGTAGCAGTGGCTCGGTTGAACCTTCTTTGTTTTTCCCGAGGCCTTCGCCTTGCTTCCAGCCCATCTTCTGTAACAGGTACATGCCGATGCCGCTCTTCACGGGCGCCGCACGGGTAAACTGGTCCTAGCGGGTAGGAGGAGCAGAGAGCGCGCCAATCAGGACATTTTAATCATTACTGACAGAGTTCGTCTAATGACTCCACAGATTAGAACAGAGGACAGAATGCATGCTGGTGGAGCTGGCTCGGATAGATGATGCAGAAGGCAACTGTCGGAGGTGTGTGCTGAGTTCTTTGTAATGACGGGAGTAACATTCTTTTGTTTTTGTATTGTTATAGTTATTAATATATGTTTTGTGTTTTTAATTTAATGATTTATTTTCTGAATCAAGGTTATTTTGTCTGAAGTACATGTATATTAGGGTGGTACATGTAACATTTCAACTAGGAAAATTGTATTAAATAGAAGTATGATAACAATAAATTAAAGCGTATTTAAGTGATTTAATATGGCGTCCTTGTAGTAGATGGATAAATGGAGGTTCCTGAATAGAATGAGGCGAGGGTAAACCACAAAGACTTGATGTTTGGAAACATCCAGTTCCAAGTTCCTTGTAGCAGGTTAAAATGGGTATGATCAGGGTATCATACTTAATGCAGTCTTCAACTCATCTGACACAGGATCATGCTCTCACAAAGAAATGTTATCTGTTGACTCTGCATGGACTGAAAACCACATGAGCATTGAACAGGACTGGGCATTTTAATGTAGTGGAAATCTTCATGCTTTGGTAGGTTACTTAAGGAGAGTTCAATCCTAGCAACTGTATCCATATCGTGTTGGCATTTTCCCGATTTTACTCCTAAAGAGGGCATTATTATTATTCCCTTTTTATTTATAGAATGATAATATTTGTATTGTAGCAAGAATAGAGATACAGAATAATGATTGCTTTTTCAATGTTATTAACCATTTGTTTTGAATTTCAACTATTGCCATGACAACAGGCTCCAGTGCACATCAAACTTTAGCTTGTCTCAGTGGGTTTGTATGAGAGACAACTTTAAGGTATCTTTAATTACATAAACAGGAGTCACTGTTATGATGAACAGTGGAAAGAAGGATTGTCGCAGGTGTGACTGGAGAACGGTTGCCATGGCTACTTACCAGTACCTACTTTGCTGGTCACATCATGCATAGCGGCATCAGTTCTGGTTGACACCTATAGGTTTCCCCTCTACACCTGTCTCATTTGCGAAAAGATTGGCGTGGCCTGCAACAAGCTTTCACTTAGTTCCGAGTGCCAGTTGACTTCACCCATACTCCTTGTTCTCGGCGAAGGTGAACGTGTGTGACTAACGTGCACGTATAGATCAATCCTGAGACCTTCCATTCTCTCAACTTAAAAAGGCTGTCAAATGTGGGACACGGCTATACTTTACCGTCATGTTCATTGAAATAAGGATGCGATAGACCTTGATTTAAGTCAAACAGATCATCTTTCTGTTTGATTTCATAAATAGTTTATGTACGAGGAGAAACTAAACTAATTTCAATGCCGCATCAAGATCACTCGAGAGATATTTTCCAGGTTTGAAATTGGTGGTACGCTGAGGCACTGCCGACTTGAGTTTGTTCGTATAGTATAAGATATATTTAAAATAAAATAAAATAAAATAAAATATTCATAGACATGATAAACCTTTTCAAAGTGTCCCCACGTCAGTAACCCTCACTGAACCTTAGTTCTAAGCCTTAAAGTGTTTTTGCGGCCATGTAAGGTGTAGGAGCGAAAGCCATCAAGGCACTCGCAGTGTCTCTGTGTCTGGGATAGTATATAGGATGACCCAAACGTATGCAAGGTTAAAGAAAATTCCTTCGGAATTATTTTCACTTGAGGACCAACATATTGTATTTTTTCTTTTGAAATGCCTACTACAGTGACCAAAACCTTATACGTCCAGTGAATCTGGAAACACCAGGTAATTATAATGGAGCGGGGAGGGGGGGGGGGGTGTCTCTATTTAAAAATAGATTTGTGGATGGTCTTTAGAGTGCACTGAATCACACAGCCTCCTAAAGCGGGCGCCACTGACTCTTATACCCAAGCTTACCCAAACTTCTCTCACTATTATTAATACTAGAAGCGGGTCGGTTTACATTGGTTGAAGGATATATGGGCTTCTGGGGGACTACCTTATTCTCGCGTAGTCTCATAGTAAATAGACAAAGTTTCTCAAGCTACCCCTAATATCAAGTACACACACGCTTTGTTCACCATCGTCGAGTCAGGCAGTATGAGTGCTAGTCATGGTAGCAACAACTCCGATGTCGCCAATGGAACTGCAGAACTATCGAACCATTCCGCTGTTTCCAATCAGCAAAACCAGGTGGCGCCACCTAGCATCTGGGGGTTTAGGTTGAGACAGTGGAAACCGGGAGGTGATTTCCAGCACCTCAACCTACAACCGGAAAGCTGCTGTCGGTCAGTTGGACAAAGGCTGTTAGAACCACACACATGTCATCGGTAGGTTTGATTTTACTATCAAGATAGTTACTTTTAAGGGCCAGTTTTGATTTTACAGAGGTTCACCCAGTATATATTACTACTTGAAAAAATAAAAAATAAATTTGAAATCAGTGCATGCAGTGCGATTTAGTAAACTTTACTGAAGGTCATACAATGAGTAATTTTACGCAAGTGAAGGGATGTTTCTATCGTTATTTGAAAATAAAGTAAAAGAAATGTGAGATTGAACACACGTTTAACCTACGACCACATCTGTATGGCCCTAACGCATACTGATATTTTCTATGAGATTAGAAAATATCAGCATGCAAAGGGGACAGTCTGAAACTGTCTTTATTCTTAATTTCCAGTGGTGGTGCATTCCAACTTCTGCCATTAGATATGACAGGGGAATGCAGCCTCACCACCAGTTTCTACTATTATTGTATCATTCATCTCGATCGTTTGTGCAGGGACAGGAGTTCATCATATTTCCTTCTGTATTCTCAAATATGTAATCTAAGAAGAGATCACAAAGACGCACGGTGCATCATGATATATATATATAGGTATATTGCCAATCATTTCCATCCCCTCTAAAACTCATACGGTTTTAATTCTCGCCATGAAAAATTTCAAAAGGAAAAAGATTTCTTCATTGGAGAATTGAAAGTCTAAATGCAAAAACACGCATTATATGGAAATGAAAAATGCACCCCTAAATCATAGCGATGTCAGGAGAAATCTGAAATGCGTGGCTTTCTGAGTCAATGTAAATGATTTTAAAGACATCCCATATAGGACATTAAAATTTCGAAATACACCACCAATGTTGTGATGCTGCTACCCGTGCCCACTGCACAGACACAAAAAGCACACATGGGCACTAGTCAGCCAGTGTGTAACACGGACACAACCTCCGGGGGTGGGGGTGGGGGGATGGGCTGCACCGGGGTGCACACCTTTTTAATCCAGGCCTGTTTGTGCTTGTCGGTGCCGGACAGCTCCTGCTGTGAGAGGACCTGTACGCCGGTGGTGCCTGTGAACTGGCCCGGCAGTTGTTTGGACGCGGCCCACTCGTTCATCTGCTGCTGCGCCTTGTACATGGTGCCGATAGCCACCACGTCGTTCGGGTTGTCCTGCAGCTTCCTGATGGCCGACAAGCGCTCAGAGACGATCGCTCCGATGTTTATTGGAACCTGTGGAAAATGAAGGTCATATTTTTACTGTATAGTAGAAGTTCAGGGATGCCAGTTGGGATGAGGGAAAAATCCTACGTATGGACTGAGGCCAGTCTATGTATCACCTAAAACGCAAATGGTGTAGGGGAATCCCCATCACTCTCCTAACAGCTCCTTGGGTATATACTGGCAGTATATGATATCTGGATATCTGCCCTGAGAGTGGGTCTATGTGTAGTTCTGCACTAAATGGGGAACTTTTCAAAGAGAATCATTTAGAATAGAATACCACACATTATCAGCATCAATATTCTACAAAATATCTTTACAAGTTCATAAGGCATTGCTCTGATTTCTTGGTAAGGCTTCCATAACTGCATTCGGATATGGACTATTTCAAGCCAATCAGATGTCAGCATTCTAGTTTGCCCTTGTCCGTAGGAGCATTTCCCTCAGGAATCCTACCATCCTACAGCTCAAGGTTGGGGCACTGGGATTCACAGGCTTTCTAACTGTGTGCACTGGGGTTACTGAATTAGAAATTTTGAAAGATTACAAAACAAGTTTATTCAAGATTTAGATAAGCTGGAGTCTATATTGTTCTTAAAACATATACAGTTTCTTAAAGTTTCCATATATGTTCTAGACTAGAATGAAAATCCTGCATGTAGGCAAAATCCTACAAACTGGCATCCCTGTAGAAGCCCGCTGAAGGGATGCCCCGCGTTAATGGACAATTTCCTTGGAACGGAAATGTTCTCCTCTACTAAGAGTTTATTTCAACCCCGTGTAATGGGGCACCCCGCATGAGCGGACAGTCCGTGTTAACAGACAGTAATATCGGTACGGGATACCTCTAAGTAGAGTTTTACTGGCGTAATTGAGGCTCAATTTATATCATTTTTGTTTTATACAGGGTAAAAGTATTTTATATACTCGTTTTACATACGACGTAACGAGATCAGCTAATCCATTCATCATGCCCCAATCACCACAAAAAGGACCCGGAATTTTATTTACTGATAATGAAAAAAGTGGATTTCCTTGAAAATCTGCCATCTCCGATGTAATAGAAATATTTCCATTTATCAATTTCTCACCTTTGGTGGTTCTGAGAAGACGCTGTCAGATGGCGGCAGGGGCGGCGGTGGGGGCGGCGCGAGGGGTGGCACGCCGACTGCGGCAGTCAGAATGGCGGGCGGCGGTGGCGGTGGGGGCAGCGGCGGGAGAGCGGCGACGACCGGCGCCGCGGCCGGCTTCTGTCCGCCGGACTTGGCGTCGGACTGGGCCGGCTTCTCTACGGGCACCCACTCGTCCTCCTTGTCACGGTGATGAGAGCCACTGGAGACTGGGAACTGGATGCGCAGCGTGGAAGTCTGCGCCATCTTCTCAGCCGGGGAGAGAGTCGGCAACTGTTTAGCGTTCTGTGCCAGGAAAGGAACAACATCAGTCAATGCCAGGTTGATAAAAGTGAAGATATAATTGCCTCCACGGACTGGGATATATGTATAGGTCCGTGTTGCCTCTAAGTATGATACCTTAAAATTAAATCTGTAACTGAGTTAACATCATCTACCATTTAACTTTATATTGTACATGCACAATCTCTGTCCAGATAGATACGCTGAGATTTTTCCGATTATACTGAACCTGGAATGTGGAGTGAAAATCGATATTCCCCTGTATCAATTGGTATCTAAAATGGTAACTACTACTTATCCCACAGAGAAGATATTTACAAGGAGACAATTTATCAATAGTGGTCAAAACAACGACAGACGTGTCCTTCTCAAGGTTTCCCTGGTGTACCGAGAAGGTATTTGCTTCCTATTCTTAACTATCATCATTGATGTTGGGAGTGATATCCCAAACCATTCACAAATCAAGCTTAAAGTCTGATGATACTTTTAATGTTTCCTCCCTTTAATACTTCAGTTTCTAGTTGTGTTTTCATGGTTAGTTTCAGCCGCAGTGTGACCCTCATCAGGACCTAGTGCTTATTAACCAGTAGAGGGTGAGCAACATTTATATAAATGATCACCTGATGAAGCGCTCTGAACGTGCGCGAAACGTCGTGATCTGTTGATATTACTACACCATCTTCTTATTGTCCCCTTGGTCAATATAACATCAACCTTCCAAAAAAATAATTGTGTCTGTTTTTTTTTGTGATTTTATTTCCACCTCAATTCATATAAATTCACATTCCAGATTTCCACTGGTGAGTGATAGACAATATCCACTCTCGCATGGTGGAGCTTTGACCATTGGGGATGTTATCACTCCCCAAGCAGACTCTGCATTACATAACATAAAGAGTAACAGAACAGAAGAAGACCTGCGTGGGGTGAGTGTGACGTACCCGGATGTTGAGGACGATGTTAGGCGCCTCGCGCACTTTGAACGGGTGGTGGATGAAGGGCCCCTCGCCATCCTCATCTGACAACTTCCCTAACATGTCCGAGTCGCTGCTCGTGTTTCCGTCACCCTCCTTCTGTGCGATCTTCTTACAGAAGTCTGAAACAAACCAAAAGGTCATCACTTAATACCACTTTATGGGGAAAAAAAGAAGAAAAAAATCTACACAAATTTTGGAGAGAGTAAAATTGAAAAAGAAATTGATCACTTAATATTACATTCCTCTCGCCGTCAGAAATATGGTATATCTATATTGATATTTTTTCCACCATGGGTATACAGTTTTTGATATCTATGATGTCAAAGCGACAGGTGCACCATAGTTACAGTGGTCAGGGGTAGTTCCATGTCCTCTTTTCAGTTTTAAATTTATATTGATGTTGCAAGAAGCGAGTGTGACCAAATGTTGATGAGATTTATCTTATCATCATTTTTATCGTCCTTGTTGTTGTTATGAACAAAGAACATGACTGCCACATGCTTGTTTCACGATTCTTAAAGTCTCTTTCATAGTTGCCATTTAATAAAAATTAGGAAATAACTACATTCACCAAGCTGTTTATCCGAAAACAGAAATACATTTGTCATTATCATAAAATGTTAATTTTTGCATTTACAAATGTAACTATGTAACTGATGTAAATATAATTATTTGAGCACCGAAAATAAACGAATGTGTTAAAGAAGGAGAGACGGGAATACCATATAACTTACCAGTAAGTTCCTCTACAGATTTCCCCCCTGCCTTTATGGTAGCAATATCATCCGGCTTCAGGTTCAGTGGAGGTCCTTGGCCTGTCTGCATGTTTGCGTAGGCATTAGCTCTGGAATAGAGATTGTCGTATGCTTTTTTTTAACAATTCGATTCATCCTCAGATCACATGGCCATTTGAATTCAATATGAGGGTAAATCAAATGACAATACTTTGAATACGAACGGAATTATGATGCTACTGAAATACATATACATATATCACTTGGATCAGTGGAAGATCTGCCTGTGAGCAGAACTGTTCTTTTGACCAAATATTTAAAAAAAAATTTAAAAAATCAAAAAAAAATCATTATCAATACCTGTGTATAATAGTTTGCCTCTAGTTCGGGTCTGTTCTATTTTCTCTACTATATTCTTTCTCTGCGTTGCGATTCATTCTATAGGTGTGTACGGCACTCAACTTGATCACGCAGTTATACTCACATGGCGATCTCGCGTAGCTTGGCTTTGTCGATCTTCAGTCTGAGGTCCTCCTCTACCCGTACGCGGCGGTCACGTGACCGTGAACGCGAGCGACGTGCCCAGCGCCCTCCGACGGAAGGACCCCCGTACCCGCGGCCACCTAGCGGCCATCTGTCGCGCGAGTCCCGTGACCGGTACCTGAAAGGCAGAGATGGACGTTATTTTCGCTCGTTTTAGGGTTCTTTGCGAGGGAATTCTGTTATATCATCTGGACATAGCTGTAATTGTTCTTATATTTATAATTTTGAATAATCTTTAGTCCATGTCTTAGGGGAATTAAAAAAAATCAGAAACAAAATCAGAAACCTTCCACCACTGGGTAAGGAACCTACCTATCAGTATGCGTTATCAGAATCATATTTTGTCAGAATATTGTTAACACCATCATAGTGCCTATTTAACTATATTATACTTGGGATATCTATAATATGCTAATTTTACTACTATAAAAATATACAGTAGCAGATGTCAGAGGAAGCCGAAACTTTTCCGGACCCTTCTTATCTCCACTTTATATTTGTTTTCTTTCCTTTTATAACTTTAAGTGGTGGCTGCCATTGGAAGCTGACCTAGGCACCATCCGAATCATTTATCTCCCATATGATGATAATCTGATTCACTATAAAAAAGAACCAGGAGGCTGTCATCTCTGAGCTAAAGGTGTGACGTGTACTCTTGAGTAAAATCAGTTAGGCATGGTACTCTACCACTTCTCACAATTCAGAACATGTGGCTTTGTGTGAAACTGTATCTGTAAGGCCTTCTTAACCCATCACATATAGCTAACCCTGTAACCATGAATCAGGAACCTGAGCTCACAACATGACAACACAACCAGTTCAGTTTTCGTTATTAGAGGAGGAATCACATAGACACATGAGGTATACTAACTTTAGGTGTTTATAATTCTAAGTGACCTGACTAAATTTATAATAGACGAGCACAAGAGTGGCATCTGTCAGTTATAAACACCCTCCATCAGAGTTAGTGATGCTACGGATAATAAGCCTATTCCAGGGGTACTAAACCATTTTTCTGCACCTGTGATCACATGCCTGGCTTCATCCAACAAGCTGGGCTGTTTAGTTTCATGGAAAGAAACACGCAAACACGGCTTTGAATACCAAACGCTTCTCTCCATGGGATCGGATCCTTGGGTTATGATTTATCTGAAATGATCTTTAAACTTTTTCCAGCTAAGCCAAAGATTCTCGTCAAGGATTTTTGACTTAAACAAGAGCTAAGAGTGCATTTTAAAATAGAAATATTGGCCTTTAAAGGCCAAATTAGCAGGTGGACGCATTTAGAACTCAATACAAGGTCCACCAATAATTAATTACTATGAGATCAAGGAAGCCCCCCAGGTGTGGGAAGGAATTGGAGGTATAGGGGAGGGGGAAAGAGGTGTTTGGTCACCATAGGAGAAACTTATACAAGTTTTGTGCATATCTTACATGTCTTTGATTACTGGGCCTGTCAGGTGTTTGGGGAAACCCAGTTCATAAAGTTTTTTAAATCAATGTCAAAATACTAAATAATAAAACTAGAATATTGCATTACCATAAAACTTCTCCAGAAAAAAAGAAATCATATACCTTTCTGTACTTAGTTATGGCTCCATCTAGTGTTGGTTTGACATACTACAGGCTCCATGTTCAAAGTGAGGCTGAGCTTTAACCAGATACTTAGTGTTCTTATAAGGATATAGGTATAGGGCATGTGCCAATATGCTTGGAGAGTGACAGGAACTAGAGTCCTCTGGGGGAACATGACTGCACTAAAATTCAAAGATGGCTGATACCCCCCATGCTCTGAAATTAGGCAAAAATACATGAATATCATGCTAAATACAAGTTTAACCTAAATAATGATACCTCCTAGAGGGTAAGTAACTGTCAGTGCCACTTATGGAGATGGTAAATGTTACACCAATGCTCACTGTAAATCATTATTGAGTAAACATCTGTTTGAGTATGCCCATTTCACTCAAAATCCCCCCCACTTTCAACAAATACTTGAATATCTAAGTAAATATAGAATCTACCTTGAAAATTCCACTTCCTAGCACCTACTGTTTTTTATTCCCTTTCAAATGAGGCATATCATATTATGATTGAACCAGTTTAAGGGGTAGAAATATGTGCATAAAGGAGTTCTTAAAAATTGACCTGTGACTACAAATGTCCCCCCCAAACTGAATTCACTATCATTTTAAAATCCATACCAAAATACTAAATATCAAACTGTATGGCATTGAACTACCATAAAACCTTCTGTCCAAAACAGAAATCTTATTCCTATCTGTACTTAGTTAGCTATAAACGGCAAAAATGGGGTCAGGTCACTTAGTGACTTTACAAGCAGTTGTACTACAGTAGGCTATAGCCATAACCTAAAGAACAACCGTCCACCTGCTAATAAAAAGAAATGTGTGGACTTCTCTCTAATTGATCTTACTAATATCAAGAAGGTCTATTCTATCAATCTCTTTGTCATAATTACTCCCGATGTATTGGACAGTGGATTCAAAGCATAGAGCTCTCCTTCAGCCTCAAAACAGTGTAGTAACTTTGAGCTCATGTACAGGAATATACAATATATCACACAAATCAATGTAAAGCGCAAAACCCGTCGATTTCATTATAATATATGTACATGTACAGGGAAATCACGTTCAAATCTAAATTCTCGTATTCAAGACCCCTTTGATTTGGGTAAACAACTCGCACACTTTATGCTGGTGATTAGAAATCGACGCTGGTTAAGACAGACTATGCAGAAAGTAAACAACTATTTCAGGTTTTCACACTCAATCAGAAAGATACTGCAACTTATATCAATTATGTGTAATCAGAACATTAAAAGAAATATCTTGTATAACCTTTCAGAAGCGAAAATATCGAGAGGGCCTGTGTATCAAGGCCGAAATGAGAATAATCTTCAAACTAGTGTGGATGCAAAGAAACTTATTTGTTTATATTCTCGCTATTTCACCGCTCACTTAGTTGGCAATTTCTACAATCGGATCATGTATAGAAGTCCCTGAGCTGCTCTTGAAAAACATTGTACGATGCAGAGTATGTACCCCAAACAGCACAATAAAGAAGTATGCCCGTTTCTATGATCATCCGAGGAATTTAGCTTGATAAAGTATGAAAATTCACACTTGTTAATCAAAACCCTTACTCCCAGCTCCCTACTCACCCACCGTAGGGTTTGAGGCCTATGTTTTGAGGGCTACCGGCCTCCGGAGGCCCATCACTCATGGCGGTACATTCTGGGAATACCACGTGCTGTGAGCAGCTCGTTTTCTTGTAAGCAGATCGTTGAGATACTTCAGCTGATATAATCCATCGCCATATCCGAGTCAACGACCGACAACCCAAGGAACGACCACGCTCTGACTACGACAAACCTCAATGTATGAGTCTTGCATACACCAATGTAGCAGCTCTCGGACCAAAGCTGACAGCGATTTCAAGACCTTGTATATGGTGCATGGAGAGAGGAGTGATGGTATAGTGTGAATAAAGATATTAAATCTGATATTCGAGGTGAATACGAAATTTGAGGAAGCGACGACTGGATTAATCCCCAAGCTTTAAATTGATACGTGTAGAAATGAAAATTATCATTGCCTATGACCTTAACGTGTGGGCTATAGAAGATGGTCCTAAATGTATCACGTGGATATTCACGTAGAATCTAATGTGTTTCTGGGTAACTACACACAGGTGTGCCTGGTATAGATCCACTACTTTCAAACCATAGGTGTATGCAGCACTCCACCAGCGGGTTCGTTCTACCGTTCAACATGGTGCCGCGACCAGGAGGGACAATCCCATGGAATAGCACTTTCTTATAAGGATTAAATTCAAGCAAAGCATTCCCTTGCAACGATTTATAACCTGGAAAAAGACTGAGCTTGTTTGTTTGTTTGTTTGTCTGTCTCTTTCAAAAACATGATGATATCTTTCTTTGGAATAGTTTCGAACAACATTTTCATGTTGTTACTGTTTTTCAAATGCTTTCTTCTATTCTCTTGTACCCTTTTACAGTTCAGCAGGATATGCTCAACAGTGATGGGTACATTGCATGCTTGGCATAATGGGAGATTTTCCCCTTTCAGGAGATATTCGTGTGTAAGTCTGGAGTGACCTATTTTCAGACGGGTCAACTCCACATGTTTACTACGACTTAATCCCCCACAGTTTCTCTTCCCATTCACAGTTGAGTGAATGGTATGTAGTTTGTTTCTTATTTGCTTGTTCCAGTCAGATTGCCAATATATTCATTGTCATCTCTCTTATTGGAGCTGTCATATTCGTGTGTGGAATTTTCGCTGTACTGGAATGCAAAAGGACTGAGCGCCCTGTATCTTCTACCCTCAATGAAACAGGCAAATGACTGGGGTTTTCCTGTTATGCCTGGCTCTAGGGACGATGCAGTAATCTCAGCTTGGATTCAATGGGAACGCATATACATGTATTTCGAGGTTATCCGAAGACTCAATATGTTGATATTGCTAACAGTGAACATATGCGAGATAATAAAACACCACCTGTAAATCATGACACAAAAACCATAGGACGTTATCAATCTTGTAGTATATAGAGAACAATTAGATGCGGTAGCTCGAAGTGTACACACCCCATAGCCACGTTTTAAGATCTATATAGAGAGAGAACCAATGAAACATGAAACTCATGAGGGCGCTGCTAAATGAAACCCATGAACCCACCAATCAAAACACTCTCCCGGATATCACTACTATAAATAGACGACTGGGTAAAAGAGAGTTCTAGATATTTTCGGAAGAACTGATAAGTGAGGTATTTTCGTAGATAGCCGATGTACCCAAGGAGTCTGCATCAACTACGCAATACGTGTTGATTGTACTCAAAACCAATTTGATAGTCTGTGCGAGTCTGAAAAGTCCTTATTCATACAGATTGATGACATAGAAGTAATATTCTAAGATCGGTTCCAATTTTTATCATAATTATACAGAACATGTTGTATCAAAACAAATACATGCCCTGCCCGATGAAGTAACTTAACGAGAATCCAGCATATCTTTCATGTTGAGAGTGATCTATCAAATAAAGTGTACTGTGTCGCTTTCTACCAGTGTATAAATAATTCTGAAATAATTATCATCAGGGGACGTTTAATATCTATAAGGACTCCCCCAGGACCGTCCTATGAATCATAGGACTGTCATAGGGTGGTTCTCATTTGATAAACATGGAGTTTCCCTTCAAAGGCAGGGATGTCAGTTGGGGTCAGGGAAAAAAGTGGAAATATTTTCATGTGGATTTTCTGCCTCAAAGAGATCGGGAAAACATGAATATGTCCATGTCGGCCTTAACATGGGGCTGAGGGTCTGTGGGGGAGGTTCAAACCACTGTTCTATTTGCGTCAATAAAGCTAAATCAATATCATCTTTGTTCGACGGAAAGGAAAAGATTACATATATACCGAATATGAATAAGTGAATTTCCACGGAAAAGTGGAAAACTGACATCTCTGAAAGGACAGCTAGAAGGCCGGAGACCAGCAATGTTCTATGCTGTTTGATAAAACTGTCATATTCCCGACCTTGATCCTGAAAGCTACCTTTTACAGGTGTCCTTTCTGAAGCTGGTAACCTAAATGACCCCTATATGATCAACAAATATGCTTAAATAGTATCCTTCAGATTCTTAGAAATTTATAAATGACATATCTAGTTTTCATAGAATATTAAGAATAGAGATTTTTCAAAGAAAAAAAGCAATGATATTCAGCACAACTAATCACAGGATGGCTTTCAACATGAACAAATAGTTTAGGTCAGGAAAATGACAATAGAATACAGACAAAATTTATCTAATGTGATGCGTAATCTGCAACATACATATTACATACTACATCATAGAGGACTTTTCAACCAATACATTACAACCCGATGCCTGAGTATTCATTCACACATTAAGACGAACTACATGTATTCGCAACTCCCTGGCCCACCTTATTTTCTTTTTCTTCCTTTTTTTCACAGATAAAAAGCAGTTTTCCACAGGGAAGAACTTCCACTGCAGTGCGGCAACACCTGACCCTGTCGAAACCTAGATTATATCATTCAATTCCCTGTAACTTTTAGGGGGAATGCTCAGGAAACGGCCGGTATCTGCTGTAGTAACTCTCGAGTGATTAATCACCAAAGCCAGAACCCTAGTTTTCGTGAGATACACGCCTAAATACTCAACTCACAGAAAGAGTGATGAAAGACCAAGAGGGATCTTTTAGGAATCCCAATGTATATCACGCTCATCAGGTTTGGGGGAAAAAAGTATCAAAACAATTTCTTTTAAATCATCACAATTATGCAACTCTAGAGAGATCCCTCAGAGTATTTTCTGAAAAATTATGTCTAACATGACTGAAAAAAAACCCCATTAGATTAAGATAAAATGCAATAAGAATCTTCCCATCAGTAAAAAAAAGTACGGTAATGATTACTAGTAAAAACGTACGGGTTGTGCATGAATGAAACCAGCCTGTGCAGATGGTGGGTAAAACGGTTCTTGTGAGTTACTAACAATATAAAATTCATAGATCCGTCACTGTCAACTACACATGCAAAGAGTAATAGTCTGCAGCACAAAAACTCAAACGATGCCGTAATGATGGGAGTATATTGCTTGGCAATTTGTCTTCACAAGCGGATATAAATTATGCATCAGAATCGTCCTACAGCTAAGAAAGGAAACAGTCGTGTTGATAAACAATTTGGTTTCATTCTAATATCATGGAACCTGAAATATATATCCTAAACTATTCCGGCAAAGGATGAGGGACTTATCAGTTTCTATACAAAGCAGTCATAGTCTGTATCAATATCAATATTGATAGAAACATTGGCCTTCCTTCACATGGTACGATATACCAAGACGTAGGAGAGATAATGAACAGATAAAAAAGAACAGTGCCTTATAATGGGTTGTTTTTCTGTTTTTTGTTTGTCTTTTTTTGTTTGTTTAACAATGTATATTGGTTTTGCGAGTGGGTGTCTTTCCTTGATTGTTTGAGGTTCAGGAGAAGGGAATGCATTCTGTAATAGTAAACCCACTTTGCAATACGTTTTTTTCTAAGTTGTGAATAAAAATTTGTATTCAAAGTTAACTGTGTTTTCTTCGTAAGAGAAGTGGAAAATTATCACTAAAATTAATTCCATTCACTTTTAATCGATTTTACTGCGTTTCTCTGTTCAGGTTTTCCAATAAAATTCTAAACGACACCATTCTGGCTATTCAATTGCAAGTCCGATTCAGGTTGAAACAGACAGACAACAAGTCACCGATAGGTTGATGGAGGGTGGCAAGTCTAGCATGGCCGCTACTGGAGAAATGGGCAGGCCACACCTGTGCCGACCTGAGCTGTTAAATCACCATGAAGCCTGACAAACCCTGGAGCCACCACCTCCAGTGTGGGCGGGAGTTCCAGTATGCGCGCTATGGTATACTCTGCTGGCCGTATTGCAAGGCGTGGGTTTGTAGCTGAAGTCTGAGGGCTAATACTAACCTAATACCCTGCAACCTTTAAGTGCACACAACTGACAGCGACCAGCTTTTAGTAAATACGTTATCAAAGGTGGCAATATCTTAGAAAGGAATTCCAAAACACATCAAATTTTCTTTTTAATTCAACTGACATCAAGAGATCTACGTGTACAGCATATGTACATCCAGTGTCTGCTTTGATTGATAAGAAGGTGCATTGAAATTTAGATGAAAATATCTGGGTTTACGTGTAGTTTAACATCAGTCACCTACCCTAAGATAGGATTTAAAATCACAACTGGATGAGATTCTCAGAGAAAGGTGTCAACCATGAAGCACGAAAAAAGATGATTGTCTTAGATGGGGTCTGGCTGCAATCAACATAATATTTTTGAAATAGGACGAGGCGACGTCCGTTCCCTGTGCTGATGCTACCTTGAATGACAGTTAAGGAACTGTACCTAACCACCGTAACTATGTACACTGGTCGGTGTGACATCACTATGTGATGTCACACCTGGTCTCCCCAGAGTTGCCAGGCGAAATGCATGGGAACTGGTAACATAAGTAACAACCAAGTGTTGATTATGTTGAAATAAACCACAGGAGGGGTTAGTGACACTAAAAGGAAATACTTTTAGTGGGTGGGGGGTCAAGGTTTCGCCAGGATCGGCTCATCAGGCATCATTAAGTGCTAGTAGGGTTATCAAGGTGATCAAAAAATTGATCTTATTGAGTATGGGTAAGCTAATGGGGGCAAGTTGAAGATTGCTAATCAAACCCATGAAACCAGTGTGTGTGTTACAGATTCTTGGTTGATCCTAATTGTGAATAATCAAAGATTATTCTCGTGCTGGTCGCCGACCGTGATGTGCCAAAAAAAAAACAAAAAAAAAACAAACATAATATTTTTGCTTGGTCGTTTCTTGATTGTACTTTTTTTTCTTCACAACTTTCTTTATTTGCATTTCCAAATGATGTTATAACATTGACAGTTTCCATCTTACAATATATAATAAAGAGGGTACGCTGATCAGCGAGATATCACTGGTTTCCGTCAGCTCCCTATTATGAAATTCACAGTACATTGTCAGTAGTTAAACATAGTTCATGTGTGTATTTCTAGACTATAAGTCTCAGGTGCGCCTCTTATACTCTTGAAAAGATTTTTTGTTATACTTATGTTATATTGAGGAAATCTTGAGTAAATGATACATAATACAGGTAGTATGTTCATATTTGTCTAAGAGGGTATGGATTCCATCATGACCTTTTTTGTCAAACTTCTAAATTCATTATAAGTTTGTGTAGTTCTTAGTATAGGTGGTAATTGGTTCCAGGTAGAAGCTGTCATATATTGGATACTTTTTTTGTACATTTCAAGTTTTGGTCTATTAATTTTTTAGTAACTTGGCAGTATTTTGTCTAATTCCGATTTGTTTTACATCTATATTATTATTATCCAGTGATCCGCGGTAAGCATAATTTAATAAATAAGCATGAGCCCTACCTATAGCCTTAATAGAAGATTCTAGCAGATCCAATATGGCCTTCTAGAAACCGATGTGGAGTACCATTTAAATACAAATGGACATGAAGGTCGATCTGATATTCATATTCACGTCGTGTTTTTCACACAGTGATCTCTGAACACGGGGACAGCTTAATCTCTACGAAATTGTAGTGAAAGTAACCGAGATTCAACGTGTTCTAAATCTAATAGATACACCCAATTATCATAGGCCAGGAAGGCATATTAAAGACTGTGGTGTGATGTGAATTCAAAAAGTGTTTCCCTAAAATATCTTATAGATTGCATTGTGCTGCATATCTAATCAGTTTAAGTAAGCACTTCTTTGTATAAAACAACTATAGGAAAACATTCATCGAAATTACAATATTAAAATATTGTACGTTTCCCAAATAAGCCTTTTTCTCTCCATTCGCCAGCCATTACAATGCTTTCATATATGGCGAACATCACTAAAAGGGGATTTTCGGTGCTTTTATATCTTCATAAGATAACAGTCCATTTTGACTTCAGCTATGAGTAGAACAAAAGTTCAGGTATCAAAATGATTGTAAAATAATCTTCCCTATGGAATTCTATAGAATCTTCACTCATATTCTAGAAGTCAAACATTTTGTCTAACTTTAAACATGATTTCTGAGAAAATATATCGAAAATGAAAACAGATACTCTGCCGAAATGAATTCAATGTATACATGAGTATTAAGCCCATAGTCTTAGGTTTAATACTCTACCTTTTGCTAATTTGTATCTTGATTAGAGCCTAAGTTATTAGAAAATTTGCATATATAAAGTAAAAAAAAATAGTTGGAGGTGCCGTTGTCTGACCAAGAACAATGGTTACATAGAGACTCTATAGCAACCCTGGTTTGAACTGACAGCAAGTTGTCATTGACAAGGTAGCATCAGCTTGATTAGGAGGTGTTTTCACCATATCTTAACATTTAATAACAGATTAATAGTTGTACTGGGAGAAGCCCCCCCCCCCCCCCCCCCGATCAGAATTAAATGATTGGTTTAAGACAATACAAGCACTGGTTCTGAAGATCAGTCTCGAAAAAATACTGTAAGGAAGGTATGACACTAAATTCTATGTGCGTATATCATTTATGTTGAATACAGACCTCTACCATCTAAGGAACATCTACTCTGAGACTGATTGGAACGAATTCCCAAAAATGTCCCTCACAAAAGCAAGAAGCCTGGGGTTCAACTTTAATCAATGGTAATTTGAAGTATAATCGATAGACTTACAGACAGAACAGCTTGCCAGCTTAAAGTGGTATTGTATTGGTGTGAAACCTGCTACGAACAGCTTGCGTTCTGAATATGGAAACGACCTACACTAAATAGGGGAACTTCCAGACTACAGCTGTGCATTTACTCTACAAGATTACCACACATGTTAGCACTCCCAGTAACCCGTCTACCCTTCAATGTGTTCTGGGCCTGCGTGTTATGAATGAGTCTATCCTCTCCGGGTAAAAGATGTTAGGTTTGAGAGGGGCTCTACAAAAGAGGCAATCATAGAAAGACATGAGTTTTATATCTTAGATAACGTACCATTACAAACGAAACACATGGTGACAATGTACTCAACCTTTTAAATATAGAATATCAGCACCAATTCCTCAGCAGAAATAGAATGGTCCCTGGAGAAATTCAAATAGATATTTTTTTTAAATCGCGCACATTCATTGCTTAAATCTGTTCAACTTTGGGGAGTATAAAGACGAAAAGTAGTCTTCCAACTGGAATTATACAACCTCATTTGCTCATATCGAAACAAACTTGAAGCACATCTCATCTCCCCCTGTTAAAGTTAAAAAACTAACATGAACATAGACTTTGTATTCTCTTATAACTATCATAAGATGTCAGTAATCATAGTGCCCCGTCGATAAAGATTTGTCTTCTATTTTTTACTGAGTTTCGTTACATAGAAAATAAGATTAAGTTTTAATTGTTTCGCATAGGTTTATAAATTTTATCATCAATTGTAAACTGTCTGTAGTCGAAGCCAAAATGTTTTATATGAAGAACACAATTAGTTTGGGTTTTTTTTTAAATTGAAAGTATAGTTGCACACACTCTGAGAGATGAGATATAGGCAATTTGTAACTGTCAGAAGTAAGAGTCTGTGAATAGGCTAAGGTATTTGAAGACTGTGCTTGGCACTTGTACACTATTACTCATCATAAATTGGTCGAGAGTGCCATGCCACAATTCCTTTGTAAGCATACAAGTATGACCTAACATAAAGACGAACGTTCAGGAAGATAATATTCCCAACGAAAAGAAGAATTAGCTGTTTTTCCTGATGAGCCTGTTGGTGTCAGTCTTGCCTGTCATACCTGGAACCAAAACTGGCACAAATGCCGGATGCTGCATAGATATGTATTCAACATATTGTGTACACGACTAGAAACGACTCCAATGACCACAGGCTATTAGCCAATCGCATGAATGAAAGATGGAAATGTAATGAGGATTCTGAAGACGAAGCCAATCTCTCCTTTCTTAAAGCAGATATGAAATGCTACAAAACTTAATGCAAAGTATATAATAGGTAAACCTAGGCCAAAATAAAAAACATAACACACATTCCTATATACCCATTATTGAACTAACTAGAATTACATACCGCTGCTGGGAGGTGCATTAAAAATAAGTTATGTGTCGAGGTTGACGTTTTCGTCCCGCTCTGACGTTTTCGTCCCGCTCTGATCATGTGATACAATACAGCAGCGGGACAAAACAATAGCTGTTGTGGTTACTCGATAAGGGTGGCCATTTGCTTCGGAAGTGTTTCAGGTAAAGAATTAAGCATTTTTATCGATATTTGAAGGTATATAGGAATAGGGAAACCAAGTACCGGTAAGCAAAAGTCAAAGTTATTCGGTAAGGCTTGGAAAAATGACTGCCCGCGGCTGACGCCTTGGGCAGTCATTTTTCCAAGCCTTACCTCGTAACTTTGAACTTTTGCTCACCGGAACATAGTTTCCCTCTAATCTACATATAACCTCAATCCGTGGGCTACAGTATACTTGATGCTTTTCGGCATTGGCAACACGCTACCTACGTTACCTCTCTAAACGTAGTCCCAGAACAGCAGGGTACATGAATCTATTCCCAAGTGTAACTAAATGTCACGTGACAGAAACATACCTGTCTGCATCACGCCAGAAACCAGCACCTCGTCGATACCGGTCACGTTCCCTTGACGATGACCTTGAGCGTGACCTTCGTCGACTTCTTTCTCGCGATTTTGACCTCGATCCTTTGTCGTGTGACCTTGAAGGTGACCCTGAGCGCGATCGAGATCGGGAATCTCTTCTTTTTACTGTCTTGGATCTAAAACGAGAAAGTCAACAGTCCTTTAGTCTAATATTTGATTTGGACTAAAGAATATGAGTACAACGATAAGATTAACCATGGATCATTGGTAAGTATTTGATAAACAGCCACCTACCACTGAACTGTCTGCACACTGCCGTCTTTATTGCAGATGATGCAGTCAGCCACTCTACCTTGCTGGATGATTCCTAGCAGCAGCTCGATTCATACCAACATTTGGATGTATCACCTTTAATTGTCACGGAGGGTGAATACAATTAATTAGAACACTGCTCTAGAGTTATAACACTATTCCTAATAGATCTACAATTAGAATTTCATTTGTTTTCAGGAGGCTTGTGCCTACGTATAACAAAACATAGGTATAGTATTCGGGTTTGTTGAAAGGAAAATATAACGTTTGGTATTACTTGCGGTGAACATGGCGTACTATTATGGCAGAAATATTTTTTTCTTTTTTGAAATAATTTAGCAGATGTATCAAAATCCTAGTAGAAAACGCATGTAGGTCCTGTTATGGCCCAAGCGATATAATATATGTCAGGTAACTATCAGCATTGTCTAAAATGAAACAACTTTTACGCATTATAAGTATTGATTTGAAAGACGTAGCTAAAACGCTTCTGTTCACGCCGATGCTTGTAGAAAAGATAATTCGCATCATAAATGCTATAAAGTAGTCAACATATGTAAGTGAGACTACTCCGCCCCCAGTCATAGACCACTACGGACTCCAGTAGCAGATCTGTTCTCTAGGCACGTGTCTTATCTTTAAATTGGGTCCCGTTCACTGCCTATCTTTAAAGGATGACGTTTTCTGTATCACTTGTCAGTAAGGGAACCTCACGTGTGAAATAGGAGGTAATTTTTCCATCTCTTCCCCGATATCTAACTGATGGTACGTGATTGAAATGTTTCTGGCAATCGGAGACCTGACATTTCGAACCCGACATTTCTATCAAACATTCCTGGGATTATCAAAATGTTTGCTCGGAGCAGTTTTCAGTTTGCCTATTAATCTATATTCATGGGCAGGATTATTTACACCCTCTTACCGAGCACTTAACTATTTCATTTGAAGGATACAGTCATTTAGAAATGACCAGCATATTGGTGTTACTCTCGAGGCAAGGAATGTCAATACCACTTAGGCTTCACCATGAAATTTCTAGAGTAACACCAAAAATATCCATAATCGACGTCAAAGCACTAATTATTCACAGCATTAAGCAACATTGTATTACAATACAAATATATCAGGAATGATTATCAACCACAGAGAAGTTGAGAATCATGAGGAGTGGTGGTATCGCAAGTGTTAAACTGTGGTATCTTTAACCCTTTCACTGTCACATGATGCCTCCAGGCATTCCTAGGCGAACCGCCGCATGATGCCTGGAGGCATTCCCATGGCTACCGCCGCATGATGCATCCAGGCATTCCCGTGCGAACCGCCGCATGATGCCTTGAGGCATCATAAACTTGGATTTTTTTCAAATTCATTTTTTCAGTCAATTTAAGCCGCTTCCATACTTGAATAAAACAGTTTTAAACAATGAATTTGTGTGTTTGAGTCTATATAGTGCCATGGAGATGTTGATTTGCGAGTAGAACTCGGAGAAAACCAAAATAATGCACAGATCGAGTCTGGCCTATGAACAAGTTGGGCCGGCATTTCAGGGGTGCATCTGGGAGAAGCCTGGAGCGGTAGTATATAGGAATAGCGTAGGGGGTGCGGCAGTACATTTCCTGCCTCGTATTGGAGTGCGGCGGTTAAAGGGTTAATTGCATAACGGGAGGTTTGGGGAAATCTGCACGTTGTCTCTATGGTATTCTTGTGTATCTAAACACCACAGGCACACACCACCGTTCAATGTTTGATCTTACACTTGAGGATGATTCATGGTACCCAGTGATATCTGAGTTTATATATAGAAGTGGGGTGCGTTGCAATGTGGGTTTGAAGAAGATTGGAGTCTGTGTGAAATAAAGTTGTTACGGGAAGTTTTACTCCTGGTAAGAACTGGTGGTAGAACTGGTAAGGGTCTTTGTGCGATAAAGCCCGACATTCGCATGGGTTCGGTACAGGGTGCAGAATTAAATAAAAGATGTGGGATCGAACTGTTTTGGGAGCAGCGGTAGAAGTGACAAGGTGATAAAGTTGTGTACTTGTGAATTGATAATAATGAGTAGTGTTTTTAGATAAATACAGCTGGGATTGGAATGCAAGTGCAGAGGTATCAGTTGGGAGTTTTTATTCTTGAACCTAGTGTACATAAGATAGTATATGTTGGTATAGAGTCCTAATCACGACGTTTCGCTTAATTTGATTAAGCGTCTTCAGGTGATTTTTAAAGTGGAAATATTGTTCATGTGAGATTTTCTGCTTTAAAGGGACTGAACAAACATGGAAAATGTGTTGGTCTTGACCATGGCATCGGGCTAAGGGTCTGTGGGGATGTTCATACCAAGTATTATTGAAGTGAATGGGGCTCAATTAAAAAAATCTTTGTTTTACACAAGGACAACGATTTATTAAAGTTGGAAATAAAAATGCGGATTTCCATGGAAAAATGGAAAGCTGTCATCTCTGTAAGTGGGAATGTATGACGAAGCCTTCGGTGAGGGTGTAGCCTTAGATTTTGGTACGGGTGAGAATATGGCGTTTCAATTAGTGTACATGTTGTATAGACCTACACATAGGAAAAGTGTAGAAATGGAAGTGGTGAGGGTTTGGATTTAAGGTTGCCACAGTGGTAATGATGACGGGTAAACAAAATATCGGCGTAAAGTGAAATAAGATTGACAGTAGCCTAAGACTTGTCAGACAGCAGACATGTGAGTTGAGAAGCCCACGAAATGGAGTTAAGAGCAGGAGTGACGAAAGGATAGGAAGGCATGTCTGATGTGATGTGGGGCTTAGTGCTATGCTCGGCTAGGTTCTAATTGCCACCCTAACTTTCCTCATGGTTTAGGGCAGACATCAATTCCACATACTATGTGCCTCACTACGCTCCCTGACTACCTGAAATCCCCACCTCCCATTCCTCTGAAGGGACACAGCGGCAACAGCCTCTGCTGTCTGAGTGTCTGTACTGGGATGTGGTACATTGTTGTGATGGGGGTTCTATTAAACATACCTGTGTGCGAATGTCTAGAATGTTGCCCCCTGCTCGGGGTACAGTAATAATAATGTTCGTGCCTGCTGCTGTGAATCAAAAAGTCATTGAAATGAGGTTTTTTCATCGATTTTAGGTACATAAATAATAATAGGCAAATGTCCTGACTGTGGAGGAAACGAATCTCGCTCTTTGTCAGTCGCCTATTTCATAATGCCTCCCGCCTACAATGACTGACCCCGAACAAGAACAGTTTCGTGGTGGTGTTCTGATAGTGACACTGATATTGATGCTGGTGGTAATAGTTGGGATAGGGCTGGTCATGGTAGTTGAGGGTAACTCTCGTGGCTCTCTAATGTATGACATCCATAAAGCTGCCCTGTAAACAGTACGTGTCACGTAAATCGTTTTCTAAACAGGTAACCTTTCTCCTATCAATTCAGTAACTGTCAAGTGACTAAATTATCAAAGGAAACCTATGTGCTACACATCTAGTCAGATTTATTTTTGGCCTCCTTCCAGTACGGCAGCCGCATATTCTACTCAAGTGTTCAATTGTATCTAGAAATGCGGTGTACACATAGAATGGCGTTTTGGATCAACGGGGCATAGCAAAAGTGTATCTTCCTCCCACCGCCTTCATCTTTTTTATTCCTAACACGGAGTTTCGCGTGAACCCCAATAGAACGGAAAAAAATCACATACATATAGAATGCCGCCCCACCCTACACCTTACTTTCTTTAACCGCCAATTCCCTCATCAGTGGTATTCAGGTAAGACTTCTGAGTAGTCCAGGTTCTGTTTAACATCACCCAGATACTACAGCAGAACCCCTGTCACACTTGGACAGGACCGTGTGCTACGGCACCCACAGCATAATGCCTGAGGAAACACTTGTTGAAACCGTGATCCATCTGTAATCTTTACAGATAGACCCCAGTTGCCCCAGCATCATAGCAACTCACTTAACAACATCGCTACCATAGCGATGTTGACATTGTGACGTCACGTCACGAGGCGAACATTCGACGATGACAGTGTCATCGTTTTCACTTGAAAACGACATTCACACCGTAGCGTTTGTGGTGGACAGTCAGGCTTTGCCTCGTATTGCCAAGACTTCTGAGTAGGCTCTGTGGCGACCTAAGGTGGATTGGGTGAAGGGTCCGATGGGGTCCTGCTCGAATCCGGTCGCTGCAGACCCCTAAAGGCCGTGCTCCATTGTGCCGATCGACTTGAGATTGATTTGGTCACCGACCGATTGGCTCCCAGTCGCCAATAGTGGCGCTGTATTGGAGCTAGAGTCCTGATCCCCCGTCGGTCGGTGCTCAAACTCCTAGCAGTGCTCCATACTGGAGATTGAGAGCCGATCCACTGGGGACTGCCACTGGCGACTAGGAAAAACCTGGTCTCCAGCCGGTCGCCGAAGTGGAACAGCGGCGCCAATCGAGGTAAGCTCAAGGAAAGAACCAAGGGGCAAGAACTATCAGAGAACGGGAGGAGATAGGGTTAAGATTGCTCGGCGACCATCAATCTCCAGTGGACCGGCACAATGGAGCACGGCCTTAAAGCATTCGCACGGGGCAACTGGTCCACCCAGGCCACTCGCGCTTATGAGTAGCACTTAGTAGAAACTGTAACTTCGTAGGATAATTACTTTTTTTTCAATATGAGAATTACCTGTATAGACGACAGACCAGGGTATTCAGAAAAATGCATGAGCTATATTTTCAGCTAAGGACAAAAAACTGGAAATAACATGTAAGCTGGCATCACCGACTCATGTACATACAAAAACAGATTGGGACTCATAACTCAGACCTAGGTTTTAAACACTAGAGGGGTCCACTGATGTCTGGTGGTCCTCAGTTGAGACGACCCGTATTAATGTCTGTCAGTCCTATTTAGAGATCATTGCCCCTTGAGAGTTTAAAATCTTTTTGTTAAAAGGAAAGTAGAGGTCAGAGGGAATGCCAGAGCTAGGTAGCGGGCCTGGCTTGCCACGTGGCCGCGACACTGGGTCGTAAAACACCCACAGAGTTATGGGTTAAGGAGGAATAACACGGGGCTCCGTTTTGACGGGAGACTCCTGTGTTGTGACGTGTTTGATAACAGGAATTTAGCCGGGATTGGTGTCTATACAGTAAAAGGGTACTCCAATGTTTCAACTGACCAGTCTTAAAATTTGTACCAGAGACTCATGTCTCTGAAAACAACGTACATAATCAGGGATGCCAGTTGGGGTTAGAAAAAAATTGAAATACTTTCATTGCAATACAGGGATTACACATTACATACGTGCTACGGTAGGTAAAAAGGGATCAAGGGAAAACTCAAGTTTTTACTTGGGTCAATGGGGAGGTTCCGTAGAGGATTATGGACTGTGGCGGCATTGGGTAATTTAGCAGTGGCGATATCAATGTTACACAAGGAAAAAATATCTTTCATCCTGAAGATAAAAACATGAATTTCAATGGAAAATTCAAAACTGGCATCCCGGCGTGATAATACAGTGACAGACATATTGACCCGCCTCACCCCACCCCTCCGGTACCTCCCCCCTGCATCGCATATTGCTTCTCCCTCAACACCCTTGTGTCCTTAGTATTTACACCTTATTCTAAAATGCTCATCTTACTCGGTCTAAAATGTCCAGGTCCAACCCACTTTATTCGACACATCGTCTTGGTACCATGCTATCCGCTAACCCTCCTCCTCCCCACAATACCAATCTCTACCCTGCCCCACCCCACTCCTATACTGCTTGCATTTCATCCCACCATTCCTCCGACTACACCACCCCTGTCCACCATGCGATAAAAAATGCATGTGACCACATTGGATGTAGATATAAAAATGTTAATGAAACAACGCTTTTGATAATTTCTGACCATGCAAGGAATAAAATCCCGACACTGATTTATCCTACCCCTAATAAAAAACGCCATAGGCTTAACATGGGATTTGTTTATGTCACGGGTAGTGACATGAAGTGTTGTTTATGCCACTACTTTCTGATACTGAAAAGATATGGAAACAGGGTAGGATAAAATCTAGACGCCATTCGTTTGAGTTTGAGCTTATTTATGCCACACATTTTGTTGGCTCCATAATGTCACTCGTCTTCGACTCGTGAAATTATGGAGCCAACAAAATGCATGGCATAAATAAACTCAAACTCAAGCTCGTGACGTCTCTTGATAGTCTGACTGACTGTGGATTTGACCACAAGAAGGCTCTCGTGCTGATGGATCTCCTCAGCGGTAGAATTTCCTGCAAGTTTAAGTGTTTGACGGCCAACGAGCGGGAAGGGAGTAAACCTATATGTAACGGGAAGTAACCCACTCTGCGCCAATGTAACACTGCAGGATATGAGATGGATTACATAACGTTCTGAGGAACCTTAGTTCTATTTACGAAACAGCATCTCTCTAATTCTTGAGTTTTTCCATATAGAGTGGTTGGTCAAAGATACAAAAGATTTTTACCACAGGGAATATCGAAATGAAAAAATATTAAGGAAACCATAGCCACAGAGTTAGGGTGATTCAATGAATGATGTATTGGTGGTGCTAATGTCAATTCTTACAATTAGAGATACTGGTATACGATCCTTTTGATTACTGAAGTCTGATAGATGATGTAATCGGAGTGCAATTCATCTATGTCTGAATAAGAAACTCGTGCAAATTCGATAGTAGACGAACAGGATGAAGTCAGACACCCCCTCCCCCCTCAGCTTAATCACAAAATATGGGAAATGATATTATTACCTGCTTGCCACTTATTGTCTATTCACCTACAAGTGAGCTGAATTTAGAGTAAGCTATGATTTAAATATCCGAAATTCATATATTTAAAGCGAATTCATATTCACATTTTGTTGGCTCCATAATGTCACTCGTCTTCGACTCGTGAAATTATGGAGCCAACAAAATGCGTGGCATAAATAAACTCAAACTCAAGCTCGTGACGTCTCTTGATAGTCTGACACTGACTGTGGATTTGACCACAAGAAGGCTCTCGTGCTGATGGATCTCCTCAGCGGTAGAATTTCCTGCAAGTTTAAGTGTTTGACGGCCAATGAGCGGGAAGGGAGTAAACCTATATGTAACGGGAAGTAACCCACTCTGCGCCAATGTAACACTGCAGGATATGAGATGGATTACATAACGTTCTGAGGAACCTTAGTTCTATTTACGAAACAGCATCTCTCTAATTCTTGAGTTTTTCCATATAGAGTGGTTGGTCAAAGATACAAAAGATTTTTACCACAGGGAATATCGAAATGAAAAAATATTAAGGAAACCATAGCCACAGAGTTAGGGTGATTCAATGAATGATGTATTGGTGGTGCTAATGTCAATTCTTACAATTAGAGATACTGGTATACGATCCTTTTGATTACTGAAGTCTGATAGATGATGTAATCGGAGTGCAATTCATCTATGTCTGAATAAGAAACTCGTGCAAATTCGATAGTAGACGAACAGGATGAAGTCAGACACCCCCTCCCCCCTCAGCTTAATCACAAAATATGGGAAATGATATTATTACCTGCTTGCCACTTATTGTCTATTCACCTACAAGTGAGCTGGATTTAGAGTAAGCTATGATTTAAATATCCGAAATTCATATATTTAAAGCGAATTCATATTTGTGAATTATTACAAGATATCTGAAATTGAATAAATGATTTATCCGGGTGTTTATCTTAAGCAAGGCACGGAGTGGAATCTGAAGTTCTAACAATCCTTAACCTTTCTTAACCAGGGACGTCAGTGGGCGGTCAGTGGGAAACATTAAAAATATTTTGGATAAAGAAATTCCTGCCTAGGAGAGAACGAGAAAAGGTGGAATAGACCTCGGTGTCGGTCAGGATATTGGGCTGGTGTCTATGTTGAGATTCAAACTGCTGTTTTATTGGTACGAACATGACTCAATTAATTCTATCTTTGTTTTACACATGGGAAAATAATTTTGGATACAAATACAACAAAAAAACTGAAGAATATACATCCTGATATCATAAAATTCTGCCTACTGAATATCATTTACGTCTATGTTTCTTTTAACTGGGGAAATTTCATTTAATTTCAATAAGCATCTGGCTGTGACTAATAAATAGAAAGTTGCAGTTTCCACATAGGACGCACACTCACTGTGATATCGCTCTAGTAGAGAGGGCAGGGTATTTTCATATGGCCATGCACAGTTCATGATTTATTAGAATGTATGCCCTTGTCAATCCAATAACTTACCTGCTTGTCAGCGGTCTCCCTTGGCACAAAGCTAGCCAGAGCGGTATGACGTCACTATCACCTGACGGGTGTGACGTCATCCGCATTTTACAACGGACGCACGTCGTTGTTCTGCGAGTGAGACAAGGGTCGGGGACGGCGGGTAGCGGCGCTCCTACCCCACCGGCTCCCCCGGCCCCGCCCCCTGGCGACCATGGTGCGGCGGACACTGCCCCCATGCCGCCCCCGGACGCCGCCGCCGACCCCATGGCGACGGTGCCGCTAGCACAGCCCCATGTGACGGCCGTGGAGGACGAACCGCTCCAGAGGAAACTGCTCGTGACATGATCCGACTCGAGCATAGTGGGTGAGGCGACGGTGAGATGGTCAGTCTCGATGCCCCGCTCCAGATTGCATTTTAGGCAATCTATACACCGGCCTGCACGGGCACAGGCAAGCCACAGGTATTTTCGGCCTGAGTCAGAATGCCTCTTTGCTTAGGCCAGGAAGCTAAGTTTGTTTGGTCAGATGTCCAGGCTTTATGTCAGCGTGATGGATTTAGATGATCAACTACTAGTTCCAGCAAGGATCTAATACAGAAATCATATGCCTGCAGATTACAGCACTACGTTCTGATTCCAGTATTGAGGCGATGTGTGGAGATCAATGAGCTAGAGCTAGTGGTGTCAATATCTTGGTGGGTATATGGCTGGAAACCTCGTGTTGTCCAAAATCAACTGAAGTGTGAGAATCCCAGCGTTGTTATGGACAAACCCATGCATCAAAACCTAGGTCCATAACAGAATGCTGGTGAAGCTGCCAGAGTAACACGCTTAATTCTGTTTGCATCGGAATCCAAAGGATACACTTGGTTGGCATGACAATCCTCAGTATGTATCAGAATACTTGGTAGGTCTGAGGATCTTCAGTATGTTCTCAAACCTCAGTCACAGTAACATATGCAGGAAAATCCATGTCACTGATATTCAGTTCAAATTGGGCGTGGTAGAAATGCTATCCTTGCCCACGGGAACCCAAGTTATATCCTCACGCGTTCCCTGCACGTGCGTAAGTGTGCGCGCGACGTGCGCTGCCTCACACAGGTGTCCCTGGCCGCTAGATGCGCGGGTCAGTGGATCTCTCCGCACGCCGTGCCTGTCTAAGTAGGCGCGGGGATCCACGAGAGGCGCTCACCTGCTCGCCACGCCCCCTGCTGAGCGAGGCCAGTTGGAGAGGGAAGGGGGCACGACGCCTACAGGTACCAAGCATGGTAAGAGCCGGAGGGAAGGGTGGGGTGGGTGGTTCACCCCTCCGCCATATCCCACACCCTGTCAGGCACAGGTGGGAAACTGACAACTGCTCCCTTACTTGCCCTGCAGCGTGCCTTCAGTTCGTGTGGGGCCCGCTAGATGACAGGCCTGCAAGCAGAAGCTTTGAGTTGATGGTAACTTGCTTTCTACTTGAGGCCGGAAGAGGTGGTTGTCGGGATTAGGGTTCGTGGTGGAAATACTTCAGTAATATTAGATTAGATTAATGAAATGTTACAAAAAGAAATGAAATAGAGCCTTTTCGACAAGACAGGTTTAAGGATGAAAGTCGGGACTGGGAAAAAAAGTCGGAAATCAAAAAGCATAAAAAAAAGTTTTTGCAATGGAATTATAGTATTCTATGAAATATTGCCAAGACCTCACATAACAGCATCTAAGATGTGAAACTAGGCATGAAACGCCCGTGGTGAGTCTCCTTATAGATCAGAAAGACCCAAGCGGGTGCCGCCCAAAAAGGTTGGAAATGTACAGAAGCGGTTGGCAGCTACCATCCCCATATTGCTAGGGACTCCAGCGAGTATATGAACGTTTTTATGAATTTGTCATCAAAATTCTGAAAAGTCGGATTTCCGTCATTTGTCAGAAGAATTGCATCCCTGATTAGTTTGCTTGTTGTTTAAAGGTAAAGATCATATATGTAATCTTCATCATTGTCATAATTATTACTACAAATACTGTACTGTGGCTAGGTCTAGAAAAAAATGACAAATATCCTGGCCCCTCCATAGGTGTTATGGTGCGAGTACTCAGAGGAAGATGTTGCAACTAACAATTTATTTTAGGAACTTTCGTATCATGCACTGACATGCATTCTGCGTGAAACATGAACCTGCATTACCCCCTACCGCCAATGGCACTGCTCTTCTACCCTGCAGCATCACTAGATTTCTGTCATTTCGCCTCATAGCTTTGATGTATCGTCATATGACCCTCAAGGCTACTTCTCACAACTGGTAGTTACGGTGTAAGAGGAGTTCAGGCCTCATCAGAGGTAGTAGGGTGCTGATACTTTGACTTATGCCTGTTGGACTGACATAGATCTGGACCTACATGAACCTTGGCGCAAAACCTGAAAATACCCACAAAATCTAGTAAGCTGCCATAGATAGACCAGATATGTCCATTTCGATTATGGTGTAGGCTTGAGGATAAAACGTGAAGCGGCACAGGAGGACATCGGGGTGTCAACTCATTTGTATAAGAGAAATGGGAATCCTTTTTTTATCCTTTGGCGATTTCCTCTACAAAAATGTACGAAAACTGGAAATTCCCTGAGAACTGGTATCCCTGAAATAGACCGGAATTTCATATTCCGTAATGCATTTGGATAATATAAAACAAAATCGCAAAGAAATTTATAATAACAAATGTACCATTAAGAAGTATCACATGCTTCATGCGTCAAATATTGGACTGTAAAAGCCTATTCTGCCATACTGAGCTTTGTACTTTTGGTACTTTCCGTCAGAACACCTGCCGCGGTCAGATTACGTTGAGTTCTAGTCACTCACATGAGACCATTGTGTTTTGACAATTGTGTTTTAGAAATTGGACACAAACTGCTCCATCCAAAGCACCAAACGCCGTGGAGCCTACCCATCTTTATTATCCACATAATACAAAGCATCCTTAGAAAACTCATAGGAAGTGGGTATACCCATAACCGGGGCATATAGATATGTTGTATGCTCTTGGTTCTGATAAAGCGCGCATACGGAAAAAATAGTGCGTTCTGAAAAATTGTGTACTTAAATGAACTTATAATATTGGTACGCCTCTTGTCGGAAAAAGGTGGATAATGAATACAATATAGACTGGTTTCAGATACAAGTAGTATGCTCCTCAGAGTTGACTCAGCGCAATATCCTCGCATGCACTCGGATATTACTACATGTCAACTCCTTGGATCGCTTGAATCTTTAACCAGTGAATATTGTATATTTACTATCCACCTAATACAAAGTGTCCACAGTAAATCTGTAGGAACTCTGTATGAACATACCCGGAGCATACGGATATATCTAACTACGGATATACGGATATGCATAGCTAAAGTGACCTAAAATTGGCTTGCCACCAGTTCGATAAAAGTCGATAATAAATACAATATAGACTGGATTCAGATAAAAACGGTCGTATGCTCCTCGGAGTTGACTCTACGCAATATCCTCGCATGTGCTCGGATATCACTATGCATCAACTCCACGGAGCATATGGCTGCTACTTATCGGAAACCAGCCAATATTGTGTATTTCTGCCCTATGCTCACACTTTGCTGGTGGAGTCACAAATAAAACACAGGCTTTCATGGACGGGGCGCGTCATGCCGGGGGCCGGCAGGGGAGGGTTAGTAATGTCCAGGACAGGGCCCATTACCGACACTGACCACACTTTATGCTCCCATACACTGGGTCTCTTTACGCTGACGCGGGGTAAACCATGGAATCTTTTGGGACCCTTAACGTCGTAGAAGCAGGCCCTGAAGACGGCCATCTGTTCTCAAATAACGCACGCTGTTGTACATTAACGTGCCTGGGGAATGCGCAACAGTCTAAACATACGTCGTTATCCCTTTAATCCGAAATACAGCTCGGATTAATGTAATCAAGAACTTCACCATGAATCTGGAATGACGATTTAAGATTTACTGAGATAAATACTTCTTTTTTTTTAAATTCATCTAAGATGGTTCACAGTTGGATGTCAAACACCATCAGGAGTCGATGGATGAATAGTCACAGCTGCGAGGCGATGTTAGCTTTCCGCATTATTTCCGATTGGAGTCCTGGAAAGGAAAGCTCTTTAACCATTCCAAAGTGAGTAGCATGTGCTCTATTGCGCAAAATTGAGCGACTCAAACTGTGCGAACTTTGTATTCTCCCTGTCTGTTATAAACGAGGCCAAAGTCGTTAATTCAAAATTCCGACTTCGTCTTTGCCAAGGCCTGACAGCGAGCACTCCGGCGTGTGCGGCATGAACGATCGGTAAGGCGAGAATAGTAAATTACCGAGAGCGCCGCTCATCCTGCAACACCACACTCTCCTACCTAGTGTCTTCAGCGAGGAATAATAGGGCAAAAACCAATGCTCCGCTGGGAGATACGCCCGTGCTTGGTACCCCATTCCGCTTAGTAACAAGCGACCACCGCTGGGTGGCGTGGCAGGCAGCCACGGGTCATACCCACCGCCAGGGGGCAGGTGGGTTTCCTGTCAGGGTTGAGGTGGGTTGCCACCAGAGGGCAACATTCTACAAGGCAGAGAGCGCCTTCTGTCGGCCGACAATGGACCAGGAAAATGGGCCTACCTTACTGTAAATATTTCCCAATTACCAATTCCAAGATTATTACCTTAGCCCTCAATGGATAACGATGATTTTATTCACAACGTTAATGAGAGTGTACACAAATATTTCGCCATAAATTTACCCAGATAGGCCTATTATCAGTCTTATTGAATTCATGAAAAATATATTGATTCAAGTTGCATTCCTGCGGTGCGGAATAGAAGTAGATACTACTAAGTCACATCAATCCGTCAGATATAGTACGACTCCAATCTGAGGAACACGCTCATGACTGATCTGAAAAGTGTTCTGAAACTAAAATGATGAATTAGAAATGTAAATCGAGTGCATACATTGAAAGATTTCTCGACTTTCATATTGTTGAAATATCAATCACAAACCTGTAGAATTATTGAAATCTAGTTATCTTTATTAACCTTTTTTTGAATGATACAATTCCGATTATTTTTTAGTTACTATCTAACATGGCATTTGCGGCGTTTCTCAACTACAAGTTATCTAGCAAGTGACCTCCCATGCCTTCACTCCAACCTTCCACCACCAGCCAACCATTTACTGCTACTGACTATAGGATTCTCAAAGCCCTCCACCTGGACAACGCGTAGTGGTGATGGACCTCAGGGGGCTTGCAACTGGGAGACATCGAGTAAAGGCTGGTATTCAGGTCGGTTGAACTCTCAGAAACCTGCGCAGAGTCAAAGAGCCGTTAAGACCCGAGAACGATGCCATTTATTAAACGTTATTGATGTCGTGTGCCGCCGAGCTGAAACTGCAGACTGCTCTTAGGGCGATGTATGCAGTGCCACATACGCGTGCGTATGTGAGTCTAACATGATTTACAACTCTCATGGGTTCTAATCCACTAGACGGCAACAATATACATATATATTTTTTTTTAACAGAGGTGGAGTACAGAGGTGGAGTACAGACCAAGTTATTCTCATCGAGTGGGCTTCTGATTTTATCTCACCCCGTATAACATCATTTATTGCTGGAATAACTTGCCAAATTAGCCATTGAGTATTAGCTACGATACTTTCACGGTCGTGGAGTACGAGTTCCTAACGTTAAGCCTATGGAGAAAAATACCGGGGTGAGATAAAGCCCCGTTCTGCCAGTTTGTAGATGGCAACAATAAAGGGTTTATTTTGACATGGTTTGTAATGTAGTGTACATTCAAACTAAAGTATGGGTCCATCATATAGTTTAGTATCCCTTGGGCATATTTGAATTAGGACAATGGATCTCTTGAATTTCCTTAAATGATCCTTTTTGACTAGTTCACTCATAATCTCCAGCACTTTAAAGAGAACATCTTTCGAACATTGGATTTTGTTTTCCACACTAGAAATTCTACCAAGAGAACATACTGTGCCTAAACCTTTAACCAATGTTGAGGCTGCATCTTTATTTTGGGGATTTGTGTATGTCTTTGAAAGGAACCATTATTGACTCAGTCTCTTCCGATCGATAATGTAATCATTCTTTTATTTTTCCTTTATATGAAAAATGAAAGAAACGGGGAGGGCTTTAGAGCTTCCAGTATGTAGCCCTAGATTCTAACATTCCTTCTTTCGCAGAAGCGCTCACCGACCCATTTCCGGAGTGCGCATGTGCAGCGCTGCATCCTCTTGCGGCACCAAGCTTCATAAATCTGAGCAGGGGGTAATAAACTTTTCTGATCCTATTAGAGGGGCCGGCTTGGGTTGCTATCACCTTCCCTTGGGTAAAGGTGGGCAGTTTAGACTTTGGCAGGTGTGGTCACCAGGTTCACTGGAACATCGTCATGTGACCTTTGAGAGTACCTAACGAGTGATTTTGATCGGACTTGTTTTAATTGTGAAAAAATATGCTAACCAAATATTTCTAATTGATGTACACATTTATATACATGTAATGTATACAGTGTAATAGGTTTCGTGATAAACTCTCTAACAAATCGATACACCTGTACAACAGTCAGGGCCTTGAAACTTTAAAATATTTATGTCAGTTTCATCCATCCCAGCTTCGATACTTCCATGCAACCAATAATACGGAAGAAACGGAGTAGCGCATATCAAGATGCACTGACCCTCTCCCTCTCCCACCTGGTTTACACTGTTGTAATACCGCATGGGCCCCTTTGTTACTCCAACTCTGTTGGGAACTATTGATTCAAAGATGATATGGAGTGTCTGCTATAAATCAGGGATGTCGGTTGGGTTCAGGGAAAAAAGTGGAAACAATGTTCATGTACATTTTTCTGCCTCAGGGAAAAATGGGATCATATGTCTGTGTCGACCATGGCATAGGGCCGAGGGTCTTTGGGGGATGTTTAAAGCATTGTTCTATTGGCGTAAATGAGGAAAGAACAATATTATCATTGTTTGAATCAAGGAAAATCCATTACATATATTGAATATGAAAAAGTGGATTTCAACGGAAAAATGGAAAACTGACATCTCTGATAAATCTCTTCGTTGGAGAACGATAATCAACCTCTTGTCAAGACCACGTTATTATCTCACCAGGGATTTTTCTCCATGGGCTTAACGTTAGGAACTCATACTCCACGGCTGTGAAGGTAGAGTACCCAATATTCTATGGCTGATTGGGTGATTTATCTTACTGGTTAATGATTCTATACAGAGTGAGGTAAAAATCCATCTTCGATCATTGGCAAGGTGCATCGACGATGAGTTAATATAAAGTTAATCTGGCTAATTGTAGTAATCATTATGTAGTCTCCTGCAATAAAGTTAGATTATTATTAATGTTGCGTGTTTTTAATTATGATAAACCCTATCATCGGAGTATTTCACATAATATGCAGGAAAGTGTCCGTCTTGTAACTTCTGTTTTCAGCTGTAGACATCCTTCTCCTGTCTGTGGAGGAGGGGAAGGGATTCTATGAAGAGACGTCACGAGTTTGAGTCCGAGTTTATTTATGCCACGCATTTTGTTGGCTCCATAATTTCACGAGTCGAAGACGAATGACATTACGGAGCCAACAAAATGAGTGACATAAATAAACTCAAACTCAAACGAGTGGCGTCTAGATTTTATCCTACCCCCTCTCCATATTTTTTCAGTATCAGAAAGTAGTGACATAAACAACACTTTTTGTCACACCCGTGACATAAACAAATCCCATGTTAAGCCTATGACGTTTTTTATTAGGGGTAGGATTCTACACAGTATTTCACCTGGTGGTATTAAAGGTGGGCGCCGAGCTGGCTTCAATCCTGGATCCACTCACAGGTCGCCATAGCGTCGCCTCAGTTAGCACTTTAATCTATTACCATAGTTTTTACTGTAACGGTTCTCAGCCATTCCCAGTAAATCACGCTCATAGATACCATTGGTTTAAATGCATTTATTTCTGCGCGCGAAAAACTCTTAAAATCTTTTTTTTTTTTTTTTTCAGGTGAGAGTTTCAATACAAAGATCAAAATTACTTCGCATAGGTGTGGATACCGCAACAGTCCATTTCGGAATCAAGGATTTGTGTTAAAAAAATAAATCACGGACCAGTACAATTTAGTTAATTAATTTATTGACAATTAAAAAGGGCCCAATAGTTTATAAATGTTCTACCTATCTACGCAAATGTCTATTTTTCGTCGCCGGGTGGCACATTCTTCAATGCCTCCTAAGGCTAGACTAAGAAATAGGTTTTCTCACTGGTATCAATCCAGATGAAAATATTTTATTTGATCGACAGAGCAGCATCGCCACTAGAATCAATTTCGAGTCACATTCAAGATTGCATTATGGTGAGGAAAGATAACTGAATTTAAGTAAAGGAAATGCAAAGTTTACATAAACCCTAAATCACCCGCATATGGAAAACATTCTAGGGGAAAAATGTAAAGATAAGGGCAGCGGTCAAATGGAATTCCTGACAGGCGAAACTGATCAAAGGGAGAGTCAGGTGCTTAACCCGCACCTACATTCCTGTTAGAACCACCCAGAGATAACAGTCAGTATCATAAATAACCTCTTTTTAATTTGTAAATTTTTCTGGTATTTATTTCGGTACCACCACATTCCTCTGTTGGTCTACAAAGAGCCCAGGGATGAAAGTCAGTACTTAGGATAAGTAATTTATTCCCTCATTTTGGAACAGAATGGCAATGAATTGTCACATATTCTGACATTGTGATTGTTACCGATGTATATAAAATGTCGGATGTCCGTCATTTGGCCGTGAAAATTGCATCCCTGTAGAGCGGTGGCTCTGCCCAAACTCGTCTCCCGTGCATCTCGGCAGGTGCCTGTAGATGTCAGTTACCAAGACAACCTATACCTAGTGGTCTGGTTTAGCCGGTAGGTGAATCATATGAGAATCGTTCAAAAAAAGATTCATCACTACTACCCGCTTGAAAGTCAGGAACCAGGTATCGCGTTTCCACTTTCGATAGCGGTTTCACTTTTGGTTTAACCTATTGCAAGGAAAGGCCCATTTAGGCCCAGTTCTAAGCATTTAACGCTAGTCAACGTTTGTGGCAAAGCCTAGGCGAATTCGCAATAGACTTGCCTATCCCGCACAGTGTTGACTGTGGACAGTGTTGATGCGTAAGGTGGCTAGAAGAACGATCAATGCAGAGATACTGCAAACGTGAATATACTGAAGTCCGTATAATAGTTGGTGTTTTTTCAGAAGTGTAGTTTGGAATATTAACTTTGGCAAAAATCACGATTATTAGATATCTTGTTTTAAGAAAAGGTTATTTATCAACTCTCAATCTTTGTCTATGGGCTGCTCAAGCCTAGACTAGCCTCAATCCCTGTGTCCTACGTCCCACCCCTGCCGCCACCGCCTCCCTTACCCAGCCTATCCTCCACCTCACAGATGATTGATTCCTGGGCCAGCTATAGGAAGCTTACACGGTGTAATGCATTTCATATTGATTTATATGCTAATAATTCACTGAAAGCTCATAATCAAAGACTTGAGCAAGTCTAGCCCAAGCCTAGATCGGGTCTATCTCCTGACTCAGGTTGTAACGTTAGCGCTTGCTGGCTGCACCGACAAGAATGAGAAATGTAAAGCTATTTCAGTATGATGATTGTACAATGTAATGTACCACGGTAACTATCGGTGAAAACGTTTGCTTTGACAAACATACCATCTGGATATCTCTATCATCAATTGGAAAGAAAAGAAATAAACGCTGTTTAAATAAACAAACAAAAAGAATAAGACGTCACTGCTCCACCGGTCATTGCCCACAGAATTCTCGGCAGATGAGAGACGCTCACTTTGCACTTCCTTCCACAGTGCTGACACCTGGTGTTGATCTGTCTGCCTGGATGTACCCTTCCACACGCGTATAGCACGTGTCTTTAGTCACGTGTGTATGCGAGTATCTTCGGAATAATCGTCGAGGAAAACGGATGCCCCTTACACAATTAAGAACGTATCTAGAAATCCCGAAATGTTTGAGGAATTTGCCACAAAACGGCAAAAATAGAGGACTACGAGTTATATTTTTTGTATACGACATAACATCGACATTGCATTGCACTGTATCACAGATCTTCTTGGATTTATAGTTCTAACTCCCCATCTCTATTATTTCTGTCTTAATGCAAATGCAGACAGAATTTTGGATTGTAGTTTTGGTGAGTTTCAACAATGCTTCTCACAGGCATTATTTAACCCATAACGTTCTAAATGTAAAAGTAACAATAGAATCACACAACTGTAGTATGCGACTAATCCTCCTAGTAATACACAGAAACAAGCTGTGAAATAGCAATATTTACAACCATTAACAGTCACGTTCAATGAGTAGTACTTGAAACAAGGAAAAAGGTTTGAGAAGGCTTAACGTTACTGATCGCGGGTTTTAGGTAGCGATAGGCCAGTTAACACTAAGTTGAAGCAACAAGATTTAATCTTATTGCGAGGGTGTTTAAAGTCTACACGGTTTTGCTATCGGCAAGCCATACCCGAGAATATGTATCATTTTCTCTAAAACAGTATATCCAGTTGTATACCTCAGTTGGTAGTATGTAGTGACAATTCATAGTTATCGCAATAGGATCAAAAGTTATTACATTTTATATTTCATCTCAATTGCGTTGGCAATGACTGGAATTAATACGGCAGCATTGCATAAGCAAATTGCAGCGGCCAACAAGTTTAAAGTGTACGGACTGATTTGTAAGAACAATGGTATTACAGGAGTCCGTTTTCTGGTAATAGAATTTGTTGTGGCGCCACCTAGTGTTTGCGTTAGAAATGACCGAGTAGTGTATGTATTTCATTCTCACTCATAACCGAGACTAAAGAAGCAATTCGTTTGCTTTCCTTGTTCACGATTTAGCATTGAAAATTTTTCAGGAGTCCCACAAGGCAGCATTTTAGGTCCTTTACTTTTTAACTGTTTTATTAATGACATTAAAGATATTCGTTTTCAATGTTCTCACATATTTTATGCTGACGATTTAGTCTTGTATACTAATGACTCAGATATTAATAATAGCATTCAGCGTGTACAGAATGACATAACTCTCCTAGAACAGTGGTGCTCCGATAATGATATGACTATCAATGAAAAAAAGACCAAACTATGTATTTTTGGATCAGCTAGCCAACTTAATAGCAATAGGATGACAATTAATAATCTAGATGTAATAGTAAACAATAGCAAAATACCAAAATGTGAACCGTTTAAATATTTAGGTATAACACTAGACAATACGTTATCTTGGAAACACTTAATAGCCTGTACCACTAAAAAGGTCAACCAGAGATTGTATCAACTTAAAAAAATTAGGAAGGATATCACTAAAGAGACCTGTATCAAAATATATAAAACCATGATAACACCTCTGTTTGATTTTAGCGGTTACTTCATAAATGGTGCTAATAAAAATCTGCTTCATGGCCTACAAAAATTACAGAATCGGGGCCTAAGAATATGCATGAAAACAAAGACGGTGGATCAAAGTGTTAAAGAGTTACATAGTAAGTGTAATATTGATTTCCTGGACCAGCGAAGATTGTATTTGTTGTATGTGTTTATGAAACGTTTCGCCAGTGAAAACACGTGTAATGTTGATCCTAGAACACAAGCTCAATTCAAGAGACAGGTAAAACTAAAACGACCGAGAACATCTTTTTTCAGAAAAAAAAAAACCATTTATGAGGGAATGCTAGTATGGAACGATTTACCGTGTGAAGTACAAAACTGTTCAGCATATCTGTATAAAAAACATGTAAAGATGAAATGTAAAATGGTGATGAAGCAATAACTAGCTTCTGAAACAACCATCTATCTGGGACAAATATGTCAAGACCAAAAAATCATCTCATCCCATTACCCCCATCAACTGTATATTCTGTACACTGTAATATATTTTCATCATCTAGACAGAATTGTTCCTGTATAAGACTACACTATATTGTCATCAGAAGACACACAAAACCTGCTACCTCAGCAGACTGTCTTGTATCTATTCGTGAAAAAAAAAAATAATAAAAAAATATATGTGTAGAGGCATTATATAGATATATTTCGGGGTTAACATCGTTGTAGATATGTTACTGTTCATCTTTATATTATCAGTATTTCCCTTCTTTAGAGCATCGGCAGTACTCTCTCGCATACTGTCCACTTGTCCGGTAATTCTCGAATTTTCGCAAGTGCCTAGAACTAACTTGACCTTCTTTTTTTAGAGTACTGAAACTTGATAGCGTTCTACTTGCTCATACAAGCACATCTTTTCTTAGACAAACTGGAATGTTCCATGACAGTCCCATATCACGATTACGCAGGCTATCGACCTGCTGACATCACATTTTGTTTTTGACACTATCTTCAAGCTAAGAACAAACATTTTGAATAACAGCCCTTTTGCAGCACAAATTTGTACAGGTAGTTGCAAGGAGAAACTAAAGAGGATATAATATGTTAAGTCAACAAAGGCGGTTAGAATATATATGGTTATGATATATAATGATAAAACACAGTGTTTAAGAAAGGCTGTGATCATATATGACTTCTTGAAGAACAATGTTGTGTCATAAAAAGATTAAAGGAATTCCATCTTTCCTTTCTTAGAAACCAACGGGTGGGGGGGGGGGGGGGGGGGACATTTGAGATAACCGTCTTGGTGAGGTTCCCCAGATACTGATATCAGTCACCTGATAAAACAAGTTTAATTGGTGACATAATTCTGCTGGGAGAGTCGACTTTCACCTCGTTTCGACACTGAACATGTGAGACTGCTGTTGTGAAACTGTTGTGAGAGTAAAACTAGTAAAACTCTTTTGAGTCTGTTAGGGGATTGTTGCGAGACTGTTGTAAGACTGTTGTTAGACTTGTGAGACTGTTGTGAGACTGTTGCAAAACTGCTGTAAGACTGTTGTATGACAGTTATGGAGCTGTTGTGAGACTTTTGCAAGACTGATGTGGGACGTTTGTGAGACTGTTTTACAACAGTTCAGGTATTGTTGTGAGACTGTTTTGAGTCTATTGTGAGACTAATGTGAGACTTGTGCGATTGTTGTGAGACTGTGATGAAACTGTTGTGAGACTGTTTTAAGTTAATTGTGGGACTGTTGTGAGACTTGTGCAATTGTTGTGAGACTGTGATAAAACTGTTGTGAGACTGTTTTTAGACTTTTGCTTGTTTGTATGTTTGTTTGTGTAGTTTTATGTCTCGGTAGGCTAGTTACGTCCTTTTGAGACTGACTTATTGGTTAACCTATCTGGTTCTTGAAAGACTTTTGCGAGTCTGTTTTGAGACTGTTTTGACATTGTTGTGAGACTGTTGTGACATTGTTGTGAGACTGTTGTGACATTGTTGTGACATTGTTGTGGGACTTGTTGTGAAAATCTTGTGAGAGTAAAACTAGTAAAACTGTTTTGAATCTGTTCTGGGAATGTTACAAGACTGTTGCAAGACTGATGTGCAACCGTTGTGAGACTGTTTTAAGACTGTCGTGAGACTGCTGTAAGACTGTTGTATGACAGTTATGGAACTGTTGTGAGACTTTTGCGAGACTTGTGAGACTGCTGTGATACTGTTGTAAGGGGGTCACGCCCCTGTGTCAATCAGGATTAAAGGGGCGTGGTTAAACACCAAAAGACCAGCTCCAAGACAAATGTTGGTGCATGATATTCTACCATAAACCCATGTTATTCATATCGCCGAGGAATGCAGTGCCGAGCATGATTTATAGCACATTCCATTATTCTGATACCTAACACACAAATAGATTTAAGATACGTGGCGAAATACACTTCTAACACAAATATACAGGGATGAAAGTCGGGACTGATGAAAAAATCGGAAACAGAAACACAAAAAAAACTGGGGCGTATTCGGGGGGGGGAGGAGGTTTATGGAGGTTTATACACCGTTGGTGAGAGCCTGCTGCCAGAATTATCCGTCACTTCTTGGAATTTAGTTTCATTTTATGATTTTCATACTTTTATTTTATGATTTTCATACATATTGCAATCATATTTCAAGAAGCAGAAATTTCTGATTTCCGTCAATTGTCGGCGAACTTGCATCCCTGAATATATATGCGTGAACCAAAACTCCACTAAGAAATACTGACTAGAACCACTCACTTGCTGGAGTCTTTGCGCTTGCCCTCCTTTTCTGTTTTGTGCTTCTTCTTTTTCTTTTTGTGTTTAGATTTACGTTTCTTCTTTTTCTTGGAGATATTGCCGGACTCGACGTCTTCGTTCTCGCTGAGGGAGAGGGTGGAGGATATGTCTGACGAAGGGTCTGAGCTCAGGTCTGAATCAGCTCCCTCACTGTCGTCTATCTCACCTGGAGGAAACAGAATTACCTGGACTGTTGTCTCTGTGTGTTTGCTATTAGTTCATCTCTATCTCTATCTGTATTGTAACGGCCAAGAGGATGTTAAATTTGTTAACCATGGATTGTATTCCTTTTTCTGGCAGTGGTAGATCTAAAATCGCCTTATTATCCCTAATATTATAGGTCATACACTAATAACCCATGTAAGAAAGAGATTCCTAGACAATGTTTTGAAATGTATCATTCATTAAACCTGAATGATTCAGATACTCTTCATAGAGACCCAAGAAAAGAGCAGTTGATATTTAGTTGATAATTAAGCGAGAATGGTACTCCTAGACCATGTGGACTACTGATCACAGAAGCTCTACGGGACTAATCATGCATGGTCCCCCCCCCCCCCCCCTGCCTTCCACTTCAGCAATTGGGTATTAAATGAGAGGCATGTATGGCTATTATAAGATATAAGTATATGTAGGATAATATCGATCAATATGTTGAAAAGGAACACAAAGGTGTAAAAAGTTAAATCAAATTTCTAAACTTTACGCATACATAAACATCTGTATATTGGAGCAGGTAGAATATTCATAACAAGCAGCACAATAACCTGGATTTAGTTGCCTTGATTGCTCCACTACCTAGCATTACGGTGTAATCTGTAGCTGCATATGTCTTGCAATAGATGTCTTATCAACACCAGGTCTCACCCCCCACTTACAGGTGTTCCAGTTATCATAACAACTCATGTACAGTAAATCCCATCATCGTCTGCTTTAGTGAAAATATCATCAAAAAGATTCACTCACCGTCTTCGAGTTTGTCTGCTTTTCCTTCAAGGTCAATCCTCCTGCCCGACAGAATGAGTTCAGCACTCGTCTGAGAGATCTTGATTCCCAGTTTGAGTGGCCCTGTCTTCTTGCCCTTGAATTCGTCCCCGGCCCTAGCCTGGTCCACGTCCCCAATCTTATCACCAGTTATGCCTACTTTGTCTGGGACCATCCCCAATGTATCTCCAGCAACTCCCAATTTATCTCCGTATATGCCCACTTTGTTTCCAGCCACATCCACCTTGTTTTGAGCCACGTCGACTTTGTTCGCCGTCATGCCCAATTTGTTCGCGGCAACGCCATCGCTGTTCTTAGACATACCCATCTTACCAGTTAGGACGCCCAACTTGGCCGTCAGCATTGCCTTTCTTTCCTTGGTAACGCCCTCAGCATTCTTAGCCACAATTTGGACTACAAACCGACTCCCTCCAGCATCATCTTGGGATTTAGGATTCTTTGGTAGTTCTATTTTATCAAGCGCTAGTGCTTCCTCTGGAGGCTGAGTGGGCGAGGGAACAGTTTCTGTGAACTTACTAGCTCCACACCACATGGAATGAACAGTGGCGGATTCTGTCTTAGTGTCTATTACAGCTACGATGGGTTCCCTAGGAGCTGAGGCTAATGCTTCAGACGGCTTCACTTTGGCCTTTTCGTCAAATTTTCCATCATCAATATTTTTCACCACTGTGAACCCATTATTTTGCCCTGCTGAGGTCTGCCGGGGAACATCCCTCTTCGAGACATCGTGCTTTTCAAGTTGGGTGTCTTGAGCAGCATCCGCTAGCTTACTATCACAGACTGTCTTTGTCGACTTTTCATGTTCTTTAGCGACAGGTGCAGTGGATCGGGGTATAAATTTGGAGACTTTTACCCTCGTCTCAGTTTTTTGTTTTTCTCCACTGCTGCTTCGACGAGCCCTTCGATAGGGACTTCTACTCCTCTCTTTCCTTTTCCTGCCCCTCTCTTCACTCTTCTCCCTCTCTTTGTGTTTATGTTTATGCTTGCGCTTACCATCCCGCGACCTTTCCCGACTCCTACTTCGACCACGACTTCGTTGGCGACTACGACTGCGACTAGAATCATGACTACGACTGCGACGGCGACTACGACTACGACTACGACGCTTCTGCTTTTTCTTCTCCTTGTCCCGTTTCTTGTCTTTTTTGTGAGACTTGTGCTTGTGTGACTTTTTACTTCCCTCTTCAGCATTCTTGATGGCCTTTCTTTCTGCCTCCTTCCTCTCCTTGTCAATAGCTGCCACCTTCTCCGCCAGGGACTCGGGCGTCGTTGGCTCGGGCTTGACTTCCTCCTTGGGAACACATTTCACTTGTGGTTTCTCTTTCTTCTCTTTCTTGCTCTTTTCTCTGGACTGCTCCACTGCCTGCCTCTCGCGCTCAATAAGCGCCATCTTCTGGATGAGAAACTCTTTAAATGGGGCTGGGTCTTGTATAATCTCCTTCACATCCTCCTCCTCCTTCTCCAGCGACCTGTCCCTGTCCACCACGCCCGAATTCGCCGTTCCTCTGGCTGAATCTAAGCTCTGACGTTCCTTCTCAATGACGGCCATTTTCTGGACCAAGAAGTCTTTGAAGAGATCGTCAACGATTTTACTCTGTGCTTCCTGTGCTTCGGTCTTGGACACCTTGATTCGAGGCTCCCCCAGGACTTCCTCAGCCCTACCCGGCTTCGTGTTGGAAGAGCTTGCTTCGCTTGTGTTGTTGCCATGGTTACTTGCTTCGCTGGTCGCCGCGCTGACACCCGTCTCCGGACCCGCCGGGTTGAATGAGCACCTGTTGATTTTTATCCGACGCTTGGCTGGCGAAGCCTGGGACATGCTGAGGATGTTGCCTGTCCAAAGAAAGGGAAAGGAATAGATTGTTAAATATGATTAGACTCGATGGGGGAAATGCAGGCAAGTTCATGATGAAATGAAAAGTGATGCAATTGATTTGAACCATATGATTTGCTATCTTTTGCGATTTTCCTATACCCTCACGTTGACTTCCACATTATGACCCTATGATTCCTTTATGATTTCCCTCATAGTTTACATCATTTCTCTTCCATATGCATGGCTACCATCTCTGAAATTTGTATGAGTTCGCTGGTTACGTAAATTTCACGTGGCAGGGGCACAATAGAAGCTATATTTCTAAAAAAAAAATAGAAGCTATATTTTAAAATCCCAAAAGCAATATGTATGTCCACTAGCTCATTCGGCTTGATATGACCAATCACAACACAGCAGCCAAATCGTGTGCGTTGTTGATGCTCTTTTTTTTGTTGGCATGACGAAGTGATGTGTCTTGAAGTTCTGTCCGCACCTAATGGGTTTAAGCCTTGTATCATTGCTATAACCACATGGGGATGGTTCAAGAACATTTTGGCTGTTCTCTTGCTGGAATTCGCCAGGCTGCATGACAGTGGGTAAATATTGAACAACACACTGATATAGAACCGTATGGGGCCGTCCATAAATGACGTCATGCAGCAGGGAGGGTGGGAGGGGGAGTTCCAGTCTCCATTAGCCTGTAGTGCGACCGACTTTCAACAGACGGTCTGTAGAAGAGACTAACTCTCCCTGTCCAACAACGATAAGTGTTGACAAAGCACGGCAAGAGGGAGAGGGCTGGGGTCAAAAATAGCATGACGTCATTTGTGGAGAGCCCCTATTTAATTAGGCAGGGATGTCAGTTGGGGTCAGGGAAAAAAGTGGAAATATTTTTCATGTGGATTTCTCTGCCTCAGAGGGACCGGAAAGACCTGGATACTGTGTCCTTGACAGACATGGCGTCGGGCCGAGGGCCTGCGGGGAGGTTCAAACCACTGTTGTATTGGAGTAAATGAGGCTATATCAATATTATCTTTGTTTGACGCAATGAAAAGCAATTACATATACTGCATATGAAAAAGTGGATTTTCACAGAAAAATGGAAAACTGACATCTCTGTAATAATTACCAATTCAGAGGCGGTATAATTAATGGAGTAGAACTTGAGATAAATGAAGTCTGGAAGACCACCTGGTGTTCCCAGTTTTGCCGACTCATTTTGCGTTTTATTTTGTATATTGGATGTTAAAAGTATTATCCTACCCCTGATATAAAATCCCATAGGCTTAACATTGAGATTCCGTATGCCACGCTGACTGGCATACGGATGTTTGTATGCTACTAGGGGCATACGGAATTTTGATGATTTTCATTCATGATTTTGATATTAAAATATTGTAGAGAGGGGTAGGATTTACGATATTATATACTACGCATCAGTTAATCAGTGGATGAACTCAACACCAATACGATATGGAAATACCGAGACACCTGCTCGCTGATAACGCCTTAAGAAAATAGTCAGCTCCCTAAATTAGAAACAGAAACGTAAAACATATTGCAGCTGACGACATACTGGCTATCTAATCAGGCCTTGGTTTCAGGAGAAGAACCACACTCAATATCAGTATTGACGATGCAGACGATCAGGTACTAGGAGCAAATATAATACCAATTTACGATGGAAGCGTGGTGCAGATGTATAGACACATAGGGAGCCAAAGTGAACCCGCTGAAACCACAGATACCCGTTTACAAAACACCATTTCCGGTTGCCAGCAAGAACGAGGCTTAGTGCTAAACCTATGGTGGTTTGAGGCTAGACTTTTGCTTTCGGTCTCGTTTGTTACTTTTGAAGTGAAGTTTACTACTATCGTCTCTGAATAACTGTTTCGAAACTACGACGATAGCTGTTAAGTTTATTAAAAAAAAATTGGATCTAAAAGATTGATGAATGACACATATAATCTCGAACCTACATAGTCAAAGTACTGAGCGCCTACATCCGGAAATGGTGTTTTGTAAATGGGTATCTGTGGTTTCAGCGGGTTCACTTTGGCTCCCTATAGTGACTGGAACCTTTTTCAAACGAAGAAAATATTTTATTTAAATACTAGTTAACAGTTGTCAAAGCAAGCTACAGCCTGATGGGTCTAAGGGCGTTCAGTGATTAATGGTATTGGGATAAAGCTTCAATAATACTGTTATCAGAGTAATAAATAGAATGACCAAAACACCCAACACACATTAATCTCGAGAGATTGGAGCAGCCTGAAACCAGATTAAGGCAGGAAAATGCTGGATCCCTTTGCCAACTAGTTTTTTGTTCTAGTCAAAGCTCAGCTGACAAGTGGAGTGGTTTCAATGCTCGGCCAGTACTGATAGTTTCATAAGCAGTGTGATAGTATGGCATTCATAGCATAACAAAGTATAGCAGTAACATATAACACATGGAAGAGGTTACTCGAAATGACAGTAATTTTCACAAGAAGATAGAGTGTTTCGGTAAATTTCAGTTGCATTTGAGATTTTTGTCACAATTTCAACAGTTCAGGTAATAATAGCCTGTGGTGTTATGACATACCTCAATTCGACTCATTGCACATATAGGGTATCACCTCTTAAAAAGCGTGAAATTCAGCTTGAAAATGTGATACACATCTTTCTCTCCCATATAAAAAGATGCTACTATAACGGTGACAGGGCTGCCAAGACTCATGGATTTACCGAAAGACACACGAAAACGGGCCATTTCTCAGTCTCACGTTGTTTTTTTTAAATGATACTTTAAAAGATTTGTTTCTAACATTTTTACTTCAAAAGTTACAGCAACAGAGACTGTTTGTATGTGGTTTACCGTCCCAGGGGACCCTGTGGGTAGCCTACATAGGGACCATCAACGACTTAAGCTTTTCACTTTCGTATACTTGTGTGCAGAGTATTGGATGAAATATGACATCAATAAGTAACAGGCTTCCATACACCCTCTGAGATTATCCTAAAATGTAAAAAATAAAAGTGCTTCTAGGTGCTACTTCGCCCCATGGACACCCACGGGCATCATCCATTCACTTGGTCAGAGTGGATAATGTTCGTTCCTCACTAGAATACATGTATGACTACCTCTCAGTGTCTCACTAGGCAATATTTCACCAAGACCTGTCAGCCATACGGTGGCTACGTTTGAGTTGCCAACACATACATCTTACTTTGAGAATGGCCATCATAGAACATTGCAGTGTATTCATGGCCAAGTAAAATCCATACATTATTCAAAATGCTGGGATGCCAATGACAGAAATAATGCTTGTAAAACCATCTTATTGAGCGACAGGTAGACACGAGGGATCGCTACGTTCTGGATGCTACGGTCTGGAAACAACCATGACGTGGTTTTACCTGGGTACTTCCCGCCAGTTTCGATTCTCCCGAGATAGTATTAAAACAGACTGCGCATTAGCGTCATACTAAACGAAACACAGGACAGTGACAATGAGACGAAGCGAAAAGAGAATGGCGACCGTCAGTGACATTCAAATTGGTAAGCGAATACCTCGAGTTCTGTATAGTAACTTTTACGTTCGTGCTTCCCTGGACGGGAGACTTTAGAAAAAAAATTCAATGTGGTCGTGGAAGCGGTAGGGGTAAGCCAACCAGCCTTGTTCTACTCGGAATACCTCGATTTCTGTTCTTTTTTTAAATTGACATAAACATATAGGTTCATCTACTTCTATCTTATATCGTACACATGATGCCCTTAGTAAATGACTCGTAGATACTGAGGCTTAAGACGTTGAAATGGCAAGCAGCAAAATGTTTTTCATGTTTTCTCAGTCTCCCTGGGACGGTAAATTCTATATGAAAAATATTTCCCCTTTTTTTCATGACCGCAACTGACATCCCTGATTATATCATATTCTATAATATTCTAGCACAGATTTGGTGGGTTAAAGATACATATCGCCTCAGTAATACTTCAGATATGGTTTAGATAACACAGGAACACCACGTATAGCTGCACAATTAGCAGGCCTGGTTGTCATATGTATCTTTCTCTATGTGAAAGCCATGACAAATATCAACTAGACAGCCCGACTCAATAGCATGGAATCAAATATGCATTAGGCTAGACTGAATGTTCATTGTTTTGCAGAGTGATGGGTGAACTAAACAATGCACTGCTAGGCAGCACTGAATGATAATACAGTAAAACCCTGCTTAAGGGACACCTTCTGTTCTGAGCAAAGTTCCTCTTAAGCAGGGTCTTTAGTCTGTCGATGGTTAGGCTATGTAGTATATTATACCTTTATACAGATGATACTATGGCATAGAGACACTGTCCCGCCAGATTTGAATAGGTGTCTTTCCAAAGTGTTCCCTTAAGCAGGGTTAGGAAGCATTCTGTACTGAAATAAATATCCCCTTCAGCTGGGTTCAAATGAATTCTTAATAGAGGGGAAAAATTTCCGTTCCACGCAAATTGTTCCCTTAAGTGGGATGTCCCCGAAGCAGGGTTTTCTGAACATAATATTGGTAGGGTTGATTTTACATAACAGTATTTTGTCTCTCTATTTTGTCAGGTGCTAGAGAACTGAAATTGACAGTGGAGCATCATTCCCGGGAGTCAGTCAGCTTCCGGTGGACCTCTGTCCCAACGGCCAGTGGATACAGTGTTAACGTCAAAGTAAGAAAGGTTTATTGTTCAAATTGTGCAGAATATCGCTGTTAAATTTAAAATCATGTTCTCCCAATTTTCCCATATATAATATACAAGTAACTAATATATAATAAAACTGGACAATATTATATTGATGTGGATTCTTAGATCACTTATCCTTAATACGTAAATACAGTATAGATACAGCTAATTGTGCATCATATTTTAGGACCTGGTGAGTGGAGTTACAAAATGGACTGGGCAAACATATAAATCTCATCTGCATCTACCCGTCAGGCTCAAACCCGGTCACACTTACAGTGTCAAAGTCACAGCAGCACCGGAGAGTTTCGTGACTGTTACCTTCAGAGCTGGTAAGTGTCCAGTTTCTCTTGGTGAACGAAAGAGAACCCAACTCAGGATCGGTCTGCTTGTAGTAGTGGGACCCTACGCCTGCCTTATATTGCTGCTTCACTGAAGGGTTGGGAATCAACTGAGGGAACATATATCAACAGTTCGGGTCTGCTCATCTATAAGGATTTTACAACATGCTGCTGTATGTTGGAGACCGGAGGCTGTAATTGTTGTTGTTGTTGTTGTTGTTGTTGTTGTTGTTGTTGTTGTTGTTGTTGTTGTTGTTGTTGTTGTTGTTTGGGTAGTTTAATCTCCAATATTTTCTATTAGACTTATGGAGGCTATAAACCTAACAATCATGACACCCCAGACCAGTTAAGGCCATCACAGGCATTACTGCCAAATTTTCTGTTTTGTCTGGTATAAGCATAAATTGAATTATAGATTTTTATAAACCATGATAACTAACAACTCCGAATCACAAGATTGCAATTACCTTCTCTCTTTTTATAACTTATCCCTAATAAATAACATCCCGTCCTTGATTTCAGAATTCACTAGAGCGGAGCTGAATGAGCTTTTCCAGAAAGCCACACATTTTATACAGGAAAGTGATAAGATTGGCTGGGCCCCTGTCCATTGGCTATACCGCAACAAACCATCTAGTTACTTCCTAGATATCTTCAACAATCATAAAGGAGTAATGAAGGTCTACACCAAGGACAACAACGGTGATCCCGCGTCTATAATCAACGGCATGATCAAAGGACTTTTCTTCGCCACCCATGTACACCCGAAAACCCAAAAGCCACCACGCACATCCGTCTTCGGGGAAATACGGCTCTTGGTGCCAGCACAAGTGTTTCTATGCAAAGATTACGTCAGATTCTACTTTGCCGACTTTTACTGCATCCACACTTTGCATTACGTCACGATCGTGGTCACTATGAGAGGGTCGGAGACGGACAAGTTCTGCAGCGAGAAGCTCAAGGAGCTGGACCCCGTTGACAACGAATTCCTGGTACGGCGTCAGTGCCGTGGGGCAGAACTGAGTGTGACGACCGCAGTGACAGTGGAGTTGCTCTACACAGAAGACGTGGACTTTGTAGAAGTGACGGCCTGCGGTGCGTATTTAAGTGGGGTACGATCTTTTGGCACGTCTACGCCCGGCGGACTCCCGAAAAACTCCAAATGCAAGCTGTGCAACTTAGACCCAGCGGACGAGCCATAGACTTGTAGTTGTGAGACGATGTTTAAGATAGCCGAGCTGTACATATGCCACCTGTTATCTATTTTATTCTATTTGTTTGTATTATTTTTCTTGTATTCCTGTGCAAGCTTTCACATGGTATACGTAGTTGCCATAACTCTCATTCCTAATAAGTTTGTAATAATTCAAGCAAAATATTTATGGTGATTGTCCCAGAATCCTGTCTAGTGGATAAAGGGTTTGTTTATACTTTTGTATCAGTTAAAAATTTATGTTACCCGATTGAATATGAGGCGTTGTTTCACCATTCGTCCCCGTGTGAAAATTTCAAATATAAGCTAGTCCTACATATAATTTACGTCTATTTATCTATTTATGTTGTATTTTATCTGGATTGATTACGAGATACCCATAGCTGGATCTTTCGATTATGTGCAATAATATAAACACTAGAAGCCAATATCATATATGGTTAGTGTGTCTTTTTATGTGATTTTTAAGTATTTATAACGTATGACGACTGCATTGAGTCACCAGTCACTAAAAATAATATATATATATATATATATTGAAATAAATGTGACTACATTACATGACACGAGAAAATGTGACATTATGAAATAAAATTTCAATAAAGCTAATAGTGTTGTTTTTTCCTATTTATAATCGGGTATATGAGGTTCCTGAAACAATATGGGATTGATATACACAGGTTCTATTGAGGTTTTTGAAGAGTGAGGACAATATTTCTGTGTTTTATAAAAACGCTGATTTCAAAGAATTCCTGAACTCTGATATGAGTGTGGTACTCCTAAATTATATCATCAGATGAATTAATGGAATACTATATGCCGTCTGTACCACTCTGCCTATCTGTCATTAAAAATAAAAGTGTCTGATTTGATTCATTGGGAGTTTGTAGGTTTTCTGATTCTGTCTTTGGATGAAAACATTTAATAGGTTGGGGTATTAACCATATATACAGTTTTATGGTGAATAGTCTGTAGTATGGGAGAGCAGATAATGAGGTACTGTAGCACTGTCTTACTAAAGCTAGCAGCATAATTACAGGTTTGCTGCAGAAGAAGCTATTGAAATCCTTAATCTATTTAATTTATATACTGAGCAATCTGCAACGTCAGTACAAAAGAGGTTTTGGAAAAAGTAAAAACTAGTATTCGAAAAGTTGTCTGATGAGAACATAAGGCCAATGACAAAGAAATGAACGCAAATTTTACAGGAAATTCCTCAAATCGCTGCAATAGTGTAAACCTAAGCAATAATGAATCAAAATGCATATTCCTACTCCCATTCCTCATAGAAAACTTCCATCATTCCAAGTTCAAGAAAGAATGGGAGTGTAAATAATAGACATGTGACATCCACAGAAAACAGTATCTTCAACCTCTCTGACACCTATACAGCACTTGCAGTCTCTGCGATAGTTTCTCTGATGATTGTAGGTATTGCTGCATTAGTACGATAGTGACTGACCTATCTGTAATAAAAATGGCCACTGCAATAGCTCCTGCGATGTTATTTTTACATTAATACAGGCATGGGACTGGGAAACTGGAAAAAATCCTAAAAAATTGACTTGGGATTTGAGGGCCGCCTAGGGTCCAACACACTCGAGGGACAGTGCTCGAGGGGACCCAGGGGGCGAAGCCCCAGGTAGATATTTTGAAAATTTCCATGACTCTTAGTAAGGTGGGCCAGATGGTGGTGCACAGGTACCGCCCTCAAAGCAGTGTGCTGTTCCAGGAACTGACAGCTCACCTGCATCATGAAAGCCAGGGAAGCCACGATGGCTTGGATTCATGGGTTGCAGGGATCAATCAGGGATTGGTTCCACATAGTAAGCATGATGTTGAGCAACTGCTGCTCATGTAATAGTCTAACCGATAGGGGACGGGGTCGTTTTGGGGTGTGAGAATCAGGATGGGGAGCTGGGCTCAGGTAACGACAGCCAGGGTAGAGGCAGAGAGAAGTGATTAACGGTTGGAAACCATAGCGCAGCGGTGGTACACAGATGGACTATGTGTATTGAATTTGACATGTTGAACACTGGTCAGGTGGACAAGTTAATGAAGATCTCAGCGTGAATTGGTGTCCATGGTATACCTAGAGAACGGGCAAAAAATTCCGTTTAGTTCCTTTATGTTTTTGGAGGGTGGTATTAGAAAGATACCTGACGACATGCAAAATACTGCTGGTTTCCTGTTTCATGATTCACTGCAAGTGACAGTCGAAACTCTGATTATCAGGCCAAAATTTCTGGAGTGTGGGCTATAACTATTAGCACACCGCCACTTTTATCAGGGATGTCAGTTGGGGTCAGGGAAAAAAGTGGAAATATTTGTGGATTTGTCTGCCTCTGTGAGACCAAGAAGACCAATAATATGTCCTTGTTGGCCATGGCATTGGGCTGAGGGTCTGTGGGGAGGTTCAAACCACTGTTTTATTGGTGTCAATGAGGCTAAATCAATATTATCTTTGTTTGACACAAGGAAACTGAAAACGAAAAAGTGGATTTCCACGGAAAAGTGGAAAACTGACATCTCTGTTTTATGCAGTACTGAGTCCACTGTAGACCCTTTGAGGGTGGTACTTTGACTGGCAACCTGGGCGCCACCAGCGGGCCTACCTTACTAATCTTAAAACTAAAACTGTGATTTAAAACCATCTTACAAGCAAATGTTCACAGCCAAAGGGTAGGCTCAAACACTTTGCGTTGCTATATCTTTGATTGGGTATGGCTCTTTCCCCACCTGGTAGGCTGTGGGATGGGGAGTTAACTCAGTCGTTAGGGCACTGGACTTGTAACCCCAAGGTTGTAGGACTCTGTAGGTTCGAGTCCCACCCCTAGCAGTGGTAGATTTACTGCTATATCAAAGGCCAATCCTTCTCATACCATGTCTATGTGGTGTGGGAAGTAAAAGAACTCTCACCGCTGTAAATGTGTAGGGGTGAGATTTCTACCTGGATTCATCACATAGATTTGATCACCACCCTTGTGGTGTTGAAAACCTTGAGAAAGTCTGGTAAGGACCTATAATGGTTGACTGGACATTAAATCAAATCAAACAAGGCTGGGAATCAGGGATGCCAGTTGGGGTCAAGAAAAATTCCTACATGGGGACTGAGGCCAGTCTATGTATGGATCACCTAAAACGCACAAGGTGTATGGGGAATACCCATCACTCTCCTAGCAGATCCTTGGGGCATGGACTGGCAGTATAGGATAGCTAGATATCTGCTATGAGAGTGGGTGTATGCGTAGTTCTGCACTAAATGAGGTACTATTCAAAGAAAACCATTTAAGCAAGATTACCACACATAGTTCAGTTCTATATTCTGCAGAATATCTTTACAAGTTCATTAGGCATTCCTCTTATATTTCCTTTTAGACTTGGTAATGCTTTAATAGCTCTATTCTCACATGACACATTTTAAGCCAATCAAATGTCATTATTCAAGTTTGCCCTTATCCGTAGGAGCATTTCCTACAGGAATCCTATCATTCTACAGCTCTAGGTTGGGGCACTGGGATCCATAGGCCCTCTAACTGAGTGTGCTCTGGGTAACTGAATTCAGAAAGATTACAGAACAAGTTCATCTAACATCTAGAGTTTAGGAAACCTGGAGTTTATTCTCAAAAGATACAATTTCTTGAAATTTTAATATCTTTGAGACTAAAATGAAAATTCTACATGTAGGCAAAATCCTATAAGCTGGCATCCCTGGGGAATGACCTTTTGGCTCATGACAGGGCCATGGATTTTACACTTTCTAGAAACATTTGACAACAGGGCATATCTAGCCTTTCAGGAGTTTCTAGAAATGTTCTGACTGTGGGGCATACTTAACCTTATCGCGCCGGGTACCCACGGCAGGGGTACCGGGTACTAGTACCAGTGAATGCTGCTAGAGGCCGGGTATATAGGCCTATTGTGAACATTTTGATCTTTGTATCACATGACCTATCACGTGATACTTAAAACCATTTTCTATTTCAACTGAGATATCAAATATGATATTATAGCTATATTCTGTGAAAGTTTCATGTTTATTGAGCCATTATTTACAATTTAATTTTAAAAAACGAATATTTTGTAAATGATGCCTCAAGGCATCACCCAGCCAGCCCTGGATGATGCCTCAAGGTATCATCCGGCCAGCCCTGGTTGATGCCTCAAGGCATCACCCGGCATGAATTGGTTAACCTTTCGGGGTATCAAACTAGCCCAAATTGTAATATACAACCATACAATAAGAAATATGGATAATTTCATGAACCAAACCTGTCAGGAATGAATTGTGCTTATTTCATAATAGAATCTTTTTTATATTTTTAAAAATGTTACCTGTCGAAATAAAATTTTATGTTGTTCACATGGACTTAGAATGATTTTAAAGGAATTCATCACAGAAATAAAGGAATTTTGATGGTTTTGATGAAAATGAAGGAATTTAAAGGGACGGTATAATCACTGCAACATGTGTCAGTCTTTTAAAGGGCTGATTCCACCAACACGATGGATTTCTCGTGATATATCTTGGTATATCTTGTAATATCTTACAGTGTTGAGCTATGTCATACCTCCGTTGTAGCAAGATGTAACCGTGCAGTGTCGGGTTAATGTTTTGCTGCTCCACCACCGCAACACCTCAAGACACATCACGACAAATAGGTACACGATTATTCAAACCTAGCCCGACTTAGCATGACAACAAATTGTGACCAATCTTGCTATATCTTGTGTGCTGGTGGATTCAGCACTTAACCCTTGGCTTTTGGTAGTCAGTCGTGGAAGCTACATGGTTGGGCTCCAAGGATTCACTGACGTACCTTTTCACAGTGTGGTAAACATAAACGTGAAATTAGATATGGGACCGACATAGCTCATTCCAGATTACTGATGTCAACGAATGTTATTTCATGGAATAAGTGTCTATGCAAATGACGCACCCACTCTTCACCTCATTAAATTCGCTACTTCACCGACTGATCCGACCTGGCCTTAGCCCATAAGACAGCGACATTTCCCACCGATTGTCACCAATCCGATAGACAATAATGTTGAAGTCTTATACCCTCATGTATCAATATGGCATTTCTTCTTGGTCACACCTCCTCCCTTTATAACCTCGTAAAACGAGCCGATTGAGATCAAAGCGAGCGGCCGGGAGCCGGGCCCAGTTGGGCTCTGGGCCGGGTGGCCTTAATAGACAATATTACAAAATTTATTAACTTCTGTTTATTTAGGATATCAGAAAACGGTTTCCGGATCTATAATCGCCTATGTCCCCCTACAAATCGATATAAAACACTTTTACCAGGTTTGGGCGTGGTTTTTGAGCTTCCGCAGAGCATAGCACTTTCCAGTCTTAGGAATAAGATATATTACAGTATATAGTAGTTAATGTTATCGTCTAGTGGGTTAGAGAGATTGGTCTTGTCGGGTGGGAGGGGGGCAACCAGCAGGTAGTTCTTTATATTCAGTGTTTGGCTTTTAATTGGAATGTCATTTCATTTCCATTATTGTGGTCCCCTTATCTTGGTATCTCGGGTAAGGCTTTTAAGTATTTTTAAACGAGTGTTTGGATTGACATATTTTCAACTCTTCTGTCTGAGAGTTACACAGGTGTTTACCTCTGTAACTGGGAGATTTTTTGAAAAACTCAGTTCTTGGTCTGTGCATCTTGAAAAGTAATTTGTTACCGGAGTGTAAGACTCTGGTTGGTTCATTTTCTCTATCAGAACAGCCTTCATTACCCTCCTCTCCAGGTTTAGGGTCATGAAATTCCTGATCATTAATGGGACCAATCTCTCTAACATATATTCGTCTCATATAGGTAAGGGTGATTTCTGCCCTTCTCCGTTCTAACTTGGGCGTTTTTTGTTCTTTGGTGAAGTGCGTCAGCAGTGTGCACTATGGCGGTGTCCCCCATCACTATTCTCAGTGCCCAGTTCTAGAGTCTCTGCAGCTTTACCAACATAACTTTATTGGCACCTTCAAGCAGTATACAGGCATAATAGAAAATGGGTAAGATTGCAGTCTTGTAAACTTTACAGGCAATCTGCTCAGTCATAAAATGTCTATTTCTGCTCAAAAGGAAGAGTTTGTGTGATACTGTGTGGTATTTGTCTACACTGTTTCTCTACATTTAGGCACGAGTCTATCTGGACTCCTAGGTATTGATATGTTTCAACTCAAATACTTAGTCTTTGATACGTTCTGTGTGAGTATGTTATCTTTACACCACATGTTAAAGGAGTTTAAAGCACTTTGTATTCTATTGATAACTACATCTGGGTTTCTATCTGAGGTAGTCATCACCAAGTCATTGGCGTAAAGTACACTGGCTACATTTTCCAGTACAGACAACACATCATTAATATAGAAAATAAACAGCAGAGGCCCCAGAACCGAGCCCTGAGGCACGCCATATTCCACCCCCATCCAGTCTGATTTTACTCCTCCTATTCTTATGCGTTGTTTACGTTCACTAAGATATGACCTAATCCAATTTTCAATATTACCAGGCAGTTCCAAATTTGCAAGTTTACAGAGTAGTCTCCCATGATGCACACTGTCAAACGCCTTCTTTAGATCAATGAAAACAGTACAGGTCAATTCCTGAGAGTTGCGGGCTCTATAAATACCTTCTACAACATCATATATCGCATCTAAAGTGCCCCTGTTACTGCGGTATCCGAACTGAGTATCAGATAAAATGTGGTTGTTTTCCAGATGTGAGGACAAAATAGAGTGAACAATTTTCTCACCTACTTTACCAGGGGCTGGTAAGAGAGATATAGGTCTCCAGTAAGCTGGGTTCTTCAAATCTCCTGATTTAGGCAGCGGAGTTATGTCAGCGACCTTTCACGCCTCTGGGAAAACACCACTACTCAAGCTACGATGATATAAATATTCAAGTTCGTCTAGGGTTAATAACATAAATTCTTTTAATACACTTATTCTAATGTTTTCTAACCCGGAGGGCTTGCTGGTTGATAACTCATTTATTAGTTTATACAGTTCTTCTTTATCCGGTTCGAAATCAACACAGGGCTCAGTTATATCGTATTTTGTTATGCTATTGTCAGACATACAATTGTTGAGGTTTAACTTTACTGCCAGCTTCTCTCCTATTGTTCCAAAATAGGTGTTTAGAAAATTGGGGAATTTATCGATCGTGACTTAGTCTCCATTCTCAGCACAAAGTAGTGGCGGGTCAGCAGTTTGACGTGGTTTCATAAGTTTATTGATTTCAGCCCAGAATTTCTGTGGTTTATTTGAGTTTTCTTCAAGCTTGTCTGCGACTAAATCAGCTTTTGCTTTCCTAATTAATGATCTGACTAGTCTCCTAAGGCGTTTCGCTCTTTCTAGATTTTCTGTGTTATTTACCTCTAGATATTCCCTTAAAGCTAGATTACGTTTGTGTATGAGTGATCGAATATCTGGGTTCATCCATGGGTTCCCGCGTTCTTAAAGAGTGTGTTCCACCAACTAGGTACCGGTGTTATTTCGATGCTAGGCCTACCTCTCAGCTGGCTCCTTTAGTCCAGCCAACAAAAAGAGCTAATATTTACCATCTCTTCCATCATCTCATCTCATTCTAGTTTGCCAACCACCACAAAGCGCCGCTACACCAACAGCAGGAGCCTGATAGATGCAGGAGCAGTGAATCGACAGTAGAATCATCTGGTGGAAGTTGACCGCATTATGCTGCTAGCCGAGTTCCCACTCATACGATAGGGGCACATCAAGTCAGACAAGTGGCTTAGTGTCTACCATGTTGTGATTTATATTGAATGGTGATCGACAGCTTGTTGATTTCCAATGAATACTGCGGTTAATGGAATAATTGAAATCAATAAATATAAGTGTTGATGTTAGGAATATTTGTAGGACACTCTGGTACCAAAAGTCTGGCCAGACTACCAAAACTGTCTGAACTTTCAGCCTCTGCTCATGGGTTTGTGGTTGCTGGGTATGATCCGGAATCTTGGACCAAGTCTATTGCTGTGGAGGGGGGAAGCAGTCGACGCAGAAGCCATACTCCCATCAAACCCACCAGCTCTTCAATTTTCCACTGAATACTGCAGTCAACCCAACATTTAAGGTAAATAAAGATATGTGTTGATGGATGTTAATAATTCTGGTGCTAAAATTTTAGCCAAACTATCAAAATTGTCCAAACCTTTGGCCTCCGCTCATGGGTTTGCAGTTCCCAGTTATTACCCAGGATATATATGGCCGGATCCATGGCAGTGGAGGCAGGGAAGCAGTCAACACAGAAGCCACTCTTTCATCAAACCTACCAGGGTATCAGCTGGCCATGGCTCAGAGCTGGCAAAACTAGAAAATCAGTTTCTGCTGGCTGGCTGCCATGACACTAGGCCGGCAAGGATATGCAAATATTTCAGTACCTGGAGAACTGAGCCCGCAGGAGAACTGAGCCAGACGTGCGAACTGAGCCCGCAGGAGAACTGAGCCTGGGGTTGAGATTCAGATGTGCGAACTGAGCCTGCAGGAGAACTGAGCCTGGGCCCACCGCTAATTAGCAAGTTACTCTGTACTACCGACTAGACTAGTATATTCATATATATATATAGATTAGTATATTCTTTATAGGATGGAAGTTGTACATGATTTTGATTGTTTACTTTAAGACTAGATCTGTATTCGCAAGAGCGATAATAGGTGCACCTAGCGATCGGCAAAATGCGTGACAGAAAATGGCATGTTATCATTTGTTGTCTTTCTTGAATGAAAATATAACCATACCAACTGCATTGCGGTAAATAGCTATTTTATGGTCGTTTTCTTGTATCTCTACTTCAATTATAAGCGAAATTATGAGTTAGTCAAAGATATTTGCGGGTAGGTTGGCATGACATGCCGCGATTCCGCACTCGCGGACAACTTCGGAACCGAAAACGGCAGATTATGAATTGATCTCTTATCTAAACCACAATTTAGACTTACCGACTGGTATCGTTATGTCCATAGCTATTTACTAGTCTTTATCCCAAGATTCTACGTTCATTATTCGTTCCTACATGAATTATTTACAGACTTATGATATAAATTCGATAAAAAGCGGGGCGTCCAACCGCGAAAAAGCGGGGCGTCCGTCGGTCAGTCGCTGAAAACGGAGGCGTGCTGGCTTGCAAGCGGGGCGTCCAGAGACCGTTTAGAAATTGATTTACAAGAGGGAACTTATGATAATTCGACGTTTCCCGTTGCGGAGTTTGCCGCGAGCGTGACATCGCGGTGTGCCAGTTTTTTAAATATCCTTAGTAACACGCTACTACAGCCCAGCACTGACTGAGCCAGGCTCACTTCTCTTGGAGGCTCAGTTCTCCTGAAGGCTCAGTTCGCATTCACACCTCTGGCTCAATTCTCCTGCAGGCTCAGTTCTCTTGTATTCAATATTTCAGGTGGTTTGAGGCCGGCTATTACGCCTGGGGTACCGGTATGCCTTGGGTGGTGGAAGAGCGACAAAAATGATCATTTGATCCGACTTGTCTTGCAGTTTCAGATCAAATGATTTTGTAGTAGTCTCAGTTTAGACAAAAAACGCGATGTCAACAAATCTCCAAAACAACCGATTATATTCGTTGCACAATCAAAAACATCAGAAAGGAAGCCTGTTATAAATTGCTCTTACTTAATTACCGGCACATACTTGTATCAATCCCTGGACAGCTAGTCTAGCAACCACCAACACACAAGATCTAGCGAGATTAGCCATGATATAGGTGTCTGGATAACTCGGGCTAGGTTTGAATAATCGCGTCCTTATGAATAGTCGCGGTGTGTCTTGAGCCTGAGGTGTCGCGGTGGTGGAGCACCAAAACATACAACCCGACACTGCTACGTTTTGCGACAAAGTAGGTACGACATATCGCGAGACTGTAAGCTATTACAAAATATACCAAAATATATCACGACAAATCCATCGTGTTGGTGGGGTCAGCCCTAGGAAGATGGGCCCCTGATACAGCGATGTACAGTGTGTGTTTAATATCTGATTCAATTTCAACGCAGGCACACCGGTGTTAGGTATCCTCCATCTGTCTGGGTTTTGTCGGAGATCTAATTCTAGTATCTGTATCTTTAACCTGTTCTATATAGGTGTGCTTCGTCAATACATGTAACATTTCTGAATATACGCTGCTTAAGGCTATTTATACTAGCGTTAATGTAGATTCAATCCTGTTTTTTTTTCTGTTTTGAGACACTCGTGACTAAATTCAAGATCTACGACTACGGTACCACGGAGCAGTGAGCGATAAACAGTCAAGTTGAATGGTAGTTATAGATGGACATCCCTTATTCGATACAATAACGTGTATATCTTTTCAGATATCGGGACTCACCTCTAGATTTCACGTAATGGCAATATTCCACGAGAGTGCTGGTACCATCTTTGAGTAAAATAAATGTTAATAATGGTCTACAAATTGTAGAAACCCTTCCCTGGGCCAAAAGCGCAGTATCTTCATGTAGTGCTAGAGGGCAGCACTAGTACCAGCATTATTTACGACTATCGGCGCCTGTCTCTCTTTTATTAAGATAAGTCTCAAATATCCATGATATTTACTTCTTTCGTCCAACATTAGCTAATCATCTGAATTATACAACATTAGACTCTCTCCCTTAGTACCTGCAATACTGTCGTAAAATTGGGAACACACTGCACACTGCACCGCTAGAGCAACCTACAGAAACTGGTTTTGCGGTACAATAAACCGGAGCGGCGCAGTGTGCCCTCTATATTATTACGTCAGCAGAGGATTCCCCCATCTGTCGACCAAGGCTCTCGACTCTGGCCAAGTCAACAACAACGAGTACCGACTGTGGCAAATCTACTTTGGAAACCTAAAAAGGTGCGTAATTCTTGAGTTCCTAGGGGTTCCTTCTGGGCGGTATATTTCCGTAGGTATTCATCTGTGAGGTTCATTGTAGACGCATAGCTGAAAATGGTTTATACAGCTCCTTTTTTATATGAGTAACTCAGTCAAAAGAGCCTAGGCTAGATTCTAGTCTCAACGGTATGATGAGTAGTAGTAGAGGCGGACGAGGTAGGGGCCAAAACGATGATTTGGGTTTGAGGGGTTGTCAATCAAGCCGGGAAGTGTACCGGTATGAGATCGGGAAGTTTTTATTCTAAATTACTACCAATAAGTAGTTATATGAATCACCAGATGACGCCACTGAGTGTAGTGCTCACCCTAGTCCGACGAGTCAGACCCTATACACGAGTATTACTATTAGGATTTTTTATTCCATTGATTGTTGTCTATCAGAAACTGAGATTGTAAACCAGCCGCAGCATCTGAAATCTCAGGCAATCTGAGAGATGTATGTTCTGATAAATCAAAAAAAACCCAAAAAAAACCTCTCTTAGGCCACTCAAAAAAAAAAAATTGTTTCTCATCACCAAGCCATGAAAAATATGACGAGGGCGCTTTTTTTTTTTTTTTTTTTTTTTTTTGTCAGGGTCAGAGATGACTTTTGAAGTGTAATAATATGGACTTCAGACACTTATTTAGGTCATATCTTGCAGTCTCACTGTAAGTTCCTAATATCTCACTCATTTTACTGTGTGTAATGGGAGATTATGTCACAGATGTTAGCCCAATAGTCAATGTGATGGGTGAGATAAATTCCTACATATTTTTTCCGCACACCTTTTCAATTATTTTGACAATATTTAGAAAGTCTATGAATTTTGTCGCATTCCTCCTCCCCTGCATGGGAGTGCCTTAAGGCATTCATCGTCCCTGCCTGGGAGTGTTGGAGTGTGTGGGAGCGTGTCAGGCTATCTTAGCATGCTGCAATAGTGGAGGCAGGCTTCCGACAAGGGCTTAAGGAGGGCGTCCACCAACCAGGACAAGGCTACGACAATGGCATTCCGACAAGGTCCACGACAGGCCTACGATTGGTGGACTTGGCGCAGCCTTGTTGTGGTTGGTGGACCCCAGTTCCCGACAAGAGTCTATGACAAGGCCATGACAGGCTGCGACAAAATCAAACATGTTCGATTTTTCCTACAACTGGACCTTTGTCATGGAGTGTCATGGCGTGTCAGGAGCGTGTGGGGTGTCCCAGGAGCGGGGTTTTACTCTAAAGGGGGGCGTCCACCAACCACAACAAGGCTACAACAAGTGCCGACATGAAAGTTGCAATCGCAGCCTTGTCGCAGCCTTGTTGTGAGAAGAGCAGTGTCGGGACCGCATGGCGGGCGTGTCATAGACGTTGCTGGTTGCCGTAAAAAAGGCGCCCACGGTTCCGACACACTACGACAGTGATATCGAGGAATTCACAACACTCCACGACAAAGGTCTAGTCGTAGCAAAAATCGAACATATTCGATATTGTCGTAGCCTTGTCGGAAGGCCCCCAACAAGCTTCATGTCGCAGCCTGTTATGGCCTTGTTGTAGCCTATTGTCGGGAACTGGGGTCCACCAACACAGCAGTGTCATGGCATGTCGGGAGCGTGTGGGGTGTCCCAGGAGTGGGGTTTTACTCTAAAGGGGGGCGTCCACCAACCACGACAAGGCTACGACAAGTGCCGACATGAAAGTTCCAATCGTAGCCTTGTCGCAGCCTTGTCGTGAGAAGAGCAGGGTCGGGACAGCGGTGTCGTGGCGTGTCGTAGACGTTGCTGGTTGCCATAAAAAAGGCACCCATGGTTCCGACACACTACGACAGTGATATCCACAACACTCCACGACAAAGGTCTAGTCGTAGTAAAAATCGAACATGTTCGATATTGTCGTAGCCTTGTCGGAAGGCCCCCGACAAGCTTCATGTCGCAGCCTGTCGTGGCCTTGTTGTAGCATTTTGTCGGGAACTGGGGTCCACCAACCACAACAAGGCTACGACAAGGCTTCCAATTGTAGAGCTGTCGTGGACCTTGTCGGAAAGCCATTGTCGTAGCCTTGTCGTGGTTGGTGGATGCCCCCCTTAATTGGTTACATGACACCACTTGATGCATAACTTTTGCCAACCATATAACCATAATGAATGGATTCCTTACATCAGGAGCTTTAATTTGATACCAAATACTCATATTTTTCATGATTTCTATCAAATTTTCATCTCATCTATGAAAAAAAAAAAAAAAAAAATCTTCTAAAAACCTTTTTGCTGACGCGCGCGGTGATGAGAAACAAGTTTGTTTTTTTAAGTGGCCTTAGGGTTTTTGGTCAAAACACCCAACATATACACTAATATTAATAATTAATACGGTACTATATTGCTCTGAAACTTGAGGCAGCCACTGTCACTCTAGACAAAACATGTATTACTGATTATAATCCATTATCTTTTATAATTTTCTAATTCTAAATGTCTGGTACCTCGAACCCTATCCACTAGTTTTTATTTTGTGTTTATACAATGATTATTAAAGTAGTTATGTCCCAAAATGTTAAGGGGGGGGGGGGCGGACGCGCCGAGGCCGGACGCGCCGAGGGGCCGGACACGCCAACACGGCCAGGGGCCGGACGCGCCGAGAGGCCGGAACGATCTGGTACCGTATTGCTCTAGTCATGGCAATAACCTATAATTAAACAATAAAACATTCCTTCTTCTTTTTCTAAACGAGGTATTACTCATAATTAGCTATGCCAAGATATCATAACCATACCCATAGTGGTTTAAGTTTTTGGCAAAAAGGAAATTCTGTGGTAATATAATATGTTACTTCTAACTCAGTCTTTTAATACTAGTATTCCTATCGGTGAGACAAGTCATTGCTGGAAAGTCTTTCGATAAAATATATAAATTATGACTTAGTAATGATATTACGTTTTTCATCTTTGCTCTATAAAAATAATATTAGGAAATGTCCTTACTGTGGTACAAAATGTTTCTTTTTCGAGGTCATTCATCAATTTCATAGTATGGGCAGTATTTAATAGACATTCGGACGCAGGTATATGATAATATATAGAAACAGGATTCCTGTGGAGTAAGTTTCAGGATTACCAACTCGTTTCGCCGGAGGTTTAATCCGAGTTCGGAGAACGAGGTTTAAACCTCCGGGGAAACGAGTGAGTTCGATGTCTCGCTAACATCCGGCCGCCATTATCCATCCGCTAAGACCTTAGGCGTAACGTGCGTTACTCCTCGGCAGTGCCGAAACCATAGTTACCGGATATATAGCAACATGTGGTAATCACGTTAGTTACGACAGTAGGTATATAGTAATATATTTAACAGCACTTTCCAGTCCCGTAAATCTTTGTTAACATGCCAAGACATGAGATCAGTAGAGTTGGCTATGGTCTGCCCAGGCTAGGGCCATGCTCTATGAGCTGGAACCTCCAAGTCTTCCTTGAGTGCTGGCTCTGCTCGGCTCAGCTCTGGCTCTGCTGGTGGGTCCTCCACCAGCGGTGGGTCCTCCACCAGCAGTGGGTCCTCCACTGGCGGTGGGTCCCCCTCCAGTGGTGGGTCTCTCTCTGGCGGTGGGACCTCCTCCGGTGATGGATCCCTCCCTGGAGGTATGACCCTCAATGCTCTCTCGAACCTCCCCCACCAGCAAGTCCCCTCCTCCTGTTCATAGGTTCTCACTTAATAGGGTGCCGTACAGTGGTCTCCTTCCTTCTCTGCCGAGCCGTCCTTCTCCACCCTGACTCGCCTGCTACACTCTCCACACCTCAAATCTAAGTTACCCCCTACAATTTTAAGGGACATGACCGCATCTTGTGGTGCCTGTCTATTCCCCCTCTCCGGTTGGTGGGGTGCTGCTAGTCAGCTCCTGTCTTAAGCCTGTGTTTCACCAACAAGACAAAGACGTTGTACAGCGCCCGTATGGCAGTTGCTGGCAGATCTGCTCTATTTTAATCATCTGTCTGGTTGGTGGAAGCACACACCAGACGTTTCAGCAGGCGTCAGCTCTCGCCAGACGTTCCAACAGACATCTGATCTAAGTTATGACGTCTGTTGGAGGATATTGGGGGTCGTTAGAGCATCGCCTAAGCGTCTGCTGGGGCATTTGGCCATTTCCCACCAGAATTTTCAGGCGATCCCCCAACCGATACCCCCAACAACCCTCCACAAGATGTAACTATAACGTCGGCCAAATAACTAATTTATTAGGTTTTTGTCTGCTGGAATTGGGCATCTGCCAGATGCATTTGAAGAGTATGACACCTACCCGTGAGCTCTGCCTGACCCGCGGCGAGGGAATGCCGCCAACACAGCGCGGCCGACACTGATGACCCGAAGCCGCGAACAGACATAGGAAATTCTGACACTTTTGGCAGAATTCTAGCACCAGAGCGTGCCATACACATTCATAACATCAATTCTTATCTTTATTTACCTTCATTGTTCGAATGAACGTGTAATTCCGCGGTTATTTGACGTTTTCTAACCATTCCCGTACAAATCCCGACACGCCGACACACTGCTCTGCTCGATCTGCAACTTTTGCGGGTTCAGAGCGTTGTAGTGTATCGCCGCACGCCGGGCCGCCTATCATGGAACTCGACTACTATGAAAAATGCGGCTAACATCCACCAGTCGGCACCACGGCAGGGGCATCGGCTAGGATCTGCTGGAACTTTGAACCCACCAGACGCTCGTATGGCAACCACATGAGCGTCTGTTGGGGGTTTCGGTGGAGCAGCGACGCATTTTGAAGCAATTTGGCCAGAAGTTTCAGTCGACGTCTGTCGAAAAGTCGGCTGGAACATCTTTTTGCTCAGAAAAAGCGGTTGTTTGGTGGAATCGGCCCTTTAAGGGCCATAACCATGTCCCACGGTGCCCGTCTACTCCACCTCTCTGACTGGTGGGGTACTGCTAGTCAGCTTTTATATACTTATCCACCTCAGTGGAACTCCATAAAGGCTAGGTTCCACCGGGTAATATAATTCCGCAATCTGACGGCTGCCCACCCCCAACTTGTGGAATGTGGTAATATACTGTTGGAGAGGTGTTGGGACAGTCTGATAAGCCACGTATGGAGCAGCTCTTTCCCAGGAATCGGGTCACCTCCTGACCTTGCAGCGATGTCGGCCTCTAGGTCTGGTCTGCAAGGGCAGCTGACAAGTTTGTCGCTTGTTCTCAGCCTGTCATCGGCCAGCCGTCTGTTCTAGGTCAGGGCCAAACTTTAGCTATTCCACCAGGAATGCCTCCTCATGTCTTTCCCGCCACCCGAGGAAAGCTGTTGGGGCAGCTATACATACATATTATTGCATACATAAAATATAAATATAATATATAAATAAATGTTTCTTTACTGCTACTAGTAAATTTATAACTGCCTGTAAATATAGGTGGGATGCCATTCTTATTTCCGCTTATACCCCCCCACCCCCCTCTAAGCCTGACGCGTACCCGTATGTACACAACGGTGACCCGACATCGCACCCCAACCACAGAGGTGGAGAGCAAATGACGAATGGGTAGAGCAGGGTATACGATGACAAGCTGCCAGCAGGCGGCCGACTTATTGAAGACTTGCACTTGGCAGATTGAGAAGTATGTGAAGCACCAAAGTGTGAATGTCGGATGAACTCTAGATTACACACCGACGTCGCACAAGATGACTAAATGAAGGCTGGTAGAGGACTTAGAGTAAGAACGTTTGGTGGAACCGACAATTAAGAGAGACATTAAGTTACCCCTCGCTCGGGAGGGCTTGCTCCTCCGTAGAGCTTAACCTAGATAGCTAAGAAACAACACATGCATAACTGCAAAGTAGTTTATCAAAAGATGTATATTACTTGAAAAGTCAACACTTAACGGTTTCATAACCAGGAAGAACTCGCTGGTGGCCCCAGAATAGCCTCAGTAGGGCCTACCAGCCATACTTCGAGGGCCCCTTAGGGGGGCTTCCCGAGGCAGGACGAAGTCAATCCCGCCGGTAGTGCCTTAGTGGGGTCTACCGGGGGACTTCTTGAACTGATCCAGGTTCTGGCGGCCATCCACCTGGGGTTCCTATGGGTCTGCACTCCCCGATGCCTCCTCCTCGTCGTCCCGCGAGTCCTGCAACGGAATGGATACATTGTCGTTTCTGATTCTGAGCCGGTACAATCCCAGTCACACTCTGTCCCGCTTCCCTGGTGCCACGCCTGCTCCTTAGCCTCCACTGCCGCTTCCACCACCGTCCCCCAAGCCGTCCTCCTCCCCCCACTGTAGCTCCACCTCTCGCTAGCTGCTCCCGTTCCCGATCACCCCTCTCTCCCGGGGCATCGAGACCTGTCCCAACAGTAACCTGGGGGTAGTACATCCACCTTACTCCCCCTCCAGTGCTATGGCCTCACTGGAAAAACATACCCATAAAACCCGGGCTAGGTTTGTGCTCTGCGAGCTGGACCTTCCAAGTGTTCCTCAAGTGCTGGCTCTGCTCCTTTTTATAGTATTGCGGTGATGTCACTGCGTCTCTCCACCAGCGGTGGGGCCTCCACCACTGTTCATGGGTTCTCACTTACGAGGCTGCTGTACAGTTGTCTCCTTCCTTCTCCACCCTAACCTGCCTGCCACAGTATATATGATAAAGCATGTATATATACTATTAGACATGGGGACTTGGTGATCAACATATTGCTGCCTTCTGTAGAAGTCTTGCATGATTGAAGTAGTGGTGGTCCAGTGGCCTCAGGTGCTGTGCTGCCTGACTGACCTTACTCAGTGATTTTACCTCTAAGATCAATGCCATTTCCGATTTTCTAATCCTTGGCCTTGCTAAGACAGTAGCTGGGGCCCAATATCCTGATTGAACATCTTGGTACATAGCTTTCTGGCCTGGGATTAGAGGTGGTATGTGTTTCAGATTCCTATCTTCATTGGCCTTATGTTCACTTTGCCTTATGTTGAGTTCTTTCCATATATCTTGCTGTATGGGGTCAGTGCTCCTGATTTTTTATGGAGAGTGTCCTTCACCCTTTTTTGGAACATCATCTTCCTTCTCCGCCGCGCCGTCCTCCTCCACCCTAACCTGCCTGCCACAGTATATGTGATAAAGCATGTATATATACTATTAGACATGGGGACTTGGTGATCAACATATTGCTGCCTTCTGTAGAAGTCTTGCATGATTGAAGTAGTGGTGGTCCAGTGGCCTCAGGTGCTGTGCTGCCTGACTGACCTTACTCAGTGATTTTACCTCTAAGATCAATGCCATTTCCGATTTTCTAATCCTTGGCCTTGCTAAGACAGTAGCTGGGGCCCAATATCCTGATTGAACATCTTGGTACATAGCTTTCTGGCCTGGGATTAGAGGTGGTATGTGTTTCAGATTCCTATCTTCATTGGCCTTATGTTCACTTTGCCTTATGTTGAGTTCTTTCCATATATCTTGCTGTATGGGGTCAGTGCTCCTGATTTTTTATGGAGAGTGTCCTTCACCCTTTTTTGGAACATCATTTCTGCTGGGCTTGGCAGTTTGCAACTGACTGACCTCAGTCGCATTACTGCCAGCTGTATGTCCTGAGTGGCTTCTCAGGGATCCTGGGCGACACACATGATGCACTATCCCGCGAGCAGAGACAGAAAATTCAGACAGTTTTTTACTCGGGGCAGAGTGTGTTATACACATTCATAACATCAACAATTATCTTTATTAGCAGGTGGACGGTTGGTCTTTAGGTTATGGCTATAGCCTACTGTAGTACAACTGCTTGTAGAGTCACTAAGTGACCTGACCACATTTTTATAGCTAACTAAGGACAGATAGGAATATCATTTCTGTTTTGGACAGAAGGTTTTATGGTGGTACAATGCCTTATAGTTTTGATAATTAGTATTTCGGTATGGATTTAAAAAAAAATAGTGAATTCAGTTTGGGGGGGGGGGGACTTCTGTAGTCACAGGTCCATTTTTAAGAACTCCTTTATGGACATATTTCTACCCCTTAAACTGGTTTAATCATAATATAATATGCCTCATTTGAAAGACAATAAAAAACAGTAGGTGCTAGGAAGTGGAATTTTCTAGGTGGATTCCATATTTACTGAGATATTCAAGTATTTGTTAAAAGTGGGGGTTTTTCAGTGAAATTGGCATACTCAAACACATGTTTACTCAATATTGATTTACATTCAGCATTAGTGTAACATTTACTCTCTCCATATGTGGCACTGACAGTTGCTTACACCCTAGAAAGTGTTATTATTAAGGTGAAATGTATATTTGTTGTGCTATTCATGTATTTTTGCCAAATCTCATAATGGGAGGGGGAAGGCAGAAGCTGTATGAGAAGATATTTTATTCATCATATTTACACACAAACAGAGGTCAAAATGGTTCATAACTTTGTTTAAGAATCAGTCAAGACCCAGTCAAATGATATTGTTCTGTAAAATCATTTGTAATGTCATTTACCACCAGATATTGGCTTGACCTACTTTATTGTTGTATATATATAGGAACAAAGTTTTTGTTGGACAACATGGGCAGGCAGCATGCAGACAGGACTGTGTGCACTCATCCATGAGGCAAATTGCCAATACAATCCCCTACAGGTAGTTATTATATGTGTGCACTCATCCATGAAGTACTGTGTTCACAGAGGAATAGGCCTTTAAATAGCCAATCAATGCAGATCCTTCCCTATTCATGGATTCCCTCCCTCCCTCCCTCCCTCCACCTACTCCCTCCCTCCCTCCACTCCCTCCACTCTCTCCCTCTCTCCCTCTCTCCCTCTCTCCCTCTCTCCCTCTCTCCCTCTCTCCCTCTCTCCCTCTCTCCCTCTCTCCCTCTCTCTCCCCCTCCCTCCCTCCCTCCCTCCCTCCCTCCCTCCCTCCCTCCCTCCCTCCCTCCCTCCCTCCCTCCCTCCCTCCCTCCCTCCCTCCCTTCATTAGAATTAAGATATCAAAATATTTTCAATCAACAATTTTAAACATGTGTTAAGCTACTTGTAGTGAGTTTTAAATGTGTCAACCTACTTATTTGGCCTTTTAAAGGCCAATTATTCTATTTGAAAATGCACACTTAGCTCTTGTTTACCTGCATTATTCAATTATTCGGTTCATCCTTCTTGATGCTTATGAGAGGGCTGCTGAGATTCCATTGTTGTCAAGCTGCTTTCAGTTTGGGCTTCATGTGGATCAGGTATTTGCATGGTGGATCAATGAAAAGTGCTGGGTTGTCTTTTAGGTGTAATCTGGCCTTGCCCAGGAGGTTGCTGATCCTGTCCAATTGGTTGCTATATAGCTGTTGCAAGATCCTTTATGTGGTCACCACTGCAGTGTTTGCATACTGACTTTGTTTTTCCCTTTTTGTTATGTTGTTGACACAGCCTTTCGGCATATAGCATCAACATCAGCTGGTGTAGTAGTGTTGTTGATGTGACATATGCTAGTGAGTGTTGTCTCAAATTTTTCTGCTAGAACTGTTTCAATAGTTACTTCTACATTTTGGCCTAATTACCCTTATTTTAAGTCTTGGATTGGTGTGCTTGTTGGTAGCTGCTCTAAGATTTGCTCTTTTTTCTTTTTCCCTACGTCTCTAGAGTGGCTTGAAAGCCTGTGAACTGGTCTCGGAGCCTCTTCACAGAGTTATGGTAATCTTTCAGGACACTCCCTAGGGGTGTACGTTCACTGTTGAACAACTATAACTGCATACCAGTAGTTACTCCTACTGTGATTAACCTGCTTATACAGAATTGAAATAAAACATCTGATAGATGTTTCCACCATAGATGTATAATAATAGTGTGAAATGTATTTAGGGGTCGGAAGCTATCTAAATCTCGTCTTTATTTTGTGTTTTACACTCGAACTTATCAACTGAAATGTATATTGGGGCCAGTCGTTCTGGGGCCGGACACGCCAGTAGCGCCCGGGGGCCGGACACACCAAGAGGACGGGAAAACCCGGTTCCGTTATGAATACACTCTTTTTATACTTCTCACATATTCACTATTATCAGGGACTGAAGCTTTCGCCCGCAATAGTTAGTACTGGTATATTAATATTCTCAAAATGTTCAAATGAATCAGAACCACATGTGGATTGTGCACATGATATTGACAGACCAGATACTTGGAGCAGCATATGCATGACTGCATGCTGAGGTAATAGAGGATATCCGTGACCCGGCCCCGACGCACTTGTATGCAAAATAAATACTATCGAAACTAAAACTAGTGCATATACATGGTCGTAGCATCAATATATCACCAAGCACGGCCATCCGCATCGTAGCTAGGACTCAAATACATGAACACAATATGTGTGCCAGGGTCGGTGGTCGACGTCGGGTTTATCACCGTGTATTGTCGTGTGGTGCAGCTCCACAGTACCGATGTCTATCTGAACGGCCGTGCTTGTACATCAACAAAAGAGAAAGATGTGTTGTCTAGTAAATTATCGATGCATCAGCCGGTCCAGTGGAACACCACCTTTAACCACTAGGGGTGCCGAAGTTATTTCCCCTATATGTGGTGTGGTGGTACTACAGTAACAGTAGCAATAAAGCTATTCTAACTGGATTATCAATGTTTATTTATTGTTCACAACTACAACAATTATAAATCCTCATTGAATTGTGAATTACATGTTCCTATTCAAATTAATTTGCAATAGGGGTATAGCATCTGCGGATCCATATTTTTTTAACTGAGTTATAAATCATCAAAATTATCACCATGAATTTGAAAAACTTTAGAATGTCGTAGCTTTATAGACCCTATACCAATTATTACATATAACCATGGACTTAGATGTATACAAGTCTGTGATCTAACATAGACATTTCTAGAACACTTTAAATTGTGGTTTTATCTTTATTCTAAGTGAATTAGAAAATTGGAATACTTTTGACATTGCAGACTCACATCAATTGAGACATTGACCCACTATGTAAAAATATCATCAAAACCAGCACCTGATTGAAAAGCTTTAAAACGCCCCAGATTTATTATAGTCTATACACCACATACTAGATTTTAAAGGCCTATCTGGTCCCGGCTTGGCCAGATGTCTTTCAAGCCACTTTTAGAAGAAAAAAAACTAAACACCTTTCTATAACACTTTGAATGGTGGTTCTGTCTTTATTCTAGTAATTAGGGAAAAAATCTTGTCATTGGTGGCAGCATGGTAAGGGTAATTATCCTACCCCCAATAAAAAACGCCATAGGCTTAACATGGCATTTGTTTATGTCACTGGGTGTGACATAAAGTGTTGTTTATGCCACTACTTTCTAATACTGAAAAAATGTAGAAACGGGGTAGGATAAAATCTAGACGCCACTCGTTTGAGTTTGAGTTTACTTATGTCACTCATTTTGTTGGCTCCATAATGTCACTCGTCTTCGACTCGTGAAATTATGGAGCCAACAAAATGCGTGACATAAATAAACTCAGACTCAAACTCGTGACGTCTCTTTATAGTAGTTCACACCTTAAGCCACAAGGTAGCACTGTGATTGCAGCGGCATAGATAAGCACCACACTCATATCGTTAGTTTATGCCCTAAGCTCCACGTCCATAGATAATGAATAGGAAGGCCATGATGATATGTTGTCCAAATCTGACTGATTTGTGCCACAAGTCGGTGTACATGTACTGCCAAAGATTTTGGGTGCATGTCCTCTCAGTAGAAAACTATAGCAAAGTTCGCGCCTGTTATCGCTACTGATTTGAGCACTTGCGCTGCGACCTAACAAAAAGCGACATAATAATGACCAGTAGGCACCCAGATTTTGGATAACACCACTCCTGGGCAGAGAGCGGCCTTTAGTTTTCCTCTCCATAGAAACCTATAGCAAAGGTCACCAACTTTTTTATCTACTCAAAGGTTGCAGGACACATTGTATAACGCCTGTTATTGTCTTTATGTCCTTTTCTCTTTTGTATATATCCAAGGGGCCCAATTATCTTGGGAGTCAGGAAATTGGGGCTGTGGAGTACATCGAATCAGTTAAAATCGGTCATGCCGATGTCCTAATACATGTATCTTAATTACAATCATCTGTTGGCTGGCTACTACAATTTCAAAATGCATTATTTCTATCTGCAAGAAACCATTGACCCACACATGATCTCTTTCCTATTATGTTTCAGATGTTTGCGTATAAATTATTGTTGTTTACCTGCGTGCTGTTCTGCATTGCCTTGATATATCAAAAATGGCCTTCAAAATCATTCGTGGTGGACCGGCTTGACTCCTACTACGATTATGTCATAGGTAAGTACATTAATTAAATACATATCTCTTTTTAACTGCCACCAATTCCGCAATTGCTTCTCTACAGTTGCCGATCAAAGATTTCTCCATGTCATAACTGATTAAATATTTATTTCCATTCAGCTAGTTTGACGTTCTGGTCCTTGTGCTTTAGAAATGAATATTTTTGTCAATGTTCTTCCATATGAATATTCATTATCCACCTAACACAAAGTGGAATAGAAAACACATGGGGAGTTGTATCACCATACCAGAGCAAACAGATATGTTGTATGCTCTGGGCTGCAAAAGCCGGTGCATACGGAAGAAATGAAAAAAATTGTGCGTACCTAAATGAATTGATATCGATACGCCGCTTATGAGGAAAAGGTGGGAAATAAATACAATATATCCTGGTTTCAGATAAAAGCTGTTGTATGGTCCTCGAAGATTCCTCGGAGTTGACTTGGTGCAATATCCTCGCTTTCGCTCGGATATTTTTTTTATTTTTTTTATCTTCTTTATTGAAACAGCATCAGTTATCTTACATTTTCTTTGTCCTTTTTCTTTCACTGTATACACAGTATGTGGCATATAGATGATGAATCAATAAATAGGCTCGGGCTTCAACTGTTATGTGAGTTGATTTTCTTAGCCCCACCTATCCCTGAGGCACAATATACAATGTATAAAGATAAACTGAGTGAAAAGTAAGATAATACAAGATACAAGTCTAATTATGTACTTATGTATCCCAACTCACAAGGGGTTCAGTTATCATAATATATGTTAAAGGTTTCAACCAGAAAGTAACAACGTTACTACGCGTCAACCCCTCAGAGCGTACGACCGCTTGTATCTGAAACCAGTTAATATTGTGTATATATATGTATATCTGATATGCACTAAAATTGTTATCACCTAATTGTTTCTCTACAGTTGGAGGGGGTACAGCAGGCGCTGTGCTAGCGAGTCGTTTGTCAGAGGATCCTAAGATAAAGGTGGCTCTTCTTGAGGCTGGCACTGAAGAGACACTCTTCCCGATGATAGATATCCCTCTGGCCATGCTCGACTTACAGCTGACAGGTGCAGACTGGGCTTACAGGACCGTGCCCCAGAATTACTCTTGCAGCGGCTTGAGGAACGAGGTTTGTCCTTCACTCTTACATCATAGACATACATGTATAAAGTATGTTAAATGCCTACGATTTCATGTATATTTTGTTACAAATATGGGTCAGTATTTGGGAGAGGAGGCGTTTATTCTCTGAGACCTTTAGGGCATACATGTTTAAAGAATACATAACCAAAGTGTTGAAGCGGCCTGCTCGACTAGGTCGACCGAGAATTTTCTGCCGAACTTGCTAAAGGGTGTGTTCCACCCCGGTCTGTCAAATATGTTTATACTGTACGAACCAACAAGCCTGTCCCATTGCTAACGCCGTATGACACCCATACGGGCACCGCCGGCGGGTAACAAGCAACAATCTTTTAATCAGTATTTAGCCGTCATCACGTGTTTCAAATTCATTGTACAGTATGATAATGATAATATTTAAATTATTCCATAAACGAAACATTAAATCCCATGCAGCAGTACAATCTGGGTAAGGGTGGACCGATTGAATTGTGTTAGTTGTTTTGTCGCCTTTTGTATATATGTCCCGACACCGAAGATGAAAAGAAAATCAATAAATGGAGATCATAAACACTATTACTATACCTATTAAATGTATCTAATTGATATCTAAATAGACGAATTCATACCCACTGTTTCTGTCCTTTATGTGAAACCATGAATGACATACCACTGCATTTACAGCAAAGCGCCTGGCCACAGGGTAAGGTTTTGGGTGGGAGCAGCAGTATAAACGCTATGATGTACGTACGAGGTAACAACCGAGACTATGACCGGTGGGCGGCGTCCGGCTGCCGAGGTTGGAGCTATGAGGAGGTGATTCCCTACTTCATTAAGGCTGAAAATAACAGAAACTCAAGGCTTGCCAAGTCAAGTAAGTGGTCTACATTTATTGCTACTTGAAGTATACAAGAGAGACCTTTATATCACCACGATTGTAACGTTCTTTTGTTACTTAATATCTAACGAAACTAATGATCAGCTATTTACTCGTTAATTCATTCATTTATTCATTCATCCGTCCGATCTTTTGGTTATATTGCTCATTACCAATGCACATGTATCAGCACCTTTATGTCTAGAATTTCGCTACCAGACCTGTATTTCTGAGGAGAGCCAAGAATCAGATCAAATAGAAATAAAGTGTTACGTCGTCTTAAGCCGGAAGATGTGCGGTTAGAGAAGGTGGAGAGGATATCACGATGTTAATTCAGAGATGTCAGTTTTCCACTTTTCCGTGGATATCCACTTTTTCATATTCAGTACATGTAATTTCATTAACTTGCGTCAAACAAATATTTGCGGAAGAATGTGAAGTAGGCACATGAAGCAACATATTTTAGGAGCAGTGTGATATTATTGTAGGCTGGGGTAGGACCTCCTCCTGGACAGCACTCCATTTTCTTTGTATAGACTTTCATGGAAACTATTAACAATTATGATTACTAGGCTTCCTTGATCGTTCTACATTAAATTCCCTCTGGTTTATTAGAGTCCTAAATTTCCCCTTCTGCTTTCAGGGTATCATGGAACAAAGGGTCCGATGACAGTTCAAGACCACATAGCCACCCCTAAACTGACAGCAGCCTTCAAGCAGGCGGGGGTACAGCTTGGTTATAAGACCACTGACATCAATGGAGAACATCAGATAGGTGAATATGTAATGCAGTGTAATGTTGAAACCCTACTAGCCAGGAGAACCTTTTTTCTTTTTTTATTCATTGTGAAAAAAGACCGAGTACATTCGCCTTAGTTGGCGTTCTTCCAGGTACATATTAAAAACTGGGCAAAATAACATAGAAAAATAAAGAAAAAAAAGAATAAAAGAAGCAATAGGGGAGATCAACATGTAGATCTCTTTGCTTGGCATAATAATATCAAGATCCGTCACGAAAGTTCATACAACTGTTTATATGGCATGAGTTGTTTTTGCGGAATGATACCACGAAGCGGAGCTGAGTGATATCTTTAGCAGAAGACAACGAATACCATGTAAACCATTGTATGAAATTAAGTGACGTTTAGATTTTATCCTAACCTGTCACATGTTTTTAACTTCATATGTCACCTGTGGCATATAAATATCATATGGCATAACCGTGGCATACAGTCACTCCATGTTAAGTCTATGGAGATTTATATGAGGGGTAGGATAAAGTAGGTACTCCAACTGGTATGGAATATTTTTGCTTTATATATAGCTCACCACGCCATTTCAAATATGGTACTCAATCTTGACTGAGTCCATACTGTCACAATGTTCTCAATTTCTGAGAAACTGACTAATGCACTACGAGAACCTCACAAGCGGGACGTCTAAATTATTATTTTCATGTTTGTACGAACCACGCTACAATGAAAACCTGCCATGGCAGATTGTATGTTTTACTATATACCCATGCCGTATTTACTGTAAATATGTACCGTTTTGACATATAACCGTACACTAAAATACGGACCACCTTGCCAAACACGTTTATTAACATATCGGTTCTTAAAAACTAAATAAAAGAATTTTGGGTATATAGTAAATATATAACGTCCAACCATGCTTGTACAAGTCACAGAACTCGATGATAATTTATGGTTTGTACGGAACTCGGCATAAATGCCTCGTTCCGTACAAACCATAAATTACCATCTCGTTCTGTGACTTGTACAGCATGGTCAGGACGTTCTATATAAGTATTCCTTATATATTTTTATATATACATATTTATATATATATATATAATACTGTAACAATACATATATATGTATGTATGGCCTACCACTTTGCCTGTCTGAAACACCTCATAAGTTGTAGTTATCTATCTGAAAGGACATTTCTCACCGTAGACTGATACGTTATAGTCAAAGCTACAAACAATGAAGATCCTCTACCAGCAACTCCACCTCATTTCTATCTCACGTCTAACACTTTTAAGACATTGGTAACTTTTCAGTATGTCGATCATATTTTCAATATCACTGTAAATCCACGCTCTTCCACATTTGTTTCGTTACAGTCATCTGTATCTGGAGGACGATATATCTGCCTCGTCCATTAAAACCGTACTCCGCCTAGGAGCATAATATAGCTGAACGTGGTCCCCATCTATTGAGTATAGACAACGCAGTACCGTACAATCCACCCCGGCTGCTTTTTATCGGATTTACTGAACTACCAGCAATGTACATACAGCCTTTGTTCTAGGCGAATGCTGCAGCGTGTAGAAATGCATGCCCGTTCCAGGATATTGACCAATTTATCAGTCCGATCAACTTTAAAAAATCGGTCAAAATTCTGCTTCTATTAACAGAATGGCGTCTAATTTGTAGCATCAACAGTATTTATATATTGGTTTTGATTAAGCAAATTGACCATGAGACCAGATGAATTGTTACTGTAATGCTTTCACTGTCACAGAAAACGTGTCTTGCCGCAAGAGAAACTGGCCTATTAATCGCATTTCTGTCTAGATCATCGCAGCGCTATGCTCTGTATCTCTGTAGACATCCACCTATTTCTAAAACAGTAGCAATGCTTGTCTGGTAAAATGAAAGTTTATGTTTCCGCGATTTATTTAAGAAACATTTTCCGGGTGTTTTGGTGTTTTCATGGAAATAAATATTTCCAAGTTTATCTGTGATATATGAGTTTAACTCGATATATTTTATTAATGCATCATCCAGCCGATTGCAGGACGTTAGAGCCCACAACCCGAAAATCGGAACGTTAGGGCCCGGACAAAACCGGTGGTGAGAAAGTCACAGTCGCGCCCAGGCCTGACCGCGATGCTGCGTTCACACCTGGTAGCAAGAAATAGCATAAAGGGTCCACCTAATTTTGCAGAATTGGTTAATGAAGGCTTAAGCCAAACAGCACACTGATCAATACATATTAGTTAGTCTATCTATTGTCTATTTGCAAGACAAGTGACAGTGCTTATAGAAAAATATTTTATTCCATGATTGCATCAACAATGATCACAATTATGGCACAAACGATGCAAAAATGTCACAGTTTTCGCAATTTTCATGAAATGTAAGTAATGATTTGACATGTATGCACATTTCAATGACATATGTCGGTGTTATGATAGGTGGCCCTGGTTTCGCTCTAGGTGGGCCCTAACGTCCCGACTTTTGGGTGGTGGGCCCTAACGTCTACATACCATCCAGCCATGTTGAATGTCCATTGATTCCTTCGCTCTATATATATACTTATTTTGGCAGAGTTATTGAAAATGTAGTGTTTACTTTATCGTTTGATAAATAGATTTTACTTCTGTGAATAACTGACTATGTTGATTGATCGTCAAATTTGCACAGGTGTATCTCACAATCAAGGGAACATTGATTTTGGTCGACGGATGAGTACAGCCAAAGGTTATCTTAGACCTGCTATGGAAAGGCCCAACCTACATGTAGCCACCAAAGCCCACGTCACTAAGGTAGGCTGAAATATAGAAAGAGAAATTGTATTTTCAGAATAAATTGATTTAACCTTTTCCATGTGACACATAGTATATTGTAATGTTGGCATTACTTCAAGCTCTATAATCAAATGATGGAACCCTATTAACTGACTGTCTGAGTCGCTATAACTTTGGTGCAGATTCTTTAAGAAGGCATACGCCAATCACTGGTCGACCTTCAGTAAGGGTGGAGATATATATCGTGGTAACTCCAAAATGATTAGAGGAATAAATGGATAGGAGGTACCACATTTAGGTACCAAACTAGATCTGAGAGGAATTTAAAATGATTTTATTTACCTTGCCCAATCTTGATCTATTCGTTCTTTTCTCATACAAAGGGCCAATGTAAAACAGATCTTTAGCTGAAATGGATAAAAAAAAACCTTTTCTGTGTGTGTATTTGTGGGTGTGTTGGTTATTACTAATCAAAATTAGTAAGACGTGGCTATGACACCTCTGTAATAAGCCGATGCTACCTTGATAATGACAACTTCCTGTCACTTTTGAACCAGGTTGCTATGATATCTCCAGGCTAACAATCGTTACCTATGTAACAACAATCGCCACCACCTTGGGAACCGGCTGTGGCCGTGTTCTCACTCTCCAACACAGTACAATGTTGGGGATTTTTGCACCAAGCAGATTTCTTGGTGGAATGCTGTTATTTTAACAGTGTTGGTGGGGAATAAGTCAAGGTTTCATCCGGTTCAGACTCTTCAGGCATCTTAATTAGTTTGGCTAGGTCAAGGTATGTGATGTTATCACTTTTTGGGACCGAGATAATTCATCTCGGCCCATCCCAATCCATTTAGAAATAGAAAGGCATACTGGAGATAGTGCAACCTCCACACTGTAATGTAGACAGTGTGGAGGTTTATTACTAATCAAAAAATTGTTTCGTTGCTATCCTCATGGGATTGCATGGTATGGTAGTAACTGCTAAAAAGTGTGTGACTGATATTTCTCGTTCCTCCCACTGAGATGTTCGCTTCTGTCATTATAGATATTGTTCAAGGGCGATCAGGCCATCGGAGTGGAGTACCGACGGAACGGGTCGCGACACGAAGTGCGGGCCCGCAGAGAAGTGATATTATCTGCTGGGACTGTTGCCTCGCCACAACTACTCATGTTGTCCGGTATCGGCCCAAAAGACCACCTGGAGTCCCTGGGGGTAAGAGATTTCAAGCTCATTCATTCTGTGGTGTACCAAAAGGTAAACCTTTTCATGCTAAAATGAAAAATAATAATGGTATCTGGAAGCCGTGTATATTTGTAAAATGCGACCCGCTCCGTACCCATGGCCTCCACGTGTCATCTTTCTGATATTTCTTGTTAAAGTTTTAATCTACCATATTTAAAAAAAAAGAAAAAAGAATAGCATTGCTACATATGATTTGCCATTATTTAAGTTTCTATACAAGTTTCAGACACAATGCAAATGGCATACACTCGACAAAAGCTTGAATAACTTTTGTCAAAGTACAATACATGACGCTCAAATGCCAAGACCAAATTCGCACATTTTCCTAGAAATTAAAGATGATGATCTCCTGTAGAAGACTTATAATTCAAAAAGTGGAGATCACCAGGTCAGTTTTTGATCTGGAGATTGATGTTATGATAAAATTGTAATAGAGTATATAGAAATTCTAAAAACATTAGATTTGGCATAGCAAAACCCATGTAATTTTCTTCAAATTTCCATAAAATAGATGTATAATAAATGTGCATTTAGATATTGAATATTATAGGTCACCATACAGTAATTTAGGGAAAATAGTTAACCTAATTGGGACGGCTTATCGTATCACGTTACTTTCAATAAAATTATTGCTCGAGCTCGCAGAGCGAGTGTGATAATGTTATCTGCTCAACTACCAATTCCACAGCAGAGGTTGGTATTTGGATTATTTTAGGGAATAGGTGTATAGTACGCATGACACTAACAAATCAAGCGGACAACGTCTCGGAATTAACCATTTCACTATGCTGCATAGCAGCAAATACACACCCTGAAGTAAACTGCTGCAGTACCAGCTTCACCCTTGTAGAATGCTAGTGCTTTTCACAATATGACCAGTGAGGATATCATACCTCCATGGTAATCCAAAATAATTAGGATGTTATCTGATATTAATGATATTAACTATAATCTTTTTTACATAGGTTGGAAAAATGTATCAAAATATTCGCATTATTTCATTAAAAATAGCAATTACTTAAATTTCGGAAATGATGCCTCAAGGCATCATAGCGTACTACGCCCGGGAATGCCTCCATGCATCACAGCTTACTATGCCTGGGAATGCCTCCAGGCATCATAGCGTAGCTAAAGGATTAAAGCGATCAGTTAGTTCCAGGATGGATCGATATAATGTTACGAGAAATCATACGTTTTTCACCTGCGATGTATGCCAGACTACTGGTCCTTCCGTTCAAGAACTTTTCCTCCAGATTATAGTGCCCGTCTGTTTGACTCATCATTTAGATTCCCGTGCTGAAGGACTTGCCCGTTGGGGATAACCTGCAGGACCATGTTTTCACCGATTCCACAATCTACGGTTTTAGTGAGCCCGTCAGCATCACAGCCAAGAAGGCCAAGGGTCTTCTACCACTTCTCGACTTCTTCGTGTTTGGACATGGTTAGTTTCTAGCAAACCTGCATATATGATACCTTTAAAGCGACAGTTTCCAGCCACATCCAAATGGTTGCTATTTCCTCTCTAGGTAACAATTATTTAAAGACCAAAGAACTATAGCAGCCAAGGGCGCCTGCAGCAGAGCGGCCCCATAACTTGGTTGTTTCATTATGTGAAACGATTATATTCCATAATATTTCAAATATAGAAATATGTTATAGACACATTCTATGAGGATTTTATGTCTGTTCATCAATTATTTCCTTGTTTGATGCAATTTCGTAAATCTAAAAGAAAAATGATGCCATAAAGCATCATTTCCTGGGGCCGGATAATGCCTCAAGGCATCTTTCGTCCTTAAAGTGTTAACAACAATCATAATATATAATTGTCCTACTCTATATATAGGATATCCCCGTGTGAGAGCGGTGGCCAACAACAGATTCTTAATTGCAGATACAACAATGATATCAAGTTTTGGTTGAGAACCAAGGTTCTTTCACCAGAACCAGATAGGTTCAATCAGTGAGTCAGTCTCAAACGGACGTAACTAACCTACAAATATGTGAAATTAGACAAACAAACAAACCATCCATCTCAGACTCTTGAGGCTTATTGTTTGACTATTCCATATGACGGTATCGCATTTTGGACAAAGAAAATTTTGCCCGTTCCTCTTATTTTATTATGCATAAAATTAGAATTTGTTTATCTAAATTATATTCTGATACATAAAATTAGAAAAAGAGCGGAGCAACCACCACAGTAGTCTCTCTAGTACTGAGATGGAGGGACTGGAGCCTAGGTATATCAGACATACTGTATGTTCCTCGTACATGAATATGTATGTGTGTGTGTGTGTGTGTGTGTGTGTGCTATGAAACCATTTTGCATTTCTATATATGTAGGAGACCGTATTTAATTGATTGATGATTACCAGGGTAATTGATCGTTGTTGAAATATTTGTATCCAGTGATTTACTATAGTTTTGTAAATTTTCAGACAGTATTGTACTTTTGCTGAAGAGGTATTTTTCCAGTTCTTTTAATAGTGAACTACACATTATCTTAGCTAAATGTATCAATGAATTTTTGATACAGTGTTATAGCATTTTGGGATCAAATGCATCCGGTGATTTCATTGTGGTTTCCTGATGTACTGTATTAGGTATGCTGACATCTGGTGGAGTCGAAGCTATAGGATTTTCAAAGAAAAGAGAGCAGACGGATGATGACCCTCGGCCCCACATACAGCTTATCTTGTTTGCCTTCCTTATTGGTAATGATGCTGAGAGGAACACTGCCAATGCCAAGAAGCTCAACCTCAAAGAAAACGTGAGTGTTTGCTAGATAGGACTCTATCTGTCGCTTGTATCATCTGATATCGAACAAATTGAATCCATATTTGACCGTTTTTATAGTCCTTAAAACTATGTTTATATGGGTCCTATATTTTGTAGTTGACTGATTAAAACATCAATTAATCGTTATCGATGATTAAGGGACATCAGTATACGTAGGCACCTGTATAACTGGAACGATTTGACGTAGGTGTTAGAGGACTGGAATATGGAAATCTGTGTCATAGAGATTGGTTTCAGGTAGTACTTCAGACCACATTATGTTTTTTTGCCTTATTAGCAGGTGGACGGTTGGTCTTTAGGTTATGGCTATAGCCTATTGTAGTACAACTGCTTGTAAAGTCACTAGGTGACCTGACCACATGAGATATTCAAGTATTTGTTGAAAGTGTTGGGGGGGGAGGATTTTGAGTGAAAGGGGCATACTCATATTGATTTACAGTGAGCATTGGAGTAGCAATTACCATCTCCATAAGTGGCACTGAAAGTTGCTTACCCTCTAGGAAGTATCATTATTTAGATTGAACTTGTATTTGGCATGATATTCATGTATTTTTGCCTAATTTCTTAGCATGGGGGGGTAGCAGCCATCTTTGAATTGTAATGCAGCCATGTACCCCCAGAGGTCTCTCTGGTTCATATCACTCTCCAAGCATATTGGCACATGCCTTATACCTATATCCTTATAAGAACACTAAATATCTGGTTGAAGTTCAGCCTCACGTAAGACTGTTGTAAGACTGCAGTAAGGCTGTTTGTATGGCTAATATGAGACTGTGGTAAGACTTTTGTAAGACTGATACAAGACTGTTTCAAGACTGCAGTAAGACTGATACAAGACTTGTGAGACTGTTGTAAGGCTGGTATGTGTAAAGACGGGGCATATCAAAAGTTCACCTCCTTCGTCCACCGCTTGTGACCACGTAATAGAGAGACAAGGGAAGCGGACACGGGGAAGTTCCCACGTCCTGCTGCGTGCCCTACTTTCGGCGAGTTTCATTGGCTGGGGCGTTCACGTGACCCCCAGCGGTGTGTCTGATTGGAAGCGGCCGCACGGCGTGTGTCGCCGGGCGTTAGACTATTCGTCTGAGTTCGCTTGTTGTCGAATCGCGTTTATGATCGACTATTTGACTGAGGCTTACTTGTATGTGGGTGTACATACGGAATCTCTGGCTTCGTGAGAGTCCTGAGTAGGGGTAGATCTAACCCTACTGTCTCAGCTCTGGTCAGGGCTGGGAGGAGACGTCTCAGTGGTGTTCACTGTTAACCTGACACGAACCAAGTCTGTCAGATTGTTATTTCAGTGGTTTTATGGAGGAGTGGCGATGTTTTGCGTTCCCCACCTCGGAGCAAACACTCCAGCGGAATGGACAAAAATTGAACTCACTGTTGTAAGGCTGATATAATATGATATGATATGGGGTGTTAATAGATTTAATATTACATTTATCCTGTTTGGACTGAGTTATATTTTTTGGACTTCTTCAACCATTTATACATAACTTTGTACAACTTTGTTTAGTATTTTGACATGGATTTTTTTTAAAAAGTCATTTCATTTGGGGGGAGGATTTTTTTAGTCAGAGGTCCATTTTGAAGAACTCCTTGGCAGGGTCTGGTCTCTCCCTAGACTAGTAATTAATTACAGCTGTATTAGCAGACCTTGTATTGAGTTTTAAACGCGTCCACCTGCTAATTTGGCCAATATTTCTTTTTCAAAATGTACACTTAGCTCTTGTCATTATCTTATAGAATCGCTTTATTCTTGGAATGACCCTGGCGTTCCCTTTGGCGTAAAATCTTAAAACCTCTCTTACTATTCCTAACGTGTGTTTTTGCAGTTTACCATAGGGTATTTAAGATAAATTTGTTAAATGAAAATTGATCAAATCAGATAGTAAATAAAAGAGGAACTGGGAACTATTTCTCGACCTGAAATGTCCTCCAACACAGTTAAGTTTTTATCACTGGGTGATCAGTGCTTTCCTACCCAACATCATTCTTTCAATCATATTTGGTCATTGTAGGTCTTTATTTTATAGCTGGTGAATATCCACCAGGACATCCACCTGACCACTCACTTTCTAACCCACTTGATTATAGCTACCATCAAACACTGCCATTTTGACTTCAAATTACAGTATCTGACAGTTCTTCTACTTCAAACTGTCACCCAGATAAACTAGACTCACCCAGTTTATCCTCTGAACTACCGACTCCAGATTATTCATCCTGAACCCCTTACTGAAGAATCGCTGTGGTGGAATCTGTTGACAGACAGCATCAACCTCCCTCCCCCACCCCAACCACTTCGAGCTTGAGGAGCACCATGCAAACCCGTATAAAATGATCAGATCGACTCCCAGATTCAGTTATCTAGATATCACACCAAAATGGGAAAACAGCCCCTATTAGATGTGATGTCAGACTGTCAACAAAGGGTACATTACTATACAAACAGCGACGTAGTTAAGGTTGCCAAGGTAGCAAGTGGCTTGACTATGAATACCGGGAGCAGACAATCTGCTCCTCACTTCGATGGGGTGGCTTGATCTGTATACTTTGCCATGTTTCCGGTAAACATTATTCATATTTGATGCCATTTTGATCTATGATATAGTTGTTCTATTTTTTTCTCCGTGTTATTGGTATGAACGGGAGCTTGAATCAAGTTGTTATTACCATTAGCTGCCTTTTATATTTGGTTGTCAGTGGCACTCTTATTGACCTTTGTCTGCCCTGCTAGGTGTACAAGGAAATTCACGGCAACATGAAAGACAAAGAAGGTAGCATTCTGCTTCCCATTCTACTGCACCCTGAAAGTCGCGGCACGATCCGCCTCAACAGCACTGACCCCTTCACACACCCGGAGATCAACCCCAACTACTTATCTGAGATGGAGGATGTTCACACGCTCGTTGAAGGTACGTTTACAATGACAACTGGCACATAAGTTTAGAAACAGTCTATTGAGGATAGCATCAAGACATTAGTATGGGATGCACCCAGAACATAACAGTCAATGTATGTTTTAATTTCCATATCGTGTATGTTTTAATTTCCATATCCAATACAATTAAAGCAACCTTTGAGTTGAAATGATGACATAAAGACAAATAACTAAAAATTGGAGACACTACCAAGAGACTTAAGCAGATTTCTTAATAAATCCATATAGAAAGTTGTAAACAAGTTGTGTTTCTTACAACTTTAATTTCTACCATGAGCAATTCCATCATAGATCATAAAGACAAATAACTAGAAATTTGCGACACTACCAACAGACTTAAGCAGATTTCTTAAGAAATCCCTATAGAACGCTGAAAAGAATTTTTTTTTTTTTTTTTTTTTTTTTTTAAGAAGTTGTGTTTCTTACAACTTTAATTTCTACCATGAGTAATTCCATCATATTTTACTAAGATGCATTTCTATAGGGAGATATGACCTAACCTATTGTCCGTGTGCGATAAATGTATACGGAATTTCGTGAGGATCCTCAACATTCATTCTGATGACTGGATTGACTTTGACCAGCCATCCGGCTGACGCAGGGTTTCATGGACTCGGACGCATTCCGGGAGCTGGGTGGACGGCGCATCGAGACGAGACACCCGGGATGCAAGGACTACACTTACGACACAGACGTATACTGGCAGTGCTACATACGCCAAAACACCTTAACCATGTACCACCCAGTAGGAACCTGTAAGATGGGTGCCGTCAATGATAAAACGGCTGTGGTCGACCCCTACCTCAGGTCAGTCACAACTACCTACTTCACTAGGGAATACCCCTCCTTGGGAAAGGGGGGGGAGGGTTGTAGTACATTATATTTTAGACATATACATGACATATAATACTTTACTATATACCCATGCCGTATAATTTGTAAATACTTATATAGAATTGCATCGAGAATCGTATAAATACACAATACTCCACGAGTTTGGATGGGCCGCAATCGTCATCGAGGCGAAGCCGAGTGACGATTATGGCCCATTCAAACGAGTGGAGTTTTGTGTATTTTACGATTCGAGTGCAGTTCTGGATTTATCTCACCCCTTTTTATGACATTAAATATCATCATAATTTCACAATAATCAGAATAGACTTGGCAAATCTATATGACGGCATCTCAAATTCACTTGACGGGGGTGATCGTTGAGTATTTTTTTCTAATGTTATTCCTATGGCTAAACTTGTACCAGGGGTGAGATAAACACCGTTTCGCCACATAACGTACAAATAATGTACAGGAAAATACGGAACACTGTTTCGTACACGTCATTTAAAATATCAGTTAAAATATTAGTTGTTAGCCAAATCAAGTTGATTATTTTATTGATTTTGGGTATATATAGTAAATATACAACGACCCACCATGCTTGTACAAGCTACAAACTCGATGATAATTTACGGTTCGTACGGAACTCGGCCTAAATGCTTCGTTCCGTACGAACCGTAAATTAGCATATCGTTTTGTAGCTTGTACAGCATGATCAGGTCGTCTTATATAAATACGTGTTACATTACGTTACGCTATCTAATACCATTATTTCTGACTACATTGTAACTATGTATTTTGCTATTTGATCCATTAGGCGAACAATATGGATAGAGCTTGCAAGTGATACTTACTAATATTTTAAAATATAGTTGTAAACAGCTGTTAGACCATGGGTCGTCTTGAACACTTGTCTCGTTTATTGGCGAATGGGGTCATTGGGCAATACCGTCAACAATATAGGCGCATAAAATATGCACAGTGTATAGTATATTAAAAGACGGAGGTAGTAGTATCATGTGTGATCCACCTAGTTAATAACATAGAATGAAAGCAAAACAGGGATGGCCTTTTACATTTTAGAGAAAGTATGGGATCAAATTTCCTTAAATGACCTACCATTACCTTCACATGCGGGCAGTGGATTGGGGCTGGCACAAGAAAAAGATTTTCACCCTCCTGTTTACATCAGTCTGAATTATAGCTTCACTCCTTAATTCGTCTATTATTGTAAGTTTCTCTGTCGGGTAAAATTTAGCTTATTGTGATGATAGAAGTAATTGTGGTCTGTTCGGCTGAACCTGCCCTCTAATCCCCCGCTCATCATTACCGTTTTTCAGGGTGCGTGGGGTGGGTCGGCTGCGGGTGGTGGACGCGTCTATAATGCCCGAAATTCCGTCCGGCAACACGGCCGCGCCGACCGTGATGATCGCAGAGAAGGCGGCCGACATCATCCGCGGCAAGGTCACGGTGCCGCTGTGGGGCGAGGAGGATATCACGCCACCACCCAAAGAAACACACCATGAAAAAAGCCACGGCGAATTGTAGGACAGCTGTGTGGTGATTTTACGTGAACCTTATGGATGAGTGAATACATATGGATATGGAATTGTTAAGACGTGGCAAAACACCTCTTGAGCAAGCCGGAAAAAAAAAAAAAAAATTTACATATGGATATGGATACATATATATGTGTATGTATATATATGTATATATATATATATATGTATATATATATATGTATATATATATATGTATATATATATATGTATATATATATATGTATATATATATATATATATATATTGAATTGGGTGGATGTGTTAATCATGCAGAATGTATGGAGTTTGTAAAAAAACAAAAAACATTGATATTATGTGAAAGCCTGGAATGGTGCACTTTATTGGGGGTATCCCTAATTAATATTCATCAATTGACAATGATTTTGTCTCATAGAAGATCGTATAGGTGGTCTTGAGGGTATCATCTTAATATTAGATCAGAGACTTATTACCGGAATTTAATTGTGGAATTAATTGAAGAGCAGTCCAATTCACCCTAAAAGAAATCATCTTCAAACCGTCATAGAAGAGGTGATACGACATTTTATTTGGAATTAAACGAGTCCAAACCAGTAGCATACTACATCTGAAATTTTTCTGATATCGATATATTAGCCTGTAATACGAAGGCTGTATGTGTAATTTAGCAATTAGAGGGATTGCTTCCACCTCAATATATCGAGATGAAAACGACTATGAATAGGTGCTCGAAGCAATAAGGTGCAGTGTTTTTGTTATAAAGGGGCCATCCATAAACGCACTGAACCAGTTGGGTGGAGGGGTAAATTTTGCGTATGCCCCTTCATTTTTTCTATTGCGCCCAAAATTGAGGGGCCGGATGAGGGGTACAAATCTTTCAGAATTTCTGCGTACATACTTTATGGTCGGCCCCAAACCGGTTTGTCATGAGCCGATGCGTGTGCATTTAGATAAATGCAACTACAGAATCAGGGGTGTTTATTGCGCATGTCACTAAAAGGTTTATCCCTTCTGGTAGTGTGTGTCCTTATGATACGTCAAGAGGATGTTGCTCAACAAAGTCGTATATCCTTGGCACAAGCTACGTGCTTGGAGAAATATTTTGGGACATCACTATAACCCTGTTGCAGACAGAAAATTCAATGCCGATGCTCATACCACGCCAATATTGCCTTAGGTTGTGAGCAAGTAATTGTTGAAAGGTTGTCTGCTCTAGAAAGACCGATGGGTATCGTGTGCTTCCCATTTCTATAAATGTCGCCACGAAATATGATGCTAATATTTTGGGGTATATTTCAGTGAAGAATTTTTATGAACTTCTTGATTTTTTTCAGCTCATTTCAGAATGAGTCTTGAATCTTCAGAAGCTTAGCCACCACCGTTTTAAAGGATTTGGGTTGATATCTCATTTGTATCATTCGCTGTTTAATCTGTTGGACTGAGCTATTCAATGACTATCAATATTTAGTGGGAGATTATGGCACTGCTACCACCATATATAAAACAGTTAGTGAGTAACTGTAGTGATAAACTTTCCGTTGTCATGATAACTTTCCATTGTCATAATGGATTTTCTTTCATCTGCAGCAGCTGACCCCTAACTGAATTGTGTTGTAAACGATACATCTCTGGACTTAGTTCCATCGATTATATAAGCACTTGTAGTTCAGTCTGTAAATCAACAGTTTGTTTTCCATATTGTGATATGACATGTTTATCATTTAGATATGGTAATATGGTTATTGTGATTCATCAGATATAATCACGTAATTATGATATAATCAGGTTTGTATCTGATGAAGAAATTATGTTTATATGCTACAAGGAGCTTAATTGATTTTGAAGCAGCTATAATCCATGATACTTTATTATCCAATCAGCAAAGATAACTAATCAATTCATATTACTGTACTTACTAAACAATCTAATATTTGTTCTACCAAGGAGAATGGTGTGTTTTTTTTTCATCTAATCAGTTGCCATACACTTTTTGATTTTTATTATCTTTAACGTTTCCTGTTGTGCTTTTCGTACCCATTGTGCTTTAGTTAATCGTTGAGTAGACTTTTTTCTGCTCTATTATGGCCACTGCACTCGATGTTCATTTTTTTATAGTTTTGTTCTCTTATTTGGGAGCCGAATATCGCCTGGTCCTACATTGGTTTTCTTTATTGATATACTTTTTCCAATTGTTGTATGTAATGATTTATTGCCGACATGGATAATGGTTTATTTAATACTGTTGGCATACTTTTTCTTGTTAAATGCACTGATATTTGAATTGCTATGCCTATCTTTCATTCAAGACAGGAGCATTTTTGCGTTCAATGCTGCTAAACTGCCACGTTCCGTTAAGGACAGTTTATGTTGTTTTGGTTTTAGCATATCTAATATTTCGTATTACGGGAAGTATTGTCTGCAGTCAGTTATGAGCCAGCACAGAATAAGCTTTGCAAACATGTATAAAGCTTTCCCTTTGACTATTTTTGACAAAAATTTAATTGTATTGGTTGTTCTCCGTATCAATTCTGGAACTGGGTTTTACATCAGAAACTACACCCTACTTTTGAAATCTATCGCTACCAGATCTTGATGATTCTACTACACATTCCCAGCCATGTACTTCCAACTCAAGTGACTTGGTGCCGATGTGAGGCATAATGTCCAGCATGTTTACATTGAGCATTAGCAAGCATGTCACTTCTTTACAAAATGAAGACCGTGTCTATTTTACACCTCCCGTCATGCATCCGTTATCTATGATCTTCGAATAAGCATTTTCACAACGCGGTTGTCAGATAATGATCAAACATATGTCGTCCATATAACATTCCAGTTACGCATATACCGGGGCATCTCAAGTCCCTTCTCACCCCATAAGATTGACACTGAAAAGGTAGACCCTTGTGCAATACAAAGTTCAGGATATTGGCGTAAATATTGTCCAAACCTAGGTAATATCTGAGTAATATTTGCTATCATCCGAGAAAAAGTTAATAGCAAGGACCTTCTTATCGATAGAGTACGGCGTGTACTAATTGTGATACATGATGATGTCAGTCACTAATATCTACATACATGTATAAGGTTAGGTAAAATTCAAAGAAATTACTTTTCTGATCTCTGTCTATAAAATAGGTCTCAGAACGGAGCGCTAAATTATTGCCATATCAGTGGGGTACAGTGTGTGTGTCAACTTTCCATTACTGCCGATGTATTGTGAACTCCGTATATTTTAGAATCTTCCGTGTGTTCCGCTATGGAATAGAGCAGCTCTACGATTTATATCACTTCTGGGAATGATACTGATAGTTATATAATCATAAATGTGATTTTGTTAGCACAATGAATGACTGACTTGGCACTGTCATAACCATACTTGCATCAGAATCTTTTGTATTAGTATGAAGTCATGAGACATGTAATTAGCACCGAACAATCTCACCAGACATTAACTTTATACTTGATAGTGATGTTGCCAACCACCCTAGATTGTGCTCTCGCATAATTCAGAAATAAAAATTATGAGAACCCTACCTGATTTCCTTGACTCATTGAATGGGTAATATGTCGTCTTTAGTTGCGTTAGCTGACAGACGCGTTATTTTGGTTGAAGGAGGCTGTTGAGCAGTATTAATGAAGAAATACAGAGCAGCAGGCAGAAACTAGATAATCATAAGGCCACAAAAAAAAATTGTTTCTCACCACCGCGCTCATCAGAAAAAACGATTGTAGAAGATTTTTTTTTCTTAAATAGATGAACCTTGATAGAAATTATGATAGGTATGTGTATTTAGTATTAGATTAAAGCTCCTGATGTCAGCGATGCATTAAATGTATAGCCAGCAAAAATCTGGAGACCCTGTGTAAGCAGACACCCCGCGTAAGCGGCCGCTTTGGCCCGGATCGGAGGGTGGCAGCTTATGCAGGGTTTTACTGCATGTCTGAAGCCCATTTTATTGCACTTCAAAAGCCATCTTTGATATAGCTAAAAAAAAAGCACTAAGTGCCCTCGTCATATTTTTCATGGCTTGGTGATGAGAAACAAGTTGGGTTTCTTTGAGTGGCCTAAAGTAAAGTCAGGTTATACCACCGATTCAAATTATTTAAGGTGATCCTGTTTTCCACTCTTAAACCCCGAGGATCTGCTCAGTGCATTCATAATGCAGCATTATTCATATTCTACATATTTAGGCATTCAAATCAGGTTTTCACAAAGTCATCATAAATTGTTTATATAGACGTAAGCATAGAAATAACGGTACAACATGATGGATGTGTGTGACCACAGTTTACTGGGATAGTCTACATTATGTCTGCTCCGGATCCAAGTAATTTAACTATTTTAAGTCCTGATTTGTAATATTTGAATATTGCATTTAAAATATACATGGATTGCTGGGTTGCAAATTTCTGAACAGAAGTGAACAATGCATAGATTATATTCACACCAAATATATTTACTATCTGAAAAAAGTCCTACATTAATTTTCATCTTGGGGCAAAAACTAGATGTAGCCTTTCATATATATTCACAATCTTGTCTTCTAATAGAGCGTATCCGATTCCTTGCGAAGCGCACAAACAAAAGCAGATGCAAATAAGACAAAGGGTCTACTTGTCATGCCATTGTCGATTCTAAGATATCACAGACAAGGCTCCTTACACTGAGGCTGTAGAGGCTGTGACTTGTCCTGAGAACTTAAGGCACGTTGGACATTCACTAGACGGCCGGTGATTGTTCACACGGTGATGGGTACACCATATCTGTAGGCAGGCAGGGCACACCGGACGTTGCCAAATGAAGACTTTAGGTTCGATGATAAACTGAGAACATGTTCCGCACTGCCGCTTGTTCAATATGTCCGTATATATAGACATCTCTAGCGTTTTCTTGTATGATGCTGCAAAGATAATTCAATGGGACTTAATTTACTATATATATATAGTAGAACGCCGCTTCTGGGACACCTCGCTTAAGGGGGCAATTTGCTTGGAACCGACATTTTCTTCTCTTTTAAGAGTTTAATTTAATCTCGCTTAAAAGGGCCACCCCGCTTAAGGGAACACTTCGCCTTAGGGGACAGTTTTCAGGTACAAAAATGCTTCTTGACCCCGCTTATGGGGACAGTTTGGAGATACATCTTATCAAATTTACTCCAGACTATTTTGAATCCTTGTTTATAGTATGTGTATGTGGTGGCCAGGCGGGTGTCGCAACAATGCAACACCCACAGATAGCGAGAGCCAAAGCATTCTCGTGCAGGCCTTGGCAGGAAGGGTTTCTTGACTGAATGCTAATCACCGCGACTCGGGCGGCTCTGGGCGGCCCACAGTGAGTGGGTATAGTACCAATGATTTTCATACCAGTTGAAGGTAGCGGGTATTCCAGCGTTTACTCTAGACAACTAAGACGGGTAAGAGGCCCGCGTACAGGTTAACGGTGGGCGGCGCAGGGCGGGATGGAAGCTTTCAAGGTGCGATATTCAGCGGGTCCGTAGCGGTTTTGGGCGACTCATAGTGAGTTGCTTAGGCCCAGCATCCACCTACTAGGATATGGCTTCGATATGGTCTACGATGGACCTCCCGATAAAAAATTAAAATCGCGTCGGAAGGTCACCTAATATCAAGGCAGTTGACAACGTCTCTGCGATTAGACACCAATAAAACCCCATACAATGTGTGGTGGATTGGCATGTCTAGACATATGGCTACGATTTTGCACCTTCCCGATATGTCTCCGATATTGACTTTTTGTATCGGAGCCATATCGGTAGGTATGAATTTCTGCGATAATATATATATATATATATATATATATATATATATATATATATATATATATATATATATATATATATATATATATATATATATATTTATATATATAAAGTGTGGCGAGTACGGCAGAGTAGACAAACTGGATCCGGAGAGGAGTCCCGCGGGATAGTCTTTGGGCTCTCCCCGTGAGCGGCTGTCACATGATCTAGACATCCTATAAAAGGATGGCAACTGCTCTGGTGCGTCACTTGTGGCTTGGAGCTCGTGGACGAATGAGCTCAGCTGCTGGACCATTCTGACCCACTGTGATACGATTTAGCCTAGTTCTTAGAGTTGATGCGAGTGCTGCACCGGGGGTTACCCATAGAACCGAATTGATGTAAAACCCTGATTACGAGAATATATTACTTATCAATGCATGTGCACTGTATTTGGTCTCCGACTCTTTATTTGATGTTACAATATATATATATATATATATATATATATATATATATATATATATATATATATATATATATATATATATATATATATACATATCAATATATAAATATATATTATTATATACTATTAATATAACTATTTTATATTATTCTTTTATTCATTTTGTATTTATTTTCCGTGAATTTGCTTAGAATTGGTTATTTGATAAATATTTTATCTAATACCTGGTGTTTTCCTCGTTTATACAAAATAGTATACCCCAGCTAGTTTTTCGTTGGAGGGGAAAATTATTAGAAATAGATTGCAATAAATGATAATATTCAACGGGATACAAGAAGGAATGAATTGGAAGCATTTATTTCTCATAATGTGAATACCCGTCTGCCATCTTCAACCCACACCATTATCCCCTTGTGATGTTAGCTGTTATGTAGGTATAAATCACAAACTCTAGCTCAATATGACACGGGCTATCAACTCCCCTTCCCGGTCTGCATTAGGCCAAACATATTCATGTCCTTGTGAAAAAAGGGTTTACATTCAATTGCACAGACTTGGGGTCGTAAGAAACTTGACTTAGTTTATGATATGTTTGACGGAACGAGAAATGAACCTTTTAATCTCTCACATTGGTCGTAAACTATTTAAATGACCCATGACCATTGAAATAATATCAATTTAGTACAAGTTTGTGCATACATGTACATGTGTAGTTTCTCCAATCGTCGGTTCTTCTAGTGAATGTTCAATGTTCTAGTGTTAAAATTATAGCAGTATACAGCCTTGGATGAGAGTTTTAATAAAGACGAAAAGAGTTCACATGAAAATACATTGATCTTCCACTGTTTCCGTCTACATCACGATCGGACAAATACAACACAGTATCCAAATAACAGATACATCACATTACATGTACATTACAACTAGACATTATAGCCAGTGAGTACATTTATATAAAAACTCAGGATTACATTACTTACATGTCATCTTTCATATGTCGTGCAGTAGTCATATACATCAGGCCTTCAGCCTTGCACTGCATTAACAAATTTGCCGCAATAATATACCACAAGTATGGCTACCTAATAACCCAAATGGTCCAAATAGAAAGACTATATAAGAAATGTGAAGTCCCGAATAATCTCTATAATGGTTTTGCGAAATAAATAGTTGTCTATGACTCTGCTTCTCCATAAATTCAAACCAAACACCTAATATTACCTCCTACCTGTAACTGTCGGACTCTGATAGAATTGCACCAACAAGGACAACCTTGTTCTGCCAACGCTCTTCACGCCAATGAACCGTCAATAAGTCTCATTGGCTGATCGGATTGCTAAATATTTTTGGTGTACCAACAACAAACCAGCTTAAAGCTGGATCGCTTGAAAACACCGGCACTCGAATACATGTCCTTTGTTACAGGTTAGTTAAGGTTGTGCCTGAGAAAGCGGATATATATCATAATGCCGTCTACTCACAGTAATAGAACTCAGAGGGTTTTAGTTACCAGAAGTGGAATAATTGTAGACGGTAACACAAACAGGTGTAACGTTTATCAAATTAAATAATTAGTTATTCCTTATAACAATTATTGATTTCACGCTTATATGATTGTTATACTCACGGACCTTTATCATCCAAGTCCGTCTTATACTATTTTCTAAATGATATCAATGTGCAATGATTAATGACGAGGAGCTTCAATATGATTGTATGCTCATTGATTGATATATGAATCGTGAATGTTGCTTGTTTGATGATTATCATACGCGTATTCTGATCTATATCATGTGATATAAAGGCCTATTTTCTACTTCTACTCACAACAAATTTAGCCAGATCATAGTGAGAGAACGTATAGCTAAGAATTTCCATCATGTAGATTGTTGTAATCACTGTGAATGGGTATTTTAACTTAAAGTATGATGCAGCTTACATTGAATATCACTATTTGTTTTCGTAAATTGTTACAATGTAGGCTTTTGGCATATTTTTGCTCTCTGTGGTTCAGGCACCTCACTTTCCCATGGGGATTTATTGCTGCCGAATCATTTCGTAAGAGAAAAAAAATCAAGTCTCAAAATCAATTTAATGTATTGTTCCTAAAGTCATTTACCTTTTTTGAATAATTCAAAAGGAGAATGTGGTTTGGTACTTCAGCAGTATACACCGAATAGACATGCCTAATATGAATTTAAGACAGAGGAACAGAATCGATTTTTTTTAAAGAGAGCTGAACTCTGTTTATTAATCCAGAAAAAAAGAGCAGGTACATAGTCAAAGTAGTAACTTGTCTATTCTGTATGAACATGTGAAAAATCCACCGATGCACAACTGTATACATATCCAATAAACCACACTTGCTCATTCCAACGATGAACAATAACTGGGAATTTAAGAGAACATACCAGAACCTCGCACCAGAGAAACAAATATAGAATGTTTGCACATAGTTCTTGCAATACCTTGAAAAACTGGGTAATAAATGCATAATAGATGCATAAAATGCAGCACCAAAAACATCTATCCATCTAGGCACAGGATGAACATTACAGGTCTACATAGAAGTTGGATATACACAGAAGAAATACATACTGTCTTCATAGTAGCTCTATTTTTCATTCTTTTATTTTATACATTAATTCCTTTGATGCCTCCATTATATACCCAGGAATATACCAACATCATCGTCCTTCCTTCTGTACCTAATCATTTACCCCCCTCCCCTTTCGTTTGCGAACATAGGAAGAGCATAACATCTTCATCACAAAAACAGTCATCTAAACCACATCAGTTCATAATGTATCCTATACGTAAACATTAAAGGATCTCAGATTATGGTGAATAAAAGTTTATTTTCACAAAAAATGAGTTCATTACCATATGTTAATATGATATCCTAAAAAAAAAATTATCTTGTGGATTTTAATATCTCCCGGTTGCACTAGGGCTACGAAGAAAGTAGTTCCTAGCACGAGTAAGAATAGGTAATTATCCAATTACAGTGGAACCCCGCATAACGGACACCTCGCGTAAGCGGACACCGTGTGTAAGCGTACACTTTTGTTCGGAACGGAAATTTTCTCTCTTTAATTTTAATTTATCCCCGTGTAAGAAGACACCTCGCGTAAGCGGACACCCCGGATAAGCGGACAGTTATTTCGGTACAAAAAGACCTAAAAACCCTGTGTAAGCGGACACTCAAAACGGACACCCTAAATGGATTAATCTGTGTCTTTTTATGAGTGTGCCTGAGTATGTTCATAGAAAATACATTTATAATTCAAAGTTTAATAACTTCAGATCTAATTAATTGATTTCAGATTTACCATCCCCTTTGTCTCCCCTACATATCGGTATAATACAGTTCAATATTGGCCCGGGGATAACTTGAAAACCCCGCATAAGCGGATACCCAGCGTAAGTGGGCACTTTGGCCCGGAACGAAGGGTGTCCGCTAAGTAGGGTTTTACTGTACTTACCTTGGTAAAAGTATGAAGGAGAATTAAGGTTCTTGCGAGCCTAGGGACACCTTCCAATCCCCCTCAGCCACGCTACAAAAAAAACAAACAAAAAAAGAAAGATTCCCGACAAAATTCCCCGACTAATTACGCCACAGGGATATCAGATATATGCCAAAAGGTAGGCCTAAGTCTTAGCTTTCTAACGACGTTTTGTTTATAAAAATCACCCTGTTATTCATGACACAACAGCGATTTCCCTAAAAGTTAGAAATGGTAGAATGTTTTGGGACATCTCATGAGATGTGACGTGATTGGCGGTGTTTCCCGGGAATTCCTGGGATTCCCCGGGGTCAACCGGGGTCCTCCAGGTACCCTGCCTACTTTTACTTTTATCGTTCGTTGTTACTTTCGTTGTGTCAACTGACGAACGTTAACACAACAATGTGTTTTGTGCAACACAATGAAAAAGTTACGTTATATTTTCGTTGTACTTTTGTTCTTCACCCAAATTTATATGGTTTTTCGTTCCCGGTTTATGCAACGCCCCCCTGTTTTGAACATGTCACATCAGTCCATTCCATGAATCTGTTTGACTGGGGATAGTGAGGTTACGATGTGACATGTTCAAAACCCCAGGTTCTTGCAAAATTCCTGTAGTGGACAGATATACCAACTGATGAGTTGCCAAATTAGTATCCAAACTAACCAAAAGGAAGCCCCCAGACTGGTTCACCATGGTGTCTTTTTTCTCAATGTAAGTCTCAAGGGTAGACCCCTACTCAGGGGGAGGGTCCCTACTTTCTCCCAGTACAGAAATCTAGTGGCAGGGTGTACATTTTGGCTTTTCCTAAAAACTTTGATTTTCTTGAAAAATGGCAGACTGGATTCTGATTGAATGACATCTTGGATACAAGTCCCTGAGGGCAGGGTAGATTATCACCAAGAGGTTGAGGGAACGGGGTGAAGTATACCTGTCTAAGGTACATAATTCTTACATGTGAATCCTGCTTCACTACCTAGGAGGGGGGGGGGGGGGGGGTCCAGGAAACGTACATGTATACGCAAAAAAAAAAGAAGGAGGGGGGGGGGGGGGTCCATGAGAAGCGTATTCTGTGTAACAGGGGGGGTGGGGGGGGGGGGGAGGGTCAAGTTTCCAGGAAGATCTGCGTACATACTTTATGGACGGCCCCTTATAGAATAAACACGGCAATGGCCCGCGTTTCCTACCCATAGACATAGGTGCGTGGTACTCCCCATGATTAAAATCTTTAAAATGTCTCAGCTTTAGGCTAAGACCTAGCAATTACAAAATAATTATTACAGAGTTGTATGTCCATGTCTATATGGATTGGAAATGGCAGGGTGTGTACACACAGGTAGGTAAAAAGCTCTAAAAATTAATGTCCATCAGGAAACACCATTGGCTGGGCTCCGCCTGTGTACGCCGCTGGTAGTCCGTTCACGCACCGTGCCACCTTCGGGTTACAGTACGTGAAGGTCTAACAGAGTATGACTCTGACTGGCCAGCCACCTTCAGTGAGAGGAATATCGGGGTTGGCTGTCCTATTTATAGTATCAGTTTGACAAGGGGGAATACCGACAGACGCTTAGTCTGCTTAAAGTCTGTAAGGGTCTAACAGAGCACAGCTCTGATTTGCCAGTTCCTGAGGCACTGATTGGAGAAAAGGATTTCTTGGTTGGCTGTTCTAATTTTAGTGCAAACCCAAGCCTGAGAATACCATGATTCTAGCACTATTCTGGGAATCATTATAACTCTCCAAGCTGATTTATTTGGTACATGCCCAGTAAAAGCTACTCTAGGACCTCTGCTTGAAGAGTAGCATACTGGTCACTGGCAAATCAATCAGGGCAGTGCAATCACTTTATCTCTATGGGAATGATGTACATTGGTATTATAAGCGTATTACTTTCATACATTCAGTAATCCAATGCTGAAGTATATGTTGCCAGGGGTATGTTTGGCTGCATGCATTGCGTAACCACGTAGATAACGTGCGACACCGGCCTATTCCGCCGAGCCCCCTAGCGGATGACCGGGGAACCAGCGTAGAATCCACCAGAGACGACACACTGCAGCGCTCGAGCAACATACAGAAAAATCGTTTAGCGATAAACTGGAGCGGTGCAGTGTGCAGAGACGACACAAGCATATTCACACTGCACCAGGTTTTGCGGAAAACCGGAGCGGCGCAGTGTGGGGAAGAGAGGCAAAATGGGGCGGAACCAGTCACTGACATTGTTTTCAAAGTGTTCTAAGGATGTCGGATCAGTTGTGAGCATAATATAACATATATTCTAAGAATGTAATACCTTTATTGAGTTGTAATAGTTCTAAATGATATAGGCATTACGAATGGTAGTGAAAGAGGATGTAAATATTACCCTAACCTATTATCGCCCGATATTTCTTAGTTGTTGTGGTCGTCGAATAGGTGGTACCTGGAGAACTGAGCCCGCAGGAGAACTGAGCCAGACGTGCGAACTGAGCCCGCAGGAGAACTGAGCCTGGGGTTGAGATTCAGAGGTGCGAACTGAGCCTGCAGGAGAACTGAGCCTGGGCCCACCGCTAGTTAGCAAGTTACTCTGTACATCTCAGGTCATAACGCTGTGAATAATTGGTATAGAAACACCAGGTAAAGACTAATAGATGTCAAAATACATTCATGAAACGATGGGTAGGTTTAAAGTTTGATTCTCTAAAGGGAACTTATGAAAATTTGCCGTTATTCGTGTGACATTTTCTCCGATCGCTATGTGCACCTATTATCACTCATGTGCGGTCCTGTCATTTTCCGGTTGATTTCACCCACTTCTCATGAGAATTAAGACATGAAACTTAAACATAAGGTAGGGAAATATGTAACCTATATACGTTTCAAATATGAAGAAGATTGGCCACTTCGAACCACCGATATTCGGAAACAAAGCGTATCATCCGAGGCGGCCACCGCACCAACTCCCCAAAACGAATCGTATCCAAGGACCCTACACCCCAGCATTGACTGAGCCAGGCTCACTTCTCTTGGAGGCTCAGTTCTCCTGAAGGCTCAGTTCGCATTCACACCTCTGGCTCAGTTCTCCTGCAGGCTCAGTTCTCTTGTATTCGAATAGGTAGACTAGGCTTGAATATGATTGTACACGGTCAATACTGAACCTCAGCCGGGCACTAGCTCCAATCCTAAGACTTATTAACAATATGTTTCGGCAGGAGATCTGCCTTCATCACAGACCAAGGGGAGGGATACTTATTTTTAGAAGGTCTGATGTTGCTACAACTACCGTTACAACTTACAACTACCGTACTCTTTTCTTCTTCTAGTAGTTCTACATATCATTATATCGAAACTTCCAATTAGATATATGCAAGGATAACAACCACAACAACATTCCCTACTTCAGAATTGTCAGCTGTTATATTACTGAGTTTTATGATATAAAAAAAAGAAGTCTCTTTTTTCCCCCAAATAGTTCCTACATCAGATAATCGATGGAATTTGCGATCGAGGAAGTGCTCAATATCCCAAGTTTTCCGAACAGTGGACCCTTGAAGAATGGTGGGACGTGGTCGAGGCATACACTTCACTTTATCGTGAAGCAGTAAGGACCAACCGGAACAAGGACAAGGTTGGTAAAGGGTCATTGCTAGCATTGTAATGGAAATTGTTTACATAGAGAAAGTTGGATACAGAGCACAAGTGAGTGAATATTTGGAGATAACAAACGATGTCGCACAGCAAGGCGTATCTTATTACGGTACCAGTACCACGGCTAGTGTCTCAGTCAATTTACTTTCCGAAGGTAGTCATGTGCCATTTTATAAAGGCTGTGCTCCATTGCGCCGATCCACTGGAGATTGGGGGGCGATCCTTTGGTCGCTGACCGATCGGTTCCCAGTCGCCGATAGTGAAGCTGTAGATGTAGTGGAGCTAGAGACCCGATCGTCGGCACCCGAACTCCACATCATCGGCTCACGATCTCCACTGAATTTTGAATGGTTCTTGACACGTTCTCTTGGCCCTCCCCAATACAGGGAAGAATGGTGTAATATTATGTACCAAGCCCTACTCTATTTTATCAATATAAGCTTGTTAAATGTTTTGAGTGTGATACACCTTTAAGAGATCACTAAGTGTGAAATCATTGAAAAGTCCCGCAGGCCCGGAAGCCAGATCAAATCAACTGAAAAGTTCTATTATTATATACCCGTGTGCGAATGTCTCACTTTTACTGACCGTGAGTACAGTTTACGTTCGTCACTGAGTGACGAAAGAATATTCATACATCCCTCTATACCACGTGACCACGTTCAGTCTTCAAAAAGTGAGTTGTAAAATGGCATTTTTCATGATTTCTAGGTATATGATAACAAGGAGACATAGTGAGTGTGTCTGAGTTCCATCTGTTCCTCGATATTTTAGTCGGATATATTCACCTCGTTCTTTGAACAAGGTCAATATTTCCGACCAAAATATCTCTGAACAGATTTCATTCAGGCACACTAACCATGTTTCCATTTATTACTACATATTATTCGTTCTCTTTGAGAACCAGTAGTTCAATAATCTAATTTGGACTAAAACCGCTGTGTCAAGGATATATTCTTCAAGCCATTATTGAAAGAGTTTTAACGATTGTTTTCCTCTAATCAGAATAAGCCTATAATTTTGTACTGGAAATTTATGATAAGAGTTTCACATGTGTATCATCAAATAACTTTGAGTGTTCATATTGTAAATATTCATATACATTTAGTAACAAATGAAAAAAGTAGAAGTCTTTGATCTAGGTTTTCATTTTTATTGTGTCATTAATCCGTATATCTAGGCGATTTGAGGGAGTTTATCATAGGGATGATGTTGATCAAACAGTGCGTTTTGTTTCAGCTCTGCGAGGCACTTAGTGAACTAGATGGCCCACATCAGCAGGTCGTATTGGATTCGTACGCGTCACGTCGAGATGAATTGAAGAAACACCTGACGAAGGTCGCCTGCAGCATCTCCAACTGCTGCTTGAAAGACTTCGACTGGCAAATGAAGGTACATCATCTATATTTCACTGTTAATGAAGGCCATAGGAACATCCTTTTCCTTTGAATGGGCAGCCATTACTAGATCATGGCATCAAGTTTACTCTTTATTGATGGGAAATTTTCCTTGATAAAATAGACTTATCTGCCACTCCCACCAACTAAGAAATTTATTCATGATTCTGAATTTTATCGTTTCCATCATCCCTATCCCTTTTAATTTTGTCAACTTGGACTTTGGCCTAATGTGTGCCTTTGATTTTTTTTAACAAGCTCAACCATTCCTTTTTTATCATATTTGTCTGCAGTCCTGACTTCCTCTTCCGTTCCCATACGCTGCTTCCTGCGACCTCCCCATGCCTACTACTCGTACGGGGACGGAAGAGATGCGGGCTTCCAGTGTGTTGAGTCCCCTCTGTGGACGTCTCTTCTCTTCCTCGCTAGGTGGCCCTTCCTCCTGTCCATCAGTCGCTCGCCCCCTCTGTGATACGCCTTACATACTAATAGGACCGCTACTTCTTATATTACCTATAGACCCCTTTCACGTGACGTCACGCATACATTGTATATTGTTTGCATTAGAAAAAAAATTATGTAAAATGTGCATCTGTAAAACATTACCAGAATATAAGCAAAAATGAAAAGATATCGCAAATTCTATTTATAAATTCTATATGCCACGTGGAAGATAGAAAAAGTGCCATCAACTTGATATAAAAAATGTTTATTATGCAACAACAAAGCAAACTCAACTAGAAATTGTTGACAAAAAATGTACCATTCCATTAGTCAAATGAAAACCATGAATTCTTGTAACCTATATATGCGTGTGTGCGCGTGTGCAGAGTTAGTAGTTTTTCACTTTTCCGTGGAAATCCGTGTTTTTATTTCCAGATTTTTAAAATTAGTTATAAATCTTTTATGACACGAAAATAGTACAAATCGAGGCTCATTCACGCCAATAGAAGGGTTGTTTGAACCTTCCCACACACCTTCAGCTCTATTCCATGGCCAAAATTTATGTACTTTCCATGTTTTCCCAGTTTCTCTGAGTCAGTCAATTCCACATCAGAAATATTTCCACTCATTTTCACTGACCCCAACTGAAATCCCTACATGTGTGGGCGTGCGCGTTGTTTTTGTTGTTTTTGTTTCTTTTCTTTCAGTGTTTGTTTCTTTTCTTTCAAATTGATGATACAGATATCCAGATGGTATGTTTGGCGCATTAAACGTTTTCAGAAATAGTTACCTCGGTACATTGTATTGCACAATCATCATATAACGTGCATATTATCATGTACGATGCTGTTGACACCTATAACGCTGTATTGTGACCGTCACAATATACTTCAAAGCATAGAGTTTACAATAATAGCCCGTTATTCATGGCAACGCACAACAATCATTCTATTCTTTTTTAGTTGCCGTATCCTTCTCTCTTTTTTTTCTGTTCCAGTTGGTGATGTCTAGCGATAAATTATCTTCTATACAAGAGCCTCTCCTTAACCTGGACCTAGGCCTAGCGTGTGGCAAAGAAAACAAAAATGTTTCATTGGAACTGAATAGAGATGACTTGCATAAGCTTATCACTTCGTTGGAACTAGCGAATAAGGTACCGTTTTCGAAGTAGAAGTTCGGGTCCATTTAAAAGATCAGTATCTCAACGTTGTCATCTAGTGTATATTTATACAGAAGTACAATATTCACGAGGAACATATTCAGATTTATACAGGAAACACTATCATTTTTTCAGTTCTTTTTACCTGAAACTTTTATTAGAATCCCAGGCGATGCTTATTTGCCTTTTATGGTAACAAAGAAAACCAAATAATTCTATTGTACATCACATAACTTAAAAAATAGACAACCCAACTCATTCTTGAAAAATTATTAAAAAATAGTGAAATCATAATGTGTTACGTTTACACCACGGATTTGGATTGTATACAAGTTCTTGGCTAACGCTCATAAACCAAACCCAGAGAGATGAATTTATAATCGTTATACCACGAAATTTAATTCTCAGGACGTAAAAAGAATTTTTATCGGACACCTCCAAGACTGAACGGATGGTAAGAGTAGCATATACTGATATATAGTAAGTCTTCCATCTGTCTTGAAGGGAAGTAAAAATACATTAAGGATACTTGTGTAAGAATATCATAGCTATAGTGTTACAAACTCAGATAAGTTTAAGTACATCGTTGGAGTCGCATTATGCGAGGTACCTCAGCTAATTCTAATGAAACATGAAATATAAACCATATTTCCTTGATACCCTATGATTCAGAATGATCTAATTTTTTAGAATGCATGTGTAGGTCTAAACCAGCCACATATTAGAATTTCTGGGTGTTTGTGAAGATAAGGTAATTCTCGGTGTTTATGAAGATATATTGGTGGTGCTACTTATCAATGCTAGTTATATGCCGCTATTTACTGCTTAGTCTAATGTATTACCGCCACTCAAAACGTGATATTTTGGTTAAACCACCCGTATAAACTCTATGAGAGTTGTTATTTGAATTTATTTTTCGTTGCGAAGGTGGTGCTATGAAATCTAAACATTGAACCTTTGCCATTGCCTTCTTCGCGTATCTAATATTAGCTTTACCCTTAGCATGATAATCTCATATCATAGATGTAATAAGAATGAAGTTCAAAGAAAGAACGTTGCTCTCATTTGCATTAGCTCCATGCATGATATCAGAATCACAAACCTCAGTCTGAATGTCAAGCTAACAAGACTTATGTTCAAATTCAGATGACACATTTCATGAAAGAGTAGCGTTAGGTAGAGTCCTAATTATTGAACGGTAATGGAAGAAACAACGAAACTAAGTTTAATGGAATGTAAAATAGTCAATGTAGATGATACATATTATATTATAACTATGATATGACCAAATCATACAAGATGTATGTATTTCTTTGAAATGCTTTTTTCCTGCTCATTCGTGCACAACATAACATCATCTATTACATCGAACGATGCGGTAAATCTATATGTCCTGATTAAGGTCAGGTGATTAGCTGAAACTGTTTATTTCGTGAAATTGTCATTTGTAGAAATTACCAAAAGTATTTACCTAAGTTATAATCAGGGACAACTCTACTGGGATTAGGGATGATTTAGAATGTATATTCAAATAAAGGTTTAGGTTTGTAAAGATTGTAAAGATTATTCACCATCGAAATTCTCTAGATCATTTAGCGATACACTTACATAAACAAGATAGAAGTGTAAGACTTAAATATAGGATAAAGTGAGACATAATAATCAGATTAAAAAAGACTTGACTAATTTTACTCAACAGAGTATCGATGGAATGTGCTTCAACAGTATATCATTTTGTGGTTGGTCAAGAAAATAAATAAGCACCCAGAGCTTACAGGAAACGTATTATTCACTGTATCACTTTTGCAAATCTTTTATTTAATGTTTAATATCTCAAATTGCACAAACATGAATTCCTTTATCTTATTTTTTTTCATATTGGATATCAACCCATTCGTCCTAGGTGATGCCTTGAGCTATCTTTCTCCGAGATTTACAAAACCATGGTTTTAGGTGATAAAATAGGAAATAAAGATAAATAAATACGATCCTTTCCCAGAATGTACGCATGTGATCGTATTTGAGATATTTAGGCGATATAGAAAATAATATCAAGGATCATGTCATATCAAGTGATTTAGATAAACTTTATCAGGGATGCAAGTATTCTGATTCATTACGGATATCGTGTATTTCAAGATTTTCATTTTTATTGATCAATTTTCCATCATTTCTAAAAGTATACCACAGAATCAGAACAAAAGTTTCGGATTTCTATAATGGACGTCATTCAAATTAAGTTAATATTGCTTACTAAAATAGATTTCTAGAAAAAGAGGACCCATAAGAGAAACTCCGTATGATCTATATTGCAAGGCATTGAGAACGTGTATAGTAGGAAAAAAGTTTTAAATTTACCACTGAAAATGGATTTTCTGACATTTTGCAAATATACATCGTCACAGAAAACACTTTATTGCAATCTTGTTTGATGCTCATAGAAATGTTTCATTCTTTCTGTTTTTATTTCTCAGTCTGTCCTGAAAATGAAGACGTGACACCTCAACTACTCCATCAAAGCAGAACGACGCAATCGCAGCAACAGTAGGCAATAGCAAGATGTCAGTGTAGATTTTTATCATTAATCTATACTATATATGATATCAACATGTAGACTTGGACTATCTATACAGGCATTCCATTAGTAAGTAACAGGCCACGAGGGAGTCCTTAGCCAACAATTTAGGTTCATGATAGTCTACCGGACAAAACCAATTTACGGGAATGATGTCTAGGGGCCAAGAGAGATGGTTATGGACTTCAATATCAACGATGGGTCATTTGAATAAAAACGTATTTCTTTTTTTTTCAAAGCGGCTTTAATCTCAGATAGGCAGTACAAGAGTCGTTACATCATCTACATACAGTATATATTGGTTTTTATGTTACATCCAATTATTTCTAACTAATATGACGTAGTACCTATATTTCTAATTACTTTCCTTGGCCATTGTAACCTTAACCTTATTGAGGTTTGCGTCTAGATTTCAATCCTTTCTTTTTCTTTTTTTCTAAAATAAAAACAATATGAATTTGACAATTGACATGTAAGATAAAGGGGTATGTTGGCCAAGAGAAGTACAAGAGTATATAGGACAGGTTAATGTGCAGATATAGGGGTTATTGTCGCTAATTTGATTGAGACCTGATTTTCCCAGAGTCAATCTTCCGATGTTATAACATCTTGCTACGCATGGAATGTCTAATTATCGATGACTATAGACCTACGCGATTCCCATTTTGATATCCGAGGAATATCTGTGTAAGCTTAACGTATAGAGATCGATTTTTTCATAGAACAGTCATTTTTATCAAACGTTGTGCTTTTCATTACAAAAACACAGTTTGATTTGATAGGTTCAAATGTTAGGGTAACAATATAAATGTTTTCATTGTTATGTCTAGATGAGAGATAAAGTTATAAAACTCTTTTATATCACTATCATATCTTGATGTAAACTTTTTAAGACAAAAGTATTGGGATTTCAGTCCAATAGAACTGGTGAAATTTGTTTAATAAAAAAATCATTTAATGGATGTATACTTCAGTGTGCTAGTTTTCAGGTATTTTCTGGTTGTCCGTTTTCTCAGCAGAAAATGTATTCGATGGTCATTTGTAAATGACCTGACATACATTTACAGTTCTCTGTGTCGCACTATACAATATATACAATTACAGAAGAAGTACAACCCCATCAGATATGTATTACCATGGACATTATAGTTGGGAATACACTTTATTACCCACCTGATACGGAGTCTCCATACTAAGCCTATGGAGATTACAGATCGCTACTGAGGAGGATACGGAGCTCCGTACCCTCCTAGGAGGATACAGCTCTTTTAGGTGAAAGTAGTCCCAAACATAACTTCTTAATTACGTTGAAAAGTTTTCTAACGATCATATTTATTGCTTAAATCTAAAAATAAGTGAGTAATAAATACAACATTACCATAATTTCGATCTGTGTGGCCGTATTCTCCTTGTAGTTGACGCTACGCAATACTACGCGTCAACTATGCGGAGAATACGGCCACTCAGATCGAAATCATGGTAATATTGTGTATGTATGTACGTACATGTAACGAAAGTCACTGGTTTTAACCAGAATCTTCTGGAATGCTACGGGGAACCCATCCTAGTCTTCCAAAGAACAGCCAGACATGAAAGGGTTGAGTGGATGACGGTCAGCTAAGGGAACGTTTGTTGCACCCTTAAATTTAACAAAATCCCACAAAAGTAATAACCCTTAAATGTAATAAAATCTCAACCACATTTGTAATAAACTCCATTAAATGTAATAACACTTCCCTTAGATGTAATAATCTTTTCACCCTTATTTGTAATAAATTGTCACCCTTAAATCTAATAAACCTTGTAACCACAAATGTAATAAACTTTAACCTTATTTGTAATAAAGATAAGTGTCTTGCAAAAGAAAAACAGTACATTTTAAAATAAAATGAAATATAAACTTTCATTCTTTTTACCTACTACATATAAAACATGTAATTTTCGGTACTATCCGCTTGGAGAGTCTCCCGCACATAGAGACAAAGTGAACCAGACCTAGGCATGGAGACTGAAGGGCCATGAGAGTTGGACTGGTTCCCTGCCCATATGAATAAGGGGCAGGTAACGGGTTCTGACGTCACGCTGGTACGACCTTCAACTCGCCAGCTCTCGCCCGCTGTCTCACGAGAACAGATCACACTGCAGCGCTTGAGTGGTGCAGTGTACGTCTCCCGCTCGAAATGAGCCTTTCTGTGGACGCCTTGAGCCTACCCTGTGGACGCCTTGAGCCTACCCTGTGGACGCCTTGAGCCTACCCCATTTTGGTTTCCTTGAGCATTTAGATGTAAAAAACTTTGAAAAGTGTACTTATACTGGTTTATAGTCATATATACGTAGTATTTCTCCTTATTTTTGAAGAAATTTGTATCTCACACCTGGTGGGGTGCTATTGATATTTATTTCAAATTAGAAAAAATTTGCTCAAAAGATGCAGACTATCAAAGACATGCATCACAGAAAATGAAAGACTTCCGGAACAGAGGCTATCCGGAGAAACTCCTCAGGGAATGCAAAAAGAGGGTTGACTCTACGCCAAGAGAGGAAACCCTCAAACCTAAGGTAAAAAAAGATGAGGATGGAGAAAAAACCTTCCTGATCAGTACCTACAGACAGGGCAAACCCATACTCCCATCGATAGTTGAAAAGAACTGGGAGATATTGGGTAAATCCACCACCACCAAAGGCCTGTACAAAAGCAACCTGGTGAAAGGATACAAACGCCCAAAAAACTTGAAAGATCATCTGGTCAGGGCCAGAACAACTTTTCACCTGGAAGGTAAAGTCAAAAACAGTACCCACAGTAACACTTGCAATAAACCGAACTGCAAATACTGTGCAACACTGAACCGAGGACCCAAAATAAAGTCCAAAACCAAAGGCACCACACATAAGTGCAGAACCAACATCACTTGCAACAGCTCAAACGTGATATATTGCATTGAATGCAAAAAATGCAAATCACAATATGTTGGACAAACTAAAAGGAAAATCAAAGAGAGGATCTGAGATCAATCCGACAAAAAAGTGCCATAAGCGATGTGCCGAAGCACTTTAACCAATGTACCCACAAGGGTGTAGAAGATGTCCAGGTCTATATCCTAGACTTCATCTACAGACATCCAGACAGCAAACGGGCTGGTATACTCAGAGACAAAATTGAGTACAACTGGATACACCGACTGAAAACTCAGGCCCCACAGGGAATGAACACAATGGATAGCAAATATGGATAGAACCATCCTTAAAGCCACGTCAAAATTTTTTTCTAATTTGAAATAAATATCAATAGCACCCCACCAGGTGTGAGATACAAATTTCTTCAAAAATAAGGAGAAATACTACGAATAATTGCAACAAGGTTCAATCCATAAAGACGACTATAAGTGACTGTCCTCAGTTAATGTACTATTAGGATGGGAGAAAAACACCTCTCATAGAATAGATATACAGACCGTATATCCATACAAAACAAAAGACCTATAGACCGGCTATTATTCGCCTGATGAGACGAGACCGTCGAAACTATTGAGCAAGAAGAAACCCCCGAATAAGGGTTCCAACTCCTGATACACAGAGACAAGGTTCGAAACAGGCCCCACAGAGGGACCCAGAACCGAATAGTAAGCAGTTCTGATTCTACACACCAGGATTCAAACCCTGACACACGTAGAGGAGTGGAGGCGCCACCAGTAAGGGTGAGCCCGACCACACAGAAAACACTGCTGACCATTAGTCATTTAAATTTCGCGCCACTCTTTGTTCGACATATCGACCAATGAGAACACGGAAAACACACCACGTGATAACAACGAACCAATGAGGGTCTAACTCTGTGAAAAAATTAACATAACGCAGGCCGCAGCAGCGGACCACTGCACTGAGACAGTCACTTGCTCGATAGTCGCGAAGCCGCAACGTCCCCTCCACATTATAGTCATATATACTCAACCCTAACCCTTACCAAACACTTTTCTAACCCTAACCCGCAAATCGGAACTAAAATGGGGTAGGCTCAAGACGTCCACGGGGTAGGCTCAAGGCGTCCACGTTTTGGCGCTGACAGGAGGCTCAAACGGTAAAAGGCTCAAGGCGTCCAATTCCCCTAGGAGTTGACACACTACTTCACCTCTTTGTTGTGTCGTCTGCTCTAGGTCTGCCAAGGTGGCGCAATCCCACAATGCAACAGCGTTACCAATAATGCACCATAAAAATGGAACCCGTTACCTGGCCTATAGTCTAACTAGGCCAGGCTGCCAGGCTACATGAGAGTGAGATTCTCGTGCAGTACTTAACTGAATCATGCTACTATTTTTTGTGTTTCTCTACACAGATATACTTCTATCCTTAGGATTTGTTTCTATCTGTACTGAAATCATAATTTAGAACTGTAGTTTTCCAATTACCTTGCCCCCTGATCAGCCACGAGAATAATTGCGCTGGTTGCTGGCAAAAGTCCTGTGTCACATGAAATAATAGTAGCTGTAATTGGCCTAATGTTGAGAACAGCCGAGAGAGGGCACCACCTTCAGAAACATCAGGGACCCGTTTCAATAGTCTGTAGGATGTCCGTTATTGGGTTAAGTGACACAATAGCGGTACTTTGCGTTGCAGTAGTTAAGGGATAACCGTTTGTGGGACATAGGGTAAGAGACAGCCGCAAATAGTGGCTTGTACCATTTCAGAAGTGGCTGTCCGGTCACTAAAAGGGTCACTATAGTGTCTATAATAGCGAGAGGGTATACCCTTTTGTTTTTGATGTCACAAACACATAACTTTACTTACCATAGGGATAACGCTATGAAACTTTAACCCCAGTTAGGGACACAAACAACTTATAAACATGCCAAATATGAAGGATATCGGTCCATGCAATCTAATGATATTCACATTTGAATTTTGTCATAGAAAATGCTGCTCTGATAGCCAGTGTAGGATTTCTCAAGCCTGTCCCTAATTTCTGCAGCGACTTTTACCTTGACACTACTTGTTCCTTAGAGCACTAACACCATCCATTGTAAGGCCCAGGCAGCAATGTCACTTTGTCACCAACAGTGAACTGACACATCACCCCAATAGTGACATGCCTTTTGAAACGAGAATTAAATTTTGTCACTATTCCTGTCACTATTTGAGTCACTAAACATGTCACTAAGTGGTTTAGTGACCCATTCTATTGAAACGGGCCCCTGCTCTGGTAGCCCTTTCAAAACTCCACTGATTCCCCCCAACCACCACCACCCTAAGAATTTGGCCCTATCTGAACATCTGGCTCTGTGGAGCAGTCAACAGAGTGTTCGGCTTGGAATATGAGTGTCGGGAGTTCGAATCCTGCACTGGCAGTCCGACATTTCATTTTTCTATATTTTACCCCCTAACTCGCACTCGACGAAGTCGCTAGTTTAGAATGAAAATGTGCATTTTCCATAAGCCTGACCCATCACTAAATTTCTAAAAGTAATTTTACAGTTTGAAATCCCAGGTCATATCAATTAAACTTTGAGGCAATAATATTTCTCAACCTTCCAGCCATACAAATATTCATTGCCTCCTAAAACATAGGCCAAGGTCTATGATACAATACTGGCCTAAAGTGTATAATCATATATTAATTTGTTAAATAAGATATTCTCTTAATTTCAAGTGAAATCATTTGATTCAATGTTGTGATTGGCAGATGTGGTATGGACAATGCATTATTACCTTTATGATTTGTATGTTTGGGTAGTTCAATGTCCAATTTCTTTAATTAAACTTACTTTGGTTTACTCAAATAATATTTGCATATCCTGCTGGAAAAAACGGTATACTGCCTGGTTATCCAGTCTTCTTACTCTTCTCGACTTTATTCTATTGAAAATCTTACATTCCCTGAGGAAGTGAAGAATTTCTCTCTTGCCAGTGTTATGGAGAACACTGTACCTTCCTGTTGCATTCTATAGGAATTTCTTCCTGCTCTTCTTTCTGGCTGGACAATGGCATGAGATGTTTTAATTTCAATGGAGTAAGTCTAATAGGACATTGGATGTTAAAGTACCCAAACAAACAAGCTCAGCGGAGTGTTGCATATCTGCTCCCCAGGCACTCTTTTACCTCTAAGGAGGTGCCCATGTTTGGTGTGACTGGTCCAGAGACAGGTCTTGTTTGTTTGTTTGTGGATTAACGTCCCAGGGGACCCTAAGGGTATATAGGGACCATCCACAGACAGGTCAGTTTCCCCTATTTGGTTCTTGTCAGGTTGTCTTTTTTAAGGTTCTGGGTCTCTTGTGGTGTTCCTGAGTCTCTGCCAAGTCTTTTAAATGTGCTCCTTGACCATTGATTTCAGGCCTGTATGTGGACCTGTTCGGGCTGTTTGCTTATTGTGTTTCTGGCTGCCTTGTCTGCAGCTTCATTTCCCTCAATTCCGATATAACTTGGTAGCCACCACATGGCTACCTCATTGCCATATTTTCTCTTCTGTTCTGTGTAAAACTGTCTAATGACTCTGATGACAGCATTCTTTGGATCATGCTGTCCAATGGCTTGTAGACAAGATTCTGAGTCTGAGAAGACTATAAAGTTCTTGTGTTGTGACATCTTCATCTAAGGCGAGGCATGCAACATTGCATTGACCTCAGCAGTGACTTTTGGCATATAGGGCTTTTTTTCAGGACATTATATGGGTATGGACTCTAAATCCAACATGGTTACCTTCTTTGGAGCCATTGGTATACACCAAGATATGGTCTTTGAAATGCCTCCTCACAGTCTTGTATTGCTTGAGGAGGACAGTTTTGGTGGTATACCATTCTTTTCTAAGTCAAAGAGGATCGATGGTATTTCCTGATCCCATGGAGGTGTTTCAGGTGACCTCTCAGCTTTTATCGTCCTCATGGGGATGCTTACTTCTTTGTACTGCACTCATACTCTGACAAGGAAAGGTGTCATGGCATTTGGCTTCTCTCTATACATTTGGTGGTTTTCTTTCAATTCAAGTTGTAGGCTGGGTTTCTTGGCTTGGCCCATACTCTAATGGATTTTTACAAAGGCAGTCTCTCCCATTGCAGATGAATAGGAGGGATTCCTGCTTCTACATGTGGTCATGGAGCAGGTGTTGTTCAGGAATTTAGGACTTCCTCTTGAACTGTCAGTTCCTTGTTCTGGAGACCAGGGGGCTGTTTCACTAGTAGGGGGGTCAAAGCGAGAGGTAGGACTGGAACAGTGGCTCCAACAGTGGCACCAACAGTGGCAAGCCCAAATTCGCGTTTCATCAGTGCTCTCGCTGTTGAGGTGTGACTAGCTCTCACTGTTGGCACAGCTCTCGCTATGCACACGCGTTTGACATTCAAATTTATTTGTCAACGGGCCGGTATGACGTGCAATTTCACCACTTCCCATACGATTTAAGCAATGAAATTTTTACACGAGTAGGGTATATATATATAACCTATAATCGTACCAAATATGAGGAAAATCGGCCACTCCGTTCCGAAGTTATCGGGGATTGAATTTTGTCATAGAAAATACGAGCACTTCCCGTCGGCCTCCGGGGGAAGACAGAAAGAACAGCCGAAACTCTGCCGCAGTACGGAGGGAGTGAAGAGAACAGCGACCAACGCAAATGCTCTGAGGGTGTAGAAATTTCAACTGCCGATAACTTCGGAACGGCGTAGCCGATTATAGGTTGTATGTATACCTTACTCGTGTAAAAATTTCATTGCTTAATTCTTACGGGAAGTGGTTGAGAGTATTTTATACACGTAACAAACGAGACGGTAGACCCTCTCGCTTACAGCAGCTCCACAGTGGCACTAACAGCGAGACCCAATTTACTAGTGAAACGGTCACTGCCACTGTTGGTGCCGCTCCTTTCCCAAGTGCCGTTCACGCTTGGTTGCACCTACTAATGAAACGCAAACTGCCGCTTTGCTGCCACTGTTACAAACAGCGAGACTTGTAGCTCCTAGTGAAACAGCCCCCTGGACGTTTGTCCATGCATTCCTTTCTATGACAGAAATGAACTGCACATATCTTTGTCTATGAGAACTTGAAGCCTTTTTGGTCACTCTAGATATGAAGTTTGCCTAGAGTTTGCTGTATTATCCTACCCCTAATATAAAATCCCATAGGCTTAACATTGGGTTTCCGTATGCCACGCTGACTGGCATACAGAGTTTTATATGCTACTAGTGGCATACAGCATTGTTATCACATAATATTCCAAAATCGAGAAGATAGGGTAGGATAAAATCAAAACCTGATTCGTTTTAATCATGGCCACCGCATTCCACTCCTGAAGTTTTGGCTCTGGACTTCACTCGGCTTCGCCTCATGAAGTCACTTTGCCAAACTCCAGTCGTGGAATATGGTGGCCAAGATTAAAACTCATCCAGTTTTACAATAGTTTTCCTTCTACTGTGTGCATGAATCTGCCCTTGTAGCAGATGGCAAAGCATAGAGGCAGCAGTCGATTTCCAACTACAGTTGTTTCATGATGTTATTGATTTTTATACCAAATAGGGTGATGGGACACAGCCTTGGGGGATACCGATTTCATGGTCAACCTTCTGGGAGAATGCAGTTCTGAGGTGAACATTGACAGTTCTGTTGCATATGAATTTTTCAATGAACCAGTCTATCTTCCTTTCAAACCCATTCGCTGAATGTCCCTCAGGATACTGTGTTTCCAGATGGTATTAGAGAAAAATTATCAGACCTTGGAATGCTAGGTGATTGGTTGCTTTATGCCCTAAATCTGATTTTTTGCAATACTCAGGGAATGGATATTGATTAAATGTATGTGGAAGGTAGAAACCTTGCCTCTATACATTTTCTGAAACAGGGGGTCCTTTATTTCCCACACTGCATAGACAGAACATGAAAAAGACCTGCCCATGATAAGCTATAAGCTATAAGTGCAATGGCGAGCTAGCGTGTGGACGTGTTGCGCGGCACTCTGAGAGATTATGAAATCTATCTGTGACCAGATCAAACCTGGATGTACCAAATAGGCCTACTATGTCAAATGTGACACAGTGAACAAACCTAGCTGAAAAGGTGTGCAAGAAATCTTCTAGGATCGTACTTACACCCAATTCTGTGCGGGAGAAAAGCGGCTGAGGGCGAAAATAGAGGTCAGTAACCAACATAAACAGTCCTAACCCACCCTAGCAACATGGCAACGAGAGGGCGCGTGGCGAGTGAAAACACACTACAGGAATCGGTGAACAGTATCATAAAATCTCTTAAAGAGATGGATGAAAGAGCAAAAGTACTTGAAACTAAAATCGATAAACTGTGTAAGGAGCGGGAAGATGATAGCAAGAACATAGCTGAAAGCTCAAGTACCATCAAAGATCTGAACACAAAACTTGACAGTTTCATTACGGACAAGAAAGCACTTGATGTGGAATTTGACGACTTCAGCACGCGAGTTGTGGACATAGAGGCTGACGTGCACGAACTCAAAAGGGAACGTGCCAAGGATAATAGAGATAAGATCAACTTGAACGTAATCATTCGGGGGTTAGAAGAGGATCCAAGTGAGAAAATGCATGAAACCATGGGCAGTTTATTTTCAACAATGAACCAGTCGTATCCTTTCTCCCTGACGCACGGAGCGATCAGGCTCGGCAAAGCCCGTGAAGCGAAACCCGGTGTTCGACTAACCAGACCCATCAAACTTGTTCTCCGGACAAAACAACAAAAGTCAGAACTCTTCGGAGTGAAACACAGACTCAAGGACAGTAAATTCGCAAAAGTTTCCTTCTCCAACGATCTCACTGATGACGATCTAATGAAACATAGGGAAGCACAACAGGTGTTCCAGAAAGCTAAACTCCAAACCAATACAAATGCAAAACTAAAGGGACCTAGCGTGCAAATTGATGGAAAAACATACGGCAGAAACAACTACCATGAGCTACCGAATGACCTTCACCTTGAGGCCTGTTCTAGTATACAAGTTGAGGATTTTCTCTACTTTCAAGGGCATACCAGTCCTATGAGCAACCTTTAAGAGTGCAAGATCTATGATGAAGTACTAGGATACACTGGATGCTCAGTCGAACAATTGTACGTAATGCGAATGGGCAAAGACAACGACAATGAAGTAGTAGCTAGCCTCGCAAAACGAGAGAAGAACCCGTATGTAATCAAGAACTTAGCCCGTAGAATCTCAAAAACTCAAGCATGGAAGGACAACGAAAAGCAAACCCTAAAGGACCTCGTATGGAAAAAGTTTGATCAAAACCCGGATCTAACTGAACGACTGATAAACTGCACGGCCACCTTCTACTGCGAGGCAACCCGTGACCCAGTTTACAGCAGCGGTCACCTGTTAGCAGACATCGCCAGAAGCAAGACTCCACTCCCGACGAAGCCAAACAACGAAAACGACATGGGACAGATCCTGAAAGAAATAGCGGATGACTTAAAAGCAAAGAAATAGGACCAGCATGAACTGCAGCTAAGTAACCGATAGTGTCTCTTTTTACTGTGAACTCATACCTACACAACAATATGGCAAAATTCCGTGTGTTACTACTTACTGACTCGAGAGGCCGTGGAATGCGGTCTGTCATAAACAATGAGCTGACCAAACGCAACATGCCAGACATTCACTGTGACTTACTGTTTTTTCCTGGCGCAACCATAAAAACAACTGTCGACCAAGCCCTTAATTTTGTTCCATATAGAAAAGAGTATGACCTAATCTATCTGATGACAGGAGTAAATGACCTGTCAGTACTGCTAGGCTACCGAAACATCAAACCGGCCTTCGATAATGCGGACAAAATGATTAGTTACTTAACACGCGAATACTCTGAAGCACGCAAACGGCTTGAGACCCACTGTAAGTTGGTAGTCATATGTGAACTAATTGGAGTAAACTTTAGGATGTATAACAAAAATGGTCTTCCCTACACCAGTGAACAAAAACTAGTTGACAATGCAGTATATGAAACAGCCTCAGCTATTAAATGTCTCAACAGTATGCGGTCAGCTGTAACCCCACGTATGGTTGAACATGTACATAAACCAAGAAAAAAGTACTTAGCGCATAGATATGAGTCAACAACGACTGATGGCATCCACCTAAACATGGATACCAAAGAGAAATTTGCCAGAAATATAGCGTACACCTTTTATAGTAACATACACGCCACCTGTAACTAAGGGAACAACCTGCGTAAAACTGCAGCACATCAAAATCTGACACTATTGTCCACCAAACCCACAATGTACTAACAACTGTGGTCTAACACAGATACATGTACAGGGCACTGCCTTAAACGTGAGCAAGTGGTTGTGTGGCCTAACATGCGCCGGTAAACTTGACTAAGCATACCTTGTAACTATCGGTAAAAACTGCACATGTGGTCTAACACATAGCACACTAGTTCAAATTGTAAATAATAAAAATCAGGGCTGATACCCCCTAATGATTGCGTTCAATAATTATGTATAATTTGAAGAGCTCTCTAACGAGAGTATTAATCTGCGCCATAACACTTATTCCACACACCTGACCTGAGTGTTGGACTCAAACTACTGTTGCAGGAGTGTAGTGTATTTTCAGTCATTCCTTGTTGTGGAACTCTCCATCTTGCGGAGGTAATAAAACACGTATGTAGAACAATGTAGAACAATGGCTGCATGTAGAACAATGGCTGCTTCCTGTTGCTAATCCACACACACACAGCACAAACATGACACAGGTTTTACCCCGTAACCGCGTTACTGTTCTAACCACGTTACCTCCTAATACTTTAACCTCATTACCCCGTTAGAGTTACCATTCTAACCCCGTTACTGCGTTACCATTTCTAACTGCATTACCATTCCATGAGTGAGTGAGGACTGGTGAGTGCGGACTGGTGAGTGTGGACTGGTGAGTCTGGACTGGTGAGTGCGGACTGGTGAGTGAAGACTGGTGATTGATTACTGGTGAGGTAGAATGGGTAGAATGGTAACATGGTAATGGTAACATTGGAATGCAGTAACAAGGTTAGGAAGGTAATGCAGTTAGAATAGTAACACGGCAAGGGTAAGATGGTAACGGTAATGGGTTGACTAGGTAAGGATGATTGTGCAGGAACGGTAAGATGGTAAGAAAGGTAAGGTGGTAATGGTAACGGAGTAATAGGGTTAGGATGATAAAACAGTAACGCAGTAACATTGTAATGCAGTAAAATGGTTAAAATGGTAACGCAATAACAGTATCAGAATGGTAAGGCGGTAACGGGGTTAGAATGGTAGCGCAGGTAGAGTGGTAACATGATAATGGTAATGGTAACGCAATGAAAGCGTTAGGATGTTAGCACAGTTAATGCAGAAATGAGGTTAAAATGGTAACACGGTAACGGTAACGGTATCGAGACTAGAATGGTAACATGGTAACGGTAACGAGGTCAGAATGTGGTGGTCAGAATGTGGTTTCTGACCGGGTTAGGAGGGGATAACACAGAAACAGGGTTAGGATACTAATGCACGGTAGCATGGTTAGAATGGTAGAATGCAGTAATGAGGTTAGAACGGTAACATGGTAATGGTAACGAGGTTAGAATGTAAATGTGGTAACGGTAACATGGTAAACGGGTTCAAATCATTATGCGATACTGGGGATAGAATGGTAACACAGAACGGTAATGACCTTAACGAGTTAGAATGGTAATGTGGTAATGTAGTAATGGTAACAAGATCTGGGGGCCGTTGCACAAATAACGCACATACTGGCTTCAGTACGTGCGTTAAATATGGTATGCTTACGTGAGATGCTGCGTGCGATAATTTTCAGTGTTGCACAAAACCGCTCGTAGACATCACGTAGTGGTACGTGCGATAACAGCATACTACGTGCGATGCTACGAACCAACACAGTAAAACATGGCCGGGTACCCGTAGTTTCCACTTTATCGGCCATTTGTGCGAGATATCACGGGAGGTCATGAGAGGTCACCGGGTATGACGTAGTACTTCCGTTTCCTTGTTTGTGTTTTCGTGCGACTGTATCGAAGTGTGTGCATTACGAAGCACGAGCATTTCATGGCAACTTATCGGAGGAATAAGGGAAATACAATATAACCTACGGTAAGTACCGCGACATGCAGTGTTTTCTTAACAATCTAAATACATTAACTAGTAATGTCATGCGATGATTTAGTCTCATTGTTCGAATGAAAATTTTCATTCCTTCATTTCTTCTATTATCGCCTGTTATCGCATGCTTTTCTGCAGTATTGCAGCACTTGTATTTCCTGTATCTATAACCTTTGGTGAAACATGGCATAGTATAAATTTATGTATCTCGTATGCTTCACTCTGCTTTACTTCCCCTAGCACATTTCCTTCTTCTTTTTTTTATTTATAAAGCTTTTCCAGCGAGCTATAACCTCAAACCGCCTGCACATAGTGTGTTCTCTGTAACTCTAGTCTGTTTGCACCAATTCTCGCGCATTAGCGATAACATATGTGAACTAGCCGAGATTTGGCGAGATTCTGCGAGATGTTATCCGGAACCCAAGAAATAAACAACGAACATTTTAGCGCTCTACACTTTTTCGTGGAATCCGTCCGTAACACGCCAAGAAGATGGGCCGCAAACGACATATGGTAAGTTTACAACTTATAGCTTCATCTGAATGCGAAATATTCACCTCATCTTGTTTAAAGTTCAAGAATTGACAATAATTAAGGTAATTCCAAGTAACTATGAGTAAATTAATCTGCTGGTGAAGGTCTGGCAAGGTGTTGTACTATTTTATCATTATCAAGGGTTAGTAAGACTTGGTTCGATTTTTAGTGCGAATCGGCTAGTGCGAATCATCTGAGTAGCAGTGCGAATCGGTTTTCAGTGCGAATCGTCGTACATTCGTTTGCACCCCTCTTTTTCTAATAGCTCATATATATGCAAGAACTAGCACAAACTTATGTTACTTCAAGTAAATGTGGAATACAAATGTCTCCCCTCTCCTGTACAAAGTTCTATGTTACTATATTTTGTTATCGAGGAATTATAACACTTAGTGCAAATAGCAGTTTGCTAATTGTTCTAGTGACGGGGCTTATATAGGTGTTGCCGTTCAGCACCGCCTAACGTCCCACTGTCTAGATACACTGCCGCTCGGACAAACAAACAAAGGTATTAGGTGGATCATAAATTCCAGTATGTGCGACTGTCATTGTATAGAGAACACGTAACGACTTTCATTTACAAATTTTTATGGGTAATCTGCGAAGCAAAGGAAAAATAAATGAAGTTCATAACTCTTTCATATTTCAGGTTCGTAGACCTACCTGGGTACCTCGTGAGGTAGAAGAGCTTGTAAGACAGTGTATGAAAAAGAAGGACATCATACGTGGAAAGACTATTGCAAAAGCTCTTAAGGAAAGGGCATGGACAAAAATTTCTAGTAAGTAACATTGCATTTCACCAGTGGAACAAACGCTAAGAATATATTAATATTGAATAAACATTCAATGAACGCATTTAAATGTACATCTTAATTTCACAGAAATACGGAAGGGACTATTTTTTCCTAAGATTTTCACTGCATCTCCTTCCACAATTCCAGGAACGCTGTACATTTAGACTTCTTTTAGATTGACTTGTGTATGTTAATGTACCATTTATCCCAAACAATAGTACAGCAGTATAGGGGAGAGTTGTTTTTTTTCCATATTTCGGGGCATCAACCCATGTTTTTACTTTTTCTTACCTTCTGGTATTTCCTATGGAGATGAGTAAAGAGCTGGGAAAGGATAAAAAATCACTTAATTATTCAATTTTCTCACTTTCTTTCTACAGAGAAACTCAACAAACGCGCAGAAACGCAAAGAAATGCAGATGAATGCAGAAGAAAGTTCCAACACTTCCTTTCGGAAACGAAGAAGAAGGTCTGTATTGACTTTTCTTTTATTTTTTGTATGAAATATTAATGAATTATGAAAAAACTATAGCATCTATCCACAATTCTTATAGTGTCACTTACCTTGGAATGTGACATAAAATAAGAAACCCATTGAAGTACAGTTCCTATTTCTTTCGAATAAGTACGAATGACAAAGTGATACCCAAAATTTTCTTTTGTTTCTTCTAACAACCCTTTCTCTATTTCCCTCCCACTTCTTAGAAAAAAAAATCATCAAGGTGTTCCCTAACTCCTGTTTTTCATCCCTCCCTCCATCTGCAGTATCATAAGTTGGGAAACTATCTTTTCCTATTTCTGACAATTCTCCGTATTTCCCTACATACCATACTTTCCTCTGAAAAAATTGTATAAGTCACCTAATATTTGCAAATGTTTCTCAGAAATTTTATGTGCTGATCTTCATTGAAAGGTGTCTGAGTGGGTGCTGTACCATGGGTCAACAGAGGAGGGCCCCTTGCTGTCCTCCACAGAGAACAACGTACTGGAGTGCGCTGGCTACAGAGGTGAGCAGTAACACTACACTAAATAACTTTTAATTATTTGTTAAAAAAATTGTGCATGCTTGTTAGTGGAAAGGCGAGAGAATAATATAATATAATAATAATGCACACTGGTAGGCCATCCCAAATATGCGATAATCCTACTCATTTCTCTGGATATCAATGTGATGGTGACTAAAGTAGAAATGCTTGCAATATTTTTTATATATCCTGAAATTTACGTATACTTCACATATGTACCACGTAATTATCACATACGTTCCTTTCAGGCTCTTAATTTGGTTTTCACTAGCAGTATGTCATTCACCATCTCATTTTTCATCACAGTGGAAGATCAAGTGCACCTGTTCCCCAAGAGAAACGAGGAAGTGACCTTGGCAGAAATACTGAGCGAGATATCAAGTCTCAGGCACCAACAAGCTGTGAACAACATGTGTAAGTGACACACTTGCACCATTTACCTCATATACCCCCCTATATTTGTAATAGATAATTTTATTACCCACCTGATACGGGGTCTCCATACTAAGCCTATGGAGATTACCGATCGCTACTGAGGAGGATGCGGAGCTCCGTACCCTCCTAGGAGGATACGGATTTTTGAGATGAAAGTAGTCCCAAACATAACTTCTTAATTACGTTGAAAAGTTTTCTAACGATCATATTCATTACTTAAATCTAAAAATAAGTGAGTAATAAATACAATATTACCATAATTTTGATCTGTGTGGCCGTATTCTCCTTGTAGTTGACGCTACGTAATACTCCGAGCGATAGCGAGGAGTATTATTACGCCTCAACTGCGCGGAGAATACGACCACTCAGATCGAAATCATGGTAATATTGTGTATGTATATGCTGTCATTAAAAAATTGTAGAACCCCCTTGAGGTAAGGTACAATGTTTTTTTTTTATATTTATGAGTGAGCGGGACAATCATACGTGATGGTAAACACATTTATAGTAAATGATATTACATTAATCGGCAGAGTTAGGTATCACATATTAGTTTACATTCCACTCATCTTTTTCCTTTCACTTACAGTGCTTCAGAGACTATTGGTGGCAACCAGGATTTCCTCACAAGAGGAAGAGGAGGTGTCTTCCGCACAAGCGGCTGAAAGATACCCTTCAGAGGAACCATCTCAAGCCGCACCATGGGACACCGAAGGGGAGGAGAATGAGGAATCCCCACCTGAAACCGAACGCCACAAAGGGAAGGAAAAGGGACAGTGCCACAAGAAAAGAAAACGCACTAAAATTGTCTTCCCCCCGTCCAGTGAAGAAGACGAGGAAGTGTATTCCCCGGAGAAATCGTCCTCACAAGAGGAAGAGGAACATGCCACTAAACACCAAGGTGGAGAACTCAATTTGTTAAAAAAACGTAAGAAGGGGAAAAAAGGGTCACATCACCACAAAAAGGCGAGGAGGTGACCAGTGATTTTGCGAGGAAACATGTGACACTTGTGGGTATAGCTGGCGAAAGAGTTGTAAAAAAAAATGTTTTGTTGCCTTTTTGATTCCCTTGTGAAAAAAATAATTTATGATGTACTTCTGTGTTCACTGTTTTACTTTTGGGCACCAAGACGGTTGTGCTACTATTTTCTGCACTACATATGAATGTTTTTATCATTTTCACAGTTTTGTCTTACTTGCCTATCACAGTATTAAAGAAAGACATGGTTAGGGTGTCCGACTGGAATCTGATCTTTGAGTATTTTTTCTTATGTTATTCGTATTGCTGAAATTGTGACCGGTGAGATATGTGAGTATCTCCGTACAACGAGTTAAAAAGATACAAAATTGGACTTTCGTATTTAAGTATAGTATTGCATACCTCCACGCAACATGACAAATTTTGTATTCTAAGGTACAACCTGAGTAGAAAAACCGAATACTGTGTGTATACGTTATAAAAACTTTGTACAGTTCACGCTGAAAGTTTACGGTGTAATATGTTCAATATATATGGTCTCTCAAGAGAAATAAATCATTCTTTTTTGTGCACGGGCTACCGTTAATTCACTTGTTTTTTTTCTTTGCACTGGTATATGATAATATAATAATTTAACGCAGTTGTTTCATTGCGGGCATGCACATGGGCTACTGCAAATTTTTCGGTGGGGGGGGGGGTTACTAGAAAACACAGTCCGGCATAATGTGCCATATGTATATAAATAGTCCATTGGTAGGAGCGGGCAGTACAAGTAGAGCATACAGCCATGGGTACATATTAATAAGTTGTTCCTTGCGGGACCGCCGGTTAACATGGCGTACTGTAATTCTTTTTTGTTTTTGACGCAATACCTAATTTCATCGCTCTACTCGGAAAACAAAATTAGAGGTGAGACATCTTCACACGAGCTTCATAATATTTTAAGTAGCCTACATATTTGTATTAAGCTGTGTCTATTAAATTTGCGTCGCGCAAGATTTTTTGACGTAGTACGTCACGTGACGTTTTCTTTCCCGCTCTCTCCGGATTCTCCATAGTCGAACGAACAGCTTCAATCACACAGCGCCAAAAACAAGAACAAAACCAGGAAAAACAATGGAAAACCAAAATCAAAAGGTAATTATAAATTAATCAATGATTATAGAACACGTTGTACTATGTAATTTCCCTATTCTTCTATGCAACTTCACACATTTTAGTGTTTTGAATGCTGCAATACAAAAAACACGCTCACTTGACCTTGCACTAGACGAAAGCGCATGTTGTGTTACAAGCGCAAATGATTAGAGTATGTGTTTCCTGTGGAATTCATATCTCGCGGGCAGTGAGAGAAATATGAAGGAACACAAATGTTGGTCTTAGAAAGATGTTCTGGAAATTTTTTAGTATAGTGTAAGATTTTGGGCATTTTGAAGGTCAAAAACAGGAAAATTTACTTTCCCAGGAATAAGTGGAGATGTATCGCAGAATAGGCTTGGTATTTTAGGGATGCAAGTTTGCCGACAATTGACGGAAATCAGAAATTTCTGCATCTTGAAATATGATCATTAACATAGTATGAAAAATCATAAATTGAAACTATATTCCAAGAAATTCTGGGAGCAGGCTTTCACCGACGGCGTATAAACCTCCAGTTGGTACTTTGGCGACAGTTTAACGCGCCAAGGGCCGTTGACACTGCCGTCAGATTTCCGTCAAGTACCGAAATTTTGTTTGACGGCACAGGGCGCCCCCCCCCCCCCCCCCGAATACGCCCCATTTTTAATTTTTAATTTTTATGTTTTTCCTTTCCGACTTTTTTATCAGTCCCGACTTTCATCCCTGGTATTTCATTTTTTTATTTCACCCCGTGGAAGTGGTTATGTTTTTGGCCGCCTACCACATGGGAATTTTTTCTTTTCTTCCTGATTGTAATACCGTAAAAAAAAAAGATTTATGAAAAATTTGTGTATTTCGTAATGCAGGAAAACCAGCACCAGGACGCGGTGGCTTCAATCCCAACTAAGTCACGTGCTCCCCGTAGGCCGGATCGGCGCGGCGATGAGGTCGCCATTCTGTTGCGCGGGGTGAGCGACAGAAAAGACGAAATCAGAGGAAACTTCCGGGGGGCCACCGGAGGCAAAATGAGGAAAGACAGGGCCTGGGAAAACGTCGCCCGTGAGTACTTACATTTATCTTGCTGTGTACGACTATTTCAGGTGCTACGTTTTTATTTCCCAAGGATTACAGTGATTTGCCGAACCTCACGAAAATAATTAATAGAAGATCAGCATATGCTCTCACAGGCACTGAATTTCTTTATTTCGCAAATTTTACTTATATAGGGAGTCTACTATTGCGTATGTTAATAGTGCTGTATTATTTACAATCATCACATATGCCTGAGCTTTTCAAATTTATTTGAACAGGCGAGGTGAATGCCGTTTCACGGGCAGGCCGCTCGGTGGAGGAGTGCAAACGGAAGACGCAGCACTACGTTTCCGAAGTGAAGGTTAAGGTGTGTACAGCTATGTAGATGCATTTCTTTATACACTTATTATTATAACTATATAAGTAATTATTACTATATAATCTGTATGTGAAATGATTAATATGTGGTGTGAGAGGTAGTACCTGAAAGTGTATGGCATACGAAGTACGTAATTGAGTAATTCATTGTTCATTGTTTCATGTTAAGATTCTCATGTACTTCCAGGAAACCCCCTTAATTTTTGTAGGTGCTGCTGTCAAGAATTAGTTTTCCATGTTTTTGTTTTCAGTCTCTTTGAAGCTGTAAAATCGACATGAAGAATATTTCCTAGTTATTTCATGACCTCTACTGTCATCCTTCCTGTAATGAACTACTTATTTTTCCCTTTGTAGCACACACGTGTGAAGAACGAACAAGGGAAAACCGGTGCGGGAGGTCCAGGTCCTGCGGACCACTTCAGCGAATTAGAAATAATGGCGCTCGACTACGCGGGGGAGAGTGTGGTGTTGGGTACGTAGGGCAGTGATCCTTACTTTGTGCGAATGTCTCACTTTCAGTGATAGGAAAGAGGAAAGATAAATCATACGTTCCTCCGTTTCATGTGACCAAATTCATTGTTATAAGAAGTAATTATTACTATTTAATCTCAAAGTGAAATGAATAATACTTGGTGTGAGAGGTAGTACCTTATTGTGTATGGCATACGCAGTACGTAATTCATTAATTCACTGGTCAGTGCTACATCTTAAGATTGTCATGTACTTGCAGGAAATCCTCTTAAAATGTAGGGGCTGTTGCCACGCAATTTTTCAATAATTTCTATGTACATAGAAGAAGAAAAAAGAGCTCTCATTAGCACTCGTTCCATCCATGTGATAGTATAAAATAATAGATGTATAGTACATTTACTTACAGCAAGGGAAGAAGTTTTAAGGTGGTACGGGCAGTTCTTATTACTCCCTAAAAAATTAATGATGTTCCTTTCTTTTCAGGGGTAGGTAACATCGAGTTACCTGCCATAGATGGGGGCCAGGGTGACAGCTTCACTACTGCCCCGGGGACCGACGCACCCGAGATTTGGACCCCCTCTCCTAGGGCCCCAAAGAACAAAGGAAAGAGGAGCAGGAAAACATCGTCCTCCTCTTCGACCCCCACCTTCTCCAAGGCCAAGCCCACCCAAAAGAGGCGCCTCCTTCTAAAGAAGCGGACCCCCCTGCCATCTTCTCCCTCGGACGAGGGACAGACCTCGGACTGTGATCCGTTCTTTCCGGATGCACAGCCGGTGCAAACATCAAGCGGGGAGGAAACTGGGCCCCCTGCGAGGGAAGAACGTGTGCAGCACACCAACAATAAAGAGAAGGACTTCCATGAGGCGGTGCTTCAGAAGGTTGAGGGGCTGGGAAAAACAGTCGAGAAATACATGGGGAAGCTCGACACCCTACTGGAAACGATGGTCGAACAGGGTAGCCAGTCCCGAATGAGTAAGTAAAATTGTAGTATATGTGAAATGAATATTATTTGATGTGATAGGTAGCACGTATTTGTGTAGGTTGTACGTAGTAGGTAATATTTGTAAGTGACAGTTTATAGATTGATCTTAGATTGGTCTTAGGATGGTCATGTATTTTCTGGAGAACCTGGTAGCTTTCCTGCGATTTGGGTGCGCAATTTACTCTCCGTTACGATCACTTTCCAACGAAGACAATTTTTTGTAAGATTTTTTCCCACGCTAATGATCCCGTGGGAAGCTGCCCCTTCTGCATATATCATAGTTTTTAAATGATATCTATATTTGGCTATTTTTTCATTACAGTCCTCAAGACTCTCACTGCCATTTTGGATGGCCTGGGAGGAAAAGGGGAAGTGGTACCCATAGTTTGTGACGAGTTGGAACTAGGCAACTTGATAGGTAAGTTCCCTTTATGTCCTGAGCACTACATAATTTCCTCGGTTTCATTACAGTGTAGAAGCCAGCAGGTGGTCTTCATTCTTTGCATGGACAATTCGATAGATGTTGAAACGTATTCTTATCAGACCCATCATTTAATTAGTAACTATGCGCCGAAATTCGTAAGTGAATCGTATACTATGAACATAAATTTTTTTCAGAGAAGCCTCATGAAAATAAGGGGTGGTGTGCATTTGCAAATTTAATCCAACGTGCTAAAATTTTTCCTAACAGTAGGAGCGGACGAGTCGCCCACCTTTGAGGTAGTGGTTGTGGAGGCCCCCTCACCAAGCACCGCTATGAGCCAGAGCCTACTTATTGCCGCAAAAAGCCGAGTGTCGCTCACTACAGGAGAGGAAAGCGATCCGAACGACCCTGACTTCGACATAGTGGAGTTCATGAAGGTGGAAGGGGCATCTGTAGTAGAAAGGAAGTCCACACGCAAAGTGCACCCCAAGATACCCTGTCCCCCCCCCCCTCTGAATGCCCCTTCCACCTTCCAGAGAGATGAATATGTTAATAAAGAAGCCCAGACTGGGCGTCCAAAACTGGGAAACAGTGTTTGTTAATAATAATTTGGGATTCAGTGTGACTAGTGTAATGTAAAGTAATGTTCCGCAGTGAGAAATAAAGTAAAAACGTATATTTCATGCAATTTAGTCCATTTATTAGCACACATATAAGAAAGGTAAATTTACTAAACACGTACAAAAGTACTTCTTATAAGACAGTCATAATAAATATTAAAAAAAATAAAATTACATGAAATAATTAGAAGTTAACAGCAATGTACTCTATCCTCTCCTTTGCTGGCTCCTCTTCCACAGCTTCCATGAAAGGTGCTTGCCTAGGTTGTTCTAATGGCTCTCCCATATTCCGTGCATCTTCATCAGGGTCTTCCTGTGGTGGAGGGGGGATCTGGTCGTCCTTGGCAATGTTGTGAAGGCAGCAACATGCCACAAGCACCTTAGCGCATTTCTTGGGACTGTGGTAGAGGTATCCCGCCGATCCATCAAGACATCTGTACAAATAAATAAGAAAAGTACATGATCTAAGCGAAATAACATAGTGCGAAATACTTATAATTATCTTAATTCCCTATTAATATAGAAAGAGATGGTTAGTGTATCTTTCTTGGAATATGCACAGAGATATTTTGAACAGAAATACTCACCAAATTCGAAGAAAGAGGTGAGTATTTCTGACCAAAATATTGAGGAACAGATGGCATTCAGACACACTCACACTCACTATGTCTTTTTATTATTATATACCTGAAAGTCATTAAGAATGTCATTCTAAAACTCAGTAAATTGAAGAATAAGTGATCACGTGGTGCAGAGGGTAGTAATATATATATAACGCGACAGTGTGGACGAGTGAAATCATTACTACTAGGGCATAAGCATGCGACATTCGTGCACTGGTATATAATATTATCCTACCCCTAATATAAAATCCCATAGGCTTAACATTGAGTTTCCGTATGCAATGCTGACTGGCATACAGAGTTTTATATGCCACTAGTGGCATACAGAATTGTAATCACGTAATATTTCAAAATCGAGGAGATGGGGTAGGATAAAATCAAAACCTGATTCGTTTTAATCTTGGCCACAGCATGCCACTCCTGGAGTTTTGGCTCTGAACTTCACTCGGCTTCGCCTCATGAAGTCACTATGCCAAACTCCAGTCATGGCATACGGTAGCCAAGATTAAAACTCATCCAGTTTTACGATAATATAAGATACTCACTATGTCAATACACAATATTCACTTTGTAAAGATCTGAGGCCCTGAATAGGTAGTTGCCTGTAGAGGAAAGGCTAGGTAGTTCTTTTCTCAGTGACTCCAAAGAGAAGGTAGTGATCACTCACCGGAAACGTTGCTTCAGTTGGCCTATGGTCTGCTCGACCACGGCTCGGGTGCCACGATGCCACTGGTTGTAGCTTTCTTCTTCCTGCGTCTGTGGTGATGGTAGTGGCGTCAGGAGGTACTGCCGAAGGGGGTATCTGTTAGAAATTGATTTGTTTTATTCAGTGTATGTATTACATTTATTTACCGTTAATCTCCATCACATGCAGCTGGGAGAACAGCTCACATACTACGAAACAGAAAAGAGAACCTGCTTATGAAATATGTAGAATTTTCCTACAGGTCATTTATCATTTTCATGACTGTTACCCATTGACTTTTCCAGTAAAATCAGACAAGGTAAGGGAAGTATTATACGGGAACAGCATACTTTCTTCATACGTGAAAAATATGGGGTGAACTTTTGTGAGAATTGCGTTCAGTACAAATTTGTTACAATTATGTGATAAATTTATCATGGTTGAAATATGCCATGGGTAGGAGCGTGCAGTATACGTAGTTCATATAGGTCAAGGTATGTAATAGTTCATGCGGTAAATGCCATAATTACAGTGTCTCTTACCCAGAGTCACCGAGAAGAAAGGAGTCACCGAAGCCACCGCCTTCTCCGTGCTGGAACAGTGGACTTGTGCGCAGCACATATGCATCATTGCAGGACCCGGGCCACTTAGGATTGACTCGGATGATTTTCCAGTCCGCACTGCAGACTAACTGGTAAGGTAATTATTGTCAGTAGTTAGTTGCTTATTAGAGAAAGCATTACGCTGAGCAGCATCATACAGAGATTATGTAAAATTCTTGCACGTATGTAAATATCATTGAAATAGAGAGATATAGTACGTAGCACTGGAAAAATGTCGTGAACTGTATGAGAGGAGACAAAAACATGTCATTTTAACGCGATACGTAGGAGAGATGTAGGAAGTGCTAGGAAAATTATTTGATAAGAAATTAAGGTAGAACGTAAGTAGTACGCAAATATTTATTTATAGCTACCATGACCAAAATATTGAGGAACAGATGGAATTCAGACACACTCACTATGTCTTTTTATTATTATATACCTGAAAGTCAATAAGAATGTCATTCGAAAGCTCATTAAATGCAAATATTTATTTATAGCTAACATGACATTAAGGCTGCTGTAGCCCTTTCTGTTTATGTATCCATGTTCGTCGTGTGGCTGCCTGATTGCAATGTGCGTTCCGTCTATGCAGCCGATGATACGTGGCTTGCCGTACTTCTCCTGGAATGCCATAGCTGCCTCAAGGCGCTGCTCCGGCGTGAAGGGGAACTTTATGTGAAGGTGCTGGCGCCTGTAGAAAAAGTCGGCCATTTCAGCCACTGTCCTGCTAACCGTGCACTTGTGCACCCCCTGGAAATCTCCCAAGGCACGGTAATTTGTTCCTGTGGCGAAGTATCGGAGTGCCAGGCAAAACTGCATATGAAAAAGGACGCACAAGTAAGCAATAAATATAGCTGTATTATGATTGATTTATCAATTATAAATATGAAAAAGGGGTAAGATAAAATCTAAAAGCCACTCGTTTGAGTTAGAGCTAATTCATGCCATTGAGTTTGATAGAATTCATGCCATTTTATGCCATTTCATACTCATTTTCTCTGGCCCCAATGTCACTCCTCTTTGACTCCTTAAATTATGGAGCCAACAAAATGCGTGGGATAAATGAAATGAGACTCAAAGTGGTGAGGTCTCGTGATATTCTGCGAATATTCTGCGAATATTCTGCGAATAATATTTTCTATAGGAACTGCACATATTTGAATATAGAAAGTGGAATCGCACTTGGGTACATATTACCTTTTTGTTTGCTTTAAAGTTGAATGTTGTGCGAAGTAAGTGAAAATGTGCGAAACGTGTAAGCTCTACTCTCAAGGACTTACCCGCTCTTCAATGGAGATACCTCCTGCACGAGGATCACCCTTCGTAGTGCAGCTTGGAGAAGCTGCAAAGGCTTCTATGAGCTGCTCCACGGTCTCCTTCTTTAGACGGTACCTTTCAACGAACTTTCTGTCCGAGAATCTGTCGACTGGATTGACCCGAGGGAAAAATTCCCGGGCCGCCCTTTCATGGTGTTCTGCCATTTTGTAAAATGGATGTCTCTTCCGTCATGCGCAGTACGCAATTACTTCATTGCACATGTCATTACATACCGCTACGACACCTACATGGGTTGTCGTAGGGGTACGTGCGATAAAAGGCTCGGATGCACCCTTATCGTACGTAGTGAGTTTTTTGTGCAACACTAACGCACGTAGAACTATGTGCGTTAATTGATTATCGTACGTACTGGTTTTGTGCAACACCCCTCTACGTGCGATAAAAAAATTGCACACTACGTGAAGTCTACTTGCGTTAATGGTTTTGTGCAACGGTTTATCGCACGTAGACCCAATAATGCACGTACGGCTTTTGTCTTAGGGCTAGGCTTTTGTCTTAGGGCTAAGCTTGGTTTTGGTAATAACGCACTTACGAATACGTATGTGCATTAGGGTCGCACAAATCCCATCGTACGCTTAAGAGAAAAGCCCTACGTACGTTAATAGGTGTACGTACGATCAAACCCGTTGCACAAATCCATTAACGCATGCAGACCTTTTACCTTTTTATCGCACGTAGGGGTGTGTTGCACAAAACCAGTACATACGATATTCGATTAACGCACGTGGTTCTGCGTGAGTAAGTGTTGCACGAATGGCCCACTACGTACAATAAACGTACCTCCCAGCGTTTTATCGCACGTACTGCTATGACAACCCATGTAGGTCTCGTAGGGTTTGCAAATTGACTAAGTTATTGCGTTATCGTTACCGCTGTGCGGCCCATCCGCCACCTATGCTGTCCCTCCACCATACTGTCCCTCAACAATACTGTCCCTCCACCATACTGCCCCTCCACCATACTGTCACTCAAACATACTGCCCCTCCACTATACTTACCCTCCACCATACTGTCCCTCCACCATACTGTGTCTCCACCATACTAACCCTCTACCAAACAACCCCTCCACCATACTGCCCCTCCACCATACTGTCCCTCAACCATACTGCCCCTCCACCATACTGTCCCTTAACCATACTGCCCCTCCACCATACTGTCCCTTAACCATACTGCCCCTCCACCATACTGTCCCTCAACCATACTGTCCTCCACCATACTGCCCCTCTACTATACTGCCCCTCTACTACACTGCCCCTCCACCATACTACCCCTCCACCATACTGCCCCTCTACCATACTGTCCCTCAACCATACTGCCCCTCCACCATACTGTCCCTTAGCCATACTGCCCCTCCACCATACTGTCCCTCAACCATACTGTCCTCTACCATACTGCCCCTCTACTATACTGCCCCTCTACTACACTGCCCCTCCACCATACTGCCCCTCCACCATGCTACCCCTCCACCATACTGCCCCTCCACCAAGCTCCCCCTCCACCATTCTGCCCTTCCATCATACTGCCCCTCCACCATACTGCCCCTCTATCATACTGCCCCTCCACCATACTGCCCCTCTATCATACTGCCCCTCCACCACACTGCCCCTCTATCATACTGCCCTCCACCATACTACCCCTTTCCCATACTGCCCTTCTACTACACCGCCCCTCCACTATTTTGCCCCTCCACCATACTGCTCCTCTCCCATACTGCCCCTCAACCATACTGCCCCTTTCCCATACTGCCCCTCCGCTATACTGCCCCTTCGCCATACTGCCCCTCTACCATACTGCCCCTCCACTATACTACCCTACATCCTACATCCCTTCATCCCCACATCTCCACATTCATACATCCTACATCCCTACAACCTACATCCCCACATCTCCACATCCATTTATCCTACATCCCTACATCCTACTTCCCCACATCCCTACATCCCTACATCATTACATCCCTACATCCTACATCCCCACATCCCTACATCCTACATCCCCTCATTTCCACATCTATACATCCTACATCCCCACATCTCCACATGCATACATCCTACATCCCTACATCCTACATCCCCACATCCCTACATCCTACATCCCCTCATTTCCACATCTATACATCCTACATCCCCACATCTCCACATGCATACATCCTACATCCCTACATCCTACATCTCCACATGCATATATATCCATACATCCCCACATAATGTGGGGATGTATGGATGTGGAGATGTGGGGATGTATAGATGTGGAGATGTGGGGATGTGGGATGTTGGGAAGTAGGATGTGGGGATGTATGGATGTAATGATGTAGGGATGTGGGAATGTGGGAAGTAGGATGTGGGGATGTATGGATGTAATGATGTAGGGATGTTGGGATGTAGTGATTTAGGGATGTGCAGATGTAGGGATGTGGGAAAGTAGGATGTAGGGATGCATGGATGTGGAGATGTAGGATGTGGGGATGTAGGATGTAGGGATGTGGGGATGTAGGATGTGGGGATGTAGGATGTAGGGATGTGGTGATGTAGGATGTAGGGTAGTATAGTGGAGGGGCAGTATGGTAGAGGGGCAGTATGGTGAAGGGGCAGTATAGTGGAGGGGCAGTGTAGTACTTGCAGGGGCAATATTTGAAAGGGGCAGTATTGTGTAGGGGCAGTATGGGAGAGGGGCAGTATGGTGGAGGGGCAGTATGGTGGAGGGGCAGTGTAGTAGAGGGGCAGTATGGGAAAGGGGCAGTATGGTGGAGGGACAGTCTGACAGAGGGGCAGTATGGTGGAGGGACAGTTTGGTGGAGGGGCAGTATGATAGAGGGGCAGCATGGTGGAGGGGCAGCATGGTGGAGGGGCAGTATGGTGGAGGGGCAATATAGTAGAGGGGCAGTATGGCGGAGGGACAGTATGGTGGAGGGGCAGTATGGTGGAGGGGCAGTATAATAAATGGGCAGTATGGGAGAGGGGCAGTATGGTGGAGGGGCAGTGTAGTAGAAGGGCAGTATGGTGGAGAGGCAGTATGGTGGAGGGCAGTATAGTGGAGGGACAGTATGGTGGAGGGGCAGTGTGGTGGAGAGGCAGTATGGTTGAGGGACAGTATGGTGGAGGGGCAGTGTAGTAGAGGGGCAGTATTGGAGAGGGGCGGTATGGTGGAGGGACAGTATGGTGGAGGGGCAGTGTAGTAGAGGGGCAGTATTGGAGAGGGGCAGTATGGTGGAGGGACAGTATGGTGGAGGGGCAGTGCAGTAGAGCGGCAGTATGGGAGAGGGACAGTATGGTGGTGGGGCAGTGTAGTAGAGGGGCAGTGTAGTAGAGGGGCAGTATGGTGGAGGGGCAGTGTGGGAAAGGGGCAGTATGGCACCGATATGGTCTACGATTCACCTCCTGATAGAAAATCAAAAATCGCGTCGGAAGGTCACCTGATATCGTTGACCACGTTTCTACAATTAGCACGGTAACGCGTAACGGGTTTAGTATGTAACGCAGTTAGAACGGTATACATAATGCGGTTAGAATGTAACGCGGTTAGAATGGTAGCACGTAACGCAGTTAGAACGGTAACGCGTAATGCGGTTAGAACGGTAACGCGTAACGCGGTTAGTATGGTAACGCGGTTAGAACAGTAACGCATAACGGGCTTAGTATGGTAAAGCGTAACAGGGTTAGTATGGTATTGGGTAACTGTGATGCAGTAACAGGGTTAGGATGCTAACACGGTTAGAAGTGTAATACTGTAACGAGGTTAGATTGGTAATGCAGTAACAGTAACGTGGTAGCGATAACGCGATAACGGGGTTAGGATGTAATGTGGTCATAAATATAACGCATTCTTAGGTAGCGTAACACAATTAGAATGTAACACAATTTGATCGGTAATGTTTTCTTAGGTAGGGTAACACGGTTGAATGGTAACGGGAAGTAACGCTATGTAACGCAAATGCGGTAACTCATTTTTTAACCAGGTTTTGATAGTTATGGACATTTTTTGATACTTATGGACATTTTGATAGTTATGGACATGACGAATGTCCATAAGTCTCAAACCAAGTCATTTTTGATAGTTATGGACATTTTTGATAGTTATGGACCGCACAGCTGTAACGGTAACGTGGTAACGATAACGTGATAACGGGGTTAGGATGTAATGTGGTCATAAATATAACGCATTCTTAGGTAGCGTAACACAATTAGAATGTAACACAATTTGATCGGTAATGTTTTCTTAGGTAGCGTAACGCGGTTGAATGGTAATGGGAAGTAACGCTATGTAACGCAAATGCGGTAACACATTTTTTAACCAGGTTTTGATAGTTATGGACATTTTATGACAGTTATGGACATTTTGATAGTTATGGACATGACGAATGTCCATAAGTCTCAAACGTAGTCATTTTTGATAGTTATGGACATTTTTGATAGTTATGGACCGCACAGGGCCTCATCCCAGTATTATCATGGCCATTGAAAGAGATATGGTTTAAAATAACACTGTTGTTTTATGTATTGATCAAAGAGGGTGCCTCGGATTCTACAAACTCCTCACCACCCCTCTAGGGGGAGCTGCAATTTGTTTGAGGGTACTGCCGGTGCACCGCACGTCAGTCACCCCTCAGCAGCATTGGAGTTAGCATGTCAAACGCTGCTCCCGTTTGTCTCTCATTTTTCTTTTTATATATTTTTTGCATTTTGTCTGCCTCAGTATATACCATGGCAGATAAAGGCATAGAGGAGACAGTTGAGGAAGAAGGTGAGGAAAGCTGGAAGAACTGCAAGGCATGCAATTCTCGACACGCATCTCCCTTCGGAAAGTATTGTAAGACGCAATACACCAGTGACTCAGAAGTTGACATGGGGACCCGGGGTCACCCGGAAGAACGCAACAAAGACCCATCAACCACCATAAGTAGAAAGGCCTGTCTACTCGACCAGATTGCGGCTGCAAAGAAACTCAAACAAGAACTAGAGGAGGAGGAATCGATTGGTCTACTGGAAAAAGAATTGGAGACCCGGCCATGGCGGCAGCCACCGACCACCGGCGGTCACCTGTGCGCGACATTCCTCATGCTCACTGAGGTGAGAGGGAACGACTGGGCCGCGAGGCCCTACGGATGGGTCTACACACGGCAGGCTTAGCGACTTCAACCCTGGGAGCCGGAGCAGACGCACTGGAAGGAATAGTGTTTCAAGGCACCCCCCCAACAGGTATACACAGAGACCAGGACTGGCTTTCTAACTTACACCTTCTTTCTGAAACCTCAAAACAAAAACGGTCTAGGCACTGGCTTAGACCCGATTTTCACTTGTTGGTGGATAAAAGGTTTGAGGACATGTCATTCAGGGAACTTTTGTACGGGATGCATTGTGTTCTTGAATGCCTGTACAGGGCAAACCTGCCCACCGTCTCTCTAGAAAGTTATCTGAAGCACCTTAAATTTGTATCTCTTAAGGGCCTAGGCAATGTGTTTACTAGTGAGGCCTTATGTAGGTATGAGCACTCGGTCACTGGAATGATTTTAAATGGTCGCCTACAGGAATACTTAGCCGCAGAACATGAGTCAATGTATACTTTCCTCACTATCGAAAACACGGTTAACGCCAGGGCTACATCGTGGCTTTCTAGGGAAATGTCCAGATGACATTTGCTCAAAGTACAGTTATAGCTACTGTGATTACCCCTCCTGTTCTCGCCAACACATTTGTGCCAATTGCAAAGGACTTCATAAGGCGAAAACATGCAGATCGGACAAGTCAAAGGGAGAGAAAGCGGACTCTGATCAGATTAATAGCTATGTATGGATGTGGGGATGTATGGATGTGGGGATGTATGGATGAGGGGATGTATGGATTTGGGGATGTGATGATGTATGGATGTGGGGATGTATGGATGTGGGGATATATGGCTGTATGGCTGTATGGATGTGGGGATGTATGGATGTGGGGATGTAGGATATAGGGATGTGGGGATGTATGGATGTGGGGATCTGGGGATTTACAGATGTGGGGATGTATGTATGTAGGGATGTGGGGATGTAGGGATATATGGATGTGGGGATGTATGGATGTGGGGATGTAGGGGGTATGGATGTGGGAATGTATGGATGTATGGCAGTATGGAAGTATGGAGGTATGGATGCATGGAAGTATGGCAGTTCGGAATTATGGCAGTATGGAAGTATGGATGTTACCGCGTTACTGTCTCCGCGTCGACACGACTACGTCTATTTGATTATCGCATAATTTAGTGGTGAGTGAACGGAGCTATGTTCAACAGCGGAAACTAAAGCTAGAAAGGGCAGGAGTTTCTGGGGCCCTTTACACCATTTTATGTGATTATCTGAACAATCGCCAAAATGTAACTAAACTAAATGATGTAACATCAAAAATGCATAAGTTAACTGTAGGAGTGCCCCAGGGCTCCGTACTTGGACCCGTCTTCTTTATATTATTTATGAATGATCTTGAGAAGGTACTCAATTTTAGTAAAATACTAATGTACGCAGACGACATTGCGCTGATTGTAGAAGGAAATACCCAAGAAGAGGTAACATTTCGAATGGAAAGTGATTTAAAACAAATAGATGAATGGACCGAAAAAACCTATTAGCGATAAACTACACCAAAATTAAGATTATGTGGATCAGTAATAAAAGAGATGTGAACTTTAGATTAGAAGTAAAAATGGGCGATAATAAGCTTGCTGCTGTGAATAACTATAGATATTTAGGAATCTTACTAGACAATAAACTTACTTTAAATAAACATTTTAACAAAATAGTGGGGGAATTTAACCTAAAATTATTTAAACTCCGAAAAATTAGCTACCTAATTAATAAAGACACCCGGTTAAAAATCTTCAAACAAATGCTACTGCAAGTATTGGAGTATTCTGATGCTATTTTCGACCTAATGGGAAGTGTTAGACTGAGAAAATTACAAATTTTGTTTAACAGAGGGTTGCGAGTAGTTATTGGTAAGAAAAAAGTGATAGAAATGAGCGTGAATGAAATGCATGATGAATGTAGAATTAGAAATTTATTATATCGAAGAGAAACCCACAAACTAATGATAATAAAATGGTGGAGTAGCTTCGAAGAAAACATATTTGAAAATGATTTGATCAGAACACGTGCGAACCAGAAAATATGCCTTAAAATCAAAAAACCTAACACCGAAAAATATGTTAAATCCCCACTATACCAAGGGAGGAAAACATGGGATAAAATACCTGTTGAAATTCAAATGCTGGAAAATTTAGAACAATATAAATGCCGGATAAAGGAATTCCTACTTACTGTTTGACATTTATTTGTACTGTGTTTATATAAGCGGAGTAGACCTACATATTGAATGTATTATATTATATTATACTATCTATGACATGGGACAATTAAAATGAGAACTTAGTCACCAATCTACAAAGACTCCATAATGTACATCTGACTATTATAATCGATTGATTGTTTAATCAAGTTGCTACGTAACTTAAAACCTTTCATAGGATCACTGAATTCACCCTGTATTACTATTATTATTATTAGTACTACCTTTATTATTACTATTATTATTATTACTATTTTTATGAATGGTTATACCTTAATTTAGTACTGTTTCTTGCCGCAACTGGCTATGTTTACTACTATTTTCTATTACCTGTTTCTTCTGTTGTTTCCATGTTTCTCTGTGTTAGTCTTAAGGACATATAGATGGAAGATCGTCGATGTACCTGATGAATTCTATATTGTCAATAAACTTAGATCTACAAAAAGCTAGAACCGGTTCGAACACGAGAATCTCACTCTCGTGGCCCTTCAGTCTCCAGACATAGGTCTGGTTCACTATGTCTTTCTGTGCGGGAAGATCTCCAAGCGGATCCGACCAGAATCCAACTAGTTTTTTAGATATGATATATCAATCACATACCAGGAGAGGAAAAAGAGCTGGATCAAAACGAGGCCGGCGTTAACAACGCACAGCAGTTGGATTTGGATCTCGACCTCTCACTACACACGCACAAACAGGTCTGAGCAAGTTAACATACACCTAATGTGAAGATGTTTTTGCGAGGACTAACGAGAAGGGCGACGAGAAACTTCTCCAGCAATGTGCGATATACAAGAGCGACACGTTCTACAATGACCTTATTTGGCACTCAGCAAAAGAGGAATAGTGAAACCCTAAAGAAATCCTTCTCTACAAACATGGATCATGGAATTAGGATGGCAGTGCTGAAGGTACTTTTATGACCTCATGAATAGACAGGGTACCTACCAGTTGGGGTTTCTTCTACATATAGTGAACCAGATAAACCGGCATTTTCATTACACGAATGTTAGCGAAGATTCGTGAATTTAGTACCACCTGACAACATTAGGCGACAGTTTATAGGAATAGGTTTCGAGACGACTTATTGAAGCCGCATTGAAATAGTCCCCGGCGTCAGAGCATGTTATATAGTCCTCAGGTGGTGCCAAATTGCGTGATGTAATCAGATGATGCGTAGTCGTTTACATTAAACGATTTCTGGTCTTATAATACGGTTGAAAGTCGTCAGGTGGTGCTAAATTCAGAATTCGTTATTAATCTGTATGGTAGGGATCCAACTTCCTTTATATTACGAGGTCTCCTATTCTTTGGTGGTGGGGATTACTGCGAGTATTTCCATGGAGAGGCAACGCTTTTTGTTAGGGGGGGGACTTTATTTTCAGTATTTGGAAGGGGGCCAACATATCTTTATTACTGTGGGGGATATTTTTATGGGGGGAGGGTAACTTTTTAAACGGGGGTGGGGTTAGGGGGTTACTTCCATAGCATGCCAACAACTTTTTTAAATTGATGTAGAGGGAGCCAACTGGGACCTGGGAGCCGTTTCACTAATACATGGCTTATAGCGAGAGGTTAGTCGGCAACAGTGGCACCAACAGTGGCACCAACAGTGGTTAACAGAAATTTGCAATTCATCAGTTGTTTCGCTGTTGAGGCACCTATTCCCTGGCATAGTGCACTTAGTGTGCACAGGGTCTTGCGATGCTGTTCTCTGTATCTGTATCTATATCTTCATATATCAGCAGATCGGAATTATAGGTTATATGTATCCCTTACTCGTGTTAAAGTTTCATTGCTTAATTCCTAAGGGAAGTGAGTGAAACTCAACGTCCAGTACGGCCTGTCTTCCTATTCTACAGATCCACAAACCAGCGAAATGCAAAATCAGGAACAAGTGCAGTTAATGCCGCATAAATTATCACACTCTGCTCAAAGACAAACCACAATGATGGCAAAAAGATCGTGGTAAAAACACATTCCCATCAATACTGAATTCACAACAAGTATCTGATGTTTCAAATATAAGTGCTTATTCAACCACAACCCCTTTTTACCAAGACCTTTAGGAGATACCTCTACCACTGCCTTTGTAATCAGGTAAAGGAAAACATACTGTGAAACGTGAGTAATGATCTACTATGGCGATCATGTGAGCATTGCCTCTCTTAGTCACGGGCAATCTTTCCAATCTTACCTCTACCACTGCCTTTGTAATCAGGTAAAGGAAAACATACTGTGAAACGTGAGTAATGATCTACTATGGCGATCATGTGAGCATTGCCTCTCTTAGTCATGGGCAATCTTTCCAAGCGTCTAAATTCACCATATCCCAGGCCACTTGGGTGGGATCTTGAACGATCAGAGGGGGTTTGATGGGTCTGGTCATATGTTTGGTTTCCGCACAAGTTTCACAGGACTTCACATAGTCAAACACATCCGAGCTCAGTTGCGACCAGTAATAGCGATCTTTGAGAGCTCCCATCATATTAGAGACACCCAAATGTCTGCCTAGCCACGAATCATGGTGATTAAACAGTACCATGGGCTGCAGCAGCAGTGGAATGACCACCTGAGCCGCCATTTCTGCCCTCGGTCCTGATCCAGTTTGTATGTAATACAGAATCCCATTCACCACCACATAATGCACTTCTCTCGGCACGATCAACTTACTACACAGATGGCGTGAAGCCATAATCCTACTATAAGACAAACCTTTTCTGGCACCATCTATCAGGCGTACTGTGGTCTATTCACATTCCTTCTTTTTCTAAAGCTTTTGTTGTAGCTTATACCTGTAACTAACTAAAATAAAGCCTGTCTGATTCTTCTTATTTTACTCTCCTAATTGCCACACATGTACTTTTCTTAATACTGGAAAATTATTGGACCCGGCACCTTCCAATAACATTTCATACATGCTTACTTAATGGTTGATGGGTGGTAGTTGAAGAAAACTAGCTTGCAGTATTATATTCCCGAAGTCTTTTTTGGACACTCGTTTCAAATGGATTAGTTATTTTTGTTTCAGGTTTATTGTAAAATATTGTCAGCTACCTCATTTCTGCCTGCTAATTCATTCAATAACTATTGAAAACGTTCCAGCAGATTTTTCCTTTTTTTTAAGAGAGCATAACTCTGTTTATTATTAAAAAAAAAGAGGCAGGTACATAATCAAACTAGGAACCGATCAATCCCCTGTGAATATGTCAACAATCTATCAATGCACAATTGTATATCCAATATACCACACTTGCTCACTCCAACACTGAACAATAACTGGAAAAAGAAAACATACTAGAATCTTGCACCAGAGAAACAAGTATAGAATCTACATATATAGTTCATTCATTATCTTGAAAAACTAAATGCGGAAAATGTAGCACCCAAAACATCTATCCACCCAGGCACAGGATGAACATTACCTACATAGAAATCAGATGTACACAGAAAAATGTATATACAGTTTTTATAATCACTCTATTTTCTTTTCTTTTATTCTATCTATTCATTTCTTTGATGTCATCCCCCTTCCTTCTATATCCAATTATTTATCTCCCTTTCGTTTGTGAACATAGGAAGAGCATAACATTTCCCTCACAAAATCAGTCATCCAGACACCATGTAAATCAGTTACCCAGACAATATGTTAGTTCACATCCTGAACTACCATATGAAAAATTACCTCATATAATGATGTATTGTGTGACAATCCTGAAAATGTATTAATGCATTAATCCATAATATTGAAACCAACGTTAAAATCATACCTAACATCCTAATGCCCAAGACTTGTCCAACAAAGCCACATATGGCAATACATAAAGTCATACCTAACAACAACACAGGACTGCAAACAGAAGACAACAAAAATTGTCTGGTTACCATCTTCCTTCTGCCCTTCTCTTATTCATTCCATCAATTAAAGATCCAAGACAACGTTCAAGACAACTTGGTTAGGAAGTGCCTCTATTTATCCAACTTACACTCTCTGTTCTTACCCAATACAAAGATTATTTCTCAATTCCACAATCCATTCATATAGACGTTGCCTATATATATGAAATTCAATTTTATGTGTCATAATGTAGTTGTATCGGTCAGCCTCTGGTACCCCAAAAATAAGTACTCTGATTCAATATTAATATACTACCCCATCAATTTTTCCAACCAGTTCTGGATGAGCTTCCAGAAACCTGAATTATTGTATTGGTTATTGTCTAGAAGTGGAGTTTGGTTGAAATAAGAAGAGTGAGAAAACTACGAATTGAATAACATTGATTACTTTGCATACACAGGTTTGTAACTCACTGATTGCTCTCAGGAGATTATAAAACACATATAACTTTATTTACATTGTTCATCTTCCCTCCTCTCAGGTCACAGGGATGTGAGGTTACCGTGTCCCTGTGACCACGATAATCAAGTAGTTCTATCTCATTCCATCGTGCAACTAAGGATAACGTTTAAGAATATAGATAATGATCTAGCAACCTAAAAGACTAATTAAGGGACATAATCAAAACCCCCACTACGGTGCACATCATCAACGTAATTCACCAAAACAACCCCTAAAATCGGTATTCTGGTGAGAAAGTTAGAACATGGTCACATAAGAATCCTCTGCCTCTCAAGTCATCGACCAGCAATGTGTTTGATGTCAGCAAATCATGAGAACTTTGCTGTAGAGCTGGTGCCCCACCATCGCTATCACTAACATCTATTTCACTGTGTAAAGTTTCTCGGCTATACCATAGCGGATCTGCTCCTAACGATCTATATACGTAGAATAGAGGTTTGAAGTCAACGCATAGATGTTGTAGGTATCAGAATCCAGGTAAGACTGAATCGTTCTTTAATCTGGGCCCGGGTTTATATATAATCGTAGCGCCTTTGTCTCCAGGTGGGGGACGCTTATACGGGCGGTCGTGTTAGGCGCCAGTTAGCGTCACCTTTGTAACAACGAGCGCGCCCGCATCTCCAGGAAGTTGGGTTCACAAACAACCGCCGGCCTAAGCCGGGTTCAAAGGGGGGATTATAGCTACAGCAGGAAAGACCAATTAACCTGGCCAATGTCGGCCATCTTGGATTTGGGGGAAAGAATTTAGAATAGATTTAATATATATATTATAATTAATAATGCTGCTTTTTCAACGCGAAAATACCACAAAGTTAGAATTATCGACTGCAGATCTTTACAACTGGTTAACTCTTGGGTATTCCCCTTTCTGGTGTCTCAAGTGTCAGTATTCTTAATCCACTAAGACTGAGTCTAAATGGCCTCAGCGTTTCCTGCTCCATCAGGCTCAATGCTGTTGTCCAAACCATGCTGTTGTAACAATTCCCGCCTAACTTCCATCATTAATTTCCCAAATTTGTTCTTCCCAGAAACATTTTTTTTCAACCAGGCCTCCTTCATGTTAATACAACCTCCCCACCACCTGACCTGCACAGCCTCCACAAGATGCTTAGGGGAAGGCTCCAGACGTTGCACTCTCAGGTCATCATTCTGCTAGAGACTTCGCCCTTAAAATGTCACCTCCACTTCTACACCTTCCCATTTGTGAGACGTTTTGATCCCTCCCGAAATAGGAGTTGTTCCTGGTGGCAATCGTGAAGGAGTTCTTCAAAGATATTTTGTCAGGAAGCTTATTAAAAGACTGAGCTCTATATTGAATACCTTGGACAATGACTCTGTCACCGTGGTGAACAATTCGCGAAGACAAACCTGGAGCCGTAGCATTGTCATTCACCGCTCCCACTTTTGCCCTGCTTTCAGCTATCTTAGGTTGATTACCTCTGAAATCTAAATGTTCCTACAACTAGTGACTTCCCTCAGCTGATTTTCCCCCTCAAGATCTCATTCCTGGTTCTCTCATGAAGCAGTATGACCCTAATAGGCCTAGAACCTCAAGACTAAAAGCCCCCATGTGTGAAATTTCCTTGTGTGCCTTCCTCCAGCCTTCTCAAAACTCCAAATCTTTCTCTTCTGTTCTCAGATTAGCATCAGCAGCAAATTCCTGTAAGGCAACAATTTCAGTCCTATAATCCTGCAAAGATTGTCAGAGCATAGCACACTGGTTTTCTTCAATAAAGATGCTTTCATTTCCCGTCTCTCACATTTACTGGCCTGGCTGGACTCACAATGTTGCTGTACCCACATAATATCCTCCTGTGATGTAGCTGTTGCTATCGATGTCCCAACCTCTACCCCAAATTGGCTCTGCCTCCCTTTGGCTGGCTTTGTTATTCTTCTTGTTATTAGTAATATTATCATCACTAGTCTCTTTGGAAGAGGAGGCCCACAACGAAATACCATTCTTGGCCATCCCATCTCGGTCAGCCTTTCCATCCTTGGTCTGACGACTGCTCATGACAGGCACAGATATTATCTGCAAAGCAGGGAGCTGTTTCAAAAGTCGGGAGGCTGCTAAACGAGAGTACTCATCGCCAATGCGAGAGGCTAACAATGGGTATTGGTAGTAGTTTTGCTGCCGATTTGATTTGAGATGCCACTCGCTGATGCCGGCCTCTTGCTTTCAAACTGTGACGTGCCGCTGGCGAGACCTCATTCAACTTTTGAAACAGCTGTTTCAAAAGTCGGGAGGGTGCTAAACGAGAGTACTCATCGCCAATGCGAGAGGCTAACAATGGAACTTGAGGCATCACTATCGAGGTGGAGGTGCCGCTCTCTATGGGATTTTGGTAGTAGTTTTGCTGCCGCTTTGATTTGAGGTGCCGCTCGCTGTTGCCGACCTCTCGCTTTCAAAACGTGACGTGCCGCTGGCGAGACCTCATACGACTTTTGAAACAGCTCCCTGAAATAAATCCTTGGAAAGAACTCTGCCAAAGGTTCCAATCAACCAAAAAGGCTGGAAGAAGTTCCACTGACACAAACCAAAAGTCTTGACAAGTTTTAAAAGAATCTGCCAGGGGCAAGAACGGCCTCTTGCTTTCAAACTATGACGTGCCGCTGGCGAGACCTCATTCAACTTTTGAAACAGCTCCCAGGAAGCTGTTTCAAAAGTCGGGAGGGTGCTAAACGAGAGTACTCATCGCCAATGCGAGAGGCTAAAAATGGAACTTGAGGCATCACTATCGAGGTGGAGGTGCCGCTCTCTATGGGATATTGGTAGTAGTTTTGCTGCCGCTTTGATTTGAGGTGCCGCTCGCTGTTGCCGACCTCTCGCTTTCAAAACGTGACGTGCCGCTGGCGAGACCTCATTCGACTTTTGAAACAGCTCCCTGAAATAAATCCTTGGCAAGAACTCTGCCAAAGGTTCCAATCAACCAAAAAGGCTGGAAGAAGTTCCACTGACACAAACCAAAAGTCTTGACAAGTTTTAAAAGAATCTGATCTTCAGAGGAGGAAGAGATGGAGGGGGACTTATACCCACATGTCACAAAAAGCTATCAGTCCATTGACGTCATTTCTGCTCCAGCAGATTCTTTTAGTTTAAAACACAACTGCTGGAACATGGTCACACATTTAACCTCGAAAGGCCATCCCTATTCTCAGTAGCCAAGATTCTCTTAATACAAAGTGGTGGCACGAAGATAGTTGCAATATTTTTGAAGATGATGTTAAAAGAACAAGAAGGGGGACAATATGAAACTGAACATAAAACGCCGAAACACGCAAAAATGAGTAAATTCCCTACTATACATAAGCATGAAATTATGGGATACATTGCCTTTTGAAATTCAATCCTGCAATAACATTGATGTAAAAAACTTGTGTAATGTGATCTATTTGTTGACTGTCTTGTCTATTCATACATTTCACTGTACAAGTCTGGGCACTGTTTTTCAGTCACGACAATCGTTATGGGCGACATATTTTTGCCATCAGTGTTCGATAGACACGACACTATAGTGAACAGGCGATATGTCGTGAGTCTAAGAGGCGTAGGGTGGCCAGACGTGTTCTATAGTCATGACAATCGTTGGGTCACGTTATTGAAAATGTCGCCCAAAGTGTTGTCCGTTTATGACACCTATGGACATGTCGTACAGAATGCGAAACTTCACTTCCCGTTGGAATTAAGCAATGAAATTTTAAACGAGTAAGGTATACATATAACCTATAATTGTACCAAATATGAAGAAAATCGGCCGCATCGTTATGAAGATATCGGCGTTTGAATTTTGTCATAGCAAACGCTGCTCTAGTGGCCAGTGTAGCTCTACCCTCACTCTGCGATTACTTCACTCTCCCAGCAGAGATTCCGCGCTCTTTACCATGAAAGATCTGCTAGGAGAGTGCTTGTACGATATCCGATCGCTAGCCCGATGTTTCAAATTCAAACGCCGATATCTTCGGGACGGTGGAAATCCTCTATATACGCACAGTGGTTTGTTATAGAACCTAAGACAGTTCTATACTAATCTTAGCGGACGACACTTTTAGCGGCGATCGTCAGTGGCGCACTACGATCGTGTCTATAGAACAGCGGCCATCTTGTGTCTTCCAAATTGTCGTGGAATCGCTGGACAATCGTAGGGTATCGTTGGCCGACGATGTCGTGACTGAAAAACAGGGTCCAGATTGTCCTGTCCATGATGATGTAGTTTGTAAATGTCCGTGTTCTATACTCGCGGTTTCTTAGAGATAAGCACGGCAGAAATGGAGGATCTTTAATACATATTAATAAAGAACAGCTGCACCGATTTGCTGATATCAGCGTTTGAATTTCCTCATAGCAAACGTCTGCTCTTCTGGCCAGTGTACCCTCCCATTACCCGGTGTACAGTGAATGTTAAGGTCGCCGCATGAATAAGCAGAGGTGTGGGGGGATAGTGCAATGGCCACCAGTTCAGCATTTGCTATGACAAAATTCAAACGCCGATATCGGCGGATCGGTTCAGCCGTTTTTCTTCATATTTGGTACGATTATTAGTTATATATATCCCCTACTCTTGTTCAAATTCCATTGCTTATTTCCTACGGGAAGTGAATTTCCGCGTTCGGTACGACATGTCCATAGATGTCTTAGGGCTACGACAGTTAGGGAGACAAATTTACCCATGTGACCTTACATTGGTTGCGACTATAGCACACCTCACACCTCACAAGTGTCGTAGGGCTACGACAATTGGCGGACCCCCTAAAATGTCGCGTCTATAGTACACTGACAGCAAAAACATGTCGTTTATAACAATTGTCATGACTAAAAATCAGGATGTCTCCACCTCCACAAGGACACGCCAAGCAAGAAATGCTAGCTATCTCCGCAGTCGCTAACAAAATGCCATTTCTTGTTTAAAGTTTGGAGAACCTGGTGAGGTAACCTAGACTCTGAACTTGCTGCGAAATCCTAACCCTTCACTATCTGCAGTCTAACTCTGTCGCATTGGTAGGGTGTAGAGGCCCAGTGTCTTACTTTCTTGCCCAGCCGAACATGATTAGTCGCCACAGACCAAACAACCTCATTGGCCCTACACATTTTGTCTAGGCATTTGTAGACTAGGCAAATGGATTACAAAAGATCCCCCATAGATTGAAAAAAAACCTAACCGTTTGATATTTTTTGTAAATAATTACACGCTCATTCAACGATGATGAACATATCATTTGTCCGTAATTCAAGGAGCTATGAGATCAGTTATACATTTATTCTTTTCCTATTCCGTTCTGTTAGAGACATAACCCACAGACCGATATTCCCCTTTAATAAGGATTATACATTAATCATAGGTGACAGAACCAGGGAGTAGCACCATTCTGGTCCAGTAATTTTGGAAGTGTACTATTAGAGGCCTATTCCACCAAAAAGGCCCTCAGCAGGCGGGTTTTTGCCCTCCAGCCGGCGTTTGCCGCTGGGGCCGGCCGGCCGGCCGCCCCTTAACCCCTAAATTCTAGGAGCTATTCCACCAAAGCCCCACAAGGCGACCAACAGGCGTACACAAGGCGCCCTGCGAGCGCCCATAGAGCCGGCCGGACCCGGCGCGGCTTTTACACCCTGGTGGACGTTGGCCGCACTAACGCTCAAACCCGCGGTTCTCTATCGATCCGATAGGCGGCGCGGCATGCGGCGATACACTACGACGCTCTGAACCCGCGAAAGTCGCGTATCGAGCGCAGCAGTGTGTCAGCGTGTCGGGAATTGTACGGGAACGGTCAGAAAACGTCAAATAACCGCGGATTTACAGGTTAAAGCAAACCATGAAGGTAAATAAAGATAAGGAATGATGTTATGAATGTGTATGGCACGCTATGGTGCTAGAATTCTGCCGAAAGTGTCGGAATTTTCTATGTCCGATTGCGGCTTCGGGTATCGCCGGTGTCGGCCGCGCAGTGTTGTCGGCTTTCCCTCGCCGCGGGTCCCGGCAGAGCCCGCGGGCGTGCTTCTTTCGGCGTAGCTCTTGACACGCCGGCCGGCCTGCCTGGAGCTTAAAATCAAATGAATCGGTTTTCCCCTGCCAGGGCTTTGCGGGGGAGGTTGCGCTCATAAAGCCCGGCCGCCCGGCCGGCCTCCTCTGTCGTTATCACTATATTTTGGTGGAACACCTCCAAAATGGGCTATGGCCCCGGTATTGGCCCCGGCCGGCGGCCGGCGACCACCAACAGGTCAGCCGATACTGTCCGGCGTCGGGGTTTTGGAGGCACGGGGAGAGGCCGGCGGCCGGCAGGGGCCGGCCGTGAGGGGCCTAGAGCTGTCATGAGGTGTTCCACCAAGCAGATTATTGCCACTGGCGGGAGCTTTGGGCCGGCTATTGCCGCCGGACACCAATAGGCGACCACAAGGCGCCCGGCCGGGCCCTGCGATGCGTTGGTGGAATAGGCCTCTTAGTTTGTTTAGGTTACCAATAGCTCAGACAGGGCAGACAGACATGTACATGCACGGAATTATTTTTTACATTTTGAAGAAAAGGTCGTGATGAACTATAAAAGTTGTGAAATGTAAAGAATATCATTTTATCTCTTGGTAGGGTATGGATCACACTTTTGGTTCAGAGCGCTTACTACAATGTGCTGTCCGGCGAGATGATCGTGAGTGGGTGGAGGTGACCTGGGCCGATGGTCTCCGAACACAGTACCCTTATCTGTGGCTCAGGGATAACTGTACTTGTGATCAATGTTTCAACGCGGCCTCCCTCGCCAGGAAGTACCTGCTGAATGAATTGGATGAGAACATCAAGCCAGTGAATGTCATGGTAAATGCACAAAGGTTTTCATAAGCAACAATACAACTCTGAAATTTGCATTGGATTGTAACCAAAACTGACGTATGTTTTCTTATATACTTTACGACAAGTCGTTCCTGAATGGATTCTACTCACACAGAATTATATCAAATATATGAAGAAATTGATTCCCGGCCACTCTATTGAAAACTTAACGAACCTGGCTTTATAGATATGAACGATTAAGACCCCATTTGACCAATATAATTCTATTCTTTTTTAATATTTAGCAACGACCATTCTACTTGCATTCGCTGATAGAGGTATTTTAATTCTCAGTCATGAATTTTTTAAGATAACCCTCGACGACAGAAGTTTGGAGATTGAATGGCCTTGTGGCCATATCAGTACATATCCAGCAAGATGGCTTGACGGTCGGAGTTTCACTGAAGAAAACAGAACAAGCCGCAAGTATTGGCTTCCTCTGCCACATAAGCTGTGGAGCAATACACTCCAAGACAAAATACCTATCTTTGAATTTGACCAGGTGAAAAATTTTATTCAAATGTATTTTATGAGATAATGTCTTAATTTAGACCATTTAGATGAATATCAAATTACTAATCTAACGAAAATACAGGACCACAAATAACAATTTGCGAGCCTTTCTGTGTTATGTTTCTGGAAATGAATAATATCATGTATATATATATTTATCCCACCCCTAATATAAAATCCCATAGGCTTAACATTGAGATTCCGTATGCCACGCTGACTGGCATACGGACGTTTGTATGCCACTAGGGGCATACATAATTTTGATGATTTTCATTCATGGTTTTAATATTAAATTATTGTAGAGAGGGGTAGGATAAAATCAAAACCTGATTCGTTTTAATCTTGGCTCCCATATGCCACTCCTGGAATTTGGTTCCGGATACCACTCGGCTCCGCCTCGTGATATCACTACGCCAAACTCCAGTCGTGGCATACGGGAGCCAAGATTAAAACTCATCCGGTTTTACGATAATATTCAGATTTGCGCAAAACGACCTCTCGTCCATCATTAGTAAATATTTAATGCATCTCAAGAAGGGTACTCCTAAAATGAATCATCCGATAGATGTTTAATGGATTAGCTAATGATTGAAGGCTTGGCTCACTTGCAGCTGATTGAAGATGACAAGACATTGTACGACTGGATTGGCACTCTACAGTCAGACGGCATAGCACTTCTCGTGAATGCACCAGGACGTATGGGTCAGATTCATCGCGTAGGGGAGAGAGTGGCTCATATGAGGAAAACCAACTATGGGTAACGTATGCTTCGTTCAGACCTCTATAAAGGCAAATGATATCAATAATCCTGAAATATGACTGCAATAGTGAAAATCTAATTCAATATTCTTTGATTATTCGACATTTCCATTGTCTATGTATACAGAATGAAACTAGAGAAGTTAAATGTCATTGCCTTAGAATGAAACTTATTTATTTTTAGGGAAAGCTTCCAAGTCGAATCTAAGGAGAACCCGAGCAGCCTGGCATACACACCAAGCACCTTGGGCATGCACACAGATCAAAGTTACTATCAGAACTCGCTCGGCGTAAGCTATACACATTGTTGCATTTCTTGTGTCAAAAGGCATTGGAACCAAAGTTCCTAAGGCATATCTGTGGGGTTCGGCATCCATATTTGAGGGAAACGTAAATGCATGTGGTTTATGATATTTATACCCAAATTTTATGTGACTTATTTCCCTATGTCTGAGATGTCAAATATTTTCATCTGTCTTTCGAAAGTTCCTATGTATCTATTAATTAGACTTGACAATCCCAAAACTGTGACCTTTCTATCATTAGTCATTGGAGTGTTTCTGTTGTTTTTTTTCCAAAGATGCAAATGCTACACTGCATCAAGCAGGTTCCTTCAGAAGGAGGCGAGAATGTTTTCGCAGATGGTTTCAATGCAGCTAACGTCCTAAAAGGTATGTGATAAAATGTCATCCTATGTGGTCACTCTGTACTCATATCTAACGATTATCTTTACGCAAATGCTTCGTTTCCATTGACCGACGAAAATGGCAGCGACTTTATGAGTTACCCTATAAACCTCGTTTCCATTGGCCAACGAAAATGGAGAATTTTTGAGTTACCCTAAATGTAAGTCGGTGTTGCCACCGACTATACGTCAGGATCAAATAATCGGTAACAGTACAGTGTATGCACTGTTTCTACTGAAGTTTCCAGATACACACAGATTTTATGAGAGAAAAAGCAGTGGCCTTATTACATGATTTATACCAAATTGATCTGGGAGCATTTTCTGCAAGTCTCGGTTCCATTCACCGATATGACGTCGGTGTACCGAAAAAAAATCTTACTATGTGTATTATATTTAGTGTGTTAATGTGAAGCAATGTCTATGGATGTGAAATATCATACTGAAATCCTCATGAAAATAGCAACTTGTATGAGAGTTACATCAAAACTCGGTGGCCAAGTGGTAGGGGTGTTCGCCTCGAGCATGGGAGGTCGTGGGTTCAAACCCCGGTCGGGTCATACCAAAGACTTACACAAAAATGGTACCCACTGCCCATTCGGCTAAAACCTGCCATTAGAATGAGGAGTAGGGGTCAAGGGCCCGAGTGGAAGAACGGCAATATAGCCGAATTCGGTGATTGTGTTGTAACACGATATCCCCTTAAAAGTTGCACAAAAAACAACAACAAAAAACACACGAAATTGAATAAATATTCCAAATATGTCCTCATTAACACTGGAACTAGACGCCTGGGTACCACTGGGATCTCTGTTTGCTTGAACGGTACTTCTCAGCACAGTGAGGTGCGGAACCAGGAATTGGAATATGGCTCAGACCCACCTCTCACTCTACATCAGCATTTCCACACCCTGGCTGGACACAAGCATACAAATTTTGGCAAGCTTTGTCCACATACTGTCATGCCAGGTTTTAAGTTCTTGTGGTGTGCGGCCCAGGGACAGTGCCTTCTCCACTCACAGCCGGTCTTTGAGGGAGGTGTCACGGTAGCCGGGCAGCCATTTGGAATACAGTTCAGGATGCTGCTGGAGATGCTCAATAATCACTTCTTTTTCATCTTGAGAGAAATTTGTATTACTTTGTGGTCCTTGGCGGCAACATGGAGGTGGTTAGGACAGTGCCTTTTCTGCCCCCGATGACTCTGGCTCTGCAGTGGGTGCTGCTTCCTGGTCTTTCATTTCTGATTCATGCAGCAGCACCAGTCTCAGGTGTATCTGGTGTATCTTGTGGAACATCTGGAACATCTTGTATATCAAGAGGCTGATCATGTATTTTAGCAGTAGTAGGAGTAGTATCAGTAGTAGGACCCTTTTTGCACTTCTGCTTCTTTGGAGGCATCTTTGTGGACCAAGTAGAGAGTGGTGAGATGTGTGATCTTCGGCTGCTGGAAGTGGAATGAAGACCTGTCTGCCACCCTATCTTATACCAAATGCGGATGCAAGACGACAGGAAAAAATCTCACCCTCTCTTAACTCGACCTTGTAGACCTTAGGTCAACGTGAACATAAAAAGAAAGTTGTCGTAAGTTGCCGGGCTTCATTACCTCATGGCGCGCGCATTGGCCGTGATGAACTTGACATGCCGTAAGTCATCGGGCTTCCTGATAGGACTGGACTCAAGTCAACGGCCTCTGTGAGAAGTCCCTGACTGAAGCCCATTGACTTACAATCACACAGCACGTTGACATAAGAGTTGAGGTCTGTAGTGGAAGCAACTTTGACTTGAGGCGAACCCCAGCGGTCATAAGTAAAATACAGGTTTTGAATAATAGACCCATTTTCTGGTTCACAGATCAGGTGCAAAAAAGTCGGTCAATGAAAACCGGCTTTACGAAGGTGTCCTTATAAGGGATTAATCCTGATATCTATGCTGTTATAGTTTTATCTTTAATAGCTATATGCTATAGGATTTGGCTGTCATCCAACTGAATTCTGTTCAGTATACAGCACTTCCCAA